>OX365960.1:28832006-30032006 GCA_947247005.1 Spisula solida | reverse complement strand
TCCCAGTTCTTGATAATCATAAATTTATTAACGCCTTCAGTTAAAAAATGCACAGCAAACATAAAGAAATCTACTATCCGAACACAATAAACAACTGATTAACCTAGATTTGAAACTGACTTTTGAATATCTCTCCAGAAAAACCGTTGCGAGCAATGACCAAGAGAGTCTATTTCAAAACTGTGGAGATTGTTTCCAAATCATGTATATTAAAATGTGTTTAATATTCCTCATAGATCAACTCAGTGTAAAGGGAGTGGGATTTATCACTTATACAATTTATATTTATAATTTTCATTGTACAGATTAATGTGATCATGTAATGTTTTCAAAGCTTAAATTTCTTAAACCTCCTGCACTGTGTAATAGATTCACCCACTTCCACAAGGCTTATCAGCTAGATATTATAAACAGTCTGCTCATTCTCCACAATTCAGCCAATGTGTTTACACACTAGATAATTCTTAGTCTCGAGAGCTAATTTTATAGCCTTCATGGTTTATTTGTCTAGTGATTGTATCTTCTAGGGTTGATTGTAAATTAACTATCACAGTACTAAGTCAGAAAGATATATTATAACTCTGTGAAGTGTATGGAAAAGGTATCCCAGTTCATGTAAAACAATATTTTGGGAAATGCTGAGACTAGAAATTGTTCAAATAAGTGATAACTGCAATCTTATTAAACCAATCTCCACAAGGTACACTGATGCGAGGATTAACTTACTTTTAGGAAGATTGTGTTACCTTCACACAATGTAAAATTAATGCAAATTTACATTTTTAATTGATCATTATTAATAATTGACATGTATTGTACCATTGTCAATTATTTACAATTAAAATAGTTTTCTTTTTAAGAGATAAAATAAAATTATTATTTTGTTCACAAATAACCAAAAGAAGGTATTAATTGACTTTAGAAATAATTGTAGAATAATTCCTATTTCAAAATACTAAGTACAAAACACACAGCTATGTTTATCGAAAAACAGCTGTAATTTCTGACTTAGAAAAATCATGAAGTTATCTGATGTCTTAACATTTCTAAGTCCAAAAAACACAGCTATATTTTTCTGTGTTTCAAAACATAGCTGAGTTTTCAAAAATACAGCTGTATTTTGGAGCACACATTTCTGACAATTTTCAGTGACGACTGTTTTCTAGTCAATTTTGAGCTGTGTTTCTAAAAAACAGCTGTTTTATTGTTACTTTAGAGCTGCAATATTGCTAATATTTTCGTACAGGAGTCTGTACCTTTTATACCTTTTCAATACTTAGTCACAGATAATGATGTATGCATGTTTCTTTTCACCCCTTTTTCTTGTTTTCACTTTTGAAATGCACTCTACCACAGATTGTAAAACAGTTCTGCCATTTCAAGTTTTTTCTGCAAGCTGCTGTCATAAATATATGTTTCTTCCTGAGATTTTTTTGTAGTTGATAGTACAGATAACTGTATCATTGATAAAGAGTAACAAGAGTGCCAAAATGTCACAAAATATGCCCGTCTTGGTTGTGCTAGTGACAAAAAATATTGATTGTGAAATAAAAGCCCATATTATGTCAAAACATTTTTAAACAATTATCTTTAAACTATTCTTTATAATCACAATATATACGGTTTTGACAAATGCACCATATCAGTTGTTTCCTATATTCATACTAATTTATAGGAATGCTTTTGCTTGATTTATCTGTATCTTGCAAGATCACAAGTCAAGTAAGATGCATAGCAAGATTTAATACACACCAATGACTCAACACAGGTGCAATAATGTCATTATTTTATTATGCACCAAAAAGTACACACAACATGAAGATGTGTTAAATTTAATACAAATTCATGATAAGTTTGATTGACAATGTTTGTTTATGTACAACACATATTTTTGAGGATGGGATCAGATTTAGATTCGGCTTACAAAATTCCGAGTTCATTCTATTTTCATTGAATCAAACTTGGCCTAGATATTACGTCCATAAGCATTGTCAGCAAGTTTGAAGATAATCGCACGAAAACTGTTTGAGTTAGAGTACAGACAAGGCCAATTTCACATTTTTTGGTAAATGAAGGACCATAACCCAAGAAGGCCTGGGCCGATTTGGCCTATAATCAAACTTGGCCTAGATATTACGTACATAAGCATTGTCAGCAAGTTTGAAGACGATCGCACGAAAACTGTTTCAGTTAGAGTACAGACAAGGCCAATTTCACATTTTTTTTGGTAAAAGTAGGACCATAACCCAAGAAGTCCTGGGCCGATTTGGCCTATAATCAAACTTGGCCTAGATATTACCAGGTAGTTGAACTACCTGATATTACGTCCATAAGCATTGTCAGCAAGTTTGAAGACGATCGCACGAAAACTGTTTGAGTTAGAGTACAGACAAATTACTGGATGCCGCCGCCCGCCCGCCTAGGGTGTTCACATAATACGTCCCGTTTTCAACGGCGTATAAAAATCTATTATGAAATTTATATTATCTTAGGAAGGTGGATTTGTACTTAAGTGGCCAGATGTGCATGGTATCAAAGCACAAGAATTTGCTTTCGATATCTTCATAAAGTAAGTACATTCATAGACAACTTTGTTATAATGCAAAATCCAATCGAAATTGATCAACTAGTTAACAAGAGTGCCAAAATGTCACAAAATACGCCCGTCTTGGGGCATGGTGAGTCTCAGGGCATGGTGAATGAAAAAAACAAAACAATCCAACATTTTTTTTTAATTAAAGGACCATAACCCAAGAAGGCCTAGGCTGATTTGGTCTACAATTGAACTTGTCTTAGATATTATACCCATGAACATTGTCACCAAGTTTGAAGATACTCAGACGAAAACTTTTTGCACTAGAGAACAGACAAGGTCAATTACACATTTATTTCTGTAATTATAGGACCATAACCAAATAAGGCCTAGGCCGATAATCAAACTTGGCCTAGACATTATGCCCATAAGCATTGTCACAAAGTTTGAAGATACTCAGACGAAAACTCTTTGCACTAGAAAACAGACAAGGTCAATTTCACATTTATTTTGGTAAGTGTAGGACCATAACCAAATAAGGCCTAGGCCGATAATCAAACTTGGCCTAGATATTATGCCCATAAGCATTGTCACAAAGTTTGAACATGATCGGATGAAAACTGTTTGCACTAAAGAACAGACAAGGTCAATTTCACATTTATTTTGGTAATTGTAGGACCATAACCAAATAAGGCCTAGGCCAATAATCAAACTTGGCCTAGATATTATGCCCATAAGCATTGTCACAAAGTTTGAAGATGATCAGATGAAAACTGTTTGCACTAAAGAAAAGAACAGACAAGGTCAATTTCACATTTATTTTGGTAATTGTCGGACCAAACCAAATAAGGCCTAGGCCGATTTGGCCTATAATCGAACTTGGCCTAGATATTATGCCCATAAGCATTGTCACAAAGTTTGAAGATGATCGGGTGAAAACTGTTTGTGTTAGAGTACAGACAAGGCCAATTTCACATTTTTTTGGTAAATGAAGGACCATAACCCAAGAAGGCCTGGGCCAATTTGGCCTATAATCGAACTTGGCCTAGATATTATGCCCATAAGCATTGTCACAAAGTTTGAAGATGATCGGATGAAAACTGTTTGCGTTAGAGTACAGACAAATTACTGGACACCGCCGCCCGCCCGCACGCATGCCAAGGGTGTTCACATAATACGTCCCGTTTTCAACGGGCGTATAAAAAGTTATAGCATGAAATGTATACCACGATGTCCAGTCAATCACTGAGGTGCATTCAATAGAAACAACAGTGACATTCTAAACAAGAAAAAAGAAAGTGAGTTCAAGCCCTATGGGTTTATTTTCTTATTTATGAACGGATACTTAAAATCTTGATATCAAATTAAAGACAAAGCTCTCTAGTTTCTGATTATGTAAATATATATAAATTAACACCAGTATAGTTCGTGCTAGATAATGTGGCAGTCGAGTCTATTTCACGACAGGTAATACATAATATTGATTACAGATAACTTTAAAATAATGTAATTGTTTGTTGTTTGTGCGTTTCATGAAATATGTAAGTGGTAACTGTTTAAATACAGACTTGATATGGATTAGTGTTTGTTTGCCTTTCAGACCAGTATGACCGCCTTGTGCAGCTAGCCCTTTACCATCAATGCAACGACGAAATTGAACATTTAACATAGACAGTTGTGCAGGCAATTAAATTGCTTGGCCTGATCGTCATGCTTGACTTATTGCAATATTATATAAGCAGTTAAATAATTGCATGTAGTTATGTATTCTGTAATAGCTCAGATGGTAACGCACAGGAATTGTAACTGAGCGATTCAAGTTCAACCCATCAAAGAAGTCTTTAATATTTTTTTTAATTCATCACAATATTTTTAATGTTATTTTCATATTCTTTTTCTAAGAATTTATAATCTGTTAATAATTATTTTTAATTCAATTCAACTTTTATGACAAGAACACACACTCATTACAAAACAAACGAATTTTACAGCACTTCATCTGCTGTATCATGGTCTGAGTTATAGTCAGATGCTGTATCTGTGGCTTCGTGTTGGTAGTTACAATACCTAAGTACTAGCAATCGAAATTCTTGTGCTTTAATTATAATACATGTACACACCACGTTGATTGTGTACATGTATATTTAGGATATACACTCTTTAATAATAGCCTTAATAACTTTAATTACAGGTTTGTATCGCTATTGAATAAAATTGATTATTTAAGCCATTTTTCTGTAAAACTCTTAGCTTTTAAATTTATAAAGATGAGAAAAAGAAATAATAAACTACAAACAACTTGACAAGGTTTCGAACTCGCGGCCAAAAATATCGATATCGTTAGGAAGTATAGATCTACGCACTAAACCACTCGGCTATGAAGTAGGTTGTAATTGATGGATGGTTAAAATGATTTATAATCACAAACCTTAAACATGGTTTACCTAATTCAATCAATTGCCATTGTCCAAAGCAGAAAACATTGTGTCACGTGACTGCCACATTATCCTGCACGGACTATATAAATGAAATGTTTATTAAAAACAAACTGCACATCAGTGACTGTGTGGTCAATTTCCCGTGTTATGAACCTTTCTAAGATATTATAAAGTTCATAAAAAAGTTTTTGTTTACTCTTTATTATTAATGATACTGTTACCTGTGGTTGATAGAGATTATTTTAGTTTGCTAATGGTAGCAGATTTCCTCCTTGGTGTTTCAAGTAAGGTCAAATCATCGTGAATAGTCACTAGAGGTCACAATTTTGACCTAATCTTTATTGAACTCAGTCATTATGAAGGCGTGTTAAAATGCAGTATTTCTTTTGGTCCAATATAAGGCGTGTTAAAATGCAGTCTTTCTATTGGTCCAAATGTAAGGTGTGTTAAAATGCAGTCTTTCTATTGGTCCAAATGTAAGGTGTGTCAAATTGCAGTATTTCTATTGGTCCAAATGTAAGGTGTGTTAAATTTCAGTATTTCTATTGGTCCAAATGTAAGGTGTGTCAAATTGCAGTATTTCTATTGGTCCAAATGTAAGGTGTGTTAAATTGCAGTATTTCTATTGGTCCAAATGTAAGGTGTGTCAAATTGCAGTATTTCTATTGGTCCAAATGTAAGGTGTGTCAAATTGCAGTATTTCTATTGGTCCAAATGTAAGGTGTGTCAAATTGCAGTATTTCTATTGGTCCAAATGTAAGGTGTGTCAAATGGCAGTATTTCTATTGGTCCAAATGTAAGGTGTGTCAAATTGCAGTATTTCTATTGGTCCAAATGTAAGGTGTGTCAAATGGCAGTATTTCTATTGGTCCAAATGTAAGGTGTGTCAAATTGTAGTATTTCTATTGGTCCAAATGTAAGGTGTGTCAAATTGCAGTATTTCTATTGGTCCAAATGTAAGGTGTGTCAAATTGCAGTATTTCTATTGGTCCAAATGTAAGGTGTGTCAAATTGCAGTATTTCTATTGGTCCAAATGTGTGTCAAATTGCAGTATTTCTATTGGTCCAAATGTAAGGTGTGTCAAATTGCAGTATTTCTATTGGTCCAAATGTAAGGTGTGTCAAATTGCAGTATTTCTATTGGTCCAAATGTAAGGTGTGTCAAATTGCAGTATTTCTATTGGTCCAAATGTAAGGTGTGTCAAATTGCAGTATTTCTATTGGTCCAAATGTAAGGTGTGTCAAATTGCAGTATTTCTATTGGTCCAAATGTAAGGTGTGTCAAATTGCAGTATTTCTATTGGTCCAAATGTAAGGTGTGTCAAATTGCAGTATTTCTATTGGTCCAAATGTAAGGTGTGTCAAATTGCAGTATTTCTATTGGTCCAAATGTAAGGTGTGTCAAATTGCAGTATTTCTATTGGTCCAAATGTAAGGTGTGTCAAATTGCAGTATTTCTATTGGTCCAAATGTAAGGTGTGTCAAATTGCAGTATTTCTATTGGTCCAAATGTAAGGTGTGTCAAATTGCAGTATTTCTATTGGTCCAAATGTAAGGTGTGTCAAATTGCAGTATTTCTATTGGTCCAAATGTAAGGTGTGTCAAATTGCAGTATTTCTATTGGTCCAAATGTAAGGTGTGTCAAATTGCAGTATTTCTATTGGTCCAAATGTAAGGTGTGTCAAATTGCAGTATTTCTATTGGTCCAAATGTAAGGTGTGTCAAATTGCAGTATTTCTATTGGTCCAAATGTAAGGTGTGTCAAATTGCAGTATTTCTATTGGTCCAAATGTAAGGTGTGTCAAATTGCAGTATTTCTATTGGTCCAAATGTAAGGTGTGTCAAATTGCAGTATTTCTATTGGTCCAAATGTAAGGTGTGTCAAATTGCAGTATTTCTATTGGTCCAAATGTAAGGTGTGTCAAATTGCAGTATTTCTATTGGTCCAAATGTAAGGTGTGTCAAATTGCAGTATTTCTATTGGTCCAAATATGGATATGAAGCCTCTAAAAACAACAAAGAAGTCAATTTTTTATTATTATTTTTTCTTCAGTATTTGTTCAAATTTCACACAATAAGTTTTGGTTAATTCAAAAATAAACCTTTCTTCTGTATAGTAAATGAAAAATATGAGAAACACATTGATTTGATAGAATAGTGGTGGCACAAAGTTCATTAATGCATAGTTTGAATTACACCAATAGCACTTACATGCTTATATTTACAACGCATGGTGGTAAATGTTTACAACAACAATCTATCGTTTACTTTAAATTGTCATAAACTACATAATTACACGGGTCTATATGGACACTTGGAGCAGACACTTGGGGTGTACAGATTATTTCAGTGTTACAAGGGTGTAAGTTAGAAATGTCTTGAAAAAAATGAAATTCTGAAAATTTCTAATTTTTCTGATATAATGAATATGTAGACCGACAATGTAATTATGTAGTATATATCACACATTTAATGTAAAAGGACTACACCATCTTAAAGAATTGGCACAACTCGCTTATAGACAAAGTTCACACACACATAATATACAAATTTTATTTCGGACATGTACCTTGCAAGCACGACTAGTTATTTCTTCACCAAGAAAACTACATTTTTTTAACTTTTTTTTTGTATTGTAAATGATTATCAAACAACTTTCCAGTTATATATCTACTGTTACCTGGACATCCGCACAGCAGAGAAACTTGTGGGTCAGTGGGGGGACAGACTAAAACTTGTCCGGGATATTTACATGTACACTTCTAACACCACATACACAGAGGTTTGTTTATATGTCAGGAATAGTGAGCTCTCATTGGTCAATATTGACACACCTTTATAAATAGTGACCTCTCATAGGTCAATTTAGAAATATTGAGCTGTCATTGGTCAATAATAGAACAACTACCACAGAGATATATTGTAGTTTGATTATAAATGGACTAGTTATGATAGAAACAGGAGTTGCTTCACCATAACTACACAACTCCTGTTGAAATAGTGAGCTCTCATTGGTCAATATTGACACACCTTCAGAAATAGTGAATTCTTATTGGTCAATATTGACACACCTTCAGAAAAAGTGAGCTCTCATTGGTCAAGATTGACGCACCTTCAGAAAAAGTGAATTCTCATTGGCCAACATAACACACCTTCAGAAATAGTGAATTCTTATTGGCCAATATTGACACACCTTCAATACAAAGTCAAAGAATACTGATAGGAAAGTGGAGGTAACATGTTATATTTTGTTATAATAAATAAACCAGTATTAGGAAGGTTTTAGACCAGTATAAGAATGCAGCGTTTCTATTGGTCAATTATAAATCTAGGATTTAAAAACAACCAATCAGATACTTGCATTGTGTGACTGGCCCACAAACCATGATAACAAACACAAAATATACATGTACACAAGTAAAGAAGTACAACCATTGTTAAATATAAATCAAAGAGATTTAGTCAGGAACACACCTTCAGAAATAGTGAGCTCTCATTGGTCAGCACTGACACACCTTCAGAAATAGTGAAATCTAATAGGTCAATATTGACACACCTTTAGAAATAGTGAGATCTCATTGGTCAGTATGTAAATATAACCATGGTAACCAAAATTTTATCATAATTTCTACACAAAACACATCAAACTTTATTACAAACAATTCTACCCAACAAATCACTTTATACATACATCTGTCCAAATTTGTTAATAGTCAAAGTTTTAAAAAATCTAATTAGTGACTTGAGAACTATTCTCCATAGCTGCACGAAAACAGAAAACATGTAAATGATTCTATGTAGTCATTTCTCGTCAATTTTTCAACATTTTCTGGAAGGTTTCGTCAACGGCATCAAGGAAATCCATTGTGTTTAGATAATGTTCTGTCTTCACACTGAAAGTAGAGAATATCATACTTTACATAAATACTTGTATGTTTGTTCATTCAGGATTAAAGCCATATCTGAACACATTGTTAAGTTATATATGGCAACCGATTCATCAAAACCAGCATGAGAACTCACTCTTCAATAAAGAACCACTAACTTCACTACATGTGGAGGAAAATTGTTGTGAAATTTTCATGAAAGGCTAACAAACGCCATAACCTTGAATCAAACCTTGAGCTTCAAGTATCCATTCAACTCACCACTGAACACAGCTGTTAAACAGTGGACACACATATTGTGATCAAGTTATAAACACAGACAAATATTGTGATTTAGTAACAAACTTGGCCAACACTTTACAGAGACAAATATTGTGATAAGTTAAACAGTGGACACACATATTGTGATCAAGTTATAAACACAGACAAATATTGTAATTTAGTTACAAACTTTGCCTATACTTTACAGACAAATATTGTGATTGAGTTATAAACTTTGCCTATACTTCACAGAGACAAATATTGTGATCAAGTTACAAACTTTGCCTATACTTTACAGAGACAAATATTGTTATTGAGTTACAAACTTGGCCTATAATTTACAGAGCCAAATATTGTGATCAGATTTCATCAATATCAGGTGCTAAGTGCTAACAAAGTTATTCATCACTCGGTCCAAGTGACTTACTGTATAAGTGGTTATTTTCGCGTGTCGAAAAGTTCGCGAATCCATCATTCCAGGCATTTCGCGTACATAAATCTTCGCGAAAATACGATTTTTCAAATAGCGTAATAACTACACGTCGTGAAAATCGCTAAGAAATGCTATTTCCTGGTATTACCGTACCGAACAGATTGTCCTTTAATAATAAATTACCTTCATTAACGAGGGGATTAGTTTTGGTTTGACCTCGTATTTTATGCATATTGTGTGTATTTAACATGATATGTGATCAGATACGCTCACAAGAAATAATCTTTATGTATGAAATTAATATTACTGTTACTCATTGATATTGACTCTACTGAATATAACTGAATAAATCGTAAAAAACTTGTCACGTCTTTGTTTTGTGTTGGTGTTTTCTTGTATCATTGTATATAATAATTGTTCACACCTAGAACAATAGGCCCCCTTTCACAGTTTATGATAAACTGCCATAGATCAATGTAGACACACGTCTTTCACCCGTCGTTTGTGCATGTGTGATCAACCAGCGTTTGGCATAGTTGATGTTTTCAAGGCAGATCGCTAAAACTTTGAAACTTTTAATGAAAACACACCAGAAACTCGATAAATAATCCGAAATGCATTCGTGCAGTGTTAACAAAGGGAGATAAATAGGACTGAATTAATCAATCATAATAAAGTATGTTTACACCGGTGACTCACCCGTGTGCGTATGTAAACTAGTCGTGACGGTTGAAATGTCAATACAATATTTATTTCACTGTAATTTTCTAAAGTATTCGTCATTTTACAGCTATGTTTTCTTTATTTTCATATCACACTCCATTAACATTTCCTATATTGGTTTGTATAATACGAACAAGCATCGTAAGTGGTGAAATCATAGTTGATCGTACATAAACACCGTTTAATGATGGCAGATATTTACGCGGGCGGAAAACTTCGCGAAAATGTGCCATTCGCGAAAAACGCGAAGATTTCCACGACGCGAACTTAACCACTTATACAGTACGTGTCGACCAGAGATGTCCAAGTTGTGAATTTTGTCTAGATTTAAGTGAGATAAAAGCTCCGCGAGTCGCAAGTGTCGCCTGACGAAATGCAAATTTGTCATGGAAAACTATCCAGTATTGGGCTACATATCAGACTCACAAGAGCTCTCTAGTCATCTGAACTAAAAACGACAAAGCGATGCTCTGGACAAAAAAATGTCCTGATAAAATCAATCTGAAGGGAGTTATGATTCTTGCGCACTGCACTTCATGTCACAGCAAAGAAACATGCATTCCTATTTTTGAGTCATTAATAGTTATGGTGACAAAGTTATGCCACGGACAAGAAATGCTTATAAAATCAATCAAAGGGAAAATATTGAAAAATGGCACAAGGTAGATTTACGGTTCTTGTGTACTGCACTTGGACTTTTGGTAAGAAACATGCATACCAAGTTTCAAGTCATTCAACCTCATAGTGACAAAGTTATCCTCCGGACAAGAAATGCTCAAATTAAATCAATCTAAGGGAAATAATTAAAAAACGATGCAAGGCACAGTTATGGTTCTTGCGCACTGCATTTCTGCTTATTGCAAGAAACATACATACAAAATCTTGAGTCATTTGAACTTAAGGTGACCAAGTTATGCTCCGGACAAGAAATGCTCTAATAAAATCAATCAAAGGGAAATAATTCAAAAACTATGACAGGTAGAGTTATGGTTCTTGCGCACTGCACTCCGGCTTATTGCAAGAAACATGCATACCAAATCTAGAGTCATTTGAACGTAAGGTGACAAAGTTATGCTCCGGACAAGAAATGCTCTAATAAAATCAATCAAAGGGAAATAATTCAAAAACTATGACAGGTAGAGTTATGGTTCTTGCGCACTGCACTCCGGCTTATTGCAAGAAACATGCATACCAAATCTAGAGTCATTTGAACGTAAGGTGACAAAGTTATGCTCCGGACAAGAAATGCTCTAATAAAATCAATCAAAGGGAAATAATTCAAAAACTATGACAGGTAGAGTTATGGTTCTTGCGCACTGCACTTCGGCTTATTGCAAGAAACATGCATACCAAATCTAGAGTCATTTGAACGTAAGGTGACAAAGTTATGCTCCGGACAAGAAATGCTCTAATAAAATCAATCAAAGGGAAATAATTCAAAAACTATGACAGGTAGAGTTATGGTTCTTGCGCACTGCACTTCGGCTTATTGCAAGAAACATGCATACCAATTCTTGACTCATTTGAACTTAAGGTGACAAAGTTATGCTCCGGACAAGCAATTTGTGACGCCGCCGCCGCCGCCACCGCCGCCGCCAAAGTAACACCTATATGTCGCCTTTTCAGGCGACACAATAAAACCAAGCTTGTACTACTAGTATTACTTACTTCTTTAGACCATAAATACAGCCAGCTAAATCTTTGGTCATTTGTCCATTGTCTACAGTGGCTACACACGCCTTCTCTAAAGTTTCGGCCCATCGTTGTAACTCTTGGTTGCCATCCAGTTTACCTCTATGTTCTAGACCTCTGGTCCATGCGAAGATACTTGCAACTGGATTGGTACTGGTTGCGTTGCCCTACAATAAAACAAATGATGTGCACTCTCATTGGTTAACATTGACACACCTCAAGAAATGGTGCGCCCTGATTGGTAAATATTGACACACCTCAAGAAATGGTGCGCCCTGATTGGTCTATATTGTCACACCTCAAGAAATGGTGTGCCCTGATTGGTCTATATTGTCACACCTCAAGAAATGGTGCGACCAGATTGGTAAATATTGACACACCTCTAAAAATGGTGCGACCTAATTGGTAAATATTGACACACCTCTAAAATGGTGCACCCTGTTTGGTTAATATTGACATACCTCTAAAAATGGTGCACCATGATTGGTAAATGATGACACACCTCTAAAATGGTGCACCCTGATTGGTCTTTATTGACACACCTTCAGAAATAGTGATCTCAAAGCAAAGATACTCACAACTGGATTGGCATGGGTATAAAAACAAATTAGTTACCTAGAGATAGCTTATGAGACAGTGTTTCATTTCGGTCCATGTCAATGACCCATCAAATCAGCTTGGGACTCATTCAATTTTGGAAATACTTTATTTCTACATAGTTGGACTCATTGAGCATTTGACTGTAGTGGGAAAGGACTCTAGACTATTATCAAAACCCTAATGTGGAACACTGAAGAGGTTAAATGTTCCCCGATTGTTTCAGTGTTTTAGTGTGGATGCTTAAATTTGTTTTTACAAGCATGTATTGTCACTAATACAGTACAATCTCTGTACAGCAACACCCTCTGGGAGATGCAAATATTGGCCGTTGTTTAGATGTTGTTGCTCTACAGAGGTTAAATTTAGAGTAAATATAAACTTAGGGAACTTTTAAAGGTGTTGTTATAGAGAGGATGTTGCTCTACAGAAGTCAGCTGAAGAGAGGTTGTACTGTATTGATTAAATTCACAAATATAGCAAACATTAATCAGAAAAATTCCTAGAAGAATGTGATGTTATACCTTCTGATGTTCTCTGTAATGGCGTGTAACGGTACCATGCGCAGCTTCAGCCTCGATAGTTTTACCATCAGGACAGACCAACACACTCGTCATCAAACCAAGACTTCCATAACCTGAATATATTCAATACATTCATTTACATACAGAGACTTCAATAGCCTGAATATATTCAATACATTCATTTACATACAGAGACTTCAATAGCCTGAATATATTCAATACATTCATTTACATACAGAGACTTCAATAACCTGAATATATTCAATACATTCATTTACATACAGATATATTAACTGTTTGATATCATATTGCAGCTGGTGATGTATAGTTTGTAAACAAGAGGGCCATCATGGCCCCAGGTCACTCACCTGAGTCCCATGTCTACCCATGTAAACATGTTCAAGCCCCACTCCTTGCAGTCATAATTTTTTTATGAAATTAGGAATTTGGTAGAGGGTCATTCAAGAAACATTCCTGGGGAATTGAATTGAATCAAATTATATTGAAATCAGTTTCTGAGAAGAAGAATTTCGAAGTTTTCTAAGGTCGGAGGACGGACACAGACCCATCACAAAATCTCACACTAAGCACTTCCTATAGTTTGTATATAAATCAATAAAGAACTAACACAATCAGGAAACAAACAATCTACTGGACAAGTGATTGAAAAGGATGGATAACAAGCAATACAGAAGTCCCCTACCGGTTTGAAGCCATTTTCAATGTTCTTGTCTTGTTGCCATAGCAACCACAATTTTTGTCAGAATCAAAATATTTGTAGACATGCATAATCCCCTTATTGCCCCCTATCCACATACCAAGTTTCATAAACCTAGCTTGGAAACTGTTTCAGTTATGTCAGGATCCAGATTCTTTGACGGACTGACTGACAGCAAACCTATAGTCCCCTCCAGTCAAAAACGGTAGGGGACTAAAAATACACATTTATTGCAACAGATATACAGCAAGAAAGGAGTGATTGTGACTTACCCTGAGCTACAACATCAGACTGTACGTCACCGTCGTAGTTCTTACACGCCCACACAAATTGACCGCTAGATTTCAAGGCCTGTGCGACCATATCATCAATAAGGCGATGTTCATACCAAATTCCTAACTTCTCAAATTCCTTTACGTAGTTAGCTCTAAAGTAAAACATGTTTATAAAATATAACTTACATCTGAAATAGCTTCACATGATGTGCCCAGGATTGTGATGCTTACAAATATGAATCAGTTTGTTCAACTGTTCAAAATTCGATGGTTTTACAAATTACTAAAGTAAACAGATATGTTCAGTTTTATACTAAATTTAAAGACATTACTGATAAGTCATGCATATCTAATTAATCCACCTTTGTGGAATATACCAAATATTTCCGACTTTGTCTTATTATCCTGGGCATACAAAACTACCAAAAACACTGATTTAAATATTTTCTGATGTTTGCTGAACCCCATTTCTACTACGAGGGGTTGATCAAACATTTATTAGAGAAGTGGTGCAGATATTTATTGATCACCCCTCATACTTAGAAAATCAACCATGGTCCTTATTCACAACAATTCCTAAATATTCCATTAAATAATAACCAATATTGGATTTTTCTTGAACAAGTTTTTGTTCTGAAAACAGATTATAAACTAAGGAGAGTTCCCTTGTTACGTCAACTGACTGGTAACTAAGGAGCTCTGGATACATCACCTGACTGGTAACTAAGAAGAACTGGTTACATCAACTGACTGGTAACTAAGGAGTACTGGTTACATCAACTGAATGGTAACTAAGGAGTACTGGTTACATCAACTGAATGGTAACTAAGGAGTACTGGTTACATCAACTGAATGGTAACTAAGGAGTACTGGTTACATCAAATGATTGGTAACTAAGGAGAACTGGTTACATCAACTGAATGGTAACTAAGGAGCTCTGGTTACATCAACTGAATGGTAACTAAGGAGTACTGGTTACATCAACTGACTGGTAACTAAGGAGAGCTCTCTGGTTACATCAACTGACTGGTAACTAAGAAGAACTGGTAACATCAACTGAATGGTAACTAAGGAGTACTGGTTACATCAAATGATTGGTAACTAAGGAGTACTGGTTACATCAACTGAATGGTAACTAAGAAGAACTGGTAACATCAACTGAATGGTAACTAAGGAGTACTGGTTACATCAACTGAATGGTAACTAAGGAGTACTGGTTACATCAAATGATTGGTAACTAAGGAGTACTGGTTACATCAAATGATTGGTAACTAAGGAGAACTGGTTACATCAACTGAATGGTAACTAAGGAGCTCTGGTTACATCAACTGAATGGTAACTAAGGAGTACTGGTTACATCAACTGAATGGTAACTAAGGAGTACTGGTTACATCAACTGAATGGTAACTAAGGAGTACTGGTTACATCAAATGATTGGTAACTAAGGAGAACTGGTTACATCAACTGACTGGTAACTAAGGAGCTCTGGTTACATCAACTGACTGGTAACTAAGGAGCTCTGGTTACATCAACTGACTGGTAACTAAGGAGAGCTCTCTGGTTACATCAACTGACTGGTAACTAAGAAGAACTGGTAACATCAACTGACTGGTAACTAAGGAGTACTGGTTACATCAACTGAATGGTAACTAAGGAGTACTGGTTACATCAACTGAATGGTAACTAAGAAGAACTGGTAACATCAACTGAATGGTAACTAAGGAGTACTGGTTACATCAAATGATTGGTAACTAAGGAGAACTGGTTACATCAACTGACTGGTAACTAAGGAGAACTGGTTACATCAACTGACTGGTAACTAAGGAGCTCTGGTTACATCAACTGACTGGTAACTAAGGAGCTCTGGTTACATCAACTGACTGGTAACTAAGGAGCTCTGGTTACATCAACTGACTGGTAACTAAGGAGTTCTGGTAACATCAACATATTGGTAACTAAGGAGAACTCTCTGGTTACATCAACTGACTGGTAACTAAGGAGAACTGGCTACTTTCAGGATGATGACAAAAACCAAGAAAGAAACAACATGATAACAAACAACTTACTGATAGATGTCCTCAAAGATATCTTTAAATCGTCCATCGTAACGTTTAAGAATGGTGTTTTTGGTACTCATGTAGAGCGGCCATTTCTTCATGATGGCATATTGGAAACATGCATGAGCAAATCCTGTGATTGACTGAAAATAAACATAGGCAATGTGATAGTAGTTCAAAAAGTCGTTTGAAATGTGTAGTCTTTAACAAAACATACTCAGTAAAAACAAGATCTAGAACTCACTTAACACTATATTATACAACCACTGAACTTAGAGAGAAGCAATTCAATCATTGGTAACATTTCAATGAGTTTTTGTCCCCACATTGTAAATACTACAAGATAAGGATTTTATCACAATTATTAAATCTGACCAGTCATAAGTCAATATTGACACACCTTGTGGTATATTGAGCTCTCGTTGGTCAATATTGACATACCTTCTGATATATTGAGCCCTCATTGGTCAATATAGACACGCCTTCAGGTATAGGGAGCTCTCATTGGTGAATATTGACACAACTTTCGGTATAGTGGGCTCTCAATGCTCAATATAGACACACCTTCAGGTAAAGGGAGCTCTCATTAGTCAATTTTGACACACCTTTCGGTATATTGCGTATATAGTGGGCTCTCATTGGTCAATATAGACACACCTTCAGGAATATTGAGCTCTCATTGGTCAATTTTGACATGCCTTCTGGAATATTGAGCTCTCATTGGTCAATATTATTAGAACAACATACCTCGTCTGTGTTATACATTGCCATACCACATCCACCGCCATTCTTGAATTCAAACACTTCAGTTTTGGCCTCGGAACCTCCTTCTGGTGTCCATGAGATCTGGAACTTTCCTGGTCCATCAAATACCATATCCTTAGCTCTGTACTGAAATCATAGAAATCAAAGGGTGTGTTAAATGGTGAGATCTCATTGGTAAGCAATGACACACCTTCTGGCATAGGGAGGTCTCATTGGTTAATATTGACACATCTTCTGGCATAGAGAGTTCTCATTGGTTAATTTTGACACACCTTCTGGCATAAGGAGTTCTCATTGGTTAATATTGACACACCTTCTGGCATAGGGCGTTCTCATTGGTAAATATTGACACACTCTCAGACATACAGAGTTCTCATTGGTTAATATTGATATACCTTGTGGATCATTAAATATCATATCCTTAGCTCTTTACTGAGATCACGCAAACCAAGCTATGGCGAAATGAAATGGAGAAGGGTGTGTCAAAATAAAGTCCAACTATTAGTCAATATTGTAGGGCATGCCAAAATAAATCTAACTATTAAACTGACAAACAAGCTCCCTTCACTGCCCTCCACAACAGACTTGTTATAATTACAATATAGTTTTGTTCATACCCAACATTTTTCAGACCAACTGGTACAGCACAAATACGATACATTTATTTTAATATTTCATATCCACTGAGCTCTACAATTTTTCTCCAGATCTGAGAAATATTATCATTTTTTTCCCATTCAAATTGACTGACCATAAATCCATGTATTTCTTAACCTCAGTTAAGACTAATTATTTCTCTTTTTTAGCAATACAATGTTTTATCATTTTTTTCCCAATCAAATTGACCATCCATGAAGCTAGTTCTAAGACAAGTAATAAGATAATGCTATGTTATAGTACCTGATCACCGAAAGCATGTCTGCCAATAACGATAGCTTGAGTCCAGCCGGGTACCAGACGTGGTATTTTTTCACAGAGGATTGGTTCCCTGAACACGGTTCCACCAAGAATGTTTCGGATTGTTCCATTTGGACTCAGCCACATTTTCTTCAGTTTGAACTCTGAATAAAGCGCAACACACCAACAAACTACATTGTATACATACGTTCACATGTTCTTCTATTCGTGCTCATTAAGTAGATAAATAGTTAATTTACATCTCATCAACACATTACAAAATATACATAAATATAAAATATCACAATAAAACACAAGTGTTAATAAAACTTGTAAAGTATGAATGTAAGATTCTATTTATCACATAACCTTAGAGAATGCTCTTTATCAGATAACCTTAGAGAACACTCTTTATCACATAACCTTAGAGAATGCTCTTTATCACATAACCTTAGAGAACACTCTTTATCACATAACCTTAGAGAATGCTCTTTATCACATAACCTTAGAGAACACTCTTTATCACATAACCTTAGAGAATGCTCTTTATCAGATAACCTTAGAGAACACTCTTTATCACATAACCTTAGAGAACGCTCTTTATTATTCAAAATGATGACAAACGCTGCATAGGGTTTAAACAAAATTAAGCTGTACAATGAGCGTGACGTGATGACGACATTGGTATTATCCTGACGTCATGAGCTGATCAAGGCATGGATTTTTTTCACGTCAGGCTATTTTAGATATTTATTGCAAATACTGTATTAAATAGAGGATATTACATGAGTGTCTATCCATATTGAATTTATTAAACAAGTTGAATAAAATAATAAAATGCGAGGCTCTGCCGAGTTTAATAAATTCAATGTGGAAAGTCACAAATGTAATGTTCTTTTTATCACATGTTAGCCTTTTCCGGCCGAAACATAAAAATCTACTTATTTTTCACTATAATAAACGTGCAATTTTGACGACGTCCCCTATCCTTTGAATGACGTCGCGTGATAGCTTTATTACACTAGTGTATTATCAAAATAAATAATGGCTTTATTACGCTACCGTGATGTCAAACATGTGATAATATATGTTATGTTAAAGGTGCATTAGGGTTAAAAATTACCATAAAGTAGGCCAAAAACTATATTCGCAATTATTAAAATGCATTACTATTTGGCCGTGGACGCTATGCTTTCACCCAGAAGTGATGGAATTGTTAAAATACATTTAATATAAAAATCGAATTTATTTTATGACCCCGGGGGTCATAAAATATTTAAATTGTGCGCTAAAAGAACTGGCTACAGTTCTTAAGAACTGGCGCTAGCTTTAAGAACTGGCCCAATTAACTCACAAACCAAACACGAATATGAAGTTTTTATGCTTTAAAATTATAAATGATATCTTTATGTTTTATCATTCCAATTGTACATAAACTCACATAATAAACCCGAAATACTATAATTTATAATTTTAAAGCATAAAAACATCATATTTGTGTGTTTTTTTTGTGTTATGTGGCCAATTCTTAACGCTAACGCCAGTTCTTAAGAACTGGCGCCAGTTGTTAAGTGGAAGAAGATTGATGACAATGTCGGCCAATATGAAATCATAACCAGGTCGTTGGTTTTAATTCCACAGGCATCGGAGTTTACGGAGGAAGTTAGAATTATATTGGCTGGCAATCGTCAAATTATATTCTTTTCTTATAGTGTGTGCATTTATTTTGGATACAATGATTTAGAGAAGCTGGACCCGATAGCAACTTTAAGTTAGTGAACTGGAAACACGAATTCGTCCAATTGGCAACAATGCAGTCGAAAAGACAGCTATAATCCCCGGCCGCATTAATGAATAGAGTATGGTTTTATGTTTTTGGGAAACATCAAGAAGCATTTAGGGTGCAAGCATTGGGTAGTTATGTCTTATGTCATGAATAAATTTGTTCAAAGGGAGCAACTGTATGAGCAACGGAAATGTGACCTTAACTACGAGCTAGAAGGGTCGGAAAGTGGGCTCTGCTCATTGTCTTTATTAGTTACACATTTGCTGAGAGTTTCATGAAATTTTGCCCAATTATTTAGCAGACAGGAAATGCGAGGTTCAAACCTTTGACCTTGAACTGTGACCTTGAGCCAGCATGTTTGGAAAGTGGTTTCTGCATGTCGTCTTCATTAGTTACACATTTGCTGTAAGTTTCATTAATTTTGCACAGGCGTTAAAGTTATGAAGCAGACACAATTTTGTAATCATTATAATGTTCAAGAAATACGAAGAGCTTATACCTTCTACTCTCTCCTCATCAGGTGTTATGGTTGCACATTTGATACCAACATTGTATTTCTTGATGGCTTCGGCAGAGTCAATGGTCACCTGATCGTCTGTGGCATCACGGTATGGCAAGCCCAAGTCGTAGTATTTACAGTCAACATCAAGGTATGGGAAGATGAGCTGTAATACAATAATATAACATCACAGTATGGCAAGCCCAAGTTGTAATATTTACAGTCAACATCAAGGTATGGCAAGCCTAAGTCGTAGTATTAATAGTCAACAAACAAGGTATGGCAAGCCTAAGTTGTAGTATTTATAGTCAACAAACAAGGTATGGCAAGCCTAAGTAGTAGTATTTACAGTCAACATCAAGGTATTGCAAGCCTAAGTAGTAGTATTTACAGTCAACAAACAAGGTATGGCAAGCCTAAGTAGTAGTATTTACAGTCAACAAACTAGGTATGGCAAGCCTAAGTAGTAGTATTTACAGTCAACAAACAAGGTATGGCAAGCCTAAGTCGTAGTATTTACAGTCAACAAACTAGGTATGGCAAGCCTAAGTCGTAGTATTTACAGTCAACAAACTAGGTATGGCAAGCCTAAGTAGTAGTATTTACAGTCAACAAACAAGGTATGGCAAGCCTAAGTCGTAGTATTTACAGTCAACAAACAAGGTATGGCAAGCCTAAGTAGTAGTATTTACAGTCAGGCCTAAAAAAAAAAATAGTTGTGTTTCTGGTGGCATGGCCAAAAATAATAGGGTCGGTAGGTAGGCATTTTTTTTTTTTTTTTTTTTTTTAGTGTTGGCAGGTTCCTTGACTAAGAACTATGGTATATAAAAAAACACACAGTTGTAGTTGTCAGTTCTTTATTAACAAGACTACATTTATATTGAGTCCATAATCGAATGTCAGATTGATTCAAATTAAATGAAGCATCTCACACAACACGAGTAAACTTAACTAAAAACAGCTGAAACGGACCAGGAATTTCAATGAAAGAACCCGTGTACTGTAGGGGTTGTGGTCATGATGGTGAACAAGTATGAAAAATATCAAAGCAATATGTCAATGCAGTTTGAAGATATTAAAGGTTAAAAATTGTAAACATAAACTTTTAATAACATTTGCATTTCTAAACCCAAAAGAGGGCATAATTTCAAACAATGTTTGATAAGAGTTACCTATCTCTGTGTAAGGGTTGGGGTCATGATGGTGAACAAGTATGCAAAGTACCAAAGCAATATGTCAATGCACTTTGAAGATATAGGAAGTTAAAAAAAACTATACCTAAACTTTAGCATTTGCGTTTCTTTAAGAACCTGTCAGTCATTCGGACTGACAGAAACAAAAAAGTTGTCTGTCCGATCGAACATTTGTCTGTCTGAAAAAATGAAGATAGATGTAAAGATAATGCATGTTTTTCTTAAATTGCCTATTAAATTCAGAGGTAAATAATTAAGGAATGCATTGTTAGCTTTAACACACAGTAAACAAGTGATTTCAAATAGGCCTAATTAGATAGTTTGCCTTTTTACAATGGACTTATTCAGCCCATTCAATGAGCATATGTCAGACAGGACTTTCTGTCAAGAGTAAGGTTATTTTCATTTTACCATTAAATATCAAACATTTTTAAACTAAATCACATTTTCGTGTTAAAAAGACCCGTCGCAAATCGTCAAAACTAAAAAAATTCAGACTGGATGCACGTCGCGAAAATTCCGGAATCCGTACCGTGTACTACGGGTTTTATCCGCATCCAAAAAATAATCAGTTTTCGCGACCTTCATTCCGCAGAAAATTGTTACATTTTTGACGATTTCGGAGGGATTCTTGTTGCATCTCGACAAGGATTTGCCGAAATACATTCGTGTTTCATTCTTTACAATAGTCTTCAACTGTCGTAGTATTTACAGTCAACATCAAGGTATGGCAAGCCTAAGTTGTAGTATTTATAGTCAACAAACAAGGTATTGCAAGCCTAAGTCGTAGTATTTACAGTCAACAAACAAGTTATTGCAAGCCTAAGTAGTAGTATTTACAGTCAACATCAAGGTATGGCAAGCCTAAGTAGTAGTATTTACAGTCAACATCAAGTTATTGCAAGCCTAAGTAGTAGTATTTACAGTCAACATCAAGGTATGGCAAGCCTAAGTCGTAGTATTAATAGTCAACAAACAAGGTATGGCAAGCCTAAGTTGTAGTATTTATAGTCAACAAACAAGGTATGGCAAGCCTAAGTAGTAGTATTTACAGTCAACATCAAGGTATTGCAAGCCTAAGTAGTAGTATTTACAGTCAACATCAAGTTATTGCAAGCCTAAGTAGTAGTATTTACAGTCAACATCAAGGTATGGCAAGCCTAAGTCGTAGTATTTATAGTCAACATCAAGGTATGGCAAGCCTAAGTAGTAGTATTTACAGTCAACATCAAGGTATTGCAAGCCTAAGTAGTAGTATTTACAGTCAACAAACAAGGTATGGCAAGCCTAAGTAGTAGTATTTACAGTCAACAAACAAGGTATGGCAAGCCTAAGTCGTAGTATTTACAGTCAACAAACTAGGTATGGCAAGCCTAAGTAGTAGTATTTACAGTCAACAAACAAGGTATGGCAAGCCTAAGTCGTAGTATTTACAGTCAACAAACTAGGTATGGCAAGCCTAAGTCGTAGTATTTACAGTCAACAAACAAGGTATGGCAAGCCTAAGTCGTAGTATTTACAGTCAACAAACAAGGTATTGCAAGCCTAAGTCGTAGTATTTACAGTCAACAAACTAGGTATGGCAAGCCTAAGTAGTAGTATTTACAGTCAACAAACAAGGTATGGCAAGCCTAAGTCGTAGTATTTACAGTCAACAAACAAGGTATGGCAAGCCTAAGTAGTAGTATTTACAGTCAGGCCTAAAAAAAAAATAGTTGTGTTTCTGGTGGCATGGCCAAAAATAATAGGGTCGGTAGGTAGGCATTTTTTTTTTTTTTTTTTTTTTTTAGTGTTGGCAGGTTCCTTGACTAAGAACTATGGTATATAAAAAAACACACAGTTGTAGTTGTCAGTTCTTTATTAACAAGACTACATTTATATTGAGTCCATAATCGAATGTCAGATTGATTCAAGTTAAATGAAGCATCTCACACAACACGAGTAAACTTAACTAAAAACAGCTGAAACGGACCAGGAATTTCAATGAAAGAACCCGTGTACTGTAGGGGTTGTGGTCATGATGGTGAACAAGTATGAAAAATATCAAAGCAATATGTCAATGCAGTTTGAAGATATTAAAGGTTAAAAATTGTAAACATAAACTTTTAATAACATTTGCATTTCTAAACCCAAAAGAGGGCATAATTTCAAACAATGTTTGATAAGAGTTACCTATCTCTGTGTAAGGGTTGGGGTCATGATGGTGAACAAGTATGCAAAGTACCAAAGCAATATGTCAATGCACTTTGAAGATATAGGAAGTTAAAAAAAACTATACCTAAACTTTAGCATTTGCGTTTCTTTAAGAACCTGTCAGTCATTCGGACTGACAGAAACAAAAAAGTTGTCTGTCCGATCGAACATTTGTCTGTCTGAAAAAATGAAGATAGATGTAAAGATAATGCATGTTTTTCTTAAATTGCCTATTAAATTCAGAGGTAAATAATTAAGGAATGCATTGTTAGCTTTAACACACAGTAAACAAGTGATTTCAAATAGGCCTAATTAGATAGTTTGCCTTTTTACAATGGACTTATTCAGCCCATTCAATGAGCATATGTCAGACAGGACTTTCTGTCAAGAGTAAGGTTATTTTCATTTTACCATTAAATATCAAACATTTTTAAACTAAATCACATTTTCGTGTTAAAAAGACCCGTCGCAAATCGTCAAAACTAAAAAAATTCAGACTGGATGCACGTCGCGAAAATTCCGGAATCCGTACGTGTACTACGGGTTTTATCCGCATCCAAAAAATAATCAGTTTTCGCGACCTTCATTCCGCAGAAAATTGTTACATTTTTGACGATTTCGGAGGGATTCTTGTTGCATCTCGACAAGGATTTGCCGAAATACATTCGTGTTTCATTCTTTACAATAGTCTTCAACTGTCGTAGTATTTACAGTCAACATCAAGGTATTGCAAGCCTAAGTTGTAGTATTTACAGTCAACATCAGAGTATGGCAAGCCTTAGTCGTAGTATTTACAGTCAACATCACAGTATGGCAAGCCTAAGTCGTAGTATTTACAGTCAACATCACAGTATGTGAAGATGAGCTGTAATGCATACGGAATATCACTGCAGTGTGTTAATCCGTTGGGCCATATTACCTTGAGTTGCTTGTGTAATGCCGTATCTAGCAAGATGAATAAAAACAGGCTAAAAATGTCCATGTTATTCTTGCCACTTGGGTCCCCGGCAATATGGCTGATCAGTTACATGGAAAATGACATCAATTGACAATGGCTTCCAAATGCAAGACATGAATTTTCGAAATTTAGCAGCGGATAAGATGATATTTTAATATTTGTTAATCAGTTTTTTCAATTAACATAAGACAGATATGACTATTGATTACTTGACCCTAATCAGACTCACTTTCTCCTTTATTTTTTCCCAGATGATTCTGGTCATCTCATCTCCGTCAAGTTCAACGACAGGATTAGCAACTTTGATACGAGTTCCCGCAGCATCTGCAACAAATATATAATATATTGTTTATATCAGTTACCTGAGCATACATTATATATTGTTTATATCAATTGCCTGAAACTAACTCTGCATAGTGTCAAGCCAGGGAGACAATTTTTAATGACTTGGATATGTCGCAGCCTGTCAACTCCTACACTCGAAACACTTTTCACCAGGATATCGAGGTGGATCATTTTTATCATTTGATTTAGAAGTCATACAGTAGAGCTCTACATGATCTTCAAGTCACATTTATCAATTTGATACAAGATTGGATCAACTTGAACTTATAATGACAGATGACAACTAGGGCAAATATGTCTTTATCTGTTATCAAATATTTGTCAAGGTTATTATTTTCACATGACTCAGAAGTTTGTATTCGTATCATTCATGAAATTCTGAATCTTCTACAAATTATTAGACTTGCCTATCCATTTTTATATGATTTTTGGAATGATAATTATAAAATTGAACTTTTTTACACAATTCAGATGTAATTATCGATAAAAAATAGCATGTTTGTGAACTTCGAATTCTTTTAGACACACAATTCCAGGAGCATAAATTTTATAAATTATAACGTAAATCTATGACTGTTTAACATGTTAGATCTATTGTGTATTTAATTAATTTATGCAAAATTTAAGAAATAATTTTAACTTTAATTTGTTTGTTATCGGTGTGGTTGGTCAAAAAATGAGTAGCATTCGAACAGGAGAAAATCTGTACTAATTTGTCTAGTCTTCAGAAGTAAGAATTTGTTTAACCATGCAAACTTCAAGTCACAATAAAACAGTCTCAGAGGTCACAAAGTATAATGTAAATAGCAACCCCAGCTGATTTTCAAAGATGCCAATAGCTGTGTATTTTTCATACCAATTTAAAGATCACTCATAGAGATTTCTGGAACAGTTTTCCTTTTTCAGATATCTCAACAAACAAAAAAGTTATGTCACTTTAAAGTCGGAATAAATCGTCCAAAATCTGGAAAAAAGTCTCTATGTAATTACGCGTTAAACGCGTCGAGTCGACGGAACCGAAACAAAATTCTTTAACGACTCATTGGTGGTAAAATTGACATAACTTTTTTGTTTGTTGAGATATCTTCATCAAATTTGGAATAGTTGCAGAGCAGAATATGCTCCATATAGTAGTGGTAATTAACTGGTATAAACTAAACTACAAGTGAAACTACACAGTACAAGAGCAAGTCAGGTTGATGATATTTATTTTGAAATTTTCTAATATTTTCTGTGATCAACATATGCATATATAATACATTATTTATTCAAAATTATATTCACATGTTATCACAAAACAAATCAAATAACATTATAACAAATAAAACAAGGTCATTATTAATAAATATTAATTATATTCATGTTTAAATAACTTGATAATTCCTCACAATATTTGTCTGGAATGCTATGCACCTAAGCTTTCGGGATTTCTGGTTGAGTCAGACATGCTTCAGTTATCACAGCACGCATGTTAATTAACATGCGTGATCACAGTTAAGGTTTTTTAAACAGGAATTGCTAAGTGTTTATTCAAAAGATCACCAACACTTTTTAATCAAGGAACTTTCCTTCTACTTTGCAACTTCTTTTTCTGCTCCCTAATTCTTTGTATCTTACTAGTCACTGCAGTATGGGCTATCACACCATTCTGGTTTGACAATAAATTCTCCTTTATATATCAACTCTGTTCAGCTTTTCTTGGTTGCACAATGATTGATTTTCAAGAACAGCTTCATTTGTGAGATGATCAAAGATAGCTTCATTTTTCTTCAAATCACTGTGATGCCTAATTCTTCACAAAATGGTCAAGGAAACGCCATCTTACTCAATTGATACAAAATATGGGATATCTGAAAAGAATACAAAAATAAAAAGTAAATAAAAAAAAATAAAAAAAAAATATTTTTTTTCGTACGTCGGGGTCGAAATGGATTGGGGACGAATAAAACATGTGAAACTGTGTTAAATGGCTTAAATATAGTCTTCATTGGTGGTAATCATTTATTTAATAATAAATTAACATGATGGGATAAAAAAATCCACGAAATAACGGCAGAACTACCAAATATGTTCGCAGAAAGTCGCTGTCTCGCTCACGGCAATATTCTCACACTCGTCAAATTTCCAAAGGTAAAATCATGGTTTTTATTAAACTAGACTATTGTTCAACACCCTCAAGGTTAATAATTCAATAAATATGTGTAGTTGATAAACTTACCACTGTTTATTAATTGTATTTGGCGATTCTTGGTTTAACATCATTTTAAGCGTAGCGGCAGATATAGATCTACTGGACCGTACAGGCATGTCGGCGCTGCATCAAATTTTGAGTTGTTAAAATTACGTTGAAACTGAATTTTGGTTTCAAATGCAACAGGGTTACAATTATAGCAGAAATATAATTCTGGTATCAAAATAATTTTGGGAATATATATTTTATGGAACTGTTCGAGCAGACGATTTTCGGCTGTAATTTTTTTGCACACGCCCCTTGGACTTTGAGGCGTGACTACGCTGCATAGAAACATCCTACAACATTTGCTCGACCAGGAAAAGAAAGTTTAACCAATCGGCTTTCAGATGATACCAACTTCATTAATATTCATGAGGGTTTAGCATGTTGCAAATTAATTCTAAACCAGTCACCGTCAGGTTAACTAAGCCCGAAACTGACAACTAACAGATTATGCAATATTATGTAATTGGTCTGTTATCAACTTAGGATAGCCTAGGGCAATGTTTACACAAGCTATTGTAATTAACACCATTGTTTAGACAATTTTATTGTCTTCTAAATGATATGACCCCCAAATAGATGCAATGAAAAATAAAGAAGTTATGGAACATTTTCTACACTGAGAGCATGATTTCATCAAAATTCTAGATAAACACTGCTTATCAGTAGCATCTACTGGGGTTGCTAATGTAAATGACAGCATATTTGGAATAAAATCATGATCCATGAAATTATGTGCAAACTGCTCATACATTAATTTTGCATTTATTAAATTAGAGGACACATTAATAGCATCTGATGATTAGTTAATTACAGACTAATTGAACGAGCAGTGTCACATAACCAAGGGTGACACTACTGGGGCAGATTGGCAGGTGCCCGTTCAAGGTGACAATTTTAGTTCACGCGAAGTTTCCAAATATGACAATAGGTAACTTACAGTTTCTCTTCTGTGATGCATTGATGCTGGCTGGAGCTGATAAATTCTGAAGTTGTCCACCAACTCGACAAACAGCTCGCGCTACTTTTACAACAGGACTTGCCATCGTTAATTTCAACCTTGCAGTGAGAACCGGCACCGGAAGTGAAAGAGAGTTTAAATGACAAGGTGGTGGAACAAGAATTGAAGACTTCCGGTTTGATATGTTTTTATCAATAATTTGTGTTTGTTTCGTTTCTTTTGACACAAATATATCTTCTGTCCCATTTATTTATATTTCATGACACTAATGTCACAATCAAGAAGCTAAATTTATCATGATCATGTATTTTAATTTATCGAATAGAGATGGTAACACCTGCCTGAAAATGGAATAATCCATTATAGTAATGACGTAGGAAGAAGTCGCGCGCTGATTGGCCAATTACTGTCTCTTAACTTGCGGAGACCGTCGTTTCCGTGGCAAGACCTTGAAGGAAGAAGGGGTTGGCTTGAAAATAGCCGAATGCAGCTTTAGTACGCAACTGTAAGTTAATTGATTGATCTAATTAGCAATTAGCGTAATTTTTGATTGTTTACATATGATGCAATTCTATCGTCATCGTTTCACGCGACATTTATCGGCGAGTTGATTTACCGACCATGTCCGAATGTTTTGCTGACCTTCATAATTCGTATAATGTTCGCATGTCGCCTTGTTCACTTGTAACAACTACAAGTTGCTGCATACTGACGTTACTAGTGGATATATCTATGTAATTCCATAATAACTCGCCGAAGAAATTCGCATATTTATTCTAATTTGAGCCGCATATTGCCCCCGACACTTAACTTTGTTTGTATTCACTCTGGTGAAGGTGCGACGCTGTGATTTGCTTGCACTGAGGACGTCGGTTAATTGGCATTTTGTGATGTGTTTCGCCAGTATTGGATTACATTTCTGTGGGTCTAGTACAGTATTCTGTTTGCTTATTTTTGTAGAACTATAAATGTTGTAAAAAAAAACGTTGGACACGAGAGTGCAATCTTCGTATAGGATACAATATTGGATTATTTTGAGATCTTTCAATGAATGTCCCTTCATGTGGCTGATGTACGTTAGTGTTTAGTGTCTGTCTAAGTTCAGCTATAGTATTGGTCAATTTACTTAGTGTCTAAATGCAGCCATGCTATTGGTCAATTTACTTAGTGTCTAAATGCAGCCATGCTATTGGTCAATTTACACTGTGTCTAAATGCAGCCATGCTATGGTCAATTTACAGTGTGTCTAAATGCAGCCATACTATTGGTCAATTTACATAGTGTGTCTAAATGCAGCCATACTATTGGTCAATTTACATAGTGTGTCTAAATGCAGCTTTTCTATTGGTCAATTTACACTGTGTCTAAATGCACCCATACTATTGGTCAATTTACATAGTGTGTCTCTAAATGCACCTATTATATTGGTCAATTTACATAGTGTGTCTAAATGCAGCCATACTATTGGTCAATTTACATAGTGTGTCTAAATGCAGCCATACTATTGGTAAATTTACATAGTGTGTCTAAATGCAGCTATTCTATTGGTCAATTTACATAGTGTGTCTAAATGCAGCCATGCTATTGGTCAATTTACAGTGTGTCTAAATGCAGCTTTTCTATTGGTCAATTTACACTGTGTCTAAATGCAGCCATACTATTGGTCAATTTACATAGTGTGTCTAAATGCAGCTTTTCTATTGGTCAATTTACACTGTGTCTAAATGCACCCATACTATTGGTCAATTTACATAGTGTGTCTAAATGCACCTATTATATTGGTCAATTTACATAGTGTGTCTAAATACAGCCATACTATATTGGTCAATTTACACTGTGTCTAAATGCAGCCATACTATAGTTCAATTTACTCTGTGTGTCTAAATGCGGCCATATTATTGGTCAATTTACACTGTGTGTCTAAATGCAGCCATACTATTGGTCAATTTATACTGTGTGTCTAAATGCAGCCATACTATTGGTCAATTTACACTGTCTAAATGCAGCCATATCATTGGTCAATTTATACTGTGTGTCTAAATGCAGCCATGCTATTGGTCAATTTACACTGTGTCTAAATGCAGCCATACCATTGGTCAATTTATACTGTGTGTCTAAATGCAGCCATACTATTGGTCAATTTTGATGTGTGTTTAAATGCAGCCATACTAGTGGTCAATTTACAATGTGTCTAAATACAGCCATACTATCGTTCAATTTACTCTGTGTGTCTAAATGCGGCCGTATTATTGGTCGATTTACACTGTGTGTTTAAATGCAGCCATACTATTGGTCAATTTACACTGTCTAAAAACAGCCATACTAGGCCGAACTTAAAATATTCATGGTTTCCTCTTCCCGATCCTAGCAGTTTTAGAATGGGTAGGTAGGTAGGGTAAAAATTGTTGGCATTGTTTCAGTATTATAGTTATTGGTTAAGACAAATAATGGAATTGATAAAACCCAACAACCTTAAATTTAATAGTAGGAAAGAATCCAGTAAACCAACAAAAATGTTTACTTCCAATATTTAATAAATAAAAAAAAATCAATTTGGGCAATAAAACATTTTGGGTAGGGGCCTTTTGAATCAGGCAGGTCGAGGATGGGAAAACAACAATATTTTATTTTAGGCCCTAGTGGTCAATTTATACTTTGGGTCAATTTTCTGTGTCTTATTTTCAGACTGCGTGTTGTAAGCAAAGCTAGCTGCCATGTTGCCCAGGATTCAGTCGGTGGCCATTTTGGCCGACATGGGCTGTCATATACAGAAGTTATCAGTAAGATGTAGTCGGGGATTCAAGAATGCTCCTCGTACATTCTGTCAAAAAGCTGAGGAGAGGGTGATCGCTGGAACACCGTACAGTAAGCTCACAGTCGGTGTACCCAAGGAGATGTTTCCAAATGAAAGAAGGATTGCCATCTCCCCGTCGGCAGTTCAAGTTCTGACTAAGAAAGGTTTTAACGTGAACATTGAAGAAGGGGCAGGTGTTGAATCTAAATTTACAAACAGTGATTTTGCTGCCTCTGGAGCGACGATCAAATCGAGAGAAGAGACTTACCAGTCTGACATAGTGCTAAAAGTTCGACCTCCTTTAGAGAATGAACTTCCTCTCTTCAAAGAGAACGGTATACTCCTCAGCTTTTTGTACCCCCAGCAGAATGCTGAACTGATACAGCAACTGAACAGTAGAAAGTTGACAACATTTGCCATGGATAAAGTGCCAAGAATTTCCAGAGCTCAAGTATTTGATGCACTGTCATCTATGGCCAACATTTCTGGTTATAAGGCAGTAATAGAAGCAGCTAACGATTACGGACGATTCTTCGCTGGTAAGTAAAGCTTCGTGGATGGGTGTGTCAAAATTCAGCCGGTCTATTTGAATGGGTGTGTCAAAATGCAGCCATACTATTGGTCTATTTGAAGGGGTGGGTCAAAATACAGCCATACTATTGGTCTATTTGAAGGGGTGGGTCAAAATACAGCCATACTATTGGTCTATTTGAAGGGGTGGGTCAAAATACAGCCATACTATTGGTCTATTTGAAGGGGTGTGTCTCAAAATACAGCTATACTATTGGTCTGCTTGAAGGGGTGTGTCAAAATACAGCCTACTATTGGTCTATTTGAAAGGGTGTGTCAAAATACAGCCATACTATTAGTCTATTTGAAGGGGTGGGTAAAAAAACAGCCATACTATTGGTCTAGTTGAAGGGGTGTGTCAAAATACAGCTATACAATTGTTCTGCTTGAAGGGGTGTGTCAAAATACAGCCTACTACAGTAAAGTTCCGCTATTAAGACCACCGACCGTTCTGACAAAAAGTGGTCTTAATAGCGAGTCGGTCTTAATAGCGAGTCGGTCTTAATAGCGAGTCTATGTGTATGCATCTTGAAAAAGCTAGTACTGACTACTGGTTGTTATATACTGGTGAACATTGTCTTTGAAGCTAATATACATATATAAATATAATAAAAACAAAAACAATGTACAGCATACACATTTAATTAATACAATATAATATATATATTAATTAAAACTGCATAATTAGGCAGCAATAATGCTTATATTCTCTGAAGCTCAATTAATCCTAATTTGAAGTTGTCCGAATACTATGCAAGTTACAATAACAGACCGTGATTTGAATCGTTCTTGAGAATAAAATGGTGACTTCTTTGTTATGATTTGACCCAAAATATATTTAAGGAATAATTTATCGATTAATATAAACTACATTAATGCTCTTCGTTATTAACAAATTTCTGAACGATCTCATTGGTAACGAAATTCCGTGACGCCGTATCGTACCTGACTGTAAACCGTAACGAAATGGAAGACAATTTATTTTTATCGTCGGCAAATTCAACACGTTTTTCACAACTTTAGTGATATTTAATTGATGCTAATCATTGTCTTAATTTGGTTAATCTGCTTGTTTGCCAGGCATGCATGTTGCCTCAGGCAATTATCGATTGTTTATATAATCTAATTGGCATTTAATTGGCTGTCATAAATGGACACACAAGTTTCAATACGGCGTCTTCGATCTCTTGCTGAGCTGGTATGTTACCCTCCTGACTGTAATTCAAGCGCCCCGCGACCTTGATCAAGGTACAAGATGATTTTCAAGCGCCCCGGAGATACGCGTAGGTGTGAATAAAGTTGTTTACACAAAATTATCCATGACACATAATTGGTCGTATTAGCGAGACCAAACACAGTGGGAATTGACACAATGGGACTGGTTAAATTGGTCGTAATACGGAATAGCGGACCGGTCGCATTATAGGACCTTAATCAGGGCTAGCTCTGGCTCAAAATTCTGTGGGGCCAAATTTTTAACCGTAATAGCGGCTGGGGGCCAGGGGGCCGCGAGGGCCCCCGGTGGGTCCAGGGCGAAGCCTTGGCTGGGGGACCAGGGGGCCAGAGGCCCCCGGAAGCTCCTGCTATTTTGCTGTTTGAGAACAGTAAAATCCACTATGAGATATATCATTTCACCTTATATTCAGTCTTGAGAAACCCTGAATTGTTACTATTTTAATAGTATAAAACTTTATCAATTTGACAAAGATGTATATTCATGTATGTTTGTTTTCTATGTGAAATTTTTTTGTTGTTCATTTGAATGATTCAATGAATGTAGACTTCTGTTTAAGTTATTATTTTTTCTGTATCTCCATGTCTAAGAAACTTATAAAAGTTATATGTATAATGAATGACAGAAACAAAATAGCATTTTAGAACTTTTTCACGTTTATTCTCTATAGCACAACACAAAGTGACATTTCAAAAGTGGCATTAAAACATGCATCCTAAATGATTCACAGTCTACCAACAATACTTAAATTAGTATAAACTATATGGGTACAAGTTCTATTTTGATGATGACACATTGTTTTTGCGAGGGGTCTTGACACACAAGTTATATAAATTTTGTGAAGATATTTTTTAACTCGAGACTAAAGTCTACATCCCTTGTGCGATATGCTGTAGCCAGTCAGCAAAGTTCTGTCTTTGATGCAGCTTCTGCTGCTGACCAACAAACTTGCTAAGTTCCAACACAAGTCCACATAAAGTGTGATCATGAACAATTGCAAATTGGTAGGTTTAAGTGGGAAACTTGTTTAGAAGCCTGGGGCAGATTTTGTTGGCATCCTGACATCTAGAAGACTTGACATCACAGCTGATCCACCATTTATCACAATACACTGTTGAATCTGAAACAAAATAAGACCAATACAAAATTTAACAGAAAATATAAAGATGTGTGTGTGTAAGCTATACAACCCTACTTAAAAACTGCATTGTCCGAAAATACGAATATCCGAAAATGCGGTCACTTCAGAATTGACAAATTTTCTTAAAACGTTGAACGTCGAGATTTTCGAGGAATATAAGTCAAATTATGTTTTAAAACGTCATAGGCTATCCACACACAATGTTTATGGGTTAATTTATCGGGCAAAACCCCAAAACTAACGTTATTTTAGCTTAGAAAATGCACGAAAATGAAGTCACGTGATCCGCTGTTTTTTTCACGTCAATTTCTTCACAAATAAATACGATTCCCTGGATAAACTGGCGTAAAAAAACTTTTTAAATGGTAATATAATGATTAAGACTGAATAATTCAATGTTGAAAAATACGATCAATAATTACCTGATCATGCGTTTATCGCATTTCATATTCGTGACCCGTGACGGTCAATCGACAATTTCTTTCATCAGTCAATCAGGCCGCCTTTGATTACTGATTAGACAATCATCCGCTATTTATCTCACAAACTGTCATAAACACAGTCATGTATAGTTTGTTTGTTTAACAAGCTGTTTATTGACCTAATTTTATGACACGTGGACTGTGTCTACCAGTTTACGTTCATTTAGCGTCGCCCGTAGCAGTTGATCGTAAAACCAGTCTAGAAAAAATCTCGAGCGTGCTATTTTTAGTAACTGGATTTTCCAATATTTGTAAAGTCATACTTTTCGATGGTTCGGGCCAATTTGATTTTTTTCGGGCCAATTTTGATTTCTTCGGGCCATTGGCCCGATTGGCCCGCGACAGCGCGAGCCCTGTTAATTCAATTGAATATAGAACAAAATTATTTGGTTCTTTTAAAAATCGGTTGTAATAGTGGGACGGTCGCATTATCGGACCGGTCGTTAGGTGGAACTTTACTGTATTGGTCTATTTGAAGGGGTGTGTCAAAATACAGACGGTCTATTTGAAGGGGTGTGTCAAAATACAGCCATACCATTGGTCTATTTGAAGGGGTGTGTCAAAATACAGCCATACTATTGGTCTATTTGAATGGGTGTGTCATAATGCAGTCATACTGTTATTCTATTTCAAGGGTTGTGTCAAAATACAGTCACACTATTGGTCTATTTTGAAGATGTGTATCAAAATGCAGCCATACTATTGGTCTATTTGAAGGGGTGTGTCCAAATGCAGCCATACTATTGGTCTATTTGAATGGGTGTGTCCAAATGCAGCCATACTATTGGTCTATTTGAAGGGGTGTTTCAAAATGCAGCCATGCTATTGGTCTGCTTAAAGGGGTGTGTCTAAATAAAGCCATTCTTATGATCAGTTTGTAGGCATGTGTCAAAATGCAGCTATAGTATTGGTCAGTTTGAAAGAACAATGATGATTGGTCAATTTAGAGGGTGTGTCCAATTGCAGTCATACTATTTGTATTTGCTGTTGATTGCTTGAGGCTTGTCAGCATCAAATAATGAAATGTAACCATTTTTAGGCCTGTCAGCGTCAACAAATGAAATTTAACTGTTTATGGAGGCAGCCATACTAATGGTCAATTTCGTTTGATTATAGGTCAAATAACGGCAGCTGGTAAAGTACCTCCAGCGAAGGTATTCATCATCGGAGGTGGTGTCGCTGGTCTGGCAGCCGCCGGCGCTGCTAAGAACCTTGGAGCTATCACGAGATTGTACGACGTTCGACCTGCGGTGAAGGAACAGGCTGAGTCTCTCGGGGCCGAATACTTGGAAGTGTCCGTAAAGGTTAGAACTTTTTATTCAACCAACAGTTCAATATTTGTAGAGCAACACCCTTTGGAAGCTGTAATCATTGACCAAATGTTGTTGTCATATTGAGGTTCATCTTAGAATAAATATCCACTTGGGAATTTGAAGGTGTTGTTGTAGAGGTTGTTGCTCTATAGAGGACTGCTCTTGTTGCTCTATAGAGGACTGCTCTTGTTGCTCTATAGAGGACTGCTCTTGTTGCTAGGTATCATGATTCAGATTCATCCAGTATTAGCAGAGTTATTGCCCTTGGCCTGGCAAAATGGCATCCAATCATCTGTTATAAAATTCCCATTGTAAACTCAAGTAATGTATCTGGACCCTTTGCAACAAAGGTAAATATAGGTGAATGTAAACATGTTTATATATGTATGTATATATTATATTATAAGGTGTTGTTTTTTATTGTCAGGAATCGGGCGCGGCTGCTGGTGGATATGCTAAGGATATCAAAGAGATGTCGCAAGAGTTCCAGGATGCCGTTACAGCATTATATGCCAAACAGTGTAAGGAAGTAGATGTCATCATTACCACAGCTCTTATACCCGGCAAACAGGCCCCTATACTGATAACCAAAGTAAGTACCTGGCTAAAAGGCCCCTATACTGATAACCAAAGTAAGTACCAGGCTAACAGGCCCCTATACTGATAACCAAAGTAAGTGCCCGGCCCCTATACTGATAAACAAAGTAAGAACCTGGATAACAGGCCCCTATACTGATAACCTAAGTAAGTACCTGGCAATTAACAAGCCCCTATCTTTATAACTTAAGTACATCGCCCTATGCTTTTATTATATGATTTAGCAAAATTCATAAAAATTGGTATCGGAAGTTAATGATCGAGAAACTGTTTTGTAAGAGAAATAGCAAAGAAATGGCAATTTTCTGTATTTATGTTATTCACTGAATTACATAGCAGGGTCTATCTTTCAGTCCGCTGTAGAATTAATAAAACATTTTATATGTGAGGATTTCTAGTAAAAAACTACTACATGCAGTTTTGTTTAGGGCTATTTGATGTTTGTTGGAGCACAGAGTGGCATCCACTTGGAGCCGGTTAAAACGTGAATATATTGTTACCATGGTAACGTTCTACTTACAGGACATGGTGGACAGTATGAAACCTGGATCCGTTGTTGTGGATCTAGCCGCTGAAGCCGGAGGCAATATCGCAACAACCAAACCTGGCGAGAAATACAAATACAATGATATTACACATATAGGCTACACTGATCTCCCTAGTCGTCTTCCTACCCAGTCTAGTACTTTATATGGGAACAACATAACCAAACTATTGTTATCTATGGGTAAGTACATATATTCAGGGGGTCCTATTATTCCGATTTAATCCGGAAATCCAGATTTGCTGTACTAATTAGAAGGAACCTTTTCTGCAGAAAAAAGTTATTTGAAGAAAAATTACCAAATATTGACTGAGTTATGGTCATTTGAAATTTCATATGCTGAATTTTGACAATATAACATGTTTCAAACAGAGTTTTGGTGTTGGGATGTGTGCAAATGGCCCTCAAAACAGACTTGCCTCAAATTTGCAGGATTGGGCATTATGCCTCACTAGAACCCCTGTATATTGTACTTGGGCTTTATATTCTGTGACAATACAAAATGGGACAAAATACTGTAGAAACTGCTTGCTTACAAATTCATTTGTTGAGTAATTGAAAGTTGATTTGAAATTGAGTATTTTGGTATTTTTTTTGAGTTGTTTAAATTTAATTCGCAATTTTATTGAGTAATTGAACTTTAAGTGATAATTTTATTAAGTAATTGAATTTTAATTGTTATTTTTTTGAGTAATTGATTGGTAATATGTAAATTGTTATTTTAGGTGAAAAAGATCATTTTAACATCAATTTGGAGGATGAAGTTGTTAGGGGAAGCATTGTTACTCAGAATGTAAGTATGATTTACTACTGACACACCTCCAGTAATTGTTTGATTTCATTGGTTGATACTGACACACCTCCAGTAATTGTTTGATTTCATTGGTTGATACTGACACACCTCCAGTAATAGTTTGCTTTCATTGGTATATCTCTTGATCTGCTAGAAGAATGTTTAAATTATCAACACTGATTAAAAATTGAAATATCATTTTTCATGTCAAATTTGTCAAAATAATATGTTGGATTACATAACGTGCCATAAAGAATTTAAACTATATAACATATGTCAATATTCCATTCTTTACATAATAATGTTGAGTTGCACCTTTCTTGAGTAACTCCTGTAGGGAATACTAACTTTATGTTGTTTTACAAAAGTTGTTACTATGGAGATGTGACATTATTAAGTAAGTTTGTAACAGAACAACCATATTGCTAAAGAGAGGTTGTTTCTCATGGAAGGGAGACTCTGGAGAGGTTGTTTCTCACGGAACGGAGAATCTGGAGAGGATGCACTATATGTAAGAGTGGATTGAAATGCATAGTACATTATGCAGAGCTATATATAAGGTTTTAGTCAATTGGGTATTTTACCCCTGAGTTTCAATTGTGATTGGGTTTTGACAAATTTTAATTGGGTATTTAATAAAACTCAAAGGGTAAAAAAGCTTTTATGTACTGTTTTTCACTGAAACATCCTTTTCTTTTTGAGTATTTCAAATTATCTGTAGCTCTGACATATGTATGTGATTTTAATGTAACGATATATGTACCATAAAATTTATGGAACTGACCATTGAGTATGCTATGTTTCAGGGCCAGATATTGCCGCCAGCCCCGCCCCCGCAGTTAGATGCCGCTGCCGCTCCTAAACCACAAGCTGCGGCCCTTCCTCCTCCAGAACCTGTTGATCCTAAAATGAGGACACTAGGAACTGCTAGGAATTATTCTATAGGATTAGGAACAATGATGGCGCTAGGTTCTGTTTCCCCGAACCCAGCATTTACCACAATGGTGACCACATTTGGTCTAGCTGGAATAGTAGGTAAGTTTGGATGTGAATTTGACGACATATTGATAGTGATTTTTTTCGCTTTTTTGGGTAAGGCTCCGGGTCCTTCAGATTGGGAATTTTCGCGTCGTAACAACTTGAAATTGGGAATTTTCATGAAGAAGAAAGACCAAATAAAACAGCAAAAGAGATTACATGTAACTGTTTACTGGTTTCTGTAAACTTTTATACTTGACCTCTTGTCAAAAATGCTCATAACTTTGTCATTTTATGTCCAATTTTGAATATATTTTTATGCCCCCCTATCGATAGATGGGGAGGCATATAGTGATTCACATGTCCGTCCGTCCGTCCGTCCGTCCGTTCGTCCGTCCGTCCGTCCGTCCGTCCTGGTTAACCCAAATTGACCGTTTCTTCTAGCATTAATATGGCTTGCTACAAAGCTTTCATACTTGCATGGATGTTGTGTATGAACACTCTCCACACGCCTGTACCACCTAACCCCATTTTGACCTTCACCTTGACCTAATTTTGGACTTAGACTTATTGATGGACAAGGCTTCCACAGGGGGCATAAGCGTTTAGTGAACGCAGTCTTGTTTTTAAATGTTCATTGGGAATTTCTCCCTTCAAATTTGGGAAAATTATAGCCTTTTTCAAATTGGAAAGGTACCGTTTACTGGTAGCAAACAAAGAAGGAAAAAAATCACTGTAACGTAATGCTAATGTGACAACATAGTGACATCACCATAGTAACATAATGCTAACATGACGACATAGTGACACAGTGCTCCAGCTAGGATTTAAAAAGGGCAGGGTGCAACTTTGTGAAAAGGGCACTTTGGGGGAGGGTTCGGGAGGGGGTGTCCCCCGCTCGGCTGAAAATTTTGAAGTTTTAGTGTCTGCTCATGGCATCTCCTGTGTTTCCTGACAGAAATTGTGGTGTTTCTCCAGTAAGCAAATATACCTTTTCATTAAAAGGAAAAAAAAAATTGTAAAAAAATGAAGCATAGATTTCTAAATGATCACAAAACATTTAAACAGACAAATGCCCTATGCCAAAGTATTGATCTACTTGTAGTATAATCAACACTTAAATAATCAACTCTGATTGTTCTTTCAATTCACTAACATCATAGTAGTTAAATGTTTATTCTTTTGACAGCATTTCTTTACTGTTTAATTGTATGATGTGAAACATAAAAAATACGATTTTCTCATCGAATTTCTCTTGCACAACGGTACGGACGGTGCGCGAGTTTTAGCACTAACAGAAAACGAAAGTAATTTCCATGCGATATTAGTATCATATCACGGAATCACCGATTTAAAGAAGGGAAAAGAATGTATGCCAAAAAAGTTTTTTAGATCCTACTCAATGAGATCGAAATTCGGTCAACTTGCGCGTACGGCAATTAATCGAAGAGGGTAATACGAAATTTTAAATCCCGGCCCATGAATCTTCATAGTTTTCTATCTATTTTCTACATCGATCTGTATTTGATATCAAGGTAGTATAGACTTGCGGAAATAAGACTTTTCGCGTAAAAAATTATAATCTAACATATTAAAGAACGAGATTGGAAATTGTCCAACTTTAGAACTTACCGAGAATTGTCAACGCTGGTGGATCTTCATTATATGAGTGAATCTTGTGAAAATCCACGTCAATAACTTTCCAATGGTTAAAGACTAAGGCGCGATTTAATTCATTAAGATTAATTCATCATAAAAAAATATAACGTGTACACTGTGATGCTTTACAGTAGGCCTACGCCCAAGTCTCTACACGCGCGAGTTTTACACACCGTATGACGTCACTATGTAACTCACTGAGTTTACACGTTTCTCTGGTGAATTAACGCCTTATATGGCGATGCGTCGAGGACTTTAATAGTGCTATGTGTTTTAAAATTCTTTTTGGATTCACGACATATTTTTTCTTGAGGATTAAACATGCTAGTCAACGAGTTACATTGGTAAATAAAGGTTAGTTAGAGTGATTTAATAGCGCGCGTTTATTTCCCCGCAAGATCCTGAGAAAAATGTGCGTTATTAAAACTTCGAAATTTAAGAATGAATTCATCATTACTGTAACTTATGTTAAACATTTCTGTTGAAATTGACAGGTGTCCTCTAAGTTTTTTACTTGACTTGGTCAAATTCAAGGACAATCTCGGATAAATGCCAATTAGCTATTCACACGTTGATTATGCGTGAACGTGAGACACGATCTCATTGGTTGATAGCCGTTGCAGATGACAAGCCCCGCCTCCGATGTTATCAGTTTAAGAGTGTTTTATGGATGATTGACGTATCAGATTAATATACAACTTGTCACATTTTTATTACTCGTTTGACCCAGTTTTTTACACACATAAGAAATTGAAAAGGGCAGGGCGGATTTGACAACAAAAGGGCACAGCAGGGCGCAGGAAAAGGGCAGCAGGGCGTTGCGCCCTGCTATTAATGTCTAGCTGGGGCACTGTGACATCACCATAGTAACATAATGCTAACATGACGATATAGTGACATCACCATAGTAACATAATGCTAACATGACGACATAGTGACATCACCATAGTAACATAATGCTAACATGACGATAAAGTGATGTTACCATAGTAACGTAATGCTAATGTGACGATATAGTGATGTTACCATAGTAACATAATGCTAACATGACGATACAGTGACATCACCATAGTAACATAATGCTAACATGACGATATAGTGATGTTACCATAGTAACATAATGCTAACATGACGATATAGTGACATCACCATAGTAACCTGTTACATTGAAAAAGAAATTAAATTATAAAACATGTTTGTTGAATATATTCTGAAAAACGTTGAATAAATCTGTGATGTTTGTCACAGTACTTTCACATGGGTAACAGTTTCCATGCATTTATCAGGGCTGGTATTCACAAAGCATCTTAAGGGAAAACGTAAATATTTTGACTTACATGTAAGCTAAAAATTTGAGCTGTACATCTTTCCCACAAAACTAAGAATAACCCATGTTTTCTTTGTGATTATTGTAGCTGTTTACATAATGCTTCTAAACTATGTAAAAAATTTGTAATTTTTATTTTCCTGATTAGCTTATTCCCTTAAGATTTTTAGAAAATTAAAAAAAAATTTACTTAGGTGCTTTGTGAATACCACCCATGAACTTCAGATGTTTTAGTGTAAATATAAAATGTCCGGGGTTTTCTTAATAAAAATTGTCAACTTTGGAGAATTTCCTATTTTTCAGAATTTCTAACTTCCACCCTTGTTGTTATATTACTGTATGTCTATTTCTAGGTTATTACACAGTGTGGAATGTAACACCAGCTCTACACTCCCCCCTGATGTCAGTGACTAATGCTATCTCTGGTATCACAGCTGTCGGTGGTATGTTGTTGATGAGTAAAGGTTATGCACCGACTAACACAGTAGAAACCCTCGCTGCTGTAGCTTGCTTTATCTCCAGTATCAATATCGGAGGAGGCTTCACCGTCACACAGAGAATGTTAGACATGTTCAGACGTCCAGGTAAACATACAACTGTTTTAACTACAGTCAACTCTCGTTATCTCGACTTTCACGGGACCATGGAAATTACTTTGACATAACGAAAATTCGTGATAGAATTTTTGGCATCGAAGTAGAAAGTTTTCTAGTTTCTGTCATTTTATAATTGATATTAATTGAAGTAATGAATATCTTTCTTTAATAACACAACAGTTATCCCTGTGAGCCTCTATAATGCTTTATTTATATGCAAATACATGTTTGCAAGAATATACAGTAAAAAACCTGAAATGGTAGTTGTGAAAAAGAAACGCATTTCAGAATTTGTGTATGTCATGAAAATTGTGTCAATATTCACAAATTAAAGCCGAATACTTTGATTGTAACCATAGGAACCGTATACTATGTCTCCATGGACCAAATACTTATATGTACACAGTTACCAGATGTTTATTTCTTTGGAAACCAAATCCATTTAACATGCAAGATTCTTGGAAACCACATGCTATGTTTCCATGGTAACCACATACTATGTTACCATGTACTGTGTTTCCATGATAACCACTATTATGTAACCATTATAACCACATACTATGTTTCCATGTTTACCACATACTATGTTTCCATGGTAACCACATACTATGTATCCTTGGTAACCATAAATGTTACCATGTACTGTGTTTCTATGGTTACCACTATAATGTAACCATGATGACCACATACTATGATTCCATGGTAACCACATACTATGTTTCCATGGAAACCACATACTATGTATCAATGGTAACCACATACTATGTATCCACAGTAACCACATACTATGTATCCACGGTAACCACATACTATGTATCCACAGTAACAATATACTATGTATCAATGCTAACCACATACTATGTAACCATGGTAACCACATACTATGTATCAATGGTAACCATATATGTTTCTATGGTAACCACATATTATGTATCCATGGTAACCATATATGTTTCTATGGTAATCACATACAATGTATCCATGGTAACCATATACTATATAACCATGGTAACCATATACTATGTTTCCATGGTAACCACATACTATGTAACCATATACTATGTTTCCATCGTAACCACATATTATGTAACCATATTCTGTGTTTCCATGGTAACCACATACTATGTATCCATGGTAACCATATATGTTTCTATGGTAACCACGTACTATGTAACCATACACTGTTTCCATGGTAACCGCATACTATGTTACCATGGTTACCATGTACTGTGTAACCATGGTAACCACATACTATGAAACTATGGTAACCACTTACACATATATTTACAGATGATCCGCCGGAGTATAACTACTTTTTTGGTATACCAGCTGCCACACTTCTCGGTGGTTACGGAGCGTTGGCTGCTACTGGAAACTACCCGGATATTCATCAGATGACGTACCTAGCTGCGTCGTTGTGTTGTGTCGGAGCTTTGACTGGACTCTCATCACAAAAGACATGTCGTCTAGGTAACCATTATACTGTAGACATCCTACATTTTTGCAACGACAAAAAAAGTCCAAAGTATTTTGGGAAGTTAAATGTTTTGCGTGCTTTTAACCTAAAAAACTACTTTGTTTTACTGCGGAAGTTCATTAGAGTAAATTTCAGTAACCTATATATCTTTGATTGTAGTAATATGTATACGGTTGCTATGGTAACATGTATATCATAGGATACAATGTTTATTTGCAGGAAACTCACTGGGTATGATTGGTGTATCATCCGGTGTGGCTGCCACTATCGGAGTGATTGCCCCAACACCAGAGGCTGTAGCACAGATGGCCGCTTGTATTGGTACAGGTGAGTGATTCTTTGTCACATAATTAATCAAGGACTGCTGACATAATCAAGGACTCTGGCATAATCAAGGACTCTTCATATAATCAAGGACTAGTATCATAATCAAGCACTTGTGACATAATCAAGGACTCATAACATGATCAAGGGCTCTTGACACAACCAAGAACTTATGACATAATCAAGGACTGGTGACACAATCAAGGACTCATGTCATAATCAAGGACACATGAGTTGTGTCAATTCTAACCAATGATAAGTGTTTATACTTGGAGGTGTGTCTATTCTAACCAATGATGAATGTTTGTGTTATTACAGGAGGTTTACTAGGTATGATTGGTGGTAAGAAAGTAGAAGTCACAGATCTTCCTCAGATGGTCGCCTTATTTCACAGTCTGGTCGGGGCTGCCGCTGTAGTGACGTGTATCGCTAACTTCATGCATGAACAGGTCCATTTCGAGACTGACCCAGCAGCCAATGTGATGAAGACCGCTCTCTTCCTTGGAACATACATTGGTGGCGTCACCTTCACCGGTTCCTTGGTTGCATTCGGCAAACTTCAAGGTATGTCAATCAAGTAAATATATTGATTTAACCTACCGACCCTTTATTTCTACTGAACTTGTCTACTAATTCCCTATTTGTGGTACCTGCAGGGCCCTCACACTACTTAGGGGGACTGGGGCCACTGCCCTTTGAACGGGGAATTTCACATCGTTTGAAGGCCTATGGGGGAATTGTATATGTTAATAGAAATAGCTATACTGTTTAGTTTTCGTTAATAGTCTGTTCTAAATGGTACTGTTGACATTAATATATACATCTAGCAAAGATTTTGGGATCTACATGATGTTAAATAGGGGAAATTGTTTTCATAAAGAGGGAAAAAAACCAAATACTTCTAGAATGGGGGAATGGGGCTCAACATTTATCAAATTCATAACTCAAGTTGAAGCTCCCTTTCGACAATATGTGTAATAAGCTCATTGTATCTTATAAACCAATACTGCTCATAATTGTAAATGTAATTTATGAAGGAACTTGTAGATATAAAAACAAACAAGGAGACAACTGCTTAATTTACATCTATTTTCAAATCCCAGATGGGACAGGTCCACTCTTTCCATGAAAATTTGAATTTGATGTTTGTTTACCTGCACATAGAGAGGTTACTGGTTCCTTGTAGAAGGGTAATTTAGTACTGGCTAGGATACAGTCCAGGAAACACTGTTGGGAATGTGTGATAAACCCAAATACATATTTATTTGATAAGGGAGAGTTTGGTGCACAGCTATCTTGAAGGAAATTTGTTTTAGTGAAATTTGGACATGCCTTTCAGCTGGACAAGCCTTACATTTGGACACTCCTTACATTTGGACACGCCTTTCAACTCCTAACATTTGGGCTCGCCTTTCAACTGGACACGCCTTTCAACTGGACACACCTTTCAGCTGGACACACCTTTCAGCTGGACACACCTTTCAGCTGGACACACCTTTCAACTGGACAAGCCTAACATTTGGCCACGCTTTTCAGCTTGACCCGCGTTACATTTGGACATGCCTTTCAACTGGACAGGCCTTTCAACCTGACACGCCTTACCTTTTGATACCCTTTTCAGCTGGACACGCCTTTCAACTGGACACGCCTTTCAGCTGGACACGCCTTTCAGCTGGACACGCCTTTCAACTGGACACGCCTTACATTTGGACACACCTTTCAACTGGACACGCCTTTCAGCTGGACACCCTTTTCAGCTTGACACGCCTTTCAGTAAATAATTGTTTTGTTTTACAGGCATGTTGAAATCAAACCCACTTTTGTTACCTGGTCGTCATGCTATGAATGCTACAATGTTGATGTCTAATATCGGAGCTTATGGTTACTTTATGATGGACAATGCTTATGCCAGTGGTCTGTCAATGTTAGGAATCACAACAACTCTATCCAGCGCTATGGGAGTTACGTTAACCATGGCTATTGGAGGTTAGTATATTTGACTATAGCTTTTGGTGGTTAGTATATTTGACTAGCTGTTGGTGGTTAGTATATTTGACTAGCTGTTGGAGGTTAGTATATTTGACTAGCTGTTGGTGGTTAGCTTCTAATATGACATTTAGAGTTAAGGTGTAAAATAAAACATTGTTTGTTTCCCTCTTGCGAACCATGCCATGTAAGTGTGGTAAGGTAGCAATCATATTTTACGTATAGATGCCTTGTTTTAAATATATTGTTTTTAAGGAAGTAATACTGAACGTCTTTTGCTAATTTTGTCCTAAAATATTTGTTCGTTATTTCTCTTTTTTTGATGATAATAAGACTTCACTTTATATGTATCTAGGGGCTGACATGCCTGTAGTTATCACTGTATTGAACAGTTACTCTGGATAGCCTCTATATATTATCACTGTATTGAACAGTTACTCTGGTTGGGCTCTGTATGTTATCACTTTATGTATCTGGGTGCTGACATGCCCGTAGTTATCACTGTATTGAACAGTTACTCTGGATGGGCTCTGTATGTTATCACTTTATGTATCTAGGTGCTGACATGCCCGTAGTTATCACTGTATTGAACAGTTACTCTGGATGGGCTCTGTGTGCTGAGGGATTTATGTTGAACAACAATCTGATGACTATCGTCGGTGCTTTGATCGGCTCGTCCGGAGCTATTCTCTCATACATCATGTGCAAGGTAGGTAACTCTTACCTTAAACTATCAGTTGACCTGTCTGAAAGAAGCATTCTGATTGGTCAATTTCAAAACTCAGCAAATGAACAACCAATCAAATACTCTGAAGCACAGACTGGTCTCCTATGTTCATTATTCAAACCGTAAATTTTCAGTTTTCCTGTATACACAGGAATGTGCTTGTTGACCCGGTGTCAGGATAATGTGTCTCCATATAACTTCAATACTGTTGACCCGGTGTCAGGATAATGTGTCTCCATATAACTTCAATACTGTTGACCCGGTGTCAGGATAATGTGTCTCCATATAACTTCAATACTGTTGACCAGTTGTCTAATTCTTGGTTAACCCAAATTCGTTTTACATCATGCTGTCCATCATGGTGTTGCCTTAAAACTTGGCATACTTGTTTACCATCATAAGCCCCTTACATTATCAAAGCCATGTAACACTACCCAACATTAGAACAGATTTATGGCCCCTGATTGACTTAGCTTTTTTATGGGCAAGGCTTCCATGAGGGCATCAGCGTTTATTGAATGCAGTCTTGTTATTCTAACATTCATAATCATTTCATTTAAAAAATCACTCAATTTTTCAATTAGGAAAAGAATAAAAGCATGTGTCTTCTACTACCAAACGCCCCTTATTACTGATTTCATATTCTTTATGTTTGATTTCAGTGTGAATTTGTAACATAACTGTAAACTTGATTATTGTATTTCAGGCCATGAACAGATCATTAACCAACGTAATTCTCGGTGGAGCTAACATCGGCACCAAAACTCACGCCGGCGGTAAACCCATGGAGATCACTGGTACCCATACTGAAACACTGGTTCCCGAATGTACCGAATACATTGCTAATGCCAAGAACATTATTATTGTGCCGGGATACGGTCTATGTGTCGCTAAGGCACAATACCCAATCGCTGAAATGGTGGATTACTTGCGGGCCAAGGGAAAGAATGTTAGATTCGGTATTCATCCAGTCGCTGGTAAGCACAATTTCTGTTCTATTTGTTTACTTCATCTGATAATAAAGACTTTATTTAAAGAGGCAACACATTTGGGTAAACCCAGTATTCCCTGTGAGCCTAAATGATAGAAACAGTAAAACTACTCAATGAAGATGACAGAAACTTGAATCCTGTCTGAATTTGATGGAAATCTTATTGAGATGTTCTTAGCTGTGACCTTTGTCCAGACTAAAGTGGTTAATGTGCTGGATATGTAACCAGGTGATCTGAGTTTTATTTCTGGTCGCACATGTTGAGGGCAGGAATGATGCCTTCTCCACATGTGGAGGGCAGGAATGCAGCCAATCCGTAGCTACTCAGTTCGCTTTTCAAGTAAATAAGTCAAACCTGTTCCTGGTTGGATCTTACATTCATACATCAGAAAGTCCTCCTTTGTTAACAGGTGGTCTATTCTTATAGTTCTTCATTGATAATAGTCTGGTTGGAGATGGATTTGTGGTTTTTTTTGCAAACAGGTTCGGAATACCGAAGCATAGATGAATAAATAGCATACAAATAGTGGTCTATGTGAACATGTTCTAAAATAGTGGTCTATGTGAACATGTTCTGAAATAGTGGTCTATGTGAACATGTTCTGAAATAGTGGTCTATGTGAACATGTTCTGAAATAGTGGTCTATGTGAACATGTTTTAAAATAGTGGTCTATGTGAACATGTTCTGAAATAGTGTTTTATGTTGATACATTGACTGTATTTGTTTCAGGACGTATGCCCGGTCAGTTGAACGTACTGTTAGCTGAAGCTGGTGTACCGTACGATGTTGTACTGGAGATGGATGAACTCAATGATGACTTCCCTGACACTGATCTTGTATTAGTCATTGGTGCCAATGATACCGTGAACTCAGCGGCTGAGGAAGATCCTAACTCTATCATTGCTGGCATGCCAGTATTACGTGTCTGGTTATCTAAACAGGTACCTTTACTATAGTTTCAGTTATTTTAATGTGGAGATACTTTATTTAATTTTTAATTAATCACATTTGATGTCATAATTATGCCCCCGATCTTTGATGAGTGGGTATATTGCTTTGCACATGTTGGTCGGTCTGTCGGTCGGTTGTATAAAATGGTTTCCATTCAATAACTCAAGAACCCTTTGACCTAGGATCTTAAAACTTCACATGGAGGTTGGTCAGCAACAGCAGATGACCCCTATTGATTTTGAGGTCAGTAGGTCAAAAGTCAAGGTCACTGTGACCTTTACTATTTCGGACTGTTCAAATTGGTTTCTGTTCAATAACTCTAGAACGCTTTGACCTAGGATCTTCAAACTTTACATGGAGGTTGGTCAGCAACAGTAGATGACCCCTATTGATTTTGAGGTCAGTAGGTCAAAGGTCAAGGTCACTGTGACCTTCACCATTTCTGACTATTGGGCTGCCATGGGGGCATACATGTTTTACAAACATCTCTTGTTATTGAATTGCGTTAAAATAAGAAAAAGGCTGTGGCAGTGTCTTCTTTCTGATTGTAACAAGTATGTTATTTATAAAATATTGAAAAGCATAGTTTGCCTGTCTACTGGACTGATTTAATAAGGCGTTGCTATATTGACCAATAAGAGCTCACCATTTGAAAGGTGTGTCAATATTGACCAATAAGAACTCATTTTTTGAAGGTGTGTAACAATACAATGTTTTATTCTAACAGGTTGTTGTTATGAAGAGATCACTGGGCGTTGGTTACGCTGCCGTTGACAACCCAATCTTTTTCAAGGAGAACACAAACATGTTGCTAGGGGACGCCAAGAAAACGTGTGATGCCTTGTTAACAAGTGTGAAACAACATTACGGAGATTAAATAACGAGAATCTAGGATAATACAATATACTGTTCGTTCATTCGTTTGTTCGTTCATTCGTTCGTATGAATGTTCGGTTTACGATCTTTGTGATCATGTGATACTCGTTGATGACTAAAACTGATTTTTTGTGCTAGAGAGTTTTTACGTTGATGTAAATATTCAAAAACCACAATTTATTATTGTATGAATGGTAACAGGTATATTTGTGTACTGACAAAAAACTTACAGTCAACATCAAGCTAAACAAAGTAAGAGAAACATTATTGTGTTAAATGTCCGAATGTTTCTACGAACAATTTCATGCTAGTTTAATGTTTTCGTTTGAACTAAGCTTTCAAAATGAGCTTTCTTAATGCTTAGGCAGAGAAAATAACCAAAAATAATAAGGATATCGCTATTGTGTAATCTTTAATTTGATTGGTCATTTCTTTGCTCAGTTTTTTTAAATTAACCAATGAGAATGTTTTTTTACAAAAACTGGTTTCTAAACAAACATTTGTCATTTTGTGTGTGTTAACGTCACAGAATACCAGTCTGAGCATTCTAGTTTATGATTGGTTGTTCGGATACATAAATCAGACCATTATTAGTCTGGTTTTCAAACATAACATTTCAAATCTGTGTGATTGTGCTTGGCTTTGTTGTAGTAATTTTTACCTCACATTTTTAACAGACACTCCTTGCACAAGTAAAATTCTATAATATTTGATATCTGGTCATTCCTTACGATGAGATAATTAGTTGATTAGATGTACTACATTGGGCAGTGCCTCGTGTATTTATATTCAGTATTCTGCTAGTCTGTTGTTTTGATTTTGGCTTTGCCAAGTTCTTGTAATGGTTGACTAAATGATGAATTTTTCTGTTCAAACATTATTTCATATCTTCGTTGAATCAATCTAGAAGTATTCTATTTTTATCAATTATGTGTAGATATTTGTAAAGGCTGTGTCCAAATACAGCCTTACGATTGGTTGATTTAAAGGGCTTGTCCAAATACAGCTTTACGATTGGTTGATTTATAGGGCGTGTCCGAATACAGCCTTACGATTGGTTAATTTATTGGGCTTGTCCAAATACAGCTTTATGGTTGGTTGATTTATAGGGCGTGTCCGAATATAGCCTTACGATTGGTTAATTTATAGGGCTTGTCCAAATACAGCTTTATGGTTGGTTGATTTATAGGGCGTGTCCGAATACAGCCTTTCCATTGGTTGTTTTGTAATCACAGAAATATATTTTGCTGTGTATGTGATTACGTAATGTAACAGATTTACTATTAACAGAGTTGGAAGATAAAGAACTGTTAAAGTATCAGCTTATGTTCTGTTGTTTATTGTCAAACATTCTAGTGAAGTGTTGAAGTTGAACAGTCCTCCAGTCGTGCGTTCAAGGAGGCATATTGTCACAAATATTACATACCATTAGACAAACCACAGGACTGGTGGCCGCAATGAATTTTCACCCTTTAAGTACATTTGTAGCCTATTATATTCTTAACCCAACAGATAAAAACCTTACAAACACCTGAGGTTTGTCTATTGTGGTTTGTTGAAACCTACTGTACATGTGCATTCTTGTAAATTTTCTGTAAGAGCTCACTATTTGTCAATATTGACCAATGAGAGCTCATTGTACCATAACATGTGTCAATATTGACCAATGATAGCTCGCTATACCCAAGGTCTGTCAATATTGACCAATGAGACCTCATTACACCGGAAGGTGTGTCAAAATTGATGATTGAGAGCTCACTATACTGGAAGGTGTGTCAATATTATACCAAAGGTGTGTCGAAATTCACCAATGAGAGCTCATTATACCAGATGTGTCGTTATTGACCAATGAGAGCTCACTATACTGGAAGGTGTGTCAATATTGACCAATGAGAGCTCACTGTACCAAAGGTGTGTCAATACTGACCAATGAGAGCTTATTATACCAGAAAGTGTGTCGATATTGACTAATGAGAGCTCACTATACCAAAGGTGTGTCGATATTGACCAATGAGAGCTCACTATACCAAAGGTGCGTCAATATTGACCAAATGAGAGCTCAATATACCAAAGATGTGTCAATATTGACCAATGAGAGCTCACTATACCAAAGGTGTGTCTATATTGACCAATGAGAGCTCACTATACCAGAAGGTGTGTCAGTATTGACCAATGAGAGCTCACTATGCCAGAAGGTGTGTCAATATTGACCAATGAGAGCTCACTATGCGGGAAGGTGTGTCAATATTGACCAATGAGAGCTCACTATGCGGGAAGGTGTCAATATTGACCAATGAGAGCTCACTATGCGGGAAGGTGTGTCGATATTGACCAATGGGAGCTCACTATGCTGGAAGGTGTGTCAATATTGACCAATGAGAGCTCACTATGCGGGAAGGTGTGTCAATATTGACCAATGAGAGCTCACTATACTAAAAGTGTGTCAATATAGACCAATGAGAGCTCACTATACCAAAGGTGTGTCAATATTGACCAACGAGAGCTGACTACAAGAGGATTGTTAGCAATGAGAAACAGTGTATGTATTGATAATATCACATTTATTGAAAAATAAAGCACTTTTTGCGAAGGTACAAAATCATAAAATACAATAAAAATAAATCATGGTTTAAGTGAGCATATCTAGCAGATAAAACATGTATATGAACCGGTAGTTCTTGCACACTAGGAATAGAAAACCAGCATTATTGCATGGGTGTGGTATTCTATGTACACTTAACAAATGTTCCAATTGGACTGTTTATAAATTCTTTAAATTCATTGGAGTACATTAAGTATATGTATTTCATTTTCAAATATATCAAAATAATCAAGTACTGGTAGACCATACACCATAATATGATTTTTACCAAACTACTAAAACAATGTTATAATGAGATAAAAATGTCAGATTTGTTTCTGTTGTTGATATCAAATAACAATAAAAATGAAGGTGTCTAGTTGGAACATTTGCTCAGTATAGTTCAAAACTTGTTAAGTTGGTATGGACACCGGCCTAACAAATTATATCACAAAATACAGAGATTGTTCGTCCCCAATGTTGCACTCTTCGCTGTTTTTTTATTGGAAAACTTGGTAATGTCGAAACTCTGTATTTTGTGATATATACTCATCGTCAATCAAAGGTTGCCACCCTATTTTATTTTAAAATTCACTGTGTTAAAAGCAGAACACGACTATGTTTTGACCTAACTGTGTAGTCACAGCTATTTAACAATATTCAAATACACACTTAAAACTTTTGTACCAATAGGTCATATCGTATACAAAATACAGAGGTATATATAAGTGTTAACTTTTCAACGACACCCAGAATTATTTCTTAGGCCTGATCGAGGTATAATGTGACAACATTGAGCTAGAACTTGCTATAGTCCGACCAGGATAATGTGATATTTACAAACATAGATCTGTTTGGTCAACTGTGGCAAAATTGGTTTAACAAATCACTTAAATAAACAGATAAGGTCAGTATTGTTCTCAAAACATCATAGATAATTGGTGCACATACTTGTAATCCACCTTTGTGGAATATACCATATTTTCCCGCCTATCACATTATCCTGGGCGCACTATAATATTCAGTGCATGGCCATCGTCTTGTCAGGTTCAACATTTCAACAAGTAAAAACATACTAAAATGGTATGATTTCACCACAACCAAGACCCTAAGAATATGTCGTTCAAGTCAGATGAATTCAATAGCACAAACACATGAAGAATCAGTTCATGTTTAATGTTGCCTCACTGTAAGAGCATAAAAAAATACAGGGACATAAACACTATAGGTTTATTACTAGGTGACGGATGTTTATGTACTTTAAACATAGAGTTTGTACAGTAAATCCCCCTAGCTACCCAAGTTGAAAATTTTCCTATACAATCTCTGTAAAATTACATTGAGTTTCCCATAAGACAGTGAAACAAAGGGAAATAACTTCTACAGAAATGTTAGACTAGAGTTACTGCCCTTCTCAACATGATTTTATTCTAAAAATAGAATTCGGTGGATTTTAGGAATGTATGGTAAAATATAGAAAACACATTCATTGTTAACTGTAGGTACATCATTATAAAGTTTCGTTGTGTAAATATAACAATCGTGCATAGTGTGGTTAAAAAATGTACATTATGTTTTTTAGACAATTTGAGGTTTATCGTCACATCTATTAAAAGTTTCGTTGTTTATATTGTAATATTCACCCTGATGAGGGTAGAATACTGATGTGTAGATAAATAAATAACATGCATGAACAAAAGTGTTATTGACCTTAAAATTGTGGAAAATGAAAAGTTGTACTGCTAGCCTCGTACTGTGGTCTCACAGTCTTTTGAAGGTCATTCATAAGCGTATTTGTGTGCTAAATTATTGATTGAATAAAAATAATTTTAGTAAAAAATTAATCCCTCACCAAATTTCTAATTTACAGTATCCCAGTCTGATAATAGGTGGGTAAAATTATTTGCTTGGAGATTGTTTGTAAGTTACATGTTTAATAAACCGTAAATAACTAAATATGCATAGCAACCCTTCTAAAACAATGTGTTTGCATAAAAAAGGATGGAAATAGAGATAAGGAAAAAAATCCGTATTTATTTCGTGAAAGTATTCCCTAGTGACCAAAAAAAACGATAAAAATGGTGAATAAAATTGTAAAAAATCAGTTTTCTTATTATTGCAAAGGGAGCTAATTCATTCACTTCCAAATTGCTATTTTAATCGAGTTGCTTCCCTTGGTTCAAATCCTAGACGATTTAATATAATCTCGAACAAACTTATTTGTGTAAAAAAAAATCCAAATAGGATCAAATAATGTGGCTTCTAACATATCAAAATAAATAATGTGCAATGTCTATAAATAGATTGCACGTGGTTGACTAAATGTCGTCTGTAGGAATAAAACATTCTTTCTAATATTTAGCCGCTAACCAGCATTATAACAAAACGAATGTCTGAAAAAGTCTAGCTAGACTTGTGATGCAGATTTTTTCAAAGAAAATGGTGCTGTTTGAATAGGTCGTTGTATTGTAGATAATTAATCGTTGATTCTATTTTCACGAACATGCAGACAAGACGTAAGTTTAACTCACTTCCGGTCTGACAAACACTTACCGGTCTGACCAACAACTTCCGGTGGAATGTAACATAGTCAATGAACACATTCACTGTATATAACTATATACAAATATTGCACTAGGATTAACTTTCGGTACTATTCGTCCGGCGCATGCACCCTATCAGTATGCAATTTCCGAACCCCACGGTCTGTATGGCTTAACAGATCCTAGTTGATTCAAATTTCCCGCCGCGGCGTTATACGATTGTGAACTATTTGGTGACATCATAGCGTTCATATTGAGCATTGGAAACTGAGAATGAATTTGTTGATTTAATAGTGAAGATTGTCCGCTCGAGTTTGACGTCATGTGACTATGAGAGCCCATTGACGGAGGAGGTGGAATTCTCATAGTGTTATGTAAGGTGTTTTCTGATTGGCTGATTCGTGAGTCGCTGAAAGTTACTGAAGGTACAACGGGTAATGAATCATGGGAAGACATCGTGATCTCTGATTGGTTGGAATGTGATTGTAGCATTGACGTCATCGATGACATGCCATTTCCGGTTCCGTATTGGTTTGCATTTAGCGAGTTCATTGTTGGGTGTGACGTCATCGAATTCCAAGTGGAATTTTGAAATGTTGATTTGACTGACGGCATTCGTTGTGTGGCGAAACATTGTAAATGACTGAGGAGACGTAACCTGAGCGGGTCCTGTAAGTCCATGCCTTCCACAGTCATCAGATAGCGTGCCACTTCCGCCAGACATTCCCTGAACCCTATACTCCTATAATCCAGGGCGAGTCCATGTGGGTCTGGAAAGTTATACCCATTCATACCTGAAATACAAGATACAGAAACTATTTAGTCAATATAAGATAAATACATGTAGCGTCATGCCAGCAAGTGATCTCAGAATGGGTCTAACCATCTATTTTACTCGGGTGGGGTACGATTAACTACTTTGTTTAGAGGAATGTCCTGGTTGGACTCACTTGAAGCCCTGACAAAATAATCTCAATACATAAGTTAACCACATCTGTCAAAATTACAGCGGGGTCCGGACCCCGGGAGCCGCACTTGAAATACACCCAGGAAATATGGGATTCTCATAAACAAATAAATAAGATGTTCACAGTGGCCAGAAGGAACTGTTTCTAGAGAAGTATAGAGAATTCTTGACATGCCAAAAGTTTTTGGAAAAGATAAAGACACCATAATTAATACAGATAGTGCTTGGTAAATTTATCAAGCATTTGATTAAACAATCAGTTAGGAAAACAACGGTATTCCACGGAGAACGTTTAATTTGTTTTATTTCCACCGAATGTTTTACGTTTGTATTCTGCAATCCTTAACACCAATATCCCTAGAGTTTCTTCTCCTGGATATGAACTATTGAAGATTAGAAAATGGACTAACTTAATTATCATAGCACTAAGCACTGGGAAAAACATAAGACAAAGGGAACTTGATAATAGTAATTAAACCAATTATTTCATATCTTACAGTTTGCTTTGACTCTCTTTATTAATATCCTTGTTTTAATATTAATGTAATAAGTGAAAGTGTAACCAATAATATTGGATATTATAATCATTAATTAAATGCAAATATAAAGTTTTTAATTCATTTCTGTATCAGTGACAGCAAGTAAAGCGTGTCAATATTGACGAGGGTATACCCTTATCTAACTTGCTACGTAGCATCAAGTTTGTTGTGGGGCCTCATGTTCAATTTAGCGTAGAAGGCATGCGTTGCCGTCCTAACGAATCGCTACGAGGCACAGGAGCAGATAAAGTTTGAGATTTGATTTCCGTTTATAATGTTTGGCCGTAATAGTTAGGTAGCTATTATCACGTGACGTATTCCCAGTCTGATCATACTAAGGTAGCTATTATCACGTGACGTATTCCCAGTCTGATCATACTAAGGTAGCTATTATCACGTGACGTATTCCCAGTCTGATCATACTAAGGTAGCTATTATCACGTGACGTATTCCCAGTCTGGTCATACTAAGGTAGCTATTATCACGTGACGTATTCCCAGTCTGATCATACTAAGGTAGCTATTATCACGTGACGTATTCCCAGTCTGATCATACTAAGGTAGCTATTATCACGTGACGTATTCCCAGTCTCGTCATACTAAGACACCGTGAGAAAGCTTGTATTTCAATAACACCACAGAACTACACAGAACACGAGCTAATAAAGAATGTGCTGAGGATTTTTTTACATTTTGTGAATTAATCTTAAACTTTTTTCTCCCAGGTATTTCATTTTTATAATATTTTCCAGGACTACATACAGAAAAAACACCCTATATACTGCATTTACTCGATGTTGTTGAGCGCGTTAGAAGCAAAAAAAAAAAAGTATATTTTCTCGTGCGTCAAGTTTTTTTTCTTCAAAAAAGTTACTTACATGAAGTTTTATTTGATTGAAACGTGACTTGGAAATAAAAGCAGATAAATTGACTGACATGAAGTGCGCATGCGTCGTACGTACATTGCAACCGGAAGTTGATTATTTAACACGAGCAATGTCAAACAACAAAATTTTACGTTTCTCAAGATCAAAATTTCGAACAGTTTTAACACTCGTGAATTACAACTATAATAATATAATATAAGAGCAAGGTGTTCAGTTATTATAGATACATGACGTACATGCCATTGTAGCAGTAACCTTCTTACACGAAGTAGAATTAATGTGCGCGTTTCTACCCCACCTGACAAGCTTGAATGGTGCAAGGGGTACAGTAATGTCAGGTAATCTTAACCTAATTAACCAGGATTATAATGTAAGGTTCTGACTCAGTTTTTAATATACGAGGGACGATCAAACATTAATAGGACTGGAACTCTCGCATGGGTTTCTGCGTTTATATTGAAATGCAGTAGTACGCCACATGAATGAAAATATCGTCACGACAATATTTGTATTTCAAATACCCAGAAGAAGAAAGTTTTTTAGTGTTTTTTTCGCTCTACTGAACAGTGGGCTGTGCTAGATACGACGATTGCGCATTTCACCGACGGTGTAAGATAAATACTTTGTTTATTATATTGTCACCCCTATTGAAAGGGCCAATCCATTTGACTTATGAGACACGTACTTTTCGTGCTTACATGTGTATGTATATAGTACGGGTACATGATGTTAATCTACGGTGTCAGTGATTTTTTTCCTTCTTTATTAGGGTCCGGAAAACTTTTTCCCAATTGCAAATAGGCTATACTTTTCCCAAATCCCCAGTAAACAATTTAAAAAAATAATTTTCAAAATCGGACATAAAATGATAAAGTTATGAACATTTTTGACAAGAGGTCAAGCATAAAAGTTCATATAAACCAGTAAACATTCACATGAAATCTCTATTTCTGTTTTATTTGGCCTTTCTGCTTCATGGAAATTCCCTATTTCAAGTTGTCACGACCGGACCCGGACCCTTTCCCAAAGAGGCAAAAAAAATCACAGGGTGTACAATCAGATAGATTATATATTTATATTCACCTTTAGAGTGTAACATCTTTAAATGGTCGACCGTCATCTGTAAAATTTCAGCTTTCTCTAATTTTGCCGAGCCTTGCTTCTCGAATGCCGACGGTACCAGTCGGCGGAGTTCTGAGAGACTGTTGTTTATACGATCCCGACGACGTTTCTCAATGACCTAAAAACAATAAAGATTTAAAAATGATCATACATGTTGACAATAACATCATATTTCGTAGATAATTGAAATTTTTATTAAAATTAATTAAACTTTTGAAGTTTTATATTGACAAGCTCACAGGGGCCAGACACATGGAACACGTGGATAATCCGTTTGCCATGTGACTTCATTTAAATATGCAAATTTATGCATAATTATACTGACGTGTATAAGCAGTTGATCACGTGACATCATTTAAATATGTACTGATTGGTCACGTGACGTACGTTTGTTTGTCCACTGACGTCATTTCGTACATTTCGTGTTATATAAAGTGATTCATCGAGGGATTGTTCTATGTTACGTATTAAAACTTCTTATTTTATTGTTGTAAATATGTTATATTCTCCAAACTGTTTCAAGAGTATGGGAATTTGGAGGGAAATGTATAACGAGTGGGGGTATTTATATAAAACAATGACGTCACACTTACCCCGCGTCGCTTTTTCCTGTCCGTGATTTGACAACTTTGTGACGGCGATCTGAAATAAATAAAAATAAAGATATAAAAATCAGACGCATGGATGAAGACATTACCTAGCTAGCCCAGTGAGTTCTACTTACTGACCGAGATAACAAGGTCAGCTACACGTGGCACGTGTACACGCTCGACGCCACCAACATCCAGTGACCAACATATCACAACGTGACGTGCTCATAACTTAGCAACCATCCTCTAGAATTTACCATACCATACGTACATTGTGAGATAACCACATCTTGTTCTTCTGTCGGATTTACACACCAACGACTAGATTGAAATATTGGTGACTTGGGGAGACCTTCCGTACCAATCCAATTCATACGCCGTCGAATTATGAGCATGTCAGAATATGTTATATTAAGGTCGCTTTTTTACCTGGAACTGGCATGCCCCAGTGAGGAATTATTATTGATTTATGTCCACTGGGGTTTAACAAGAATTATTGGCAATATAAATCTAAAGTATTTACGTTAAACTGACCAAGTCTTTTAGAAAGATTGGCAAAAAATATTTTTGAAAGTTAAATTCTTTATTTTCATCTTGAGTTCAGCAGCTTGGAATCTATCAAATTCTTAACAATAATCGACATTTAATTGTAACCATGGTGATGTTAACGTCGTTACCATGGTCCGAATTAACGTCAATCCGACAACATGACGTATATAATTCAATCTTTCAGTTTTTATGATAAAAGTTCGCGTCGTATAATCACGCAACTATCCCGAGTTTCAATGATATTGAAATTATTTCATTTCTTATCGCATTATTTCATCACCTGCACGTAACGGTTACATTTGCAATTAATGACTTAATATTAAAGTTATATTAATATCTTAACACCGCTACACTGTTCGTTCTTAATATACATCGTGACGAGCCATCGTAAAACATTCACCGGAATGTCGTCATGTGTACAGACTTATGTTGTTAAAATTGTAATAAATAATACATTTGTATTTATTTACTAGTATCTCACTTTCACGTGAAATATAGAAATTCTACCCCCCCCCCCCCCCCCCCCCCATTTAATCAGACTACATGATACGTTTCGGCTAACGAACACGCAAAAAGTAAGATCTCTGCGTTGATCATACTAAGTGCTAGTACATGGTGATTTGAAAATTAATTATAAGAGGGGCATAAGTACCGTGCAAATTGTTTTAGAAATGATCATAAAAACAACATAATTATGACCATACCGAAATAATACAATCATGGAATATCAAATATATCTTAGAAATGTAACTGTAATTTATTAATACGATTACGTGTTTGTTGTTTTGAATTGTTGTTAATTAATGGTTGATGGTCGACAAGAAATAGAAGCAGATCAAAACAGTCGTATATAAATATATTACTTGCTAATATCTTAATTTGCTTCCTACGTTGTGTATTCATGCTACATGCCTACGTTCTCTAGGTATTGAAACATAAACTAATCGTATCTTGATATATCAATTATAGCGCCCCTTTGTTCTAATGTATAAAAGTATTATCCGCAGGAAGGTTTGACCCTCCCCCAGGGGGGACGGTACCGTACAACCCCAGTGAAACCCCAACCCCCACACACTCCGCTACAATATACATTACAGTTTGCTACACAAGAACGATAATAAAGCATACAGACATTTTATTAAATAAAAAAAACTACTGAACTTAGACAATTAATATAGCCTCAGCTGGTATCGTTGGAATAAAAATAAAGGTCCCAAGGAGACGACCCCTTTTGATACAAATTGTATAGTTTATGTTTACAAAGATGAGACTTAAATAAAGATATATTAAATAAAGATATACATTTTGTATTTACAAAGTTTACAAAATTGTCGGTATGTCTTCCGGTGTATCCTGTAAGCTGTCTTTTAAATAACGTTTGTTAAGTACGATTTATAAACAATGTATTAAGTTCTAAACATTGTATGTTGTTTACAATAAAAGGAAATAATGTTCATTTAAACTATAACATACCAGAGTATTGTCCAAGAAATTATATATAATATTTCAAAGTAAACTCTTATGTTGTTTATATTTTTATATTCATTTATTGTTTATGAAAATTTATGACATTACATTTTATTCATATTTTATCAACAATAAAAACAACGCCAAGTTAAGGACGCATTAGATATATATAGAATATTTCAAAGTCAATATTTTAAAGTGACGGTACGGGATAATGCTTTATTTAGTAATCGTGAAATATATGTATAATCGTTAATGTATCAATTGCATACAATTGACTAATTATTCATAATTATTATTAAAATTAAAGTACTGTACTAAGCATGATGTAATATAGCCTAGTGTTTAATTAAGTATTTTATTTCTAATTATTAGATAAATAACTTAATTATAAATACCATTATCATTAATTGTGTATAAGCGCAATATTCTCATGATACGAATAAAACGTGGGTGGCACGTGCGTTATCAAGTATCTACGTATGTACGTGCAACCCGTGTAGAAACAATAACTCGTGCATGGCTCGTGCACGCGTTCCCCCCGACACAAGTAAAGTCACACTTACCCTGATTTCATCCGCTCATCAAAAACATCATCATCATCACTATGACTTAAACTTCTTTTCATCGTGTTCCGATTTTTTTGCTTATTCCCACAGCGGAAATGTTTAAAGAATTGTTTGATTTAAAAATATCCGACTCGTGTCTCACTATCCGGTACGCGCTGCAACCACCTCTCTTGACCAACGTCTCAACGTATGACTGGCACGAGTTCCGATATTCACCAAAATTAAACCCCAACACAACTTCTAACTTAATCCCGCCCCTTACTTGTTCAATTTCAATAACCGATGCAGACGACACGATGCTGCCGGCGTTTGATTGGTTGAAAACGTTTGGTCACACGCGAGCTCATTGGACTAAATTGATTTCCCGCACAGTGTCTGCAGACGCTCGCTTGGCAATTAATCGATATGCCGATACTAGTGACATCGTTGGAAATCGATATTAACGACTCTTCAAGCACGCTATATGAATTTATGACACTTTGGTCAAGCAGGTTTTTTTTCGACTCGGAGATTATTACGAAATGTTTATTTTCAACGCGTTACGATTTTTCGTCGTATTTTGAATCTCCTTAAAGCAGACGAACCAGAGCACGTGATGTACACGCGCAGAGCGTGGGAATAAATGCTTCTAAAATATTTAACTGATTATTTACCCACGGTAGTTCGGTCGTGTGTTTCAGTGAACTCGTGTGAAATTCATCCAAATAAATGAACTTGCTACGTATTGTATCTACCAAATAATTATCTACCATAAATATTAGGTACGGCTTCCAGAAACGTGTGGTCATTCCCTGCAGCGCCATTTACCTACATTGTGCAGTGAAGTTCCGCTAATAGGGCCGCTTTAATTATTTCGAAATCATGCAAATGTTTGCAATGTTGCGGTCCCAAAGTGTTAAATTTAGAACAAAAAAAGGTCCGCTATTAAGACCGATTCGCTAATAAGACCACTTTTAGACTGGTCTTATTAGCGGAACTTCATTGTACGAATACATACGATTATGTTTTATAACGTGTTCAATTATAACCTGTATTCTGTGATGTAAACTACGACATACCGGTATAAACATACAACGTTATCTTCAGCATTTATAATCGTTTTTTTAATAATTAGATAATTATATAATAATGATAAAACGAATCAATAAAAGTCTAATTTAAGACACGCGGTCGTTCGGCTAACTGTACATATACCAATACATATTGGGTTGCATGACGCCTATGCCTCTATGCAAACACTAACAACAAGAGTGACTGAACGTTTGACCTTCATGGATACCAATTGATACACCTGGGTAAAGTATCAGATATACGAAGAAGTGTTCCAGACAGGGATCAAACATGGGAACCCTCGACCCCAAGGAGATCGCGACGTTGTGGGTGTTCAACTCTCGTAGCTACATTTTTAATTCTTAGATAGGGGCCCAACGAGCTTTTGTTTGCTCGGGATAGGGTCCATCCAACTTAATTTCTAAGGGGGGTAGTCCTGATCAGATTCAAAGCCCCCGACAAACTCTGATAAACATATAAATTGCCAATATTCAAGGCGGATTTAAAACCCCCACCACGTCCTCTGGACCGAAACATGCTTGCAAGCTCTTCTGAGACAGTTTACATACTTTCCACTGTACTTTATTTAGAACAGGTTAATTGTCACCGACACTAAGAATTTAAGTAATTACATTGCACAGGTTTTAGAGAGACATTTGCTACAGTTTGGTTTTGGAGGAGGGGGTTAGCTTTTATGTTTATCTGAACTTCAGCACCTTAAAATCCGTATGAGAATTCTACTTAAAATTTGAGTTTGTTTTATACATGAATTATACCCAATAGCAACTATTTTGTGTTCACGAATATTGGTCAGTATATAGCTATATATACACCATGTTGTTCCCACGCTTCCATTATTTATATCCAAACGAAAGTTTATATACACCATGACCTTTTCTCTTAATGACCCCAAGTGAAAAGAAAAAAGAAAGGGTCCCTGACCCTTTATAATTATAACCACTTGTTGTTATTAATGTTTGAAGTGGTCGTCTGCAAACTAGAGAGAGATGGAGAGAGTAAATAATACAGTAACATCTTTACAAAGTGTCTTAATTGTCTCATATTTGCCTCAATTCATCATCAAGTTATGCCTAATAATGCTTATGAAACAAGCGGGCCAAATAATCTACTATCGCCCTATCTACGTAAACATGAAAGTTCAAATCGCAGTCAGAGTTACTCGAAATCGGGTGAACGTTTTTTGGAAACTGTTCATTTTGATTTTCTCAATTATAGCGTTTAGTAAAAGGTATGTATTATATGTGGTTTTGATTGATTGATTGATTGATTGATTGATTGATTGATTGATTGATTGATTGATTGGCAAATATTATGTTTTGACATGCGTTCGGTCCGACTATACATTATCCCCCGGGTCATTTAGTCGCAAGTCGGCTGTAACACTGACCAACACTTGTCGCGGTGAGCCAGAACCCATTGGGTTTTTTTGCTTTGTTTTTATTTTGCTATTATTTATCTTCGCCACCAGGAGACCCGTATGGGTCACGGTCGATAGAAGTGTGAGATATTCCTGGGCTATAGAAGTTACCGGCCTAGTTCCAAACGTACCCCTGTTTGTTTTATGTGCCTGGTGTAAAGCGTCATTCACTGGACCTAGATCGTTAAAGTCTCGTCTCAAACACTCTTAGTGAAGTTAGTGTTAAATGGGAAACACTGAAAACCATGAATTTTCTCGTTTTATCTGCATAGAGGCGCCGCGGGATCGAAACCACAACCTTTGTGAAGTGGAACATTCAACGGGGATTGAACCCGGGGTCTCACGAGCCTCTAGACCACTGCATTTATTTATTTGTACATGCGCTACACGTTCACTATTAGCATTTATACAGACAATATTAGAGAACTGAACGTTGTCTCTCTTGAAGACGTCTCTCACGTGGTGTTTTTATGTCAAATGTCACAGAATAATTCATATTAAATCAAAATGCGTTGTTCTTCGAAAGTTTAAACCATTATAAGTGACGCGTATATTCTGTAAGCTGATGGCACGGTATAAAGTCAACCCCAGCGTTCAGCTGTCTGACACTTTTACCCAGCCAAACCACCTTGCATGCCAAAGTCATACTTTAAATCCTGAAAATCACAGATGTAGAAACATAAATTATAGCTCGACGAAAAATGACAAATTTACCTTATATTGTCAAGTGTCAATTTCTACCCCATAGACACATAGTATTATAATTAACGGTAAAAACAATTAGTATGACACTTTTAACGATGCGACATTCCGCGTCCTCTTCTGGTAGAAATAAATACACAAATATGGCAAATAATCAATATTCATTCATAAATTAATGCGGAAGTTCCCATTTACACCGATGACATCCTTCACGCGCGGCTGGCTAGGCTATTTTTAGCGCACGGAGCACCTGCTCTTGGCGCGTGCCGGTCATGTGACCGTGAAGACGTTTCATTATCGGTCGCGTGGCACATTGATTACTGGCGAATAACAATAGAAATATCCAAATGACACCAAATTTAAGGACGAGGAAGTGTGCGTACCCTTATGGTTTTATAAACAGTGTACATGTTGATTGATATTATTGTGTGACTTTATATTTACCGTTAATATTCTGACAGGGCTCAGTTAGCTCTAGCAAGGATTTAAAACATACACATCAGGGACGCGATTTGACATTACGCGGGGGGCAGGTGGTCCCATCTGCCTATGGTTAAATACACTTGTTAGCGAATGAATTGTACTATGAAAAATAAGACTATGTTTAGGATTTTTATAAGACTTATATTAGTCCGCCCAAAATGATGTGGGTTTTTTTCACGGATTTTCTCCCCTATTCTTTTTTTTAATTGTTATATAAAATGAATTTGTGTGAATTAAATATATATATACATGCATTAAATAAGTATGCATTTATTAGGCAGTGACTCGTTTTAACATAAATATGTAGTTCAAACTCGTATTTGAGTTATTGCTGTTTATCAGGAACCGTATAACTTGTTCCTTCGTTTATATAGCGAGTTTTTTGTCATTAAAATTGGAAAATAATTCAACTCGAAACGGAAAATTGACGGTTTATTTATCTCAGTTCGCATTGAATTTTCTATTATTATGTTAATCTGCGCATTCCCAAAATGCTGATTCAACAAAACATCTTCCTTCGGAATTGTAGCGATGTATGATAGTGTACTTGGCGTAAAAGAGAGATTTTTTTATTTTCACGATTGTGTGTTAATCGACTCATTGGACATACGTATACTTATAAGTTCAGACTGAGTTATTCTTTCAGTACATATTTAAATTTACTTGCTTATACATGTGTACAGTGCAGTTATAACTATCGCTAATTAATAACAAAGCACATTTCGTAAATTACCAGTACTATATAACCCTAGGCTTAGAGGCTATGGTTAGGGACTGGGTTAGGGACTGGGGTTAGGGACTGGGGTTAGGGACTAGGGTTAGGGACCAGGGTTAGGGACCAGGGTTAGGGACCAGGGTTAGGGACCATGGTTAGGGGTGATGGTAAGGGACCAGGATTGGGGGTTAAAGGCCAGGGTTAGGGACAAGGGTAGGGATATGGTTAGGGACCAAGGCTCTGGCTAAGGGCTCGGGTTAGGGATCAGGGTTATGTCTGTGTGGGAATCACGGGGGTATTGCCCATCATTATAGCCGGGCGTCAAGGTACCACAGGGGTCCTACCATCCCGGAAATCCGGATTTGCTGCACTAGAAAGAATGATGTTTTTCAGCAGAAAATAAACCGAGTGCCAATGGCCATAAACAACACTTGTCATGGTAAATAAATACAAACAAAACATAAATGTATGCATTTGAAACAGAAAGAAACGGAAGCAAATTAGAAATTACATACATAGTCGTGATAGCAGCGTAACTGTAAGAGTGAGGAATATACAACTATAAAGTATACATGTACGATTATATGACGTTGCCCGGGTATTACAACACTTGGCACACATATCTCATAATCCACTCATACGAGTCATGCATAAATATTACTCCTGGCTTATATCAGTGTGGCTATACCACGTGGTATGTGACGTCATTTTTGGCTAAGACTGTCAGCCGATTTCGCTCGACTGGGAGTTAAAAGTCCTGTAAGTATCTTATTTTCTACTCTATTTTGACGAAATATGGCCGATGTTAAGGGGAAAAGTGTTTACTTACCCCGGTTGTTGATACATTTCTCACCACGGGTCTAGTTTTGTCTAACATTCGAGTCAAATGCCAGCCCGCATCAAAAATGAAATGCTTAGACGGCACGCCAATTGGAAATTCATCACAATAGTAGTTATATACGACAGTAAGCAGTGCCTGAATTTGTTCGGACGTCAAGTCACTCATTTTAATACATGTCGGGTGAACAGATTGAAAAAAAAACGACCAAATAACGGTATTTTTTAAAAACAGAAAATATGCTAAGACGGCACGTCGTATTTGTTCAGCTAAGACGGCACGCCGATATTATAACTGCATATCGTCAATGAGAATGCATCACAAATCAAGTGTGGTTCTTTTCTATTTGTATTTTAACTAGTTGCATCAAACATTTACGGATGAGGATGGGCATTTTTATTTCATACGTCCATAGGGTAAATGTTTTATCCATGCCGTATTGAATTATATACCTACACTTCAACATGGTTTAACCATGTCTTGATTGTGACTGTACACCATTTTTGGACGTGTAATAACACGGTGTAAATGTTGTATTAATATGGTAAATAATACAACCTAATGATAAAACAGAATGCAACAGTTAACTATAGTAATTAAATTAACGAAGAAAAGTCTACTTCTAGTCCAGCCAATCCGTGTACAGTATACGCATGTAAAAAATTTAGGTTCATCTGCTACGCAAATACTCTAACCCTATTCTACATGTTAGCAAAATAATATCGTTCTTTTCTTATTTCAGGGTAATGCGGGCTAAAGCCACGATATCGCTCGGTAAGCGTAGGAAAAGTACCAGAAAGAGACGATCATTTAAACCGAATTCTGTTTCATCATTGATTGAAAGGAACAATGAACTATTTAATAAAGTTACATACACAAAGTCTTCGCAAAGAGGTTACTCTTCACGAACTCCGAAAACAAAATTATTCCTGCAGACAATGTCACCAATTCGACTGGTAACGCCAAGTCGTCAGAGAATATTTAAACGAGTGAACAGGACTTTTTAACTCCCAGTCGAGCGAAATCGGCTGACAGTCTTAGCCAAAAATGACGTCACATACCACGTGGTATGGCCACACTGTTATATTATCGTATAATTTAGTGTATTTGTAATCTATAAATGTAATTTATCAGTAAGTTATAAATGTAATTTATCAGTAATCTATAAATGTAATTTATCAGTTAGTTATAAATGTAATTTTTTTAGTAAGTTATAAATGTAATTTATCAGTAAGTTATAAATGTAATTTATCAGTAAGTTATAATTTTAATTTATCAGTAAGTTATAAATGTAATTTATCAGTTAGTTATAAATGTAATTTATCAGTAAGTTATCTGTAAGTTATAAATGTAATTTATCAGTAATCTATAAGTGTAATTTATCAGTAATATATAAATGTAATTTATCAGTAAGTTATAAATGCAATTTATCAGTAAGTTATAAATGTAATTTATTGGTAAGTTATCAGTAAGTTATAAATATAATTTATCGGTAAGTTATCAGTAAGTTATAAAGGTAATTTATTGGTAAGTTATCAGTAAGTTTTAAATGTAATTTATTGGTAAGTTATCAGTAAGTTATAAATATAATTTATCGGTAAGTTATCAGTAAGTTATAAATGTAAGCTATCAGTAAGTTGTCTGTCAGTTAATAATGACATACAGTTCGCAGATTATAACACTAGATTTTGTTTACAAATAAAAATCAAATGCAATTTTGGTGTTTATTTTTGTTCTATCTTGTGCATTTTCACTTTTAATGATATACTAAATCTACACTGCTGATACCAAGCGATCAATCGATTGTGCAGTGTTTCTATTACTGTATCCATATTTGTATAATGATAAGTCTAGAATCATCTCCAGCGAGCTATGCATGGATGACTTACTAAGGATTTAAACCGATACGACCACCTGTGACCAGTATGTTTTACTTGCTTGAAGGCTCGGCTGAATGTTCGGTAAAGGACAAGTACAAGACTTTCCCACAGGAATTGATACATTCTACACCTTGTAATATATTCATGCTTAACGGTCAAGGATCAGGTTGATATGTTAGTACTACACTGGGATGTAAACCTAGGAAAGGTCGAGGACAAAGTTTATATGTTAGTATTACACAGGGGTGTAAATATAGGAAAGGTTGTGGACCAGGTTTATATGTAAGTACTACATCGGGGTGTAAATATAGAAAAGGTTGTGGACCAGGTTTATATGTAAGTACTACATCGGGGTGTAAATATAGAAAAGGTTGTGGACCAGGTTTATATGTAAGTACTACATCGGGGTGTAAATATAGGAAAGGTTGTGGACCAGGTTTATATGTTAGTACTACATCGGGGTGTAAATATAGGAAAGGTTGTGGACCAGGTTTATATGTTAGTACATTGTACTACACAGGGGTGTAAATATAGGAAAGGTTGTGGACCAGGTTTATATGTTAGTACTACACAGGGGTGTAAATATAGGAAAGGTTGTGGACCAGGTTTATATGTTAGTACTACACAGGGGTGTAAATATAGGAAAGGTTGTGGACCATGTTTATATGTTAGTACTACTTAGGGGTGTAAATATAGAAAAGGTTGTGGACCAGGTTTATATGTAAGTACTACATCGGGGTGTAAATATAGGAAAGGTTGTGGACCAGGTTTATATGTTAGTACATTGTACTACACAGGGGTGTAAATATAGGAAAGGTTGTGGACCAGGTTTATATGTTAGTACTACACAGGGGTGTAAATATAGGAAAGGTTGTGGACCAGGTTTATATGTTAGTACTACACAGGGGTGTAAATATAGGAAAGGTTGTGGACCATGTTTATATGTTAGTACTACTTAGGGGTGTAAATATAGAAAAGGTTGTGGACCAGGTTTATATGTAAGTACTACATCGGGGTGTAAATATAGGAAAGGTTGTGGACCAGGTTTATATGTTAGTACTACACAGGGGTGTTAATATAGGAAAGGTTGTGGACCAGGTTTATATGTAAGTACTACATCGGGGTGTAAATATAGGAAATGTTGTGGACCAGGTTTATATGTAAGTACTACATCGGGGTGTAAATATAGAAAAGGTTGTGGACCAGGTTTATAAGTAAGTACTACATCGGGGTGTAAATATAGAAAAGGTTGTGGACCAGGTTTATATGTAAGTACTACATCGGGGTGTAAATATAGGAAAGGTTGTGGACCAGGTTTATATGTTAGTACTACATCGGGGTGTAAATATAGAAAAGGTCGTGGACCAGGTTTATATGTAAGTACTACATCGGGGTGTAAATATAGGAAAGGTTGTGGACCAGGTTTATATGTTAGTACTACACAGGGGTGTAAATATAGGAAAGGTTGTGGACCAGGTTTATATGTAAGTACTACACAGGGGTGTAAATATAGGAAAGGTCGAGGACCAGGTTTATATATTAGTACTACAGAGGGGTGTTAACCTAGTGAAGTTGAGGACAATCATGTACAGATAGGCTGAGACTGATAACAGCTGTTTAAACTCGCTGTTTCAATATTTATTCAAAACGCAACAAATAGAAGCAGGTCACGTGGGTACGGTAGAGTAACCTTTGTGACAGGCCTGAGACATTAGCATGACATTATTCATCAGAAATTTTTCGCCGGTAATTTTTTCAATAAAAAAAACCATTCCGACGCGTAATTATACAACCGTTGAACCGACGGTGGTGTATAACAGCTTGAAGTGAAATCGGTAAAACTATTTTTTTCGATTGATATGCTTTTATTTATCCACTGCCACCGGGAATCCATATGGGCGACCCCCACCAAGAAGAGGTTAGTCACTTTAGTTTTTGGGGGATAGTGCATTATACAGAAGATGTCCCAATTCCAGAAGCATCCCTGGTTCGTTTATGTTCCTGATGTAAAGCATCATACACGGGACCTTCGTTGTAACGTCTCGTCGGAAAGACTGTTAGTCGGTAAAAACAAAACTCCTATGATATTATATATATACAGTGTGGACTTACCATGATGCAATCTTTGGCTAAGAGCGCAAGTAAAAATATGTCAGAAAAGTTAAAAATAACCGTAAATATTTTAGTCTTTGACCGATTTTAACGGTACAACTTTGACACTCATGCCGAGAATCAGTTACTGTCCATGCGATTTGTGCAATAGGTTATAGTTTTTGCCGAAAACAGATATTCAGACAGTTAAGTCGGTTTCGAGTTAAAACTGTGACCAATAAAGACCACCTCACTATTGAGGTAATCTTTAAACACGAACCACAATTCCCATGTACATTTTCGTTATTTCGCTCTTATTAACTCTCAATGATAAGACCAACATAATGAATGAGACCAGTTTTCCAGGGTGACATACGAAAGGTTGCTACACGCCACGTGTAACGTGTACGTGTACGAGAATACTATTATTGGGTATTTCGTCATCAAGGTATGTGTAGTTTCAATAAGTTACGTACGTGTGACAGACGAACATAATGCTGTGTACTATGTCACACAGGTATGTGTAGTTTCTACAAGTTACGTACGTGTGACAGACGAACATCATGCTGTGTACTATGTCACACAGGTATGTGTAGTTTCTATAAGTAACGTACTTGTGACAGACGAACATATGCTGTGTACTATGTCACACAGGTATGTGTAGTTTCTACAAGTAACGTACGTGTGACAGACGAACATCATGCTGTGAACTATGTCACACAGGTATGTGTAGTTTCTACAAGTAACGTACGTGTGACAGACGAACATATGCTGTGTACTATGTCACACAGGTATGTGTAGTTTCTACAAGTAACGTACGTGTGACAGACGAACATCATGCTGTGAACTATGTCACACAGGTATGTGTAGTTTCTACAAGTAACGTACGTGTGACAGACGAACATATGCTGTGTACTATGTCACACAGGTATGTGTAGTTTCTACAAGTAACGTACGTGTGACAGACGAACATATGCTGTGTACTATGTCACACAGGTATGTGTAGTTTCTACAAGTAACGTACGTGTGACAGACGAACATAATGCTGTGTACTATGTCACACAGGTATGTGTAGTTTCTTCAAGTTACGTACGTGTGACAGACGAACATATGCTGTGTACTATGTCACACAGGTATGCGTATGCACGAGAAACCTAATATTTCAACTCCCGAAGTAACATTGAGCTTATGTTAACTCTCATATCGATTCACGAAGAAATCATGCTTCCAACTGTCCAATGATTTTACACGCATACGTTGTGTTACGCAAGCCAATTTTAATAACAACGTGTACGTATACATGAACGGGTAGCTACACGTGCACGTAGTCGTACACGCTCGCATCGCAACCCCTCTATTATAGTAGTTTTACTGCTAACAAAAAACTGACGGTGGAAAGTCAACTTAAAACAAGACCTTTATTACGGTATCTTAATAAAATGCATAATTTTAAAATTATGTTTATTATTGAGATGGTCTTTATGAAACGTGTACTTTGTATGTCTGTGCTTCTGAAAACACCTTTGAAACTTTTTTCACGCCGGCATCTCAACTATATAGAATAAAGGAAGAGGAAGGGCTTGTTTCAAATAGTGTGTGTATATCGACAAAATATACCCGAGGTAGGAAATGTAAATAATCAATCAATCAATCAATCAATCAATCAATCAATCAATCAATCAATCAATCAATCAATCAATCAATCAAGCAAGCAAGCAAGCAAGCAATCAATCAACCAATCAATCAATCAATCAATCAATCATCCATTGGTTCAATCTAGTGTGTGTAAAGACAATACAAGGACATTCATTTAGATGTTAGTGTTTCAGAATCATAGTAATTTTGTGTCCAACAATCGGTTTGCATTTTAAGGTGTTTCGTATAGGTCAGGAGAGGTCATGTTTGTATACAGAGGCATTCATATGCAAATGTGCCCACCAGCTAGCAATTGGCGAATGCTATTGATTTAGATGAAGTTTTATATCCATTATATTATGTACATTGATGAGACATTAATAACTATGGAAAATCATTTTGGTTGAGTTAAGATTAATCATGGGATTATATTTTTAACTATAATCTTGTGTTTTACCAAAGAATACGTGCAAATCTGTGGTTCTACTTTCAACGGTATTTCGTTGCCTGTCTGTGTTTTCATGTATTTATAATGTTTTCTCGAGTATTCTCGCGTATTCTCGCCTCGTCATATTGTCACGTTACTTCTCGTGAGAACGGCAAACAAACCACCTCACCTCAAACCGTCAATTATGTATTCATGATTGTTTGCACTATTAAACATGGTGAACATTTTCATCAGTATTTATTTAAGAAATAAAAACTCTGTTCTTGTGTTTTGTCGGTGAATAAAACATGGGCAGGAGTTCGGATGCGGAAAAATTAAATCACGAGTGCGTAGCACGAGTGATTTAATTTTCCGCATCCGAACGAGTGCCCGTGTTTTATTCACCCACTACGCACTCGTGATTTAATTTTTCCGCATCCGAACTCCAGCCAATGTTTATTCACCGACAAAACACAAGAACAGAGTTTTTATTTCGATTCTAAATACGATAATATCCCGCACTATTTAACTGGGCGCATTCCATTTTCACCCATTTGACATTGAACATAATTCCTCGCTGAAATTGAGTGGCTTATTAGCTGGTACAATTACCTCCCTCGTTAATGAAAACGACCTTCGTAATTTTCTGAAAATAACACATTTTAAACATTGAAACAATTTAAATAACACAAGTATCGTGTATCTATTTCATGAAATGAAAAAAATAAAAATGAATTGATTATCAGAAGTTTTTATCAATCTTAATTTCGAGAGTATATTGGAGTTTCTAAAAATAGATGCGTCATAGCTGTAACACTGGATACTCGTGCAACTCGGACCCGTTAAAGATTTTACTATAAATTTTACGTTAATTCATTCATAAATATATCACTAGATAAATAGTAACAGCCAATTTGATACCATGTTTTATTGTGGTAATAATACATGCCCTGGTTTTCTCTATGTGTATATGGATTAATCCGCAGATCGTGTTAGAATTAGATTTTAGACATGGCGCAAGATGTTTTGATTTTATGGTTGTAGTGGGGAAGTGTGCATGTGATACACATGTATAGTACATGCTAGTGGTTTTGGGAGTGGGGGGGGGGGGTAAAACATTTATGAATGGTAAATAATGTATCCCCTTTTAAAGATCATCGGAAAAAGTTTAAATAGTGGTGGGAGCTTTTTTATAAAATCTTTGTCAACAATTTTGTGAACATTGTGAACATTCTGCGGTACGTGCATACACGTATATAATGTAATATTATCCGATCAAAATGAGAACTGTACATTCTTTGAAAGAGGTTCTGTTTAATCATACCAGTGTATTATAATATAGTATGGTTTCTTGGTGCCTAAACTATTGGTTAATCATGACACTCGGCGTGTTTTCTGTAGGGGAGAATATACATTAGCCTGGGGTGGTATTCAATATTGATCTTATTTAATTGGAGACTTATGATAGCCAATCATATCGCCTGTTACTGACCAAGAGTTTGATATGGTGTTATCTGATTGGTTGTCCTTATCCTTACGTCAAGTAAGATCAATATTGAATACCACCCTGGCCACTTTGGTGCAGGCTGGTGTTCTCATTCTGTGAAATGTCTTTTCTGTTATGTGTGTTCCTTCTTGTGCCTTCTTGCTGGGCAGTTTCTGTTGAGTGCTGCGTTCCTTGTCCGAGTTTTCATCATCTTTTTGTTTTCACGAATTTTAATATTCAGGCCAACGTCTTCGCCAGAACTGAATAATTACATCCATTATATATAAATTACAATATTATGAAAGAAAATAATGTAAAAACATTAACAGGCCATGTAAATTGTTATATAAAGAATAAAATTGGTTATTTATTAAATTCGTACCAAGTCCATGTAATAATAATTCATTTAAAACATAAATTTGTAATTGTTCCTACTGTGTCGTGGTGTTTTTCCTTTATTTATTATTTTCAATTCTGAAATAATGTTTAAGAATGGTTTCTATGACAACATTTTATTAGAATACCAACACTAACAATAATACTATTATGTTGTTTCTAGAATGTCGAGTATACAATCTATATGAGATTAATTTCAATTAATTTCAATCAAGTATAAATGTTGATAAAAAGCTCTGAAAAAGTCCCTATTATTTCTGGATCACCCCGATAATGTATATAAACATGTATATACAAATGTAGTTTAGGTAGACTCTTTCTCACGTCAATAACCAAGCCAGTCTACACGTGAATCGCCGATAATGCCCGTACACTGCCGTATTTCTATCACATTAAAGCAACAAAAAATTCTGATCAGTACCGGACATTTAGCCGCATATCACGTGATCCTTGCGACCAACGAACATTTAGCCGGAAGACAAATTATCGGAATACTTTGGGCGTTTCCCTATTATAAGCAATCACATTAATGCTCTATGTTCGTGGAAAATTTAAGACAATATTGACGAAGATTAATCAAATTTTATTTGATTAATTTCTGCTGATATTATCCAAGGACTTTAAAGTTGTCATAATCTAAGCGAGTGTCCAATTATTTTCTTGTGTAAAATCGCTCGTGCTTTCTGGGGCTATCACGTGGAACGAATTCCCACAGTCGTCGGATAAGGGGCTGCGCGTGATAAATGATTTCACTCGACATCAATTTGATTAGTGACATGTTTAGATATTTCGGAATAAAAAATGGAAAATGACCAGAAATGGATTTATTTGCACGATTTTAGCATTAACATAATTATTATCTTAACTAAGATTTGTCTTTTTCGTACGTTGAGGCAAAGATTTAAATATACATGTATGTTTAGATCTTTGGTTGAGGAGAGATCATGTTTGTATACAAAGCTACTCATACCACCAGTTAGCTATTGGTGAATGGCAGGTTTTGATTGTTCATTCATCCAATAGATTGCTGGTGGGCAGTTTGCATAATTATGGATACGGTGATCTCTCCTACATTAACACGACCAAGACTGACAGAACATTTAAGCAAAGTGACTGCATGTAGTATGTGAAGTTAGGTGAACTAGAATTGTCCTTCATTGAACATCATTGTTTGATCTGTTCACCAAATTGGTAAAACAATTCAGTCTGTCACATGGACTACCAGAAAATACAACTCTAAATTCAGAAGTCATAATTAATATTTTCAGCACTTCACTGAACCTTGATGTATATCGTAGGGATTTACAGAGAGCGAGTTCAGCGGACTTACGAGGGTAAACTCGATTAACTAGAGTTGCAGCAAAACGAGTCGAGTTTCTACCCTCGATTGAACCCCGCTGCGAGCCTGGGTTGCCGTAGTTCCAATCGGGACACATCGGACAATTTCTTACGAATCACATGTTTGTTTACTCTGTAGTTTAACTTTTCGAAAGAACAAGGTGATCAGAATGTATTTTCTTACGCTCAGGGGACAATTATTTGCTTTCCATGAAATATAAATTCTTTTTCAGTGGCTGTGCCGTTTTGTCCATTACCTTGTGGAACCGTGAAACGTGTAGGTTTCACGGGGTAATGGAAAAATCCGTAAAACTGCTGAAAAAGATATTATAATTCACGGAAAGCAAATACTTTTCTCCTTAGCGTGGCGTATATTTGATAGAAATCGATGAAGAAATAAAATACTTATGGCTATATTTGTGTTTCAATGTTTACAAATTTCTACTTGTAACTGTAGCCAAAAGCCACGTGGTATTGCTACACTGTTTACGTAAACACAAATATATAACGAAAACACCCTTACTTCAAGACTTAAGAAAAGATGTATGAAGTACAATATATACGGTAAATTAATTATCATTGTTCATTTACAAGAACCATATACTCGCAACTTATTTTAGATTTACAATTTGTCTTCTTAAATAATATAAGCCCTATTCGTGGGGTGAAAAATATGTTGCGGCGAATATGGCTTACATATAATAAATAATGAGTTTTTTTCGTGGGGTGAAAAATATGTTGCGTCGAATATGGCTGAATAATTAATAATGAGCTTTATTCGTGGGGTGAAAAATATGTTGCGGCGAATATGGCTGAATAATTAATAATGAGCTTTATTCGTGGGGTGAAAAATATGTTGCGGCGAATATGGCTGAATAATTAATAATGAGCTTTATTCGTGTGGTGAAATATATGTTGCGGCGAATATGGCTTACATATTATAAATAATGAGCTTTATTCGTGTGGTGAAAAATATGTTGCGACGAATATGGCTGAATAATAAATAATGAGCTTTATTCGTGTGGTGAAAAATATGTTGCGACGAATATGGCTGAATAATAAATAATGAGCTTTATTCGTGTGGCGAAAAATATGTTGCTTCGAATATGGCTAAATAATAAATAATGAGCTTTATTAGTGGGGTGAAAATATGTTGCGACGAATGTTACTTACATATAATAAATAATGAGCTTTATTCGTGTGGTGAAAAATATGTTGCGACGAATATGGCTGAATAATAAATAATGAGCTTTATTCGTGGAGTGAAAAATATGTTGGGTCGAATATGGCTGAATAATAAATAATGAGCTTTATTCGTGGGGTGAAAATATGTTGCGACGAATATTACTTACATATAATAAATAATGAGCTTTATTCGTGTGGTGAAAAATATGTTGCGACGAATATGGCTGAATAATAAATAATGAGCTTTATTCGTGGAGTGAAAAATATGTTGGGTCGAATATGGCTGAATAATAAATAATGAGCTTTATTCGTGTGGTGAAAAATATGTTGCGACGAGGATGGCTTACATATAATAAATAATCGGATCTTTATTCGTGGGGTGAAAAATATGTTGCGTCGAATATGGCTTACATATAATAAATAATGAGCTTTATTCGTTGGGTGAAAATATATTGCATCGAATATGGCTGAATAATAAATAATGAGCTTTATCCGTGTGGTGCAAACTATGCTGCGACTAATATGGCTTACATTATACATTATGAGCTTTATTCGTGGGGTAAAAACTATGTTGCGAAAAAATGGCTTACATAATAAATAATGAGCTTTATTCGCCGGGTGAAAACTATGTTGCCGTATTCGGCACAACATGTCTGCCTTTTTATCAATATTCAAATAGCGATTTAATCATATAGTAATTACAAGTCTATATTATTTTGAAAAAAATGACAGAAGAACCTTGGTGCACTAACACATTCTGTTTAAAACATGTATTGCTTTGATTATCTTTGTGATTATGCATACTACGTTTTACATACGTTGCAACCAGTATTTTCTATTTTCGTTGTTGTAAATGGTATAAACAATCCCGTCTTCCGTACTTTAGGCTCTTCTGCTTTTTCCATAAGAAAGCCATTGAAAATATTGTCAGGCGGAGACCAGTTTTATTTTGCTCTCAATGTTTCACATGAAGTAATGTTGCTAATTTATAGACTCATGTTTCGGCATATTTTAAATATAGAAGTATTTCTCCATGTTTGAATATATCAAAGTTTAAATATCTATAGGCGTATTTCTCCATGTTTGAATATGTTTTAAATATAGACGTATTTCTCCATGTTTGAATATGTTTAAATATAGGTGTATTTCTCCATGTTTGAATATGTTTAAATATAGGCGTATTTCTGCATGTTTGAATATGTTTTAAATATAGGCGTATTTTTCCATGTTTGAATATGTTTAAATATAGGCGTATTTCTGCATGTTTGAATATGTTTAAATATAGGCGTATTTATTTCTCCATGTTTGAATATGTTTAAATATAGGCGTATTTCTCCATGTTTGAATATGTTTAAATATAGGCGTACATTTCGCCATATAGAATATGTTTTAGAAATAGACGAATTTCTCCATGTTTATGTTACACGTTTTTTTTACTGCGAACCATTTGTTCTGATCAATCTAACACAGATAATATACTAGTATCGGACCAGTATTTAACCGAATCAGCAAACTGTCTGTTCTGTATTCTCTACGTCTTTGTGAATGTTCGTTTCATATATCTTTAATTCTCCTTATTTCACACTATTGTCTCAAATAGCGGCAAATGACTACAATAACCAGTCGACATAAATCAACTTAGCTTAAGCATCATTTAGTTGAATAATTCGCTAAAACAACTCATGAGAATTCAAACTTTCTCTTGTAACGGAAAAGATATTTCCTAAAGTAAAATCGATAGTTGTCAATTATCGCTAATTACTTCGACAGCGCGTTAATAGAGATCATGTTTCACGTGCTTATGTTACATTGTTTCAACACGGAGCCCGAGAAAATCCCACGGAAACACGTGACTCAGGAATTATGGGAAACTACGAGGTGACAATCGGACATCATTTGTGTTTATCCATCTAAACATGTGTTTTTATCTCAGTAACAACAACGCGTCATTCTATGTCGGCCAGTGAGAAAAGGATGGAACGTTGGCCGAGTGGTTAGCGCTCTACACTACCAATCTGGAGGTCCCTGATTCGAATCTCTACCGGGGTACTGGGCATTTCAGTGTTACCCACCCAACTCTCTATAGAGATGAACTGGTCGGAAACCCAGAGGTATTCTCACGTGTATCCGTGCTATACCCCGTATACACCGGCTACGTTTAAGAATCAAGGAGTCTATTCGGAAATAATAATAATAATAATAATAATAATAATAATAATAATAATAATAATTATTATTATTATTATTATTATTATAATAATAATATAGTCATTAGTTTGTTCTACACGCTGCGCAATATACTTCAAATTTGCGAGCCACAAATTAAAAGAGAAGCCGATGCCCCCCCCCTTTTTAAGAATAAGAATAAGAATAAGAATGAGAATGAGAATGAGAATGAGAATGAGAATGAGAATGAGAATGAGAATGAGAATGAGAATGAGAATGAGAACGAGAACGAGAATAAGATTAAGAATAAGAATAAGAATAAGAATAAGAATAATAAGAATAAGAATAAGAATAAGAATAAGAATAAGAATAAGAATAAGAATAAGAATAAGAATAAGAATAACCAAGCAAGGGTCATATTACATGACAGGTAAATCACAGTATAAAAATCGAATGAACAGTAAAACAAAATAAAATGACACAAAATAAGGATGCTAAAGAAAAGAAGGCTTAATTCGAATTATTTCAACAAGTTAACTAAGGCAAAAATACCTAAAAATAAAAGGAAAATAAAAACATATATATATATATATATATATTTACATATTTTATATGCCTAGAAATAGAGGAACGTAACGAATTTGAAGGACGATACCCACAGACGAGTTGTTAAGATTGAAAAGATATTTATCGTTGTTTTTGTTAGATCATTATAATTATTTGGATATAAAGATTATAAACTGAAAACTCATGATTTATTCTAGTTGATAGAGTCGTCTAGTAGTTAACAGCAGCTTACTGTAAGCGCGAATCCGCAGATATACTCTTCCAATAATTATTTTATCGTAACACATTATCAAAAATCATATAAATACAATGTAATACATGTATAAAATGTTTACTGTTGAAAGCCAAATTGATTGGTTTCATTTTTTATTATTTTTTGTCCGGTCTGGGGCCGTATTCAATATGTATCGTAACTGTAAGATCAATCTTAAATCGACTATTTTTCCGATAAAATTAAGAATTTACCGTAAGATTGTCCTTAGATCTAAGATATAAGGTTATAGTGGTATTTAATATCGTTCTTATTCTAAGAATACGAGTAAGATCTTTCTTAAACATAAGGAAGCTCGCTAGCTTCCTTACATTGATCTTAACAATAAAATGAAAGCGAATTTCATAACCGTACGCAACATTTCGGAGATTATTTGATTCTATTTCGATGCATATGAAATTTACAAGTATTATACTTTTGGTGCAGCAAAAACATAACTATTTTTAAAGAACTTACTTATAAAACTTCTTATTACTGTACAGTTACATAACTATTTTTAAAGAACTTACTTATAAAACTTCTTATTACTGTACAGTTACATCTCGTTTCATAAAAGTTTGGTACATGCATGTTGAGTTCAGTCGGCGGTAGGGTGCTGTGCTAGGTTGTATATGACCCCCTGCACAGGTAGACAGGTATTCCATGTGCTCGCGTCCGTGGTCTGCTAAATCCGTGTTCCGCATCCGGACATGGATACCCTATTCCATATATCCGCAAACTGACCTTTTTGAAAACGCTGTCCTACTAAAAAGGTATATATATATGTTGTAGATTGTCCTTGTCGTGCGTGGTGCCCGGTTGTAGTTTTCTCGTCACATTGCTCTCGTTTCGTTTTAGTTTTAAGGTTGTTGTTCAAGACGGGGTTCATCTGGAGGGCATATAACATTAACATTACTGCCCCGAAATAGTCTTATTATATGAATACCTTTCAATTAAATAATATATTTAGGCAACTCAAAATTAAGACCAAATTTGCCCTCCATCTTGGTGTGCTATCCGTGTAATATGTTTGCATGCGTTCAAATGTAGCATAATGGGCTAAGACTCAAAGACACCGTTTCAGTTCTACAGTTTATTCAGTTGCAGTGTACATACAAGTCATAACTTCCAAGCGTCACTCGGCGCTCCAATTTCAACTCATTCATAGTAATACAAAATCTCATTTATATAGGCAAAATACACCAGGAAATGGTCCAGACATTTTCAGTGCAAGTAATGATTAGGTTTCAATATATTATGAACAAGAAGACCCTAGGCCACACTAACTTGTCTAAATCATCATACTTAACATTGACCAACTACAAAATTGTCAAGTCAAGCTTACATAACTCATGGTAGCGTATGAGTTATGTTACACAAATCGCTCAGTGAACGATTTATTGCGGACACATTATACGGACTGCGACGCATACGGACGCAGAACTCGGCGACATGTAATAGGCCCGACAACTTTCAACCAGTTCATTTTTTGGCGGACGTGGACACGCGGATGCAGAACACACAGACGCGTAGACAAGGCATAATGGCCTTAAATTCATCCCATGGCAGCGCGCTGTCGCCAGTTGATTTAATAAACTTATTCAGCTAAAATATACTCCTATATAAAATTAAAATAAAGTTTATGTGTATCAACACTTTGGTACCAACACGACCATGATAGAGTTTCTCCTCAATGCCAGCATTGCCATCAGTATTAAAAAGATTCTATGCAGCTTGAATCGTGTCTTTGTGCTAGATAGATACTTAATTTGTTAACTTCCATACTGTATATATATATATATATATATATATATATATATATATATATATATATATATATATATATATATATATATATATATATATATATATATATATATATATATATATATATATATACAGTATATCTTATGTACAGTACATGTACATTACTTTTTATAAATAACGTGATAACAACAGTTTTTTTTTGCAATATCCTCAGCTCATTTAGAGCACGTCCGGTCAAGGTGGATTTTTGGTATTGTTGTCGGAGTAGGAAAGAAATATTTGATCAACTACCTATTACCTATAGTGATTCCAACACTAACGTCAATCGGCTTGAACATCTGCATACAAACAAGCATTTCGGTTACAAACACTAAGTTGCGTTGTAGATTTACGTACGTGGTATTTTGTAAATGTAACAGCAGCATGATTTTTATCAGACGATTTATTACAACTGTTATTTAAATGGAAAATTACAACCATGCTACATAAACAATCGCAGACAGCCATACCATAGGTAAATATTGCAATTGCGACTGTTCATTATCATTAAGGAATTACGATTTTAGCACGAAACGCTAGCTATATCTCGGAAAGATGATCATAGACAAGTGTAAATAATGCACCGAATGTTGCTAGGCTAATGTGACATACGCTTATGTGTTGATTAGCAAAAGAAAGTTAGGTATGAGGGGTTTGCAATTGGTGTGCATGTATTGATATTTTAGTAATTGAGGACTGCACAGGAGATGAAATAATCAATTGCGATCCATTTATAACCGAGAAATGTTTGAATTCACCGGGTGGTTTCTAAAAAAAAAAGCTAAATATGCCTGATTTCCATGAGGCCGATCCCCTTATTTATAAAGATTACCCGTCCGTTCCATTGGTTTCGAGCTTAACGATAGTGTGTGATGACGTTACTGTCGTTGCTGAAACCACGAACTTCATTGTATACATAGAATAAAAAGCATATAAGACAGAAATAATATTTCCATATCAATGTCATCTCCGCTATCTAATTGTCAAATTACATTGACACTCACCACCAATGAGCGATTGTTTTTATCCTACACCACATTGTATAACATTGCCCAACTTACTTTGGTGTTCAACACCATTGCGCATTCAACACCAAATTACCTTATGTACTTTCTTACAGTTTTCAGTAATGAGTCATGTAGTGATTTCTATCAGATTCGCGTTTTGTATTTACAAGTACTGATGAACCACGTTAAACTGGCGATGACTTTCCCGTTGACAATGTTACAATATAGTGTACTTAACATATCAAAACATTGCCGAACTATCATTATCCATCTGTATATTTATATAAACATTCCAGCACGCTCTCAGTCTTACAAGTTAGGGTATTCTTACGGAAGATTGACTCTTAGATTGATATTAAATACAACTTATTTTTAAAATCAATCTTATCCTTCCGTAAGATTAAGATGTAAGGATAAGAGCGAAACTAAGAACAGATCTAAGATGTATATTGAATACGGCCCCTGGTTATTGTATTAATTTCCGGTCATCTTAATATTGCTCGGATATATAACAATTGAATAACACATTATTTTTATCATTGGTTTCACTGAAAGCGTCATTCTAAGAATATTCTGTATAATTATATAGAAACACCAAACTTAACAAAAGTTGGTTATATCAAGTACCGCAGTATGATTGACCGTTGGACGGTATTTCTGTCCTCGGTATGTTTGCCACAGAATGCTGGGAAAAACGACACAATAGATGAAAACGATCCTATATTTCATGGAAAGCATGTATGTGAATAAATGTCCTCTTAGACTGGCGTATTTGTCATAGAAATCTATGAAGAAAATCAAAGTACTGAAGTAATGTTACCGGTGGGGAAATAACAGTATTGGTAATATTGGGCTTCATCTTTAATGGTAATGGATTTCAAAAAAGTGAATATCGTGAGAAGTTCTCAGAGACGCGATAGCACCTGACTCATTTAAATCACACCACAACGGACCTATCACAATAACAGAGCTCGTGAAGGCAATACACCTACTGTAGTCCTAAGTAATACACTTAACCGATTTAAAAACGCAACGATGGGTTTTTGATAAATTTAAGTCAGTTAAGGTGCTTCAATTCTCTTGAAATTTTACATGTAATGAAATCAATACATGAAGTCATAGATGTGCAAATTTCATTGTAATCCAGGTTTATATGGTCACAACACCAAACCACGAAATGTATTGATCGACAATTTCAAGTTCGCAAAATTAATAATGTATTTATAAGCTGCAACCTGCAAATCAGGCGTCTTTGCCTCATTGGCGGGAAAATAAAGTGTTGTAGGATGTTGTTCCACACATCTATGAGGAAAACACGTATCAATCCAAACGTTCAGAGGTTTCTGCTTGATTATGCACTTCTTGACGGCCATTTGTGTCTGCCTTCAAATTTCGTTTCACGAGTAAAAATGCAATGTCCTCCACAGCCTCAACATGAGCTGTCAGCAAGTTTTTGCCCATCTAGCATAGGCTGCATTGTGTCCAATGGTTACGAATGTACATTTCTTATGTCTATGGCATCTCAAACCCGTAACCGGAAGTGGATAATGGAATATGTCAAGATAAATAAGAGGACAGACAAAATGAAGCGATTTTCAACATGGGTCATAATAAACATTAATCAAAATGTTACGGAATGTATATTTTAGCAAAATTACTTAATCGTACGCATCATTGCCTTCAAATTGTAGGTATAACAGAAAATATGTTTGACCGGAAGTGGCGTCTTTAAAAAAACATTCGTTTGGTGCCATCATGTTTACGCGCTTGTATCGTCGGCATACCTGACGCAGACAATCGTAGGTGTAAACTGCCTCTTGAAAACACTATGCAAGTCTAAATATCGTCGACAGACGACAGTTAATCTTCTTTGTCATGATTAAACGTCACATAACTGCTTAAAGCAAGTCGATGGCGCCAGGATGTTATGTATCCTAAAAGCGTGACACCGTACACAACGCACTTAAAAATGTAATTTTATGTTTTTTTTGTTTGGGTATCGTTTCTCTATAAATTGTCGGTCAAATCGTCACGCCCAGTCGTTTTGCTCACGTGTCACGTGTAAATAATTAAAATGACGCCACTATGACGTAATGAGCTAAATATTTGTTCGTAGAAAATCGTACCAGGCATAATAATAGCGTCACATTCATTGGTTTATACTCCAATAAAATTTAAATAATAATTAATACAAAAAATACCGACCCCCAAAATAGTTGCGTTTCTAAATCGGTTAAGTGTATGCCACATTGTGTGTTCGATTCCCCGTATTTTCCGTTTTTCACTCACATTACTTCATAAGATGCTCTTTAAATGAATTATCGAACATCGAATGTGCCTGTGGACATCAAGACATACCAGTTCTGGTACACGGTTTGCAGGTCAGACTCGCGTAATAAATAAAACAAAAACACTTGTTAAAACGTTTCCGCGCTAATTATTTAGTATTGAACCTAAATAATATAAGAAATCGGATAGGGGGTGAATGGGCGCAAGATAATGAAAAAACATCTAGCGTCTAAAAACTTCAAAAAGTTAATTCTTCAGCTGCATATATATATTATAAACCACCCGGATACGGTACGCTTAAACGAATATTATATACGCAGCTCAGCGCTCGGAAAAGAGTAATTATTAACTGAGTCCTTTTTCCATAACTCTACCTGCATACGAACTGGATATAGTACGAATAGCGCGAACGAATCCGATGGGGACGAAACACAACTAACTGATATGGTCTCGACTTTCGGCGGGAAAAATTATATAACAGAGCTGGGAAAAGGGTTGTTCTAACGGTAGACCAAGTATTCAGCTGAAGTTCTCTGGTCAGTTAATAAAAGAAAAGTGGATGCAAAATACACTGCCCACTAAATATAAGTATACAGATGTTATTTGCCCACTTACTTGCCTGTAATAATACTATTTGCAGAACAGTGAAGCAACAGTATATTTGAAGAAAATGAATATTTTTGTTTATTAAATGGAAAGGCCATACATTATGTGGTACCCTAGGTGCAAAATCTAAAGTTTCGAAAGTCCCTCTTGAATGGTAACTTTGCCCCAAAAAGATGGACAATTCAGCCTTTTTGATCACATGGTTATTTTAGTTTCGAACATCTTCATCTTTATTTCTATCTCTATTTTAACTCATTTAGTAACTGTAGTTTCAGAAACTAGTATAATTATGACCGTCTGATAAACAAATATTGAATAAGTGAACCAAGTTTAATTTTGCAACAATTGTTTACTGTATACTTATTTTTGGTGGGCACTGTATTGTAAATGATGAAAAATAAGCACATTCACGTTAGATAAGGAGTTTCTAGCTAAACTGTAATACGAATGTTAAGACCATGAATATCGTAAAGTTCGTCTGCTCAATGGTTACTTTTAACACTGACATTTTTATCGACCCTCAAAAATCATTAGTCATTTTACAGCGCGTAGGAATTTATTTGCACAAATACAATTATTCGTCGAAAAAACTTTCAAAAAGTTTACGCAATACAAACAAATAAATGTTAATTCGATAGTTACAAACAAATATTCTTAAAAATGGTTGAACATTACGATATTTGTTGAGATTTGCTGGCAGTTGTTTCTTGCTCGGATGAATTGGTTGTGGAGAAATTACATAGTTAAAATCGTAGTGATTTCTGAGATGGTATGTAAAACGAAAACTGGGGGTTTCCCCCAGTAAAAAAAAAATTACGGCTATTTTTGTTTTCGAATCGAAGCAAATTTCGATTTGTAGTCTTTAGTGTTGTTAAAGTCACCTGGTATCGATACACTGTAAATTATTAAGAATAAAAATACAACATAGCATTGAAATTTAAACGCGAGTACTACATAAAAGAAAACAGAAAACAGAAAACAGAACACAGAGCACGGAACACGGAGCACAGATCACATAGCACATAGCACATAGCACAGAGCACAGAGCACGGAGCACGGAGCACGGATCACAGATCACATAGCACATAGCACGGAGCACGGAGCACGGAGCACGGAGCACGGAGCACAGAGCACAGAGCACAGAGCACAGAACACAGAACACAGAGCACAGAGCACAAAGCACATATCACATAGCACAGAACACATAGCACATAGCACATAGCGCATAGCGCAGAGCGCATAGCACAGAGCACAAAACACGGAGCACGGAACACGGAACACGGAACACGGAGCACGGAGCACGGAGCACGGAGCACGGAGCACAGAGCACAGAGCACAGAGCACAGAGCACAGAGCACAGAGCACAGAGCACAGAGCACAGAGCACAGAGCACAGAGCACAGAGCACAGAGCACAGAGCACAGGGCACAGAGCACAGAGCACAGAGCACAGAGCACAGAGCACAGCACACAGAGCACAGAGCACGGAACACGGAGCACATAACACAGAGCACAGGGAACAGGGTACAGGGGACACACTGTACACGGTACACGGTACAGTACACAGGACTAAGGATTCTAGGTACAGGACACAAGGCACGGAGCACGGGACACCAGACACATGATTCGGGACACGGGACAAAGGGCACAGGGCACAGGACATAGGACATATGACACGGGGCTCGGGACACGGGACACATGATACGGGACACGGGACACGGGACAAAGGGCACAGGGCACAGGGCACAGGACATAGGACATATGACACGGGGCTCGGGACACCGGACACATGATTCGGGACACGGGACACGGGACACGGGACAAAGGGCACAGGGCACAGTACACAGGACTAAGGATTCTAGGTACAGGACACAAGGCACGGAGCACGGGACACCGGACACATGATTCGGGACACATGATTCGGGACACGGGGCAAAGGGCACAGGGCACAGGGCACAGGGCACAGGACATAGGACATAGGACATAGGACATAGGACATAGGACATAGGACATAGGACATAGGACATAGGACATAGGATATAGGACATAGGACATAGGACATATGACACGGGACACATGATTCGGGACACGGGACAAAGTACACAGGGCACAGGTCACAGGACATAGGACATATGACACGGGGCTCGGGACACGGGACACATGATACGGGGCACGGGGCACGGGGCACGGGGCACGAGGCACGAGGCACGAGGCACGAGGCACGAGGCACGAGGCACGAGGCACGAGGCACGAGGCACAGGACACATAGTTCAATGTATGGGACACGGTGTACGGGATACCGGGCATGTGATACGGGGCACGGGATACAGGGCTCGGGACATTGGACACGCGGCACGGGAAATGGGGCACGGAGCACAGGACACGGGCACGAACACGGGACACGGGGCACGGGGCACATGGACACGGACACGGGACACATGGGCACGGGGCACGGGGCACGGGGCACGGGGCACGGGGCACGGGACACGGGACACGGGACACGGGGCACGGGGCACAGGGCACAGGGCACAGGGCACGGGGCACGGGGCACGGGGCACGGGGCACGGGGCACAGGACACTTTTGAATGATTTTGGCATGTAGCGGCCTTTAAGTTAAGTTGTTTCAATGTACAGAAAATTGGAGAATTCTTATTTTCTCAGCAGAACATTTTATTCAAGGACAGGTGTTGTCTGAAATCATAAAGGGATATATACACGCGACCCTGTCTCACATCTCCAAGGCTATCGCTCAAAACTAACCGGACTAATTACAACCGCGGAGTAACACACAGCCGTTCGGCGGATGTTCCTACGCGTGTCAGGGAATGGGTTTAAATTAGCCGTGTTTACAATATTTAATATCTTTTGACAATGAATAACTTGAACAATTGATAACTCAAATCAGTTTGATGAATTAGTCTTAACTTGAAATTCATCGTTGAAATTTAATAGGGACATATTCATATAGCATCGGGATAGTAGCGCTGATTCTCAGACATTTTGCAATTAAGAATCGTCTGTGCGCGTGCGCGAGTGCTTTGACATGCGCATAACACGTGCCTATATTCAGCTGCTGAATATTCCGTTAACTTTGAAGCCGAGGTTTGTAGACTTTACGAAATCATGTTAGCGTTATAGATATCGTGAGGTTATTGCATAGAATGCGTTTTTGTACGAGAAATATCAAGTGAGACAAGAAGTAATTGATCAAAACTGTATTTTGTTGATTCATATTGCACGTGATCTACACGTGACATGCGCGCGTTCCAGCATCTGTCAGAGCCATAGTGAGTGTGTACAGTAGAAAACAAAGCCATCGTTTGCTCTTTGTCTGTGGGTTAAGTTATTGCAATGATTTTGGTTGCTACCCGTATTTTCTAAGACATGATTCTATTTTAAACATAGTTATGTATTTAGTGTTTTACTGGTACACGAGCATTTAGGAGAATAGCTATACACCGGAAGTCCGGCACGTGCAACATGTTTTAATATAATATACACCGGATGTCCGGCACGTGCAACATGTTTTCATATAATATACACGTAGATGTCCGGCACGTGCAACATGTTTTAATATAATATACACGCAGATGTCCGGCACGTGCAACATGTTTTCATATAATATACACCGGATGTCCGGCACGTGCAACATGTTTTAATATAATATACACGTAGATGTCCGGCACTCAGAACATGTTTTAATATAATATACACGTAGATGTCCGGCACGTGCAACATGTTTTCATATAATATACACGTAGATGTCCGGCACGTGCAACATGTTTTAATATAATATACACGTAGATGTCCGGCACGTGCAACATGTTTTAATATAATATACACGTAGATGTTTTCACGATACACAGGATTTTCTGAAACACTTTTCAATGTTTCCCACCCATATAAAGATGTACTAGTTGGTAAACCGGCAGTGAAACCGATGTTAAACACATGAGGTTACGTAAAAGAACATTGGAGTCTATTCGGTGAAAGGGCTAGTTAGGGATGGCGTCCGGATGATGCCTTGACGACACATCAACCAGTTTGTCTAAATATTGCCTGGATAAATGAGAAGGTTATTTAGCGCGAAGTTTTAATTGATTGTAGAACTATTGCCTTGATAGTTGAATTCGAATACAAAACATAAACCTTGAGCTGCAAGGTCAATGTCAATGCAAATGCCATGTAATAACGCTCCATATTCACCAGGAAGAACCAAGTCTTTAAACGATAGTTGCTGAAACATACATATTCGCGACAGTGTTGGGGGGGGGTAACATCAAATGACAATGTGATGTAACTGGTGCATTCTTTATTTATTTTCTTATTATCTTTTTAGGTGGGGATAGAATTTGCTTAAATTTGAAATAGATTCTAATTACACAAAAATGTAAATACTAGTAAATAATTATCATGTAAGGAACAAAGAATGTCAAAACACAACCATAGGTCATTATGCTTGCCCATGAATGATCTATCCTTGATTATGCAAATTTGAAGTTAAACTTTAGGCTCATCAGGGTATTTACTTTCATACCCAGGGCTGACACCTAACTCAAAAACAAGCACATAGTACGGTTTATGACATTTCATGACATAGGACTATTTCATTTCATGTCCATTATTATGCAGTGCTAATTTTGCAATAATAATCGAAATAAGAAATCCAATGTACATTGTACATGTAAAATCATGATTAATTGACCAATCAACGATTGGACCGCCTACAAAATTAGCAGAAATTCTATTACATGTATTTGTATTTGGAAATATTTGTCCATTTGCTAATTCATGTACATGACGTGCAGATCATGGTATCTTTAATACCGAATAAGCTGGCTTAATTAAGAGGCAGAACACGGCGATATAATTACGAATTATGTATCCTAAGAATTATTAGGCGTAAAATTGGAGGCGCAATTATATTATCGAAGCATCGAAAATATGACGTAATATGACGTAATGACGTGGCATAACAGTGCAGTAAATGGCAGCGATATCGTTGATTGGTCAACCCCTGTGTGTTGTATATATTAATTATTAACGCATATAACACTATTGTTAGTTCTATATCCGGAGGGACACCTAACTCACCACTACACATCAATATTGACTATCGATTTCTCTACGTGATTTGTATCATGGTTCAATCACAATGCCTACAAGCCGTGTATAAAATAACGTACCTGTAGCTGTAAAATAATACACGTTGTAGACAGACTATATATCGGAACATGCTATCTGCATTTGCAATGATATGGCCGCCTAATTGTATATTTTTATCAAAACATTTTTATGAACATTAAAGGTAAAAAAGCCATAACAATAACCACGGTTACGCATACGGAGACAACCACATTTTCCCACAGTGTGACGTCATTTCCACTGCTAATATTAACAATTCCAGTTACACTGTCTGTTTAAACCCTACCGACGGGTCATGCAAGGTCAAAACAATGTACACTGACGTTTTAAAATTATTTAAACGTTTTGGGTACATGTCGTATTTTCTCTCAACTGATGACATTGAATATTGATTGGATTTAACCATGAAGGTAATAACAAGCCTCAAAACGACAAGCCAATGTATAACAGCCGGAATACAACGTTTTTTCATAGTTTATTTCGATTCTAACATGATTTAAACCACCGGAATTATATATAAAGCCAGTGTTATTCTGCGAGATCTATATGTTGCTAAGGTTACTTGTTTACCTGCATGACGTCACTTTCATTGTATATAAAGTTTTTGCTTTAGATGTTTAGAACTTTAAAACACTGTTTTCTGTAAAAATCGGACTTATTATGTATCGCTCTATTGAATTGGCATCTAACTGTGATGAAACAATAAATACAAGTATACATTTCAGTCATTTAACCCACAAAATATGTTTTTAAAATAGCAGTCTCAGCTGAGCAATAACTTATATTAAGTTGTTTCGTGGAATTGGGACCTGGTCAACGTCGTTATCGTTGCCCCGTCGCGGTTTTGTCCTATTCACATTAAGGATGTTGGAGCGGTTTGGATCATAATTTAGACTAGTATGACACATTTTACATTAATAAGGCACATAACATACTATGAAAAATGACGCATGCGCACTGAACCGATCCATCATCCTTACAACGAGGCAGGCTTCCCAGTCAACAAATTCAGTATTTTACATGATAAATATATAATTACCCCACTTACTTGCAAAAATAATGAAAATTGGTGATTTTAAATCGAGTTTTCTAAACAATTCAACGCTTGAAAATGATTTTAAATTGCATATTAGTTGAGGATCGTAGAGACCGATACATTAGAGGTTTCTGTTTCTAGCCTTGTTTTGGAGCTACTGACCAAAAAGGTACGAATTTTGCATAAGTTAACCTAATTAGCATATTGGAATGAAACATTTAAAAATGATATTTCATAGTGTAGCTACTTGATATAACTAAAGCATGCACTACGTATTTTATACAACCACATGCATTTAAACAATTGCAGTGATTTCACACCTATATACTTTCAAATTGTCCCGTTTCCCAATAAACTTGTTATGCATGCAAAAAAAAGAAAAAGTTAAAAATATGAACATTATGCACAATCATTATGTTTATACAAATAATAATTTATTTTCGATTATTTGTCATCATTGGAACTTAATTTTATGGTTGTTCGAATTTTGAATGTCCGCGCATGCGCACTAGTTAGCGCGATTCTCCTTAAACATATTACAAATTAGTAGGAACTCGGACAGGGAAGGCATCACTCAACTTAACCAACGAATCAAGGTCAGTGTTTACTAAGTATCCCTACATTTTAGGACTGACAGTATCGAGCACCTAGAACTGTTGTCAGACCGCCAGTGAGGTCGGGTTCAATTGTAATGTAATCATATGTTCAATACCTTTAACCAATTCAAAACGGGAAATTCCTGTTTTTATAATCACTGTGGCCAGCCAAGTTTGCCTAATGAGATAGAATTTATTTGTTTGGCAGATATGGGCCTACGATTTTCTTTCTTTAACTAGCTGGCCGCATTAGTTCTAACCCAGCTTCCACCGAGATTCAAACCTTCGATGCCGACTCCCTAACCCGCACTCGACTAAGGTCTAGTTATGTTGATAAAATTTGTTGTATGTAATCGATAAACACGAATACATAGTTGATGGGATGGTGGGGGTTTCTACCTTAAGAGTATTACTATAATTATACAGCTTGATCTCGGCACTATTTTATTGACTTTTCACACATTTCTGTTGGTGAACTGCGTCTAATAGCACGGATATCATGAATATTACAGAAAGAAATTGTCCTCAAATGGATTGGTACGATTTACTGCTTTATTAGTAAAATTAGACTTAATTATACCATTGGATGAGCAGAGCGTCAGAATTGATGACGTAATCAGTATTTGCACGTGACCACTCGCGTGTTGGTCACGTGTCACATCTGGGCATACAGAGATTGAACACAAAGCGAGAATCAGAATAAAGTCCCGTGACGACTTTCAGTCTGTACATTATTTGTGAAAGTTTTTAGATAGCTTATCCAGCAGACGGAATTTTATTCGATTTGTGGATAATTTGGGCAAATTTACGACGAAATTGTAAACTTATTATATAATAATTCACATTCAATCTACCAACTTGTGTAAACGTATGGTGTATATGTTGATGCCATCATTCAGGGAGGCGGGAACGTATTCGTATGTCGGTGATTTAACGAAGATGTATTTTATCATGTTTATGATCAATATTGACACACCTTCCAGTATAGTGAGCTCTTATTGTTCAATATTGACACACCTTCCTGCATAGTGAGCTCTAATTGGTCAATATTGACACACTTTCCATTACAGTGAGCTCTTATTGGTCAACATTGACACACCTTCCTGTAAAGTGAGCTCTAATTGGTCAAAATTGACACACTTTCCATTATAGTGAGCTCTTATTGGTCAATATTGACACACCTTCCTGTATAGTGAGCTCTAATTGGTCAATATTGACACCCTTTACATTATCTACATCTACATCTACGTCATACACCCAGCCGTCGATTGCCGACTATTACAGGGTGGCGCTGTCAGAGAAAAACAGTTATTAAAGAAATATGTATGTTACAACTTACAACTTACAAGTGTTAAAAGTGTAAAAGATAAAAGACAGTATGTTACAGTTAAAATAGACAGTTCATTTACAGTTCTACAGCCGCCAGCCGGTCTCTAAAGACATCTAGACTGGGGCTGGATTTGACCAAGGTTGGGAGGGAGTTCCAAAGTCGGATAGTCCTAGGGAAGAAGGAGTTAGAGAAGTATTGGGTGTGAGATTGAGGGATTAGGTAATTGAGATTTCTGGTTGGAATAAGATGAGATGAATCGACTGCAACTGTTTGGGCCCTTATTTTATAAAACATTAGGAGAGAGTTGATGGATCGTCTATGTTGGAGGGTTTTCCATTCAAGAGAATTTAACATCTGTGTTACACTGCTGGTGTAAGTCATTCATTACATACCTGGCTGCGGACCTTTGGACTTTTTCGATTTTGTTAGAAAGATTTTTTTGCCAGGGATGCCAGATACTAGAACAGTATTCAAGTTGTGGTCGGACGTATGTGTTGTAAGCAGCAATTTTTACTTTTTGGTTGGCAGTTTTTACGTTACGTTGTATGAAGCGGAGAGAGGAGGTTGCTTTAGATGTTACATTATTAATGTGTTAGACCAATTTAAATCTTTTGATATTGTTACACCTAAATATTTTGCTTCGTCACAAGTTTTTAGTTCAGTGTTGTGGAGTTTGTAAGGGAAAGTCGTCGGATGTTACTTTCTGGAGATGCGTAGTATCTCACATTTGTCCGGGTTAAACTCCATGGACCAGGTTTTTTCCCAGGCTTCAAGGCAGGCAAGGTCTTGCTGAAGGGATAGGCTGTCTGACATGGAGTTTATTGTGAGATATATAATAGTGTCGTCTGCAAACATTCTTGCATTGGACTTGACAGAGTCGGGCAGGTCATTAATGTAGGCCAATAATAGGCAAGGTCCCAGGACGGATCCCTGCGGTACTCCGGATAGTACCAGGAGCTCGCTGGAAAGTTGACCGTCGACGGCAACTTTCTGGGATCTATTTGACAGAAAGGATTTGACCCAGCCAGTGATTTGGGGATTAACTCCAAGGCATTCCAGTTTGTGTATTAGTTTACTGTGATCGACTTTATCGAATGCCTTGGAGAAGTCCATGACGGCAACATCTGTCTGTTTGCCCTGTTCGGTGTTATTGAACAAGTCCTTAGTAAAGTTAATTAGTTGGGTCTCACAGCTGTGACCTGATCTGAAACCATGCTGAAACTCACTGAGGAGTTTATGTTCGTCAAAGTAGGTCATGAGGTTGGAGACAACAATATGTTCAAGGAGTTTAGAGGCTATGCAGGTAAGGGAAATTGGGCGGTAATTACTAGGTTTTGATTTGAGACCCTTTTTGAAAACAGGGGCTACTGTTGCTTTTTTCCAATCGCTTGGTACAAGGCCGCTTTCAAGAGATAAGCTGAATATGTGGCAAGCACCGGGGCGATTTCATGATGGAGCTCTTTCAGGATACGAGGAGATATCTCATCAGGACCTGAGGCTTTATGAGGGGAAAGTCCAAGAAGTAGTTTTTTCACACCTTCTGTGGTGACCTGTATTTTGTCCATTGCTGGGACAGGGGGAGAGATAATTCTGGAACACAGCTGCTTTAGACTGAAGGGCTGGGGTGGGGAAAACACAGATTCGAATTGTTTGTTTAGGATATTAGCCTTAATGACTGGGTCTGTATGTGTTATACCATTTGATTTGAGGGGGGCTTCGCCAACATTTTCTTTTTTATTATGCTTAATGAAGCTGTAAAATTTCTTATTCTTTCCTGGTTGTGAGTCGTGTTCGAAAAATACACTCTCCATGTATGACCAGTATTGTGATCTGATTTTATTTTGAATTGAGGACTTGAGAGATTTAAATCTTTGTTTAAGGGATGGTTTGGGACATTTGCGCAGCTTCTGGTAAAGCTTATCACGCTTGCGTATGAGCCTGGTGATACTGGGCGTTGACTATTATTATAGTAAGCTATTATAGTCAATATTGACACATCTTCCATTATAGTGAGCTCTTATTGGTCAATATTGACAAACCTTGCAATATAGTGAGCTCTCGTTGGTCAATATTGTTATTGGTCAATATTGACAAACCTTGCAATATAGTGAGCTCTCGTTGGTCAATATTGTTATTGGTCAATATTGACAAACCTTGCAATATAGTTAGCTCTCGTTGGTCAATATTGTTATTGGTCAATATTGACACACCTTGTAATATATTGAGCTCTCGTTGGTCAATATTGACACACCTTCCAGTATAGTGAGCTCTTATTGGTCAATATTGACACACCTTCCAGTATAGTGAGCTCTTATTGGTCAATTTTGACACACAATACATTTATAACCTAACATACAAACTTCACCAGCCGTCTTTCGGACGAGACTTTTAAAACAAAGCCTTAGGTCCCGTGTACATCTGACACACAAAAGAACCATGCAGTTTACCTCAGTAACGGGGGTTCTATCATGCATACGGACTTAATACCGTAATTGACAATAGAATCTTCAAAATGTTTTGAAATCAAAGCGCTTCAATCTCTGAAGACCTGGGGATAAAAATGTTTCGCTTCGTAAGCAGTTTACTGACTAAACTGAAGTAAATGTAAACGGATTAAAAAGTTTTGTAGAAAGACGCGTCCTCTTTTACTGCCAGTTGTGTTGACGTTAGAAAATTATAGGGTTAATCTATTGGTCATGCTTAACTTGCCTGTGTATCTTGTTTTGTTTTTGCCCCCCCCCCCCCCCCCCCCACTACCCACATATATGTATTGTCACATATTGAACTACATTCACCATATCGATTTTACAGGGTAAAACCCGTTTTCCGGGATAACGGAATTAATTGAGTGACAATATGCGAGATATTCCGAATATTCCAGGGTGGTGGCTGCATAAAGCTTATAGATCAATCAGGTGCAAAAATCGCGTCTATTTTAGCCATATTATTAGAATTTGTAAAAAGTCTTACTTGAACACAATGACAACATTATTTAACGACCTCGCTGACAATATTTTCGCCTAAATTATATGTTTAACTTAGAAATGCGTATATTTTCTCGCCATCTGTATCGAGCTACGGTAGCGGCAGTGTAGCCTAAACTTTATGCAAAATTCAAATATAGGATTTTTTAGGATAATTATAGTAATATAATAATAATAATAATAATAAATACTTTATTTATAGAGGCAACATAGTTAGGCATCTGCCCAATCTTCCCTACGAGCCTCTTAAAACACATTTAAATATTATATACAACATCAGTTACATCAAATATATCATGTCAAATATATCAAATTAACACATTTCAATCATAATAAATATTATATACAGTAAATTCACATTATTATGGCAATCTTAAAATAACATTTTCAATGTCAGATGTCCAACTCATTGCTTGGTGCTTGTTATATATACTAGTAATGTGATTCTTCCAAAAAGTAACATATTTGGTTTTGAAAGTATTTAAATTTTCTGCTGTTCGTTACTCTTCAGGTAAGGTATTCCAGATCATGGGGCCAGAATAGTCCAATGATTTTCGAGCAAATTCTAAATTCGGTTTCTGCACATAGAGATTTTGTTTACAATCTGAATATCTAAGATGGCAGGAATTAACCTCATGAATTTTCTGGAACTTATCTTTAAAATATGTTGGACATATGTCATTTAATGATTTGTATACCATAATAGATTTTCTGTATTTAAGTCGCTCAGGAAATGTCATCCAATTTAGAGTAGCAAATAGTTCTTCAGATGGCATATCAAAGTCTTTGTCAAGAATTACTCTGGCTGCTCGCTTTTGAAATCTGATTATAGTGTCCATTTGACTGTTATTGCAATTTTCCCAGATAGAACAACAGTATTCTAAGTGGGGGAGTATATATGCATTGAAGAATAATTTCCTGATTGCTATGTTTATGTAGTGCTTTATTCTTTGTAAATGGATAATGTGCAATAATTGTTTTATATGTGTTTCATGTTTAAACTTAGAAAAAAGAATAATTATTTATCACATAACCTGCAGTCCAGGAGTGCCGTAAAGCCGTGCCGTAAATATCGTTCGGCACTCCCAGACTGTGCAATAAATATTTAAATTAGTTTGACGTGACGTTAGCCAATCCATGCATTGATCCGTCAATGACGTCAGGATAATATCAACGTCGCCATGACGTCGCGCTCATTGTACCGCTGAATTTTGGCTGAAACATATGCAGCGTAAATCATCCATTTGAACAATAATAAGCGTTTTCCAAGGTTATGTGATAAATAGAATCTTACATTCGTGCTCATTACATACGAGTTTTATTAAACTCGTCGACAAAAACAATATGACACGAGACATATCATTTTGTCCACTCGTTTAATAAAACTCGTATTTAATGAGCACTTATGCAAGATCCTCTATATACACTCCCGCTATACGGCCTATTACCCGCTACCCCTACTGACCGTAAACATCTGGGTACTGTTTTATCAGATCACTTACGAAAATCTTAAAGTTACGCTGAAATTTAAATGCTTTATAATACTTTAACAACTGTAAATTGGTGACGGATATGGTGACGGGTATGGTATGTAGGGGTTCAGGGGTATGGTATGTAGGGGTTCAGGGGTATGGTATGTAGGGGTTCAGGGGTATGGTATGTAGGGGTTCAGTAACTGAATCAGCATTAGTCTTGCAGCTCTATTTACCACACTTTCTAATCGTAAACAAATAATGAAGAATTTAAATCTGATCGTACTATCCGACCAACAATTTTTGACAGTTACGTCATTTTGTCACCAATCTATAAATAACCAGGGTATATCCCCAACGGATTAATGATCTTATTAAATAGAAGTATGTCCTTATCAATTCTAATAGTCCAAACAAAACATGGTCCTGTGGATGTGTTGGCTGCTTCTCACACAGGTGGTCCAAGTTCAAAGCTTGTGATAGACAAACTATAAGAATGTATTTTTTGTACAATATACGGAACACACATTTAATGATTTAATACAATAACGAATTTGAAAATATTCTTTTGTCTTATGATTAAAAAAAGCTCTTAAAAATGACATAACCTCTAAAACACGTTTAGAACAGCCGTTGCTTTCTTGTTATTCATAAAAAAGACTTATTACAATTATCTAAAACGAGTTCTTAGCCATTCAAATTAGCCATCTTAAGTTTAGTGAAATGACAAAGATTTAATTCATTTTTCACACATAATTTGTATTCAATTGCAAAATAGTTACGAGCGGAAAAAAGTTACGCTGACGGGGCTCGAACTCGATACCTTTAACTACTAATACTGCCCCGTTATCCTCTCGACTACGATATAATATTGAGATTATAGGAAAAGAAATATAATGATAATCCACATTTTTGTAGAACAATTAATAAAGTAAACATTGGATTGTAAACACAATGTGACGTCACTGTCAGGTATTCCTGGTCGGATATAGGTGTATTTCTAGGTCATGCGCGTTTATGTACTTTAACCATAGAGTTTGTACAGTAAATCCCCCCGTTTAGCTACCCAAGTTGAAAATTTACCTATAGTACTGTCGATTCAAAGATATCTGTCAAAACCGCCAGAATGTTCCATTTCTTAATAGGTAAATGTATGTATTGATTAATCAGCGCTCTTATTTTACTCATACCATCTTTGACCATAGATTTATGTTTTAAAATAAGCGTCGGATATTTCATTAGCGTTCTTAGCGTAGTGCGTTAAATGGTATCAGAATAAAACTTTGGTGAAATCCAAGTATAGGTTCGAATCCAGTCTGATACGTTTTTTCTTTGTTATGTTTTTATAATATTTTTTTCTGATGTTTTTATATCGACATTTTATCATACTTTTCTTTGCGAAAAAAGTAGCTGGCTTGATTAAGATACTCTATGTTTTTTTATATTTACTAGTACATTGAATGCAACAATTGCAGAAATGTTCAGCTTCGTAGGATGAACTCAATCCTGGTGTGCTGGAATACAAAAATTTTTTTAATGCGAATAGTTTAGTTTATTCATTGTATGTACATGTTTTGTATGTAATTGCCGGAATTAGCAAAAGCACCATTAATATAGTTTTTACGTAGTTTAAGCAAAATTAAAAAATCTAGGCATTGTTGGGATTTGAACTCGCAGTAAATTGTATACATTTTCGAAATTACACTCACAAAACCATAGCTGTTAACCACTCGGCTATAAAGGCAGCTAAAGATATGATCATTTAAATATACTTATGATGTTAGGACTTAGTCCTGACACACCTGTACAAATCGATCGTATTGAATGTTTGTTTACGCGGTTGTGACAGATAACTTTGAATCAACAGTAAGTTTAAGATTTCCGTAAATGTTTTGATAAAACAGTACCCTGGTTATGAAAAACGTGTTTTACCGTATAATATCAATAGTACCTTGTTAATGTTTTGGCAAATAATGCGACAAACATTGCGTTGTACATTTGTACTACGGTTCGTGCACGGGATTGGCGTGCTTTCATCCGTCATATATAGGTAAACAAGTTGAATACGCTCGCAAAGAAACTCCGTCTTTTATATAAATTATTTACGAGTCAAATAGTTTTCTGCGGCCAGTATTACCAACTCTTTACCGGTTAATCTTACGTAACCAACTCTACTTGAAACCTGTATGTAACTGTGTATGTACATTGGTACACGGTGTGTATTGTGTTTTCACGAACCACTTGTGTACAGTAGATAGTATAAACAAGAAATATCTTTAAAAACGATAAGCAGCGTTAAGATAGCAGAAAAGTGAACTCGTTTCAATGAAGATGCGGACGTTATTTCATCTCGTTGAAATTGAAAAACACAAATCAAACTACAATCTATATTTATACATGTACAAGTATATTGTATGTCAGTAGATCAATAGAAAACAATATAGGAAATAATAGGGGATTTAAACGATTACATGCAAAAATCACGTTATTGTTGTTGTTGTAGTTGCATTGGCTATGGCCTGTTTTTTTTTGACAGACCGGATGCAGAATAATGATTCGGAAGACTGAATTTCACGTCCCACTTCCGGTAGAGGCAAGTTGTTGCTCAAGATTTGAGAACCAATCTTGTTTAATTTATTTTTTCCAATATGAAATATTAATACAGTTCCACTCTTTTAATAACGTTTCGGCATATAAGCCTGAACATTATTGAAAAAATGCATATCTGATTTAATCCAACGTAATGAAACAATATGGCAACGTCGGAAATGACGTCACATCAATTGACGCGACGTCGTCGCCCGTTAACGCGACGTCGTCGCAAGGCAAAGCCCGCCAACTTGTGAATAATAATGTTGAATTGAAATATAAATAGAAAGTAAAAGATGAGTGTAAAACTATAATAACTATTTATAGGTCATATCTGTGCAACTCGTCTCCTAGATCGGTAAACACTCTTTTCTAAGTATGTGTTCGCCTGGTCTCCTATTAGGTGGTGCTGCCTGGCAGTCAGAGGCTAAATCTATAGCCTCTGTGGAGCAAACAAATTCCTTAGTCATTTTTCCTCGATTATATTATCCTCAAACCTGATGGGAAATCCCCGCTGGATGCAGTGCATTTGTTCATATTAATATAGGAATGCGTTGTAGATTCTATGGTCCGTTACATCCGGTAATTATACCGATTAACTCAGAAAAAAACAACTGTAGACGGGACTTAAATTTATAAACGTCAGAAAAACACGAGATTTCAACACAAGCTCTTCCTCTATATAATTCGTTGTTTTGACTCGGTAACTTTGGTAACGTTGTCTCGGGGATCAACATTTCTTTACTCGTCACGAAAACAAAAGAGTCGCTTAATAACCTGTGTTTTCTAGATTCGTTTAAGAAATGCTGATCTCCAAAGACAACTCATGACGGATCCTATATTTCCTTTAAAAAACTTAAATCAGTTAAAATATGGGGTTGAAAATTGTCACTTTACATTGAGTTTAAAAACTAGTTTTTGGCTGCTTATAACCTTATCATGGCGTCAATTCTACGGGAGGTAACCCTGTGTATCTGCTTTATGGTCATAAACAAAGTCATCTCCCTTGATGTTTATATCCTTAACATTGGGATTCAAATGACAATTTGCCCGATAGGAAAATATTTGCTCCAAAAAGTGCCTGATTGGGCAGTTGGAAACGCCCACTTTTAAAAAACTTAATCTGTCCATAATGATACTTGACACAGAGATGACCAATTTGCATATTTCGTACCGCATACCACATGACTGCATATTGAATATACCGCACAAGTTTTATCTAAAATCCTACCGTTCAGAATTATTGTAAATTCTCTTTATTCTGAGGTATTTAAAAATTTTGTCAACTTAAATTTCCTGATCAGTCAAGTAAATACTGTAGAAAATTGCCAAAACGGGCAAGTTAACACACTGAATTTCGACTGGTCAAATAGGTAGTTTTAAAGGCTAAATATCTCAGACTGTAGGCAATTAAAAGATAACTTGAATGGTAGAATCTTAGATATACGCTTTGTGGTATGAAACATGTGTTCAGATTATCGCTAAGTCAAATATCTTTATGCACAGGTCAGTTCTTCTAAGGTATGTATTATTTGACAATTTGATAACTTTATCATGGCGAAATCAACTCTAAGGGAGGTAACCTCGTTTGTCTGTTTTGTGATTATACACATAGTTACCTCTCTTTATGTGTATCAATCTAGACGTATTGCCCAATCCCATGTTGGAGAACTATTGTCAGGTTGAGTAAAGGAGATAAGTAAATAAATTATTTAAAAAGAAAAAAATACAAAAGCCAAGAGCAGAGCAGAGCAGAGCAGAGCAGAGCAAGGAGAGCAGAGCAGAGCAGAGCAGAGCAAGGAGAGCAGAGCAGAGCAGAGCAGAGCAGAATATAACAGAACAGAAATAACTGATATTACAACCTATTACGGAAATTTCGGTGGAATAGGGCCAGTGCCTGCTTGAATGAGTCTATACCAACTGACAGTGTTGCAATATTCGGGGTAACTTATTCCACAACACTGTGGTAAGAAGGAACAATAATGTTTGAAGAAGTCCGATTTGGCATGTATTTGGAGGAAACTATAGGGGTGCATTGCCTTGTTACATCAAGGGCGTTTTGTATGTTTGTTATAGTGGTGTGTCTAGAATAATCTTGTTTGGCCCATCTGACTGATCTCCGCTGGACCTTTTTTCAATTTATTTATGTCAACCTGTGAGTATGGTGACAATACAGTCCTGTGTTCAACGAAGAATCACGTGACGCACGTTTCGTTACAGGTACGTAACAGGTACGAAACGTTTCGGACCTGGTACGAAACCGGTACGCAACAGGTACGAAATGTGCGTCATGTAATATAATTCTTCGTTGAACGCAGGACGCAGATGAGTCATAATCTAACAAACAAGTGTATTCTAACTTAGAATATAACCTACATTATGAGCCAATGAAAACGCCGCATTTTCGCGGTAAAATGAAAATTTAATCATTAAAATTTTCTCTTCACAGACTTGACGTCATGCGTTGGCGCTAATTTCTATCGGCCAATCAGAATGCAGAATGTTATATTCTAAGTTAGTTAGAACATATTAAGTAAATTTTAATGACTAAAAAGGCCTCGCTTCGCTTCGCTCGCTCCGACCTTTTTAATCATTAAAATTTACTTAATATGTTCTAACTATAACATAGTGATTTGATGTTTTCGTTTTTAGTTTTGATCTTGTGTTTGAAAAAAACAAACGTTGTTTTGCATGTGTTGTTATTTTAATAGATATACACTTAACGGCACTTCTGACGCGATCTTTTGATATTACTTGATATCCACAAAACCGCTCGAGGTAACTTATTTTCACCAAATTTAGTTTGATGTATCGACCTGTTGCTAAACTAGTCAATTTAAGAACCGGTGTTCATTTACTGTAATCTACATCACCCCGAACTTTAACAGTCACAAACATAAACAGCGTAGTTATTAGGGGTAAACAAAGTGTCGTAAACCGTGTTTTATTCCTGCTTCAAATCAAAGATCTAAAAATACCACTTCTGGAGTTTCTGCAAGAGGTTAACTATACGGGTTATAATGTACGGGGTATGTTGTGCTTTCTAAGAAATCCTTGACACCAGATGTAGGTCAGACACCAGATGTAGGTCAGACAAATACGAATCTTACTCCTATATAAACGACAAACCACATGAGTTAACGGAAAATCACACTTGTGAAATATCACGTTTATTTATTGTTCACAATAAGAATAAGCATTGTTATAGAATATGAAACATAAAGCACTTAACAACACTTCAGTTTGTCAGATCAACATGTGAGCCGCGTCAAGCATGAAACGTCCGCATACTAGATATAATACATGTACATGTAATATTGTTTGGTCATTTTTTTAATTTCATGGAAATATTATTCCCTTTTGATCATATAACAGGAATCTCAGTTGTTTATCTTCCGTATTTGTGGAAGCATTTACATTATGTACATTTGTATTATATAAGCATTTTTGTTACGTGACTTATCTCAACAAACACAACAACTTCCATCGATATTTCAGAATACGTTCTTACTTATTACATGAATTGATGAATTTTTACAGACAATGCTATACAAATGAGCAATGTGAATAAATTGTTCACGCAGTATTCCATCATGATTGGTATTATACTTGCTATGTTTATAATTGTACACACGCAGTATTCCATCATGATACTTATTATACTTGTTATGTTTATAATTGTACACACGCAGTATTCCATCATGATACTTATTATACTTGTTATGTTTGTAATTGTACACACGCAGTATTTCATTATGATACTTATTATACTTGTTATGTTTATATTTGTACACACGCAGTACACTTAACCGATTTAGAAACGCAACTATTTTGGGGGTCGGTATTTTTTGTATTAATTATTATTTAAATTTTATTGGAGTATAAACCAATGAATGTGACGCTATTATTATGCCTGGTACGATTTTCTACGAACAAATATTTCAATTTAGCTCATTACGTCATAGTGGCGTCATTTTCATTATTTACACGTGACACGTGAGCAAAACGACTGGGCGTGACGATTTAACCGACAATTTATAGAGAAACGATACCCCAACAAAAAAACATAAAATTACATTTTTAAGTGCGTTGTGTACGGTGTCATGCTTTTAGGATACATAACATCCTGGCGCCATCGACTTGCTTTAAGCAGTTATGTGACGTTTAATCATGACAAAGAAGATTAACTGTCGTCTGTCGACGATATTTAGACTTGCATAGTGTTTTCAAGAGGCAGTTTACACCTACGATTGTCTGCGTCAGGTATGCCGACGATACAAGCGCGTAAACATGATGGCACCAAACGAATGTTTTTTTAAAGACGCCACTTCCGGTCAAACATATTTTCTGTTATACCTACAATTTGAGGGCAATGGTGCGTACGATTAAGTAATTTTGCTAAAATATACATTCCGTAACATTTTGATTAATGTTTATTATGACCCATGTTGAAAATCGCTTCATTTTGTCTGTCCTCTTACTTATCTTGACATATTCCATTATCCACTTCCGGTTACGGGTTTGAGATGCCATAGACATAAGAAATGTACATTCGTAACCATTGGACACAATGTAGCCTTTGCTAGATGGGCAAAAACTTGCTGACAGCTCATGTTGAGGCTGTGGAGGACATTGCATTTTTACTCGTGAAACGAAATTTGAAGGCAGACACAAATGGCCGTCAAGAAGTGCATAATCAAGCAGAAACCTCTGAACGTTTGGATTGATACGTGTTTTCCTCATAGATGTGTGGAACAACATCCTACAACACTTTATTTTCCCGCCAATGAGGCAAAGACGCCTGATTTTAATATCAGGTTGCAGCTTATAAATACATTATTAATTTTGCGAACTTGACATTGTCGATCAATACATTTCGTGGTTTGGTGTTGTGACCATATAAACCTGGATTACAATGAAATTTGCACATCTATGACTTCATGTATTGATTTCATTACATGTAAAATTTCAAGAGAATTGAAGCACCTTAACTGACTTAAATTTATCAAAAACCCACTGTTGCGTTTTTAAATCGGTTAAGTGTATTTCATTATGATACTTATTATACTTGTTATGTTTATAATTGTGCACACGCAGTATTTCATTATGATACTACATATATTTTCTGTAACCCAATTGCTGGCTTCCATTGTTCCTGGTTGAATTTTACTGTAATGCACTTTTATCTGTTGAATCAAATTTGGCGCAATATTGTATGACAATGTTTGACGTCAAAATTGCGCCATTTTATTTATGCTTTTTGAACAATCAAGCTGACTATGTAGGGAAAGAAGGAATCTTTGTAATTTTTGATAAAGCCTGTATGGCGAAATATTAAAGAAAGAGTGAAACATTAAACAGTATACTTGTTATGTTTATAATTGTACACACGCAGTATTTCATTATGATACTTATTATACTTGTTATGTTTATAATTGTACACACGCAGTATTTCATTATGATACTTATTATACTTGTTATGTTTATAATTGTACACACGCAGTATTCCATCATGATACTTATTATACTTGTTATGTTTATAATTGTACACACGCAGTATTCCATCATGATACTTATTATACTTGTTATGTTTATAATTGTACACACGCAGTATTCCATTATGATGCTTATTATACTTGTTATGTTTATAATTGTACACACGCAGTATTCCATCATGATACTTATTATACTTGTTATGTTTATAATTGTACACACGCAGTATTTCATTATGATACTTATTATACTTGTTATGTTTATAATTGTACACACGCAGTATTTCATCATGATACTTATTATACTTGTTATGTTTATAATTGTACACACGCAGTATTCCATCATAATACTTATTCTACTTGCTATGTTTATAATTGTACACACGCAGTATTCCATCATGATACTTATTTTACTTGTTATGTTTATAATTGTACACACGCAGTATTTCATCATTATACTTATTCTACTTGCTATGTTTATAATTGTACACACGCAGTATTTCATCATTATACTTATTCTACTTGCTATGTTTATAATTGTACACACGCAGTATTCCATCATGATACTTATTATACTTGTTATGTTTATAATTGTACACACGCAGTATTTCATCATTATACTTATTATACTTGTTATGCTTATAATTGTACGCGCAGTATTTCATTATGATGCTTATTATACTTGTTATGTTTATAATTGTACACACGCAGTATTTCATCATGATACTTATTATACTTGTTATTTTATATCATGCAAACAGTGAAACAATCCAAGTGGGAGAAATTGTAGGGCATGGGCTCCCCCCCCCCCTAGAAATGTAGTATCTTATATTTATTTACGAGTGACCAGATCAACGATTCGTCTTCGTTCCAACTATATCCTAAAAGTCGTACCACTAAGGAGTGGACATCAGACATTAGCTGGAAGACACAGCTCGACCGAACAATAAAAATGCAAACAATATGCTAGGCGTCCTAAAACGCGTCCTAAGATGCACTATTTGGAATCCTCATCATTAAATTATCATTCATATTTCGCAACAAAACGGTATAACAACTTCAGTAGTGTATCTGATATGCTTTCCTACCTGAAATAGGAAATCCTGGAATCACGCCGCCAAACGATACAACTGACTATGCTCTACAAGATCATTCACAGAGATTGCTCCAGGTCCCAATCTAACATCGACCAGGATCATCTCACAACAGCAGATTCAGGTATCTATCTAACACCGACTAGGATCACCTCACAACAGCAGATTCAGGTATCTATCTAACACCGACCAGGATCACCTCACAACAGCAGATTCAGGTATCTATCTAACACCGACCAGGATCACCTCACAACAGCAGATTCAGGTATCTATCTAACACCGACCAGGATCACCTCACAACAGCAGATTCAGGTATCTATCTAACACCGACCAGGATCACCTCACAACAGCAGATTCCGGTATCTATCTAACACCGACCAGGATCATCTCACAACAGCAGATTCTGGTATCTATCTAACACCGACCAGGATCACCTCACAACAGCAGATTCAGGTATATATCTAACACCGACCAGGATCACCTCACAACAGCAGATTCCGGTATCTATCTAACACCGACCAGGATCACCTCACAACAGCAGATTCAGGTATCTATCTAACACCGACCAAGATCACCTCACAACAGCAGATTCCGGTATCTATCTAACACCGACCAGGATCACCTCACAACAGTACATTCAGGTATCTATCTAACACCGACCAGGATCATCTCACAACAGCAGATCCAGGTGTCTATCTAACACCGACCAGGATCACCTCACAACAGCAGATTCAGGTATCTATCTTACACCGACCAGGATCACCTCACAACAGCAGATTCAGATCTCTATCTAACACCGACCAAGATCACCAATATTCAATATTGATCTTGTTTATTTGGAGAATAAGGATAAAGGATAAACTTTACTTGCAATCATATTTGTCCGTGTCTATTCTTCTGTCTTTCCTATTTTTACTTCTCTTTGTCTTTTTCCTTGTTATCGAACTGTCAAATTTATGTAATATATACATGTATTGTATTAGTTATTCGCCAAAAGTGTCTTCTTACAAGGATTGTAGTACAGTTTGTTATGGACAAATAACTTAATTGTCCGAGGCGAAGACGAGGATAATGTGTTGTTTGTCCGCACCTAACTGCACCATAACCCTTGTAAGAAGACACTTTTGACGAAACACTAGTACTTTATCTGTCTTCTACTCGGACAAAAATAAAACGATCAACAGAACTTCAACTTTCATCCAGAGAGACGAATATTATCAAAATCTCTTCTTGCACAATTCAAAAACAGAAGATGTTTTGTATTTTAGAAAATATAAGTTTAATGTTTAAAATAAGCTTGGCCTAATGATCCTAAGGGATTATCTAACTGTCCATTCATACAATGCTGATCATTTATTAGCACGTGAAAATTTATTGAGTAAACATCAAGAATGCCTATGTGTTTTTACACCGAACTAAAGCTCAGAATACACATCTATAGATGTCCACATTGGTGACTGATGGTACAGGCTTGATGCACAAAGGTACATATTTGTGCATAATATTTGTCTTTCATATTGTATTTAAAAAATAGTCTATATATCTCAGTAGCTAGCCAATCAGCATGGAGAAAAAGTGTTGAACATGAGTAGGTGTTGTATATGGGATTTTAATCCGAGTAAAACGAGGATTATAATCCCATATCAATACCTACGAGGCGTTCTATCTGACTTAGACTATAGATAAATAATCTTTGATTATCAGGTACACTTTGCCTATAAATCGACCAGTACCCGGTACATAGGGTATGATAAACCATTTAAGTGCTGGTGTAATATGTTAAGTGTTGCATGATGCATATAAAGATCTAAGTGGCAAAATTAAGCTATTTACAGTAAAACCTCAATAATGAAATTCCTTCTTGGGACTGTAAAAAACTTATCTCAATAATGTTGAGTGATTGCGTCATTCTATCAAAGAGCAAACAGATGAAAAGGGAACGAAAAATTGTTAATTCTGAGCCAATCTTGTTAAAGAGGTGGTCTTCATATAGGTGCAATTTCACTGTGAATTTGAGGTTGAATAATGTGCAAGTCAGTGGACAGAAAGTAATGGTCTTTATTTTGAGGTGGTCTTGGAGGTGAGGTCTTAATTTGTAAATTATGGGTTGTGTTAGTATGAAAGTCATTTACTTCAATCACCTGCAGACACCATTGGAACCCCTACAATTTGTTTTAATCGTTTAGTTGGTTTTAATTTCTACACTGTGGAAACGAGGTCTTAGAAGAGAGGGGTAATCTGCACGTAATTATTGAAGACACAATAGTACAGAACAACCTCTGTAGAGTGAGACCCTTTGTGTGCTGCAAATATTGGTCAGTGTTTAGAAGTTGTTGCCCTACAGAATTTACAAAGTTATATACATGTAATAACTTCAAGTAACTTTGAAGGTTGTGTTATACAGAGGTTGTTGCACTACATATGTCCCCTAGAGAGGTCGTAATGTAGTCATAGAAGCTACCACGGCATTCACCCTCTACTGATAATGTTGTCAGCACTCGGCAGAAATGTTGGCAATACCTTAATTGGTTAATTATCTATCAAAATTGTTGTCTCTGATTATGACAGTAATTATGAACAAATGTAGAAAGGTTTGATATACATGTACATGTATTCTAATAAGTCCAATTAGTTACTTGTTTAAAATATAGTATTGTTATAATATAGACTAAACTAAGCTTGGTATCAAAAATGTTTGGCATCCACATTTTCTGTGCTAAATGCATGTATACATTATTATAGCTATGCTCAATTATTTTGCTTGGCCTACTATAGTATATAGCAATCTATTGTTATATATACCACAGCAAAGTGTTGTATACGGGATTTATTCGACACTTTTTCTCCATGCTGATTGGCTAGCTACTGAGATCTATAGTCTAATTTTCTTTATAGCTCACAAAAGTGTCCGCTTACGAAAATAATGTACACTTTTTGAATGGAATCAGTAGTCGTGTCGGAGTATATGACAGCATCACGTGTGTAAATGTAGATATATTTGGTTATCATTGAAACAAAACGTAAACTTGACTCATACACGCTTCTGTCGATAAAATGTATGGAATAAAATGTGCAGCACTGCCCCCTAATGATGAAGATGTGCTCTATACATTGGTACAAAACCCGGTGATTATTGATAACGTTTGTTATTTTATCATACGACACTTTCCTTGTCTCCGTTTGGGCTTGGAATAATAAAATGTCCAGGGTTGGTATTCAATATTGATCTTATTTAATTGGAGAATAAGATTAGCCAATCATATTGCCTGTTACTTACCAAGAGTTTAAAATAGCGTGATCTGTTTGGTTGTCCTTATCCTTAAGTCAAGTGAGATCAATATTGAATACCACCCCTGAACTCGTTTAATATAAGTTTGTATCAATGGACAACGCGTGATAGACCCTCTCTCTATATAAGTGGTGTGTAAAGAAGAACGTTTGAGTTAAGATATTTTGTAGCTGGTTAATTATATTAATTAAATGTGCATTATAACACTCATAAACTGAAAAATCATTTAAATTATGTAGAATCTACATTTTGTAATGTTGCATAATGCATCATTGCATTTTAATGACAGAACTTAATGTAGTATGTACTAGTCAATTAAAACCACACTCCCAAACCCCTGGGGTTGTGGTGGGTGTGGTTTCAATTCAAGTTACAGCAAATGAAAAAGTTGACCACGCTTTTGTTTTACCACCTGCAACACTTTGAATACAGTAGTTTCAAGAACACATACGCAAACCAACTTGCGGACTGTGAGTGCGTATCCTTAATAAAGAGTAGTTTTCAGAAAGTATTTTTTTGTTTTCTCAAAATAGCGTTTTTATACTTACGAGTTTCTCATTCTAAGCCAACGATATGTTCCCTGCCTTCCTATGTGTACATATGTGTAGATTTGTATTACAATGAGACTGTTCTGACAGGATTACACTGTACGAGTATCTACAAAATGTCCTGTATATACGTACTTATGTGGTATACAGAACATGTATTATGTGTGCCTCACAGAAATGTGATTCAAGTTCAAAAACCGATTCAGTGTAACATGTTCCGTAAACGTGATCTTGAAGCAAATCTTGATAAATAATTATTTGTGTACATATGAAGTACTTGACCTTAACGACATTTTGAAATTGCGTTAAGTATCAGTCTTCCGTAGTTGTGTGCATACATGTTTATATTTCTATGATATAGTATGTGCTTCATCGCTGGGGTATTTCATATTGATGACTTACAAATATTGTCACTATAATCATACAGGATAGGTGTTTGTTTTGATTGAATATGATTTACATTTCATCGTATAGTGATCAAATTCAATATTTCATGAGCACGTAGCGCGAGTGAAAATGATATGATTTTTACACTACAATATGAGATATTAACCATATTCAATCAAAACAAACACATATTCTATTCATTTTATGCTTATCGGGTTAAATTTCATTTTCATGTTCATGTTTGTGGTGAACATTGTTGGGTGTGCTCGTGTTCTGTGGTTGTCCTTTTTTGTGTCCGTCGTGTGCTCTTCGTGATGTGCTGTTTAAGTTGAGTGATGCCTTCCCTGTCCGATTTGTATCAGAAGTAAACTGACCAGGTTATTTCTTCCTCCGTATCGATTATATACAGGGTGAGGATAAACTGGCCCGGTCTATTTTTTCCGCCATCCCCGTATTGATTATATCCAGGCTGGGGGATTAACTGACCCAGTCTATTCCTTCCCCATCTCCGTATTGATTATATACAGGGTGAGGAAAAACTGGCCCAGTCTATTCCTTCCCCCATCTACGTATTGATTATATACAGGTGAGGATAAACTGACCCAGTCTATTTCTTCCCCATCTCCGTATTGATTATATCCAGGATGAGGATAAACTGGCCCAGTCTATTTCTTCCCCATCTCCGTATTGATTATATACAGGGTGAGGATAAACTGACCCAGTCTATTCCTTCCCCATCTCCGTATTGATTATATACAGGGTGAGGATAAACTGACCCAGTCTATTCCTTCCCCATCTCCGTATTGTTTATATCCAGGGTGAGGATAAACTGGCCCAGTCTATTCCTTCCCCATCTCCGTATTGATTATATACAGGGTGAGGATAAACTGGCCCAGTCTATTCCTTCCCCATCTCCGTATTGATTATATCCAGGGTGAGGATAAACTGACCCAGTCTATTCCTTCCCCATCTCCGTATTGATTATATCCAGGTGAGGTTAAACTGACCCAGTCTATTTCTTCCCCCATCTACGTATTGGTTATATACAGGGTGGGGATAAATTGGCCCAGTCTATTTCTTCCCCATCTCCGTATTGATTATATCCAGGTGAGGATAAACTGACCCAGTCTATTTCTTCCCCCATCTACGTATTGGTTATATACAGGGTGGGGATAAACTGACCCAGTCTATTCCTTCCCCATCTCCGTATTGATTATATCCAGGGTGAGGATAAACTGACCCAGTCTATTCCTTCCCCATCTCCGTATTGATTATATCCAGGGTGAGGATAAACTGACCCAGTCTATTCCTTCCCCATCTACGTATTGATTATATACAGGGTGAGGATAAATTGGCACCGTCTCTTTCTTCCTCCATCTACGTATTGATTATATACAGGGTGGGGATAAATTGGCACCGTCTCTTTCTTCCCCCATCTACGTATTGTTTATATCCAGGGTGGGGGATTAACTGACCCAGTCTATTTCTTCCCCCATCTCCGTATTGTTTATATCCAGGGTGGGGGATTAACTGACCCAGTCTATTTCTTCCCCCATCTCCGTATTGATTATATCCAGGGTGAGGATAAATTGGCACCGTCTCTTTCTTCCCCCATCTACGTATTGTTTATATCCAGGGTGGGGGATTAACTGACCCAGTCTATTTCTTCCCCCATCTCCGTATTGATTATATCCAGGGTGGGGATAAACTGGCCCAGTATCTTTACCCGTCTCGGTCTTGATTATATATCTTCCCATCTGTATATTATTAGACCGGGAGTGTTATCCTGCAAACAAATACATGTAGCTGACAATATCATGATAATTAGCTTGTTCATGCTACTAAGTATCTGGTCAGATCCTCCTTTGTGAAACATGGTTGGTCTGACTCACCTCAGCAATATAGCTGGTCGGACTTCTTAGAAAAAATCCATTGGACTTTCTGAGAAAATTACTTGAGCTACGCATGCGCAGTAGGCCTGAATAGTGTCATCAGTTACAGGACACTTACGCTTTACACAGTGCTTTGATTTCACGATATCGTTCTATTTTCCCTAGACTTGAACATGTAGTGTGATCTGTTGCAGGACAATATACTGTACATGATGAAAGTATCCGTCTACACTCATGACTTCCGTCCGTGTTCAACTACTATCTGGAGATCAACAAACATCACATCATATTTATTCGCCAGTCGACTAAGTACCACTGTCAGCAGTAGTTAAACCAAAACGTCGCGCACAGTAACATTGAAGCGGGAAAGACCAGTCATGGCGGGACAGTCAGCTTGTCTGTGAATTAGGAGGACAGTCAGCTTGTCTGTGAATTAGGAGGTCTGTGAATTATGAGGACATCCAGATTGTCTGTGAATTAGGAAGCAGTCATCGCGGGACAGCAGGCTTATCTGTGACAACAGTGCATATCTCAACTATTCATAGTGTCCGGTTGATGTTCATTGTGCTGAGAGGCAGTGGTGGTCAACTATTCATAGTGTCCGGTTGATGTTCATTGTGCTGAGAGGCAGTGGTAAGTGTTTGGTTTTATTTACAATAGTTTATTTATAAATTCACATTCATATCGCTAGCTTAGAATTAGAAGGTAGTTAGTACAAAATCAATATTTTGAGAAATCAAGAAATAACTGTCTGAAAACTACTCTTTACTTATGGATAAACAAGCTTTTTAAACTTCAGTTTGGTCGACATGACCACTTCCGATTTTCATGAAAAATAGGCTCATAAGAAGCGCATTGAGATGCAGATTTCAAATATGCATGAGTCTTATAAGGTCGTAAATAGTACTTACGACCTTCTAATTCTCAGCCAACGATATAGTAACGATGAAGTCTGGTATGTTAGTCGCTTTGTCAACCTGTTGATAGTTAAAGTGTTTCTACATCAGTTAAAATATAATTATATCATATCATAATTAACGTAAATAATGACGTCACAATATTTCATTTACAGTCACATAGCCATGCAATTTTGTGTACCGCTAGGAAAACCCCTAACCCAAACTAAAGAAATGTTGGAATAATCAAGTAATATACCATTTGGTCACTTGTTTTTAAATGGCATAAAGGTTTTATAGAAGGCCTGGATGAGGGTAGAGGTAAAAACCCGACGTTGTCTGAATCAGTAATGACGTTGACCAGTATAAACTATCTGTGCCATAAATGGAGAAGCTCATAAGCACAAAATCAATATTTTGAGAAAACAAGCATTAATTATTAATGTCTGAAAACTACTTTTTACGTATGGAAAATCTAGCTTTTTAAACTTCAGCTTAGCCAACATGACCACTTCTGATTTTCATGAAAAGTAAGCTCATAAGAGACGCATGAGATGCAGATTTCAAATATGCTCGAGTCTTATAAGGTCTTACGAACTTTTAATTCTAAGCCAGTGATTTGACATATCAATTTTTAATGTGACGTTTGAAATAATCATGTTGTGGGGGTGACGTAAATCTAACGTTAAACGCATACTAACAGAAAATTTTATTTACATGTATTTATTTTTATTTTTTTAAATGCCGAGCATAGCCTTTATTTGCCAGTCAGCTTTCTGCTGAAACTTGGCAGGCATATATGTGTGCCTCCACCCGGATTTGAACCTGGGTCGCCAGAATAGACGGCAAGCACCTAACCATTGAGCTACGGAAGCACACGTATTTACACGTACATTTACATGTATTTATACTATCTAGACTTCGGGTTAAAAAAAGAAGGCAATGTAATCCAAGAGAAATAATTATATTTGAACAATACAATACGGTTATACGAGTTGCTTCCCCCGGTTCTTGATATAAACAATTCGCTGGCTTAGAATATTGGAAGGTCACCTTATAAGACTCATGCATATTTAAAATCTGCATCACAAGGCGTTTCTTATGAGCCTACTTTCGTGAAAATCAGAAGTGATCATGTTGACCAAACTGAAGTTGAAAAAGCTTGTTTTTCCATACTAAAGAGTAGTTTTAGACAGTCTAAAAATAATGATTTTGTACTTACGACCTTCTCATTCTGAGCCAGCGAATTATACTGACACATAGAACCTCTTAATAGTAAGGAGGACATTACTATAGGTAGTATACTGTACTTGATGTCGATGTCTTAATTTTCGCAATTATTCACGGACTGAGGTCCTCGCGAATTTATAATCCACGTAAATGTACTGTCATAATGTTAAGACATGGGGTGGTATTCAATATTGATCTTATTTAATTGGAAAATAAGGATAGCCATTACTATCGCCTGTTACTGAACAAGAGTTTATTATGCTGTGATCTGATTGGTTGTTGGTCCTTATCCTTAAGTCAAGTAAGATCAATATTGCATGCGACCTTGGATCGCTAATTCATCAATGATTGTTTTTAATGTATTATAAAAATAAAGGGGAGCAACTCAAATAACCTTATTGTATGGTTCAATCAGAGTTCTCCCCCTTGAATTGCATTGATCCATTTCTTTTTTACTCGAAGTCTCGCGTGTGTCCAAATGAGTATGTGGCCAAGTGAATTAAATATTGATTCCCACAGCCCTTTTCCTTTATTGAGTTGTTCTAAATAATAAAATAAATTTGACTAAAAAAGAAACGGTACATACTTTATGACTGTTCTACAGCATAGGCAGTCAGTGTAGCCTTTTTGGACATAAAACACTCATCTCGGTATAATCAAACTTCACAACCACTCCATGGGCGTATGAGGAGGGGGACAGGGGGACCAGCCCCCCAAATGTTAGGGCTGGGGGCCAACATATCGTTTGCCCTCCCCCAATAATTAAGATGATATTCATCATTTTCCGCCTAAAATAGTCTTGTAATACATGTATAGGTAATTTGCCTTTTATCCTTAGTTAAAAGGTAACAAATGTGAATTGTCGTGCTCGCTTCGCTCGCAGGATGATTTTAATCTATGAAATATGTTATCACGTAATTGTTGAAAAAACTACAAGAACTAAAGAAATACATTGCAAGATAAAGTTTGCGCCAGCTCCAATATTGCTTTCAAACTTTGTCATCGCTATGTTAAATTCTTTTACTAAAGCACTTAACTCTAAGAATTCGGGCATCTGTGCAATAACAAGTAATTTTATTTTCCAAATAACTACTAATTTTGATTGATCTTGTAACAAAACATGTCTTGTAAAATACCAAAAAACTATCTCAGAACGCACCAGATTGATCCAATGTTTTAAAAGAATTTTTGGGGGAGCATGCCACCGGACCCCCTACTTACAATACTAGTTTCGGATGGGGTTCAATTGTTTCACCCGGTATTATGACATGCAAATAACCTAGTACATATACCTTACCTTAGTGATTATAAATACAAACATTCACCATAAGTTATTAACACTAAATGTGACCCCCACACATCTCAAAAATTGTTTTTCGCCCCCCCTCCCAAATGTTTGGCCCCCCAATGTTGAAGAATCTCCTACGCCCATGCACTCATCTACTTATTCATTTAATACAAGACTTCCTATTTGGTGTAAGTGTCATTTTACTAGGTGTCATATAACCGGCCTAGATTGTTGTATTATTCAATCAAAGATAAGTTCAAGGTACAAATATGTACCTAATACTTTATTCTTTACACTGGAATGACCAATCCCCTGATGGTGTTGTCAGAACGGTTGTACACTGGAATGACCAATCCACTGATGGTGTTGTCAGAACGGTTGTAAACTGGAATGACCAATCCCCTGATGGTCTTATCAGAACGGATGTACACTTGAATGACCAATCTCCTGATAGTGTTATCAGAACGGTTGTACACTTGAATGACCAATCTCCTGATAGTGTTATCAGAACGGTTGTACACTTGAATGACCAATCTCCTGATAGTGTTATCAGAACGGTTGTACACTTGAATGACCAATCTCCTGATAGTGTTATCAGAACGGTTGTACACTTGAATGACCAATCTCCTGATAGTGTTGTTAGAACGGTTGTACACATGAATGCCCAATCCCCTGATGGTGTTATCAGAACGGCTGTACACTTGAATGACCAATCTCCTGATAGTGTTATCAGAACGGTTGTACACATGAATGCCCAATCCCCTAATTGTGTTATCAGAACGGTTGAACACTGGAATGCCCAATCCCCTGATGGTGTTATCAGAACGGTTGCACACTGGAATGACCAATACCCAGAATTTGTTATCAGAACAGTTGTACACTTGAATGACCAATCGACAGATTGTGTTACCTTGTCTGGCAAAGAAGTTACTGATATTAAAATGATTGTTTTATCTCGTGTACAGGAGCAGGGTTGAGATGACATCACATATATTTTAGCTGATTGATTGAGCTGTTTATGATGGCTGGTATAGGAAGTTACCCCGGTACTGTTGGTGAGTATACATAGTTTATCGGTACCAAGCCTAGTTTTGCATATCAATATTAATAGCATCTATATTATGCTAACGATCTGTATGAAGCAAATATTCAGTGATATTCCTTGTGGTACGACATCTAAAATGATAATCTCTTATACACGTTCTTTACTTCCTTATTAAGTTAAGTTTGATATTCGGTTATTTGAGATTTATAACTAAGACACTTAATGTAGGCTTGGTAAAAGTCGAAACGTTGGTCAATAATAAAATTCTTATAACATAACCTGCTTTGATTATGTAGCTATATTGATACTTCAGTGTCTTAGTTGAGAACTAAGACAAGTTGTCAAATCATAGAACAATAGTGAGTCCACCGTTTTGGCAAATGATCCTCTTATTTCCTTATAGCCCGCCTGGGATGGTATTTAATATTGATCTTTACTTGACTTAATGATAAGGACAACCAATCAGATCACACCATATTAAATTCTAGTTCAGTAACTGGCCATATGATTGGCTAGCCTTATTCTCCAATTAAATAAGAACAATATTGAATACCCTCCTGATCGTTCTGAAAACAAATGAGTTATTGTCATTAATTGATCAACATTGCAGTAGGTGTTCCCTGGTTATCTTAACTTATCTCCTAATCAAAGCTATCGTTTGAAACTTGCAATACTTGTTCACCATCAATACCTGCTTCGGTAAAGCAAAACATATGATAATCCCATTCTGCTTTTTGCACGATTTATGCGGCCTTCTATGAGTTAAATACTTTGGTTTAAATTCTGCTACATTATCAAAGCTATAGGTTTGAAACTTGCTCGATTTTTGCCTTCTTTGAGTTAAATAGTTTGGTTAAATTCTGCTACATTATAAGTTACGAGGGTCAGTCAAGAAAAACTGAGAGTTGGTAATTTAAACCTTCAAAATCTGTTTGCAGTTGTACTTTCTTTTATTCATCGTCAAATATTATCCCCTGTGTATTTTCTGATAAATTCGGTCATCAGATATAGGCTTATAAATAAAGTTGCCAAGCAAACAAAGAATATCGCTAAGGTGTATGCGTTCGCGCCAGTGACAGGGAGATTGAATTTGTTGTAAATTCAAGGGTTTAGTTCAACCTTATACACCGTGATTTATTACAACTTTCATGTGCATATTGTAGAATAGCATATCTCAAATAATAACGAGCAATTATTTCAGAATTGTCACTTACGCGGTGTTATTATGTTGCCTAACAACAATTTTACCCACATTTTACCAATTTTCTCGGCACGCGTTCTTTTCGTTGCCATGGTGTACTAAAACTAATCACTGATTTCACCATTTCTTTTCAATAAGATTATGAATATATCTCAAGGAGTCCAGTAACCGTAATTTAAATAAAATGTATAACTTCGCTATGGAAAAAAATGATTCGTTCTTTTGAGTGGGGTAAAATTGTGGTTTTAATACCATCAAATAAAATGACGATTTACATTTTCGTCAAGTATATTTTCTATATTGGTGGAATAAATCAACTAGAATTAAGTTTATCTGATAGAATTATGTACATTTGTATTACGAAATAAATAATATGTTTGAAAATGTCAGATACATCTTAATGTTTCCATAGCAACGCGAACTTTTGTTCTACTAACAGCGTGAACGCATGTCCTCGAGTTGTCTTCTTTGGTTGCCTGGCAAACAGAATCAAATTGTCATAACTCAGATTGGTATGCGCCATAACATCATTGATATTCCATATTTTACGATAATGCATAGAAAATATACGAACACTAAGCATTATTTAGCAACTCTCAGTTATTTTTGACTGACCCTCGTATAAGTATGAAACTTCCTCGATTTTTACCTTCTTTGAGTTAAATACTTTGGTTTAAATTCTGCTACATTATCAAAGCTATAGGTTTGAAACATGCACGATTTATGCAGCCTTCTATGAGTTAAATAGTTTGGTTAAATTCTGATACATTATCAAAGATATAAGTATGAAACATGCACGATTTTTGCCTTCTTTGAGTAAGATACTTTGGTTAAATTCTGCTACATTATCAAAGCTATAGGTTTGAAACTGGCACGATTTTTGCCTTCTTTGAGTTAAATACTTTGGTTAAATTCTGCTACATTATCAAAGCTATAGGTTTGAAACTGGCACGATTTTTGCCTTCTTTGAGTTAAATACTTTGGTTAAATTCTGCTACAATATCAAAGTTATAAGTATGAAACATGCACGATTTTTGCCTTCTTTGATTTAAATACTTTGGTTAAATTCTGCTACATTATCAAAGATATAGGTATGAAACATACACGATTTTTGCCTTCTTTGAGTTAAATACTTTGGTTAAATTCTGCTACATTATCAAAGATATAGGTATGAAACACGCACGATTTTTGCAGGTATGAAACTTGCAACAGTTGTTCACCATCAGTGCCTGATTCCACGAAGACCCATAACTCCATCTGCTTTATGCATGGATTAAGGCCCCCATATGGTTTTATAGAAAATGAGATTTAATGGTTAAGATTTGCTCACGTAATAATGCGAAATAAAGATAGTTTTCAGCTGCAATTGTTAACAATTGTTCTATTTACGAATGTATTAACCAATGATTATTTAAAACATGTTTTGTAACTTGTTCAGATGGTTATATTATACCTTCCAATCAAAGATCAGACATTACGTCTAGAATCTCTATATTTTAGTACCACCAACAATTGTCAATACTATCCAAGATCAGTTTGCTATGTGTGGTAAACCATGGGAACTAAAGATTGATATTGGTGGAGATGTTCCCGTTGAGGTCAAGATAGAGAAAGACAATATTCAATTTCCAGAAAATGACCATATGAAGATTACATCATGTAATAATGTTGTCACTGTGAGAATCAATGATGTGAAAGAGGAAGATGCTGGGGAATACAAACTTGAGGTGTCCAATGATGGCGGATCTGCAACATGTACTTTCAACATGGTTGTCCGTAAGTTCTCATTTAACTAGTTCAATATACAACGTACGATTGGATTCTTTAAATATGTCCTTTATGATTGTTTTATTGCACATAACGGGGTATGTAAGTGTATCTACTTATCGAGATATCATCTTTAACTTGGAAAAGCTTCAATCCGACCTACATCCATGACTGGGCATTTATATCTTACAACCCGAAATCCATGACTGTGCATTTATATCTTAACACCCATAATGTGTCTTTCCTACACCCATGACTGGGCATTTATATCTTAACACCCATAATGTGTCTTTCCTACACCCATGACTGGGCATTTATATCTTAACACTCGAAACGTGTCCTTTCTACATCCATGACTGGGCATTTATATCTTAACACTCGAAACGTGTCCTTTCTACATCCATGACTGGACAGTTATACCTTTACACCAGAAACGTGTCTTTCCTACATCAATGACTGGACAGTTATACCTTTACACCAGAAACGTGTCTTTCCGGGTAAAGATTTATGATATAACTTGACTGTATATAACATAACTGTCGGTAATCCCTGGATTTACTGGATACCACGAATGTCTTAGTTAAACAGTTTGCTACTCATTGAATTCGGTGTATATTATTACTGCTCAAATACACCTCTGTACAGTAAATGCTGTGTTATCTTTGACAGGCAAGTACAACTTTCGGTACCAGTATCTTCTGGTAGAAATTGGGACGAAGGTAATGAGGACGCTGTTTGATAGTATAGTCGGTCACGACCTCAACAATTATCTAGCACAAGCCGCAAATAAATCTAAAAGCCTTGCTCTGACATCATTGATAGCTCCCGACAAGGGGAGACCGATACTTACACCTGCACAGGCTAAACTACTGCCACCATTGGACGCAAACCCACAATCTTCAAACTTTGACATTACCCTGTTGTCATGTCTACTGAGGACTGTTTGTGGTCTTAAAAGTTCGTCTGATTCTGTATGGAAAACACCAGCAGCCACAGATCTCTCTATGGAAGCAGATATAACAAGGCTTCGTCAGTGTCGGAATCACGTATGTATCTATCTATAACATATGATGTATACCCTCCACTGGAAATGCGCGATCTATTGCATTGCCCATGTCGGTCGGTAAACTTAAAGAACTTAGGTCTATTTAGGATACCTTAGAAATGATGTATGAAGCTTGATTATTATAACCCCTATTGAGATCAGGTCAGAAGAACAAATGTAAAGGTCGCCATACATTTAACATAAATGACTTAACTAGTCTAATCCACGGAGCAGATTAGCGAATTCATAGTAACGCGTGGAAGATTCACACACCATATACCTCATGTATTCACACACCATATACCTTATGTATTCACACACCATATACCTCATGTATCCACACACCATAGTCCTCTTGTATTCACACACCATATACCTCATGTATCCACACAACATAGTCCTCTTGTATTCACACACCATATACCTCATGTATTCACACACCATATACCTCAAGTATTCACACACCATATGCCTCATGTATTCACACACCATATACCTCATGTATTCACACACCATATACCTCAAGTATTCACACACCATATACCTCATGTATTCACACCCCACATGCCTCATGTATTCACACACCATATACCTCAAGTATTCACACACCATATACCTCATGTATTCACACACCATATTCCTCATGTATTCACACTCCATTTACCTCATGTATTCACACACCATATACCTCATGTATTCACACACCATACACTTCATGTATTTACACTCCATTTACCTCATGTATTCACACACCATAGTCCTCTTGTATTCACACACCATACACTTCATGTATTCACACACCACATGCCTCATGTATTCACACACCATATACCTCATGTATTCACACACCATATACCTCATGTACTCACACACCATATACCTCATGTATTCACACACCACATGCCTCATGTATTCACACACCATATACCTCATGTATTCACACACCATATACCTCATGTATTCACACTCCATATACCTCTCCATGTATTCACACACCATATACCTTATGTATTCACACATCATAGTCCTCATGTATTCACACACCATATACCTCATGTATTCACACTCCATTTACCTCGAGTATTCACACCATATACCCCATGTATTCACACACCATTTACCTCATGTATTCACACACCATATACCTCATGTATTAACACACCATAGTCCTCATGTATTCACACACCATATACCTCAAGTATTCACACACCATATACCTCATGTATTAACACACCATAGTCCTCATGTATTCACACACCATATACCTCATGTATTCACACACCATATACCTCATGTATTAACACACCATAGTCCTCATGTATTCACACATCATATACCTCATGTATTCACACACCATATACCTCATGTATTCACACACCATATACCTCATGTATTAACACACCATAGTCCTCTTGTAATCACACACCATAGTCCTCTTGTATTCACACGCCATATACCTCATGTATTCACACACCATATACAACATGTATTCACACACCATATATCTCATGTATTCACACTCCATTTACCTCGAGTATTCACACCATATACCCCATGTATTCACACACCATATACCTCATGTATTCACACACCATATACCTCATGTATTAACACACCATAGTCCTCATGTATTCACACACCATATACCTCATGTATTCACACACCATATACAACATGTATTCACACACCATATACCTCATGTATTCACACTCCATTTACCTCGAGTATTCACACACCATATACCTCATGTATTCACACACCATATACCTCATATATTCACACACCATATACCTCATGTATTCACACACCATATACCTCATGTATTCACACACCACATGCCTCATGTATTCACACACCATATACCTCATATATTCACACACCATATACCTCATGTATTCACACACCATATACCTCATGTATTCACACACCATATACCTCATGTATTCACACACCATATACCTCATGTATTCACACACCATATACCTCATGTATTCACACACCATATACCTCATGTATTCACACACCATATACCTCATGTATTCACACACCATATACCTCATGTATTCACACACCATATACCTCATGAATTCACACACCATATACCTCATGTATTCACACACCATAGTCCTCATGTATTCACACACCGCATGCCTCATGTATTCACACACCATATACCTCATATATTCACACACCATATACCTCATGTATTCACACACCATACACTTCATATATTCACACACCATATACCTCATGTATCCACACACCATATACCTCATGTATCCACACACCATATACCTCATGTATTCACACACCATAAATCCCATGTATTCACACACCATATACCTCATGTATTCACACACTATATACCTCATGTGTTCACACACCATTTACCTCTCCATGTATTCACACTCCATATACATCTCCATGTATTCACACACCATATACCTCATGTATTCACACACCATATACCTTATGTATTCACACATCATATACCTCATGTATCCACACACCATAGACATCTTGAATTCACACACCATATACCTCATGTATTCACACACCATAGTCCTCTTGTATTCACACACCATAGTCCTCTTGTATTCACACGCCATATACCTCATGTATTCACACACCATCTACAACATGTATTCACACACCATATACCTCATGTATTCACACTCCATTTACCTCGAGTATTCACACCATATACCCCATGTATTCACACACCATATACCTCATGTATTCACACACCATATACCTCATGTATTCACACACCATAGTCCTCATGTATTCACACACCGCATGCCTCATGTATTCACACACCATATACCTCATATATTCACACACCATATACCTCATGTATTCACACACCATATACCTCATGTATTCAAACACCATATACCTCATGTATCCACACACCATATACCTCATGTATCCACACACCATATACCTCATGTATTCACACACCATAGATCCCATGTATTCACACACCATATACCTCATGTATTCACACACTATATACCTCATGTATTCACACTCCATAGTCCTCATGTATTCACACACCACATACCTCATGCATTCACACTCCATAGTCCTCATGTATTCAAACACCATATTCCTCATGTATTCACACTCCATTTACCTCATGTATTCAAACACCATATACCTCATGTATTCAAACACCATAGACCTCAAGTATTCAAACTCCATAGTCCTCATGTTTTCAAATACCATATACCTAATGTATTCAAACACCATATACCTCATGTATTTAAACACCATGGACCTCAAGTATTCACACTCCATAGTCCTCATGTATTCACACTCCATAGTCCTCGTGTATTCACACACCATAGACCTCAAGTATTCACACACCATATACCTCATGTATTCACACACCATATACAACATGTATTCACACACCATATACCTCATGTATTCACACTCCATTTACCTCGAGTATTCACACACCATATACCTCATGTATTCACACACCACATGCCTCATGTATTCACACACCATATACCTCATATATTCACACACCATATACCTCATGTATTCACACACCATATACCTCATGTATTCAAACACCATATACCTCATGTATCCACACACCATATACCTCATGTATCCACACACCAAATACCTCATGTATTCACACACCATAGATCCCATGTATTCACACACCATATACCTCATGTATTCACACACTATATACCTCATGTATTCACACTCCATAGTCCTCATGTATTCACACACCACATACCTCATGCATTCACACTCCATAGTCCTCATGTATTCAAACACCATATACCTCAGGTATTCACACTCCATAGTCCTCAAGTATTCAAACACCATATACCTCATGTATTCAAACACCATAGACCTCAAGTATTCAAACTCCATAGTCCTCATGTTTTCAAATACCATATACCTAATGTATTCAAACACCATATACCTCATGTATTTAAACACCATGGACCTCAAGTATTCACACTCCATAGTCCTCATGTATTCACACTCCATAGTCCTCGTGTATTCACACACCATAGACCTCAAGTATTCACACACCATATACCTCATGTATTCACACACCATATACAACATGTATTCACACACCATATACCTCATGTATTCACACTCCATTTACCTCGAGTATTCACACACCATATACCTCATGTATTCACACACCATATACCTCATATATTCACACACCATATACCTCATGTATTCACACACCATATACCTCATGTATTCACACACCACATGCCTCATGTATTCACACACCATATACCTCATATATTCACACACCATATACCTCATGTATTCACACACCATATACCTCATGTATTCACACACCATATACCTCATGTATTCACACTCCATATACCTCATGTATCCACACACCATAGTCCTCTTGTATTCACACACCATATACCTCATGTATTCACACTCCATATACCTCATGTATTCACACTCCATATACCTCATGTATTCACACACCATATACCTCATGTATTCACACACCATATACCTCTTGTATTCACACACCATATACCTCATGTATTCACACTCCATATACCTCATGTATTCACACTCCATATACCTCATGTATCCACACACCATAGTCCTCATGTATTCACACACCGCATGCCTCATGTATTCACACACCATATACCTCATATATTCACACACCATATACCTCATGTATTCACACACCATATACCTCATGTATTCAAACACCATATACCTCATGTATCCACACACCATATACCTCATGTATCCACACACCATATACCTCATGTATTCACACACCATAGATCCCATGTATTCACACACCATATACCTCATGTATTCACACACTATATACCTCATGTATTCACACTCCATAGTCCTCATGTATTCACACACCACATACCTCATGCATTCACACTCCATAGTCCTCATGTATTCAAACACCATATTCCTCATGTATTCACACTCCATTTACCTCATGTATTCAAACACCATATACCTCATGTATTCAAACACCATAGACCTCAAGTATTCAAACTCCATAGTCCTCATGTTTTCAAATACCATATACCTAATGTATTCAAACACCATATACCTCATGTATTTAAACACCATGGACCTCAAGTATTCACACTCCATAGTCCTCGTGTATTCACACTCCATAGTCCTCGTGTATTCACACACCATAGACCTCAAGTATTCACACACCATATACCTCATGTATTCACACACCATATACAACATGTATTCACACACCATATACCTCATGTATTCACACACCACATGCCTCATGTATTCACACACCATATACCTCATATATTCACACACCATATACCTCATGTATTCACACACCATATACCTCATGTATTCAAACACCATATACCTCATGTATCCACACACCATATACCTCATGTATCCACACACCAAATACCTCATGTATTCACACACCATAGATCCCATGTATTCACACACCATATACCTCATGTATTCACACACTATATACCTCATGTATTCACACTCCATAGTCCTCATGTATTCACACACCACATACCTCATGCATTCACACTCCATAGTCCTCATGTATTCAAACACCATATACCTCAGGTATTCACACTCCATAGTCCTCAAGTATTCAAACACCATATACCTCATGTATTCAAACACCATAGACCTCAAGTATTCAAACTCCATAGTCCTCATGTTTTCAAATACCATATACCTAATGTATTCAAACACCATATACCTCATGTATTTAAACACCATGGACCTCAAGTATTCACACTCCATAGTCCTCATGTATTCACACTCCATAGTCCTCGTGTATTCACACACCATAGACCTCAAGTATTCACACACCATATACCTCATGTATTCACACACCATATACAACATGTATTCACACACCATATACCTCATGTATTCACACTCCATTTACCTCGAGTATTCACACACCATATACCTCATGTATTCACACACCATATACCTCATATATTCACACACCATATACCTCATGTATTCACACACCATATACCTCATGTATTCACACACCACATGCCTCATGTATTCACACACCATATACCTCATATATTCACACACCATATACCTCATGTATTCACACACCATATACCTCATGTATTCACACACCATATACCTCATGTATTCACACTCCATATACCTCATGTATCCACACACCATAGTCCTCTTGTATTCACACACCATATACCTCATGTATTCACACTCCATATACCTCATGTATTCACACTCCATATACCTCATGTATTCACACACCATATACCTCATGTATTCACACACCATATACCTCTTGTATTCACACACCATATACCTCATGTATTCACACTCCATATACCTCATGTATTCACACTCCATATACCTCATGTATCCACACACCATAGTCCTCTTGTATTCACACACCATATACCTCTCCATGTATTCACACACCATATACCTCATGTGTTCACACACCATTTACCTCTCCATGTATTCACACTCCATATACATCTCCATGTATTCACACACTATATACCTCATGTATTCACACACCATATACCTCATGTATTCACACACCATATACCTGATGTATCCACACACCATAGTCCTCTTGTATTCACACACCATATACCTCATGTATCCACACACCATATACCTCATGTATCCACACACCATATACCTCATGTATTCACACACAATATACAACATGTATTCACACACCATAGTCCTCTTGTATTCACACACCATAGTCCTCTTGTATTCACACACCATATACCTCATGTATTCACACACCATATACCTGATGTATCCACACACAATAGTCCTCTTGTATTCACACACCATATACCTCATGTATCCACACACCATATACCTCATGTATCCACACACCATATATCTCATGTATTCACACACAATATACAACATGTATTCACACACCATAGTCCTCTTGTATTCACACACCATAGTCCTCTTGTATTCACACACCATATACCTCATGTATTCACACACCATAGATCTCATGTAGTCACACACCATTGTCCTCATGTATTCACACACCATTGTCCTCATGTATTCACACTCCATAGTCCTCATGTATTCACACACCATTGTCCTCATGTATTCACACTCCATAGTCCTCATGTATTCACACGCAATAGACCTCATGTATTTACGCACCATACACCTCATGTATTCAGACACTATAGACCTCCTCATGAATTCACACTCCATTTTCATTTGATTTATCCTTAAGCTAACTGAAGTTGACACATTAAATACAGATATCATTCTTTTTCTGTTGTTTCAGTTGGCACATAGTGGCACTGTACGGTTTCCAGCTAATGAATTCACCAATAAATGGATGGAATTAAACGATGTAAGTATGTTATACATACAATATTGTGCCCTCACCATTACATGTACATACATAATTGTGGCCCCTACAGTTTACAGTATAATATGTAGAGTACTAATGGAAGTAGGAGCATTACATAATTATATGACACAAATAACCCGGAACATTTTATGTTTTAGATTCTGTTACGACTCAATCAATTGTGTGGTAAGGATTGCATCATAGACCTGCAAACATTAATTGACGAAGCAGAGGAAATGGATACTGACGAGGGAATATCTGACAAATTGATTAGAGCTATTAAGCAGTGGTATGACAATGAACAATCTTTAAAGGATGATATTGCTAGAGTAGATACCATAGCAACGTCAAGCATGAACATAGCAACGACAAGCATGAACATATCAACAACAAGCATGAACATAGCAACGACAGTAAAGAATGAACAACAAGGAATCATGGAACGATTAGATGATGTTGAACAAGCCAATAAACACCATCATGTTGTGGATGAGAGTGGTATGTTTGATTTTTAAATTATATATAGATCTGGTTAACTTTATGGCTGCAATTTACCATTCTGCAAACTGCCTTATTATTATGTACCATGTGTGCTGTGTACATACCGGGAAACTGCAGTGTAATGCAGTGCTAGGCTGTCCGTCAGGTGATTCAGGCAATGGTTGGTCACATCCTGCTGCTAAAACATATGAAATATCTATGTTTATACCCCACAAACAAAATTTGGAGGGGATAGATGTATACTGGAGTCACTATGTTGGTCACGAATTTGTCAATATGATCAGCCCTGCGTTCAAGGAAAAATCACGTGACGTACGTTTCGTACCAGGTACGATACGTGCGTCACGTTATTTTTCCCTGAACGCAGGCAGTTGTTACGGGTGATCCTTTTTCGCCAATTCAAGTTGTTCGACTGTCAGCCATTTTGGAATACATTTTCTGCAGAAAAGTTCTTCTACAGTTCCAGTCAAATTTTCATTATACTTCAATCAGATGTTCAACATCACTTTAAGTTTGACAAAATTTAAAATGACGGCTTTTCATGATATGATAACTTTAATGTATAAATATGTTCTATGGGATGTTGTTTTGCCGATTTTCAGATGTAAAGAAAAATCTAGTCGATTTGTACAAGCGGCGCTTTAAGACGCTTCCAGTATCGCCATTGTTTAAAAACAAGGATGAAAATCTGTTTGATATATACAAACCTCCTGCAATGAATAGTGTCAAATGTACGGGAGAGGAATCTAAGGAGTGTAAGGATAAAAAAGACGTTAAGTTCAGTGGAGAGGAATTAAGTAATGTAAATAGAAACGATGATGAATCTGAGGATAAAAAAGAAATTACGGGTTATGGAGATATTTTTCGTAAGAAAGGTGCTGCTTTTGAGGAAATATACATTATTGGTGATGCTGGCGTTGGTAAAACGTCTTTCTGTACATGCATGAGTCTGTTGTGGTGCTACGCGATTAATAGGGAACAATTAGAAGAGAAATATAAGAACTTCCAGAAAGATACTGACTATATTTCTAAGTTTGAATTTGTGTTTTTTGTTAATCTTCGTGATACTTGCCATACGCATGTTATAGATATGATCATTGAACAATTGTTTGAAGACAACAAGGAAAGGTATGGATCCGCCATTGACAATATCTTAAGAGAAAAACCGACTCTTATTTTGATGGACGGTTTAGACGAATGGATGCCCTCACAAGTAGCTGGTAAGCCAACATTTGAGCTTCCCGTGAGGAGACATTCTAAGAATATAGTACATATAACTACAAGTAGACCTTATCGTATAGAAAGTGTGCGTCTGGCAAGTAAAGATGTGGATCATCTGGTAGAGATAACGGGTATCTCTGATGAATCATCCAAACATTATGTTGAAGATGTTATAAAGTACATAAATAAGGAAAATCATGTTAACAAGAACTTGTCAGATTTCACCAGTGATATGACCAAATGCAAACTTGATGATCTAATGTGTATTCCCATCATAGCATCTCACTTGGTGGTGCTATGGTTTGAAATGACAATGACAGAGATGCCTAGAGCACTTATTTATGCTAACATTTTAGAGATGCTCTTTAAAAGGGCTGAACAGAAAGGATTGAACATTCCACCATCTACAGAATCTAAATTTCAACATCTACCTGATTCTCTGTCAGGGTTGAAACATTTGAACAAGCATGCCTCCTTGCTGTATAATCTATGTCATCTTTCATTTAGGTCATTATTCAAACAAGATGAAAATGCAACAACCCTTGTATTTACTGAAGATCAGTTACTAGATGAGCCATACTATTTTACTAATGCAGAAATTGACTTCCTCTGTATAATTGGAATTTTGTCAAAGAATGAGGTATTTGGTTGTAATTCTGTCGAAAAGCTGAAAATCAGTTTTATTCACAAGAGTTACATTGACTTTTTCTCGGCATTGTTTATTTCATCGTCCGATATCGGTCAATTATTGGATGAAAGATGGAAGTCTTTGGACTATGTTTTAAAACATGAAAATTTAATTGTGTTACTTGTTGGATTTTTCACTGAGGGAGGGAAAGTTTTGTTTGATAATTTATATCAAATGATGTCTGATGATTTGTCATTATGCAGACGAAATGCAATATTTCACCATAAACCCACTTCTTACCTTAGGCAACTCAAGTCATTACAGACTCTCGTTATCAAATGTTTCAAGGAACTGCGTATATCCAATGATCCAAGTATTTCAATAAAACTTGAAGATTTTATTTTTTATGACTATCCTGATGTTGACATTTTGAAACGACTTTTAGAGTTAAACACAGCCTGTGTTAAATCTGTACATCATATTTACGGTGAATATTATGATGCCTTTGATGAGATCAGACATCTACAAATGTTACACGTTCGGTGGCCTGGTCAATATGGAAAGTTAACCGAGTGCATGTTAGATAATCATTCAACTCTGCATACTGTTTGTATTGAAAGTAATTTTTCGGAACTATTTGTACCAAAACTTCCCGTGAGAAGTGAACATCGTGTAAAAACGTTTTTTCTATCTTTATTTAACATACCACCTGTGAGAAGTCTCCATCATCTGACATCATTGTCTCTGTCCTTTGTTAAAATGGAACATAAAGATTTAAATAATCTGATGAAATATCTGTCGCACAACGTTCGGATGCAAAATATATCATTGTGTGGTGTGTTTTGTAATAAACACGTTATGTCCGGTGACTGTACATCGATATCTCTAAACCTTCCACACCATACACACCTTGAATCATTATGTCTGAAGGATGTTGATATTGTATGTAAGAATGTTAACACGTCCAGGTTGAAGTCAATCACATTGGGTGAGCCATTCTCTAGGAGGATTATTGATGGTTATATCAGTATTTTTAAATCCATGAAATGTTCACAACTTGAACATCTTGATGTCGGTTTAGTAGATTACTATATGGCTTTAGGTGATAAAACAATAAGAACATTGACGACTGCAGTGAACACACTTCCATGTATCCAGTCTCTACATCTGACGGGCATGATATTTCCTGATGATGTTATGTTACAGTTACATGATGAAGTTAAACAAGTGATAATAGAACTGTATCAGGTCACAATGAGTCTTCAATGTTTCCGTTGTTTTATTGAAAGTTGTGTTAACAAACAATCTGTGATAAAAGTTGAGTTAGCGGTTTGTGAAATTAGTTCAGTTGATGGAGAAACTCACAGGAAACTGTCGTGTAAGGATTCTGTGCATTATGTGTCCGAGTATCTAACATCGATACAAACAGTGAACATAACACATAAAAGTGATGTCTCGATAGACTTTGAAACAACAGGTTGTCAGTAAACGGTTACTTTTGTATCAGATATGTAAGCATTTCAAGCAAAATCTGATTTTTTAAGCAAATGGTGATGAATTAGTAAAAAAATGGGCGAAAGCTCCGCGCATTATAATGCACGTGACATTTTATGCATTGTCGAAAACATACATTTTTATTTTAACACGATGAGTCAGGTTTTGATGTAACACGATGAGTCAGGTTTTGATGTAACACGATGAGTCAGGTTTTGATGTAACACGATGAGTCAGGTTTTGATGTAACACGATGAGTCAGGTTTTGATGTAACTCACGATAAGTCAGGTTTTGATGTAACACGATGAGTCAGGTTTTGATGTAACTCACGATAAGTCAGGTTTTGATGTAACACACGATGAGTCAGGTTTTGATGTAACACAATGTGTCAGGTTTTGATATAACACGATGTGTCAGGTTTTGATGTAACACGATGAGTCAGGTTTTGATGTAACACAATGTGTCAAGTTTTGATGTAACACAATGTGTCATGTTTTGATGTAACACGATGTGTCAGGTTTTGATGTAACACAATGAGTCAGGTTTTGATGTAACACAATGTGTCAAGTTTTGATATAACACAATGTGTCAGGTTTTGATATAACACGATGAGTCAGGTTTTGATGTAACACAATGTGTCAGGTTTTGATTTAACACAATGTGTCAAGTTTTGATGTAACACGATGGGTCAGGTTTTGATGTAACACAATCAGTCAGGTTTTGATGTAACACAATGTGTCAAGTTTTTATATAACACAATGTGTCAGGTTTTGATATAACACGATGAGTCAGGTTTTAATGTAACACAATGTGTCAGTTTTGATGTAACACAATGTGTCAGGTTTTGATATAACACAATGTGTTAGGTTTTGATATAACACGATGAGTCAGGTTTTGATGTAACACAATGAGTCAGGTTTTGATGTAACTTGATGTGTCAGGTTTTGATGTAACACACGATGAGTCAGGTTTTAATGTAACACACGATGAGTCAGGTTTTGATGTAACACACGATGAGTCTTGTTGATTAGTCTACAGTTAGTCTATTAGCAGACATACTACCTGGATTTGTTAAGTAAGTTAGCCTATAAGCAGACATACTAACTGGATTTGTTAAGTAAGTTAGTCTATTAGCAGACATACTACATGGATTTGTAAATTAAGTTAGCCTTTAAGCAGACATACTTCCTGTACCTAGGTATATTGAGTAAGTTAGTCTATTAGCAGACATACTACCTTGATTTGTTAAGTAAGTTAGCCTATAAGCAGACATACTACATGTACCTGGGTTTATTGAGTAAGTTAGCCTATTAGCAGACATACTACCTGGGCTTGTTGAGTAAGTTAGTCTATTAGAAGAAATATACTACCTGAATTTGTTACGAGAAGGGATTCGGGAGGTACTGTGCGCACGAAGTATAGGTGTCTCATAAGTCAAATTGGCTGGCCCTTTCAATAGGGGTGACACTATAATAAACAAAAACTTTACCTTTACTACCTGGGTTTGTTGAGTAAGTTAGTCTATTAGCAGAAATACTACCTGGATTTGTTAAGTAAGTTAGCCTATAAGCAGACATACTACCTGTATTTGTTAAGTAAGTTAGCCTATAAGCAGACATACTACCTAGATTTGTTAAGTAAGTTAGCCTATAAGCAGACATACTACATGTACCTGGGTTTATTGAGTAAGTTAGTCTATTAGCAGACATACTACCTGGATGTGTTAAGTAAGTTAGCCTATAAGCAGACATACCACCTTGGTTTGTTAAGTAAGTTAGCCTATAAGCAGACATACTACATGTACCTGGGTTTATTGAGTAAGTTAGCCTATAAGCAGAAATACTACCTGTATTTGTTAAGTAAGTTAGTCTATTAGCAGACATACTACCTGGGTTTGTTAAGTAAGTTAGTTTATAAGCAGACATACTACATGTACCTGGGTTTATTGAGTAAGTTAGCCTATAAGCAGAAATACTTCCTGGATGTGTTAAGTAAGTTAGCCTATAAGCAGACATACTACCTTGGTTTGTTAAGTAAGTTAACCTATAAGCAGACATACTACATGTACCTGGGTTTATTGAGTAAGTTAGTCTATTAGCAGACATACTACCTGGGTTTGTTAAGTAAGTTAGTTTATAAGCAGACATACTACCTGGGTTTATTGAGTAAGTTAGTCTATACGCAGACATACTACCTGGGTTTGTTGAGTAAGTTAGTCTATTAGCAAACACTCTCTACTGATCAGAAAACTCTGACTTGAAACTTTTTGATAACCAGATTTTTGTGAAACATCAAACTTGTTTTGATACTTTTTTATACTTGTTTGTTTTAAAACTTCTACGAATTTCTAATTGTCTACCGTATGAACTATGATTTTATGCAATTTGTTTAATCAACAAATGTAAAGTACACTTATTATTGCATTGTACACATTATTAATATTGATAGAGAGAAAGAAAAGACATATTGATGAACCAAATCACTCATATGGTGTAACAGTAGATGCCAAAATGTCTAGGTGCACATGGTGCTAGTTTATGGTTTAAGTTAATATTTTTTTAGGAACTTATTCGTCGTTAATTGTCTAAATATGAAAAACAATAAAAATGTTCAGAACGAGCACTACTTGGTAGGTTATTGGTTTTGCTAGGATTGTATTTCTTCGTTGATTGTCCTTTAGGAATAATATTGAATATGGCTAGAAAGAGCAATTTAGAATGGGTTCAAGCCCTCGGAATGATTGGTTCCGACACTCCGTCAGACAAACATGTCAGACAAGCATGTAAGGCGACATTATGAAAGTTGCAAGTTATGTTTAATTATTTGTTATTTTGTACCAATTACTGAATGAATCGTGTTGTGCTATTTTTGCTATCATTCTATGTTACTGTCATAGGCTTGGCGGTTCGTATCATTTTGTATACAAACTGATTTACTTAAATTTGATAAAATAGGTGGCCAATTAGAAATCCGTCAAAGTGTATGTATGTCATAATACATGTATGTTTGGGTTTATTGTGTTTAATACTCACTTGTGTTTGTTTCTATGATCTCATGTAAATAGTGTTTAGGTATTACTGAATTAGTGTATTGTTATATTTAGATTTATTTCCACATGAAATGTACATTAACCTGTCAATCAAATTAAACAGTAAATAAATACATGTAAGCCACATTAATATCGACTCGTTAGCACGTCCGTCTATCCGTCCGTCTGTCTGTCGTCAAAAAACTTGTTCCTGACATGACTCAAACAGTTTCCAAGCTAGGTTTATGACACTTTGTATGTGGATAGGGGGCAATGAGGGATTATGCACGTCTACAAATATTTTGATTCTGACAAAAATTGTGGTTGCTATGGCGACAGAAAGAGTGAAAATATGTCCAAAATCTTGATCCTGCCATAACTTTATGTTTATGAAACTGGTTATGTTGGTAGGTGTCAATAAGGCGATTATTCACAAACTAAAATTATTTTAATTTTGACATAAATTGTGGTTGCTATGGAAACAGACATACTTTAAAATGTGGGATCCAGTCATAACTCAAATAGTTTCAAGCTATGTTTAAGAAACTTGGAGATTATTCACATCTAAAGATATTTGATTCTTACAAAAATTGTGGTTGCTATGGATCCTGCAATAACTCAAACATTTTACAAGCTAGGGCTATGCAACTTGGTTTATTGAAAGTATTCTATTAGGAGATTGTGTACGCTTAAATATATTTTATTCTGACAAAAATTGTGGTTGCTATGTATGCAGAAATAGTTTAATTACTTCCCTTTAACTGGATCTTTGTAGAAACCAAACATTACCAATGCTAGGTTGACAATTAACGGTCTATGCATAGAGATCAATGCTTAGATGGCACCTATTAATTAATGCTTCACTTTAACAAAAAGTGTGGTTGCCATGGCAACAGAATCATTGAAAATAATTTAAAGGTCATGGCTTCAAACCCGAAGAGGACTTCTGTATTGCTTACAATTTTTAGTGACTTGTTTCATATGTTTTATCAATGACATTTTGACACTATGCAATATTTGTAAGCATGAGTTAATTATTTCATATGTTTTGTCAGTGACATTTTGACACTATGCAATATTTGTATGCATGAAATAATTATTTCATATGCTTTATCAATGACATTTTGACACTATGCAATATTTGTATGCATGATATAATTATTTCATATGCTTGATCAATGAATTTTGACACTGCCATATTTGTATGCATGAGTTAATTATTTCATATGCTTTATCAATGACATTTTGACACTATGCAATATTTGTATGCATGAAATAATTATTTCATATGATTTATCAATGACATTTTGACACTGCCATATTTGTATGCATGAAATAATTATTTCATATGCTTTATCAATGACATTTTGACACTGCCATATTTGAATGCATGAAATAATTATTTCATATGTTTTATCAATGACATTTTGACACTGCCATATTTGTATGCATGAAATAATTATTATTTCAAATGTTTTATCAATGACATTTTGACACTATGCAATATTTGTATGCATGAAATAATTATTTCATATGCTTTATCAATGACATTTTGACACTGCCATATTTGTATGCATGAAATAATTATTTCATATGTTTTATCAATGACATTTTGACATTATACAATATTTGTATGCATGATTTAATTAATACATATGTTTTGTCAAATGACAATTTGACACTATTCAATGTATACGGGGAGGATCAAAATGTACGCGGAATCATATCATAACTCACAAACCACACATTATTTCGTGGCATGACTATAAGTAAGACAAAACAACATGTCAAATATCATCAAATTATTTCAACTGACATGTTTTTACATCGAAACGTGCGAATGCTATAATTACAGGCCGGAGCATGTCAAGCGTCATTTAATGATTTTGTTCGCACTTGCATTTAAGTTCATAGTTCACTTTAGCTTTTCAAACTAACGATCGTCAGTGGCGATGCATTTCCCGAGATATTCAAATAATCTGTTAATAAGATGGCTATTGGCCGTTAAACGTTCACCTGATGACTAACAGTTTAGGTAGAAGCAGTATTTGTTATGATATGACGTTAATAGTTGATGTAGATATTAGTTTACGGGGACAAACTTTGGTTTTATAAATATTAGGTAAAAAAATGACCTCTAAAGTATATACAAGGTTTTTAGCTCACCTGCCACAAAGTGGCAAGTTGAGCTTTTGTGATTGTTTTTTGTCCGTCATCCGTCTGTCAGTCTGTCCGTCTGTAAGCTTTTTCACCGTTAACACTCTAGCACTCTTCATCAAACTTGGTCAGTAGTTGTATCTGAATGAAATATAGGTCAAGTTCGAATATGGGTCATGTGGGGTCAAAAACTAGGTCAAGAGGTCAAATAATAGGAAAACCATGTTAACACTCTGAATGTCACATTTGCTTTAATCTTCATTAAGTTTAGTCAAAATGTTTATCTTGGTGACCTTAAGGTCAAGTTCGAAGTTGGGTCATATGGGCTCAAAAACTAGGTCAAAAAGTAAAAAAATAGGAAAACCTTGTTTACACTCTGGCGGTCACATATTTGCTTTAATCTTCATGAAGTTAAATCAAAATGTTTATCTTGATGACCTCAAGGTCAAGTTCGATGTTGGGTCATGTGGGGTCAAAAACTAGGTCAAAATGTCAAATAATAGGAAAACCTTGTTAACACTCTGGCGGTCACATATTTGCTTTGATCTTCACCAAACTTAGTCAGTAGTTGTATCTTAATGAAATCTAGGCCAAATGCGAAGTTGGGTCATGTTGGGTCAAAAGGTCAAATAATAGCAAAACATTGTTAACACTCTAGTGGAAACATTTTTCTTTGATCTTCACCAATCTTGGTCAGTAGTTGTATCTCAATGAAATATATGTCAAGTTAGAAGTTGGGTCATGTGGGGTCAACAACTAGGTCAAAAGGTCAAATAATAGAAAAACCTTATTAACACTCTGGCGGCCATATTTTTGCTTTAATCTTGATCAACTTTGGTCAAAATGTCTATCTTGATGACCATAAGGTCAAGTTTGAAGTTGGGTCATGTGGGTAAAAAACTAGGTCAATATGTCAAATAATAGCAAAACCTTTTTAACACTCTGGAGGCCTCAGTTTTGCTTTAACCTTCATCAAGTAAAGTCAATATGTTTATCTTGATGACCTTAAGGTCAAGTTCAAAATTTGGCCATGTTTAGCAGGTGAGCGCCCCAGGATCTATGATCCTCTTGTTTTTTGTATTGACCTGGCAACCTATTTTTTCCCTAGATGACCTAATTTCAAACTAGACCTAGATTCTGAAGAGACAAACAATGTGACCAAGTTTCATTAAGATTATGTAAACAAGAGGTCGCTCCTCTGTTGTAGCAGTGTATGCAAGCCCTGTGACCTAGTTTTTGACCCTAAATGACCCAATATCACACTTGACCTAGACTTTGTTGCGATGGTCATTGTGACAAAGTTTCATAAATATTAGGTCAAAACTGTGATCTCTTGTGACTACACAAGGGTTTTCTATGATTTGACCTTGTGACCTTTTTTTTGACCCTGGATGACCCAATATCAAACTTGACCAAGATTTTGTTGAGCTGATCATTGTGACTAACATTAAATAAAGATTAGGCCAAAAACTGTGACCTCTAGTGACTACACAAGCCAATTGTTGACGGACAACGGACAAAGAGTGCATGATCACAAAAACTCACTCTGTCACGGGGTGAAATTGTTCGGCCTCCAAACCCACTTGTCATCTTCTAGACTTTATCGTCCCCACAAAATTGCTTGTGCCACGTACAAATAATTGTCACTTTCATTTCAGGACATATACCTGTGTGATTCAAGTCGTGCTTTGTTTCTTATATACCGTATATCCTAGTTGCACATATATTTTGATCGCCGCCCATGGTTCTGTGAATTCAGGTAGACCGATTTTTACGTGGGTATTTCTAACAGCGACATGATGGAAATGTCTGATGCAGATGTCGCGTATAACATTATTTATCGCTATTGGTGTCAGAATCTTTAACGGATGTTTCACATGATGTCATGCAATCAAACTTCAAATTTTCGCGGGCTTTGGAGTTTGAACAATATATTTACATGTATTTAATGAAATATAGTAAAGTTAGTTTCAAATTATCCCTGTGCTCTGGTATACGTAATCGACCTCTTTAAAATATTGATAATTTTTTAAACGGTTATGTACACATCGCTACAAATTTGTCAAAGCAACGAAAATACCATTCTCTATCACCAGAGTATGCTTCACTTGTGAGTCTGGGAAATTGACTAACCACTGATGTATGAGGATGCGAAAATACCGGTGTATTCGTTTAGTGTCAGACAGATGTTGATGACGCTGGAAATAAAAGTTATGGCCAAATTCCGCGAACGTTTTTATCCTCCCCGTACGTGTATGCATGCATTAATTATTTCATTTGTTTTTTGACACTATGTAATAATTATGGTATCTTTGTTTTTAATTAGTAATGGCTGGTGCTCAATATGTTATTTCATGTTGAGTAGTTTTCACATGATCCTTTATTTATTATATGGATTGTAGCGATTTATCAGTGAAAATAAAAGTGAAACTAACATTAGGTCATTATGATAAAGATGTCAGGCAGTATGAAATATAGCTGTGCTCGCTTGGATGTCAGGACAGTATTACCGGGAAACGCTTTTATGCGTAACGGAATATTTCACTTTTTTAATATTTTTTCAAAGCGTTTATCAGTGCACACACTGAATTAAATCACAAGGATATGACTCGCAGCCTAGATCTAGATTTTCATAGCCGTCGCACGAGACAACATTTTACTATCACACATCGACTAGAAACAAAACGTAGTTTTATCAAGATAATGCAACATATAACAATAACTATACTGATTGTCTTCCTACCTAAACTATTCACGCAGCCATGACTCAAAATGTGTTGATGTGCAAGGACACAACAATCGCGGCGATAAAAATTGCCATTTTACGTGCCTAATATGTTTTGAAATAAATTTTGAAGTGATGTGCGTAAGTATGTGCAATTTTCTCCTGCCTACATGTATGTCAGGTGTTGTGTATGTTACTGTATACATTGGTCAGCATGTATTACTTATAAGCCCCGCCCACATTCTCCTGCCTACGTGTAAACTGAACTTTTATGAAACAACTTCTGAATATACCATGATAAATCAAATGGAAGAAACACTTTATTTTCTGAATAAATTTTTTTATGTGGGCCGCAATGATGTACTTCACGTTAAAACATATCCAATTTGCATGGTTTATCAAACATCGATCCATGATTAATAAGATAAGCGATACCTAAATCAATTGCTAAATGATTTTGTGAAGACAAAATTATGTTCTACTGTTCAATATAACGTAACTGTTTAACATTTACGCGGTATTCGGAGACACCCCTCAATATTCTGTAACACCCCTCAGTATTTTGGGACACCCCTCAGTATTCTGTGACACGCCTCAGTATTCTCTGACACCCCTCAGTATTCTGGGACACCCCTCAGTATTCTGGGACATCCCTCGGTATTCTGAGACATCCCTCAGTATTCTTGGACACCCCTCCGTATTCTGGGATATCCGTCTGTATTCAGGGACATCCCTCGGTATTCTGGGACACCACCCTTCGTATATACTGAGACACCCATCAGTATTCTGAGACACCCCTCGGTATTCAGGGAAATCCCTCGGTATTCTTAGACATCCCTCGGTATTCTGAGACATCCCTCAGTATTCTTGGAAACCCCTCAGGATTCTGGGACACCCCTCTGTATTCTGGGACATCTGTCTGTATTCTGGGACATCAATGGGTATTCTGGGACATCCCTCAGTATTCTGGGACACCTTTAGTATTCTAGGACACCCCTCAGTATTCTAGGACACCCCTCGGTATTCTGGGACATCCCTCGGTATTCTTGGACACCTCTCAGTATTCTGGGGCATCCCTCAGTATTCTGAGACATCCATCAGTATTCTAGAACATCCCTCAGTATTCTAGGACACCCCTCGTAATTCTGGGACATCCCTCGGTATTCTTGGACACCTCTCAGTATTCTGGAATACATCGGTATTCTGGGGCATCCCTCAGTATTCTGGGACATCCATCAGTATTCTAGAACATCCCTCAGTATTCTGGGACACCCCTAAGTATAGTATTCTGGGACACCTCTCAGTATTCTGGGACATCAATCGGTATTCTGGGACAACCCTCAGTATTCTGGGACACCCCTTAGTATTCTAGGACACCCCTAAGTATTCTGGGACACCCCTCGGTATTCTGGGACACCCCTCAGTATTCTGGGACATCCGTCTGTATTCTGGAACACCCCTCAGTATTCTAGGACATCCGTCTGTATTCTGGGACACCCCCCTGAATTCTGGGATATCTCTCGGTATTCTGGGACACCCCTCAGTATTCTTGGACATCCCTCGGTATTCTGAGACATCCCTCAGTATTCTTGGACACCCCTCCGTATTCTGGGATATCCGTCTGTATTCAGGGACATCCCTCGGTATTCTGGGACACCACCCTTCGTATATACTGAGACACCCATCAGTATTCTGAGGCACCCCTCGGTATTCTGGGACATCCCTCGGTATTCTTGGACACCTCTCAGTATTCTGGGACAGCATTCTGGGACATCCATCAGTATTCTGGGACACCCCTCAGTATTCTGGGATATCCCTCGGTTTTCTGGGACACCCCTCAGTATTCTGGGACATCCCTCGGTATTCTGAGACATCCCTCAGTATTCTGGGACACCCCTCAGTATTCTTGAACACCCTTCTGTATTCTTGGAGACCCCTCAGTATTCTGGAACACCCCTCAGTATTCTGGGACATCCATAGGTATTCTGGGACATCCCTCAGTATTCTGGGACACCCCTTAGTATTCTAGAACACCCCTCAGTATTCTGGGATATCCCTCATTATTCTGGGACACCCCTCTGTATTCTTGGACACCCCTCAGTATTCTGGGACACCCCTCGGTATTCTGGGACACCCCTCGGTATTCTTGGACATCCCTCGGTATTCTTGGACACCTCTCAGTATTCTGGGACATCTGTCTGTATTCTGAGACACCCCTCAGTAATCTGGGACATCAATCGGTATTCTGGGACACCCCTCAGTATTCTGGGATTCCCCTCAGTATTCTGGGATATCCCTTGGTATTCTGGGATACCCTCTGTATTCTTTGACACCCCTTAGTATTCTAGGACACCCTTCTGTATTCTGGGAGACCCCTCAGTATTCTGGGACACCCCTCAGTATTCTAGGCCATCCCTCGGTATTCTGGGACATCCCTCGGTATTCTGGAACACCCCTCTGTATTCTAGGACACCCCATAGTATTTTGGGACATCCCTCGGTATTCTAGGACACCCTTCAGGATTCTGGGACACCCCTCACATATACTGAGACACTCTGCAGTTTAAGAAACATTGTGATTATATTTATCATCAATATGGGATTAACTTAAACTCGAATTCAATTGAAATCATTTAATAGATAAAATGTTTGCATGGATGAAACAATACAATAACTAGAATAACAAGATGTGAACAGAACAGAACAGTGTTAAAGTATACCAGATACATTTGTATATATATAATGTACTGAATAGAGGAGAGATGAGGTGTCTGAAACACAGACAGTCCTCAGTTATTTGATTCTCGATCGTTTGAACAAAGTCATCTGGAATTTACCGTATACATGTAGCTATTGACTTCTGGCAGTAAGTAAGTGTACACAGATTTAATACATTGACTGATAACATACCAACATCAACTACCAGTACCGGACGCTTGACTTTCTAGTACTCGATAGTGACCCGACTCAACTGTGATCAAGTATGTTGAGTTAGAAGTCAATATCTCAGATAGTTATAGAGAAATTGTACTTAAAGCGAAACATCTAAGGGAAATAACTCAACAAGTAACTCAACACCAAAATTTGAAAGAGTTACATCCTCTTGTACACCTAATGGGTTCATCAGTGTGATTAAGTGTGTTGAGTTTGAAGTCAATACCTCTGATAAATAATAAGAAATGATACATAAAACTAAATGTCTAAGTTAATAAAAGGGCAATGATAGAGTTACAGTGGTACCATTTACTTCTGAATCAGAACGGTTATTTTGATACTTTTGACAAAAAAATTATTTTACATGCAAAATACCCATAACTTTAAGAGAAAATGATCCTTCAACCTAAAATATTGAGGGTCAAAATGTGGCTTTTTTGGAAAATTACATGGGTCAAAACCCCTTCTTCCGAGTCATATGAAACCCCTGGGTTAGCTCTTCATGTCTACAGAATGATATCCCCAGAAACTCATTTTTAAGTATGTTATGTTACATTTAAAATGCATCTTTTAAGGGGCTGTTTTCAAAGAAATGGTTTCACACTTTATAATTTAGCGGGTTTCACAATAGGCATACTTCTGCAATTATTAAATGTCGCGACAAACAAGTATTTGAGAAATGGACACCAGTAAAAAACTTAACTAACGCTCCTGCAGACGCTGACGACGACAATAACTCTTCGAAAAGTGGAGTTAAATATGGACAATGTGTACAGTACTTGCAATCAAATTAATTCCAAGAAACAACAGTAAACATAAGACTTAACAATAAATACAAATGTACCAGAACATAATTGACTTCCGGAAGAGTTTTAAAAAAAGTTGACCTACGTGTCTGATTTACCTATTAATACATTTTCAAAATGAACATTGGAAGCGACACAGTCACCAGGAATGAGTTCTCATTGAAACCGACACAGTCACCTGGAATGAGTTCTCATTGAAACCGACACAGTCACCAGGAATGAGTTCTCATTGGAAGCGACACAGTCACCAGAGTGAGTCCTCATTGGAAGCGACACAGTCACCAGGAATGAGTCCTCATAGAAACCGACACAGTCACCAGGAATGAGTTCTCATTGAAACCGACACAGTCACCAGGAATGAGTCCTCATTGGAAGCGACACAGTCACCAGGAATGAGTCCTCATTGAAACCGACACAGTCACCAGGAATGAGTCCTCAATGAAACCGACACAGTCACCAGGAATGAGTCCTCATTGGAAGTGACACAGTCACCAGGAATGAGTCCTCATTGGAAGCGACACAGTCACCAGAATGAGTCCTCAGTGGAAGCGACACAGTCACCAGGAATGAGTCCTCATTGAAACCGACACAGTCACCAGGAATGAGTTCTCATTGAAACCGACACAATCACCAGGAATGAGTCCTCATTGAAACCGACACAGTCACCAGGAATGAGTTCTCATTGAAACCGACACAGTCACCAGGAATGAGTCCTCATTGACACAGTGACTAGGAATGAGTCCTCATTGGAAGCGACAGTCACCAGGAATGAGTCCTCATTGGAAGCGACATTCACCAGGAATGAGTCCTCATTGAAACCGACACAGTCACCAGGAATGAGTTCTCATTACTTAAAACATATATGTACTATTACACATCCAAACAAGTTTCAACACAAAATGTCTTCACTGAGTTGACCTATTGTAATAAATTTGCAGCCGAAAATGTCTATGTGGAATTATTATGTGATACAACTTCAATAAATTAAAAAAACCTTATACACTATTTTTTAACAAATGCTGAATTATGCAAGATTTATCACGTAATAATTGGAGACAGACAAATGTTTTCAGCTGCAATCAGAAAAGGGAGTGACCATTACCATTATGTAGTTGTAACTTGTTCAAATAAGCACAGTATACATTACAATCAAACTTTTCTTCATCCAGCAACGTTCAGATGAGCTGTCATTGGTCAATATTGACAAACCTTCCGGTATAGTGCGCTCTCATTAGTCCATATTGACACACCTTCTGGTGTAGTGAGCTATCATTAGTCCATATTGACACACCTTCCGGTATAGTGCGCTCTCATTAGTCCATATTGACACACCTTCCGGTATAGTGCGCTCTCATTGGTCCATATTGACACACCTTCAGGTAAAGTGAGCTCTGATTGGTCCATATTGACACACCTTCAGGTAAAGTGAGCTCTGATTGGTCCATATTGACACACCTTCCGGGATAGTGAGCTCTGATTGGTCCAACTTGACACAACTTCAAATATAATGAGTTCTCATTGGTCAATATTGACACACCTTCCGGTAAAGAGAGCTCTCATTGGTTCAAACTGTTTTACAACCAGGAACGATCACAAAGTTATAAAACAGTAAGTATTGTAATTCGGGTTTACGCAGTTATCTCCCCATTCTCAGCATGTTTCTGGTTTAAATATGCGTCCACTTTACTCATAGCTGTGGGTATATTGTCTGTAGTCCTGGATGTTATAGTTGAAGGCAATAATGTTGTATCTGTAGTCTGTCCGTCTGAAATCTGAGCACATTTCAACATAAGTTCATAATTCACACTTTCTGGCACGATGGAATCTTGCTTATAGTCCGGATGGTTCTTCACAAAGTCTCGGATCCAAGTAGCAGTGGTTTTTAATTTTCCTGAAATTTAAATTTAAGATAATTAGTAATAGAATTCCATGTATGTATCATAAAAGCATAACGTGATATTAGCATACTGTGATATATGCATGTACAGTCAACTCTCGTTATCTCGAATTTCACGGGACCATGGAAATTACTTCGACATAACGAAAATTCGAGATAGAATTTTCGGCATCGAAGTTGCAAGTTTTCTAGTTTACGCTGCCATATTGTTACGGTCGTAAGAACGACGTATGCGTGATAATTGCTTGTTTTGATATTTATGTACATGTATTCCTTCTCAAGGATATGCATTTTATTCATTTTCGTTTGTGAACTTTGTAATTGTTTGCATTAAAATATGATAATACATTGTATGTACTCATCAGTAAGTGTAAATGTACTATTCATTTGATAATTCATATTGAATTGAGATCGAATGCCGGTTGTTCAGAATATTTAAACAATTTAAAGCAATCACTCACTTTGACAAGTTGTAACATCTTGCGTTCTTTATTATTTTTACAAACAATGACATATGTTTATTGATGTATGGACCTGACTCGAATCTTTATGATATGTTTGCGCAAATTGTTGCAAAAAAATATTTGTTGAACAATGGAAGGCGCGAAAATTACAGGTAAATTGAAGATTTCAGACTGGCGAGGTGTGAACAATTTTCGACGCTAGTCGAATACGATCAGACTTCCACCCGACTTCGAGATGAACAATAGACTTAAAGTGCAAATTAGTTAATCCGGACCAAAAAAATAACTCGACATAACGAAAGATTCGAGCCGAATTCGAGCCGACAGTTCGAGATAGGTCTCGAGATTTCATATAGACAAAGAAGGAGAAAAATCGGGACTTCAAAAAAACTTTGACATAACGGAAAATTTGATATAAGCGAGTTCGAGATAACGAGAGTTGACTGTACAATGTATATTCAAAATACAATACTACGATATATATGCATGTTTGTTTCAAAATAGCATACAGTGATAAATGCATGTTTGTTTCAAAACAACATACAGTGATCAATGCATGTTTGTTTCAAAATAGCATACAGTGATAAATGCATGTATGTTTCAAAACAACATACAGTGATCAATGCATGTTTGTTTCAAAATTGCATATGTTGATATATGCATGTTTATTTTCAAATACATGTACATTAATGTGATATATGCATGTTGGTTTCAAAATAGCATCCGGGAAGTCAGCATGACACACAGTTCACAAAGACACAAAGGTATTGCTGTATAGTACATACCTGAGGCCCAGCCTGATATAAGGTTAAGATATTGCTGTATTGTACATACCTGAAGCCCGGCCTGATATAAGGTTAAGATATTGCTGTATTGTACATACCTGAAGCCCGGCCTGATATAAGGTTAAGATATTGCTGTATAGTACATACCTGAAGCCCGGCCTGATATAAGGTTAAGATATTGCTGTATTGTACATACCTGAAGCCCGGCCTGATATAAGGTTAAGATATTGCTGTATTGTACATACCTGAAGCCCGGCCTGATATAAGGTAGAGATATTGCTGTATTGTACATACCTGAAGCCTGACCTGATATAAGGTAGAGATATTGCTGTATAGTACATACCTGAAGCCCTGATATAAGGTTAAGATATTGCTGTATAGTACATACCTGAAGCCTGACCTGATATAAGGTTAAGATATTGCTGTATAGTACATACCTGAAGCCCAACCTGATATAAGGTTAAGATATTACCGTATTGTACATACCTGAAGCCCAACCTGATATAAGGTTAAGATATTACTGTAAAGTACATACCTGAAGCCCGGCCTGATATAAGGTTAAGATATTGCTGTATAGTACATACCTGAAGCCCTGATATAAGGTTAAGATATTGCTGTATTGTACATACCTGAAGACCTGATATAAGGTTAAGATATTGCTGTATTGTACATACCTGAAGCCCTGATATAAGGTTAAGATATTGCTGTATTGTACATACCTGAAGACCTGATATAAGGTTAAGATATTGCTGTATTGTACATACCTGAAGCCCTGATATAAGGTTAAGATATTGCTGTATAGTACATACCTGAAGCCCGACCTGATATAAGGTTAAGATATTGCTGTATAGTACATACCTGAAGCCCAACCTGATATAAGGTTAAGATATTACTGTATAGTACATACCTGAAGCCCGGCCTGATACAAGGTTAAGATATTGCTGTATAGTACATACCTGAAGCCCAACCTGATATAAGGTTAAGATATTACTGTATAGTACATACCTGAAGCCCGGCCTGATACAAGGTTAAGATATTGCTGTATAGTACATACCTGAAGCCCGGCCTGATACAAGGTTAAGATATTGCTGTATAGTACATACCTGAAGCCCGGCCTGATATAAGGTAGAGATATTGCTGTATAGTACATACCTGAAGCCGGACCTGATGTAAGGTTAAGATATTGCTGTATAGTACATACCTGAAGCCCTGATATAAGGTAGAGATATTGCTGTATTGTACATACCTGAAGCCCGGCCTGATACAAGGTTAAGATATTGCTGTATTGTACATACCTGAAGCCGGACCTGATGTAAGGTTAAGATATTGCTGTATAGTACATACCTGAAGCCCTGATATAAGGTAGAGATATTGCTGTATAGTACATACCTGAAGCCCGGCCTGATATAAGGTTAAGATATTGCTGTATAGTACATACCTGAAGCCGGACCTGATGTAAGGTTAAGATATTGCTGTATAGTACATACCTGAAGCCCGGCCTGATACAAGGTTAAGATATTGCTGTATAGTACATACCTGAAGCCGGACCTGATACAAGGTTAAGATATTGCTGTATTGTACATACCTGAAGCCCGGCCTGATATAAGGTAGAGATATTGCTGTATAGTACATACCTGAAGCCCTGATATAAGGTTAAGATATTGCTGTATAGTACATACCTGAAGCCGGACCTGATGTAAGGTTAAGATATTGCTGTATAGTACATACCTGAAGCCGGACCTGATGTAAGGTTAAGATATTGCTGTATAGTACATACCTGAAGCCCGGCCTGATACAAGGTTAAGATATTGCTGTATAGTACATACCTGAAGCCCGGCCTGATATAAGGTTAAGATATTACTGTATAGTACATACCTGAAGCCCGGCCTGATATAAGGTAGAGATATTGCTGTATAGTACATACCTGAAGCCGGACCTGATGTAAGGTTAAGATATTGCTGTATAGTACATACCTGAAGCCCTGATATAAGGTAGAGATATTGCTGTATTGTACATACCTGAAGCCAGACCTGATATAAGGTTAAGATATTGCTGTATTGTACATACCTGAAGCCCTGATATAAGGTAGAGATATTGCTGCATAGTACATACCTGAAGCCCGACCTGATATAAGGTTAAGATATTGCTGTATTGTACATACCTGAGGCCCTGATATAAGGTAAAGATATTACTGTATTGTACATACCTGAAGCCCGGCCTGATATAAGGTTAAGATATTGCTGTATTGTACATCTAGTATCCACGTCAATCTCCACCATATCAATGTATTTGTTGATCAATGGAATCAGGCCAGGATAATCATCCTGCAATAATCAATATCATTGGTCAATATTGAGCCACCTTCATAAATACTGAGCTATCATTGGTCAACATTGACACACCTTCATAAATACTGAGCTATCATTGGTCAATATTGACACACCTTCATAAATACTGAGCATATATTAGTCAATATTAGCACACCTTCAAAAATAGTGAGCATACATTGGTCAATATTGATTCACCTTCAGAAACAGTGTAAAGTTGCCAAAACCAAAACGCATGCACTATTTGTTGATGGCTAGATAAATTATCTACATATATCACTTAAGGTAAGAAGAGATGTTTGTAAAACATGTATACCCCCATGGCAGCACGAAAGTCATTAATGTGAAACGTTATGATGACCTTGAACCTTTGACTTCAAATCAATAGTGGTCAACCACAATTGACCAAACTTCATAATTATATAGTTAAAAATGTTAGGCACATCCATATTCAAGTTATTCGTCAGAAACATTGTTGTCTATTTATTAAGACTAAATGTCACAATGGCCTTGACCTTTGACCTAAAAATCAGGGGTCATCTACTATACTGACCAACCTTTCAGAAATGTTTCATCTGTGTTTTGACACAACTTCCGGTATAGTGATCTCTCATTAGTCAATATAGACAAACCTAAAGGTATAGTGAGCTCTCATTGGTCAATATAGACACACCTAAAGGTATAGTGAGCTCTCATTGGTCAATATAGACACACCTAAAGGTATAGTGAGCTCTCATTGGTAAATATTGACACACCTTTCGGTATAATGAGCTCCCATTGGTCAATGTTGACACACCTTTAGGTATAATGAGCTCCCATTGGTCAATATTGACAAACCTAAAGGTATAGTGAGCTCTCATTGGTCAATATAGACACACCTAAAGGTATAGTGAGCTCTCATTGGTAAATATTGACACACCTTTCGGTATAATGAGCTCCCATTGGTCAATGTTGACACACCTTTAGGTATAATGTGCTCCCATTGGTCAATATTGACACACCTTTCGGTATAATGAGCTCCCGTTGGTCAATATTGACACACCTATTATTTATATTACACAGTACAGGTTTCATACAGGTACTAGATTCTAATCTCACCTTGCCGTGCACTATTTCATCAATAGTGAGGGCCACAAATCGATCTTGTGCAGTACACGTTTTCCCTTCACAACACTCAATTACACACTTCTCAGCCTCAGGTGGAGAACAGTCTATCAAATAAATTACATCATTTAACTACATGTATCTCTAAAGAATAAGAAAATATTGACGCAAATATTAAGTACATATAGATGAAGCATGCGAAGACAATGGATCAAAACGGCTTACATTGAGTAAAATTGTTGATGCATGCACAGAGGACAGATCAAAATAGCTTACCTTGAGTAAAAATTGTTGATGCATGCACAAATGACAGATCAAAATAGCTTACATTGAGTAAAAAATGTTGATGCATGCACAGAGGACAGATCATAATAGCTTACATTAAGTAAACATTGTTGATGCATGCACAGACAACGGATCAAAATAGCTTACATTAAGTAAACATTGTTGATGCATGCACAGACAACGGATCAAAATAGCTTACAATGAGTAAAAATTGTTGATGCATGCACAGACGACGGATCAAAATAGCTTACATTAAGTAAACATTGTTGATGCATGCACAGACAACGGATCAAAATAGCTTACATTAAGTAAACATTGTTGATGCATGCACAGACAACGGATCAAAATAGCTTACATTAAGTAAACATTGTTGATGCATGCACAGACAACGGATCAAAATAGCTTACATTAAGTAAACATTGTTGATGCATGCACAGACAACGGATCAAAATAGCTTACAATGAGTAAAAATTGTTGATGCATGCACAGACGACGGATCAAAATAGCTTACATTAAGTAAACATTGTTGATGCATGCACAGACAACGGATCAAAATAGCTTACATTAAGTAAACATTGTTGATGCATGCACAGACAACGGATCAAAATAGCTTACATTGAGCACAAATTGTTGACACATGCACAGATAATGAATATAAATAGTTTTATTTCCGATAAAAATGAAACTATGCGGGGAGTATAGAAATTAGAATCCAAATATCAAGATATTTGTAAAACATGTACGCCCCCATGACAACCCAATGATAAAGGTCACAGTGAATTTGACCTATGACCTACTGACCACATCTACTGTTGATGGCCATCCTCCATATAAAGTTTGAAGATCCTAGGGCAAAACGTTTTGTATTATTGAACGGAAACCATTTGATCTACCAGGCCTCAATAAATCCACTCGTCCACTCGTCCTGCACAATATTTTCCTTCTTTATTTATATAGCAGGACAAGTAAGATTTTGGGGTTTTCTTCTATGTCTATATTGCAGGACGAGTGCTTTTAAAAATATTTGTTGAGGCCTGTCTACTGACCAACTGACCGACATGTGCAAAACAAAGATTGGGGGGGGGGGGATGATAATATTATATGCTGTTACCTGTTAATACATCAGTTCTGAAACAGAACTTCTCATCTATCACAGCATTTCTTTTAAAAGATTTCTTGAGATTAGCGTCCACTTTAGAGAGCGGCATTATAAAGTTTAATCCAAACGTCAATATCACCCGAGTCATTAAAACAAGGAACACAGTGTATGCGGCATTCTCAAAATCTGTAAGCTGGACTTCCATTGGTCGAAATTCTACACGCCAACCAATATTGCTGTTAGGTGGTGGTGGCTTGAACCGCATGGTTTGCCAGTTTGTTGATTGAATATTCTGAAAGAAATAAACCATGTACATTGTATGCATGGTTGTGAAAAATTGAAAACTGTCAGTATTTTGAATATAACCTACATTATGAGCCAATGATAACCTACATTATGAGCCAATGATAACCTACATTATGAGCCAATGATAACCTACATTATGAGCCAATGATAACCTACATTATGAGCCAATGATAACCTACATTATGAGCCAATGATAACCTACATTATGAGCCAATGATAACCTACATTATGAGCCAATGATAACCTACATTATGAGCCAATGATAACCTACATTATGAGCCAATGATAACCTACATTATGAGCCAATGATAACCTACATTATGATAACGTCAAGATTTGGCAGTTGAAATCAAAATTTAATTACTAAAATTTTGCTCTTAACAGACATGACATCATGTGTCGGCGCTTATTTTCCTATCGGCCAATCAAAATGCAGGATGTTATATTGTAAGCCAGTTAGAACATATTATTTATTAGTAAATTTTAATGACTAGAGAGGACTGGCTTCGCTCGCTCCGCTCTTTTTAATCATTAAAAATTTCCTTTATATGTTCTAACTATAACATAATACAACTTCATAAAACAAGTTATTTCTTTGCACATGTAGGTATAAGCTATGTAAGCCATGAGGGTGAACAAAGGGCCATTATAAAACGTCTAGGTAGGACTAGACATTTCTAGCCTGAGAGACATCAAGTTATATCTTGCACTATGTGAAGGTATAGATACAGGAAATGTTTGTCATGTTTGTGGATCTATCACCATATTGTAGCTTAAACAAATTAACCTTCTATTGGCAACAATTAACAGTTGATTTCTTGTCTATATTCATTACGTCTTAACAAACATTGTGACTAATTTTCACGAAGATTCAGTGAACATGACAGTCTCTATAGGATACTTGACTTCACGAAGATCCAGTGAACATGACAGTCCCTATAGTATACTTGACTTCATGAAGATCCAGTGAACATGACAGTCTCTATAGTATACTTGACTTCACGAAGATCCAGTGAACATGACAGTCTCTATAGGATACTTGACTTCACGAAGATCCAGTGAACATGACAGTCCCTATAGTATACTTGACTTCATGAAGATCCAGTGAACATGACAGTCTCTATAGTATACTTGACTTCACGAAGATCCAGTGAACATGACAGTCTCTATAGTATACTTGACTTCACGAAGATCCAGTGAACATGACAGTCTCTATAGTATACTTGACTTCACGAAGATCCAGTGAACATACTTGACTACACGAAGATCCAGTGAACATGACAGTCTCTATATTATACTTGACTTCACGAAGATCCAGTGAACATACTTGACTACACGAAGATCCAGTGAACATGACAGTCTCTATAGTATACTTGACTTCAAGAAGATCCAGTGAACATGACAGTCTCTATAGTATACTTGACTTCACGAAGATCCAGTGAACATGACAGTCCCTATAGTATACTTGACTTCACGAAGATCCAGTGAACATGACAGTCTCTATATTATACTTGAGGCGTTTCTATTATTTGACCTTGTGACCTTGTTTTGACACCCAAATGACCCAATAACGAACTTAACCTAGATTTTGTGACCAAATTTCATATAAGATAAGGTCAAAATTATGACCTCCAGTGTCTACACAAGCAAATTGTGGACAGACGACATACAAACTACGTACAAATACGGTTGATCACAAAAGCAAATTGTTTATTTGTTCGGACAATACCAAACTGCAAAAGAGGACAAGAGCTACGTGAAGAACTTTCTTCAAGAGGACAGGATCTACATGCAGAACTTACTTCAAGAGGACAAGATCTACATGCAGAACTTACTTCAAGAGGACAAGATCTACATGCAGAACTTACTTCAAGAGGACAGGATCTATGTGCAGAACTAAATACTTCAAGAGGACAAGATCTACATGCAGAACTTACTTCAAGAGGACAGGATCTACATGCAGAACTTACTTCAAGAGGACAAGATCTATGCAGAACTTAAATACTTCAAGAGGACAGGATCTACATGCAGAACTTACTTCAAGAGGACAAGATCTACATGCAGAACTTACTTCAAGAGGACAGGATCTATGTGCAGAACTAAATACTTCAAGAGGACAAGATCTACATGCAGAACTTACTTCAAGAGGACAGGATCTATGTGCAGAACTTACTTCAAGAGGACAGGATCTATGTGCAGAACTTACTTCAAGAGGACAGGATCTACATGCAGAACTTACTTCAAGAGGACAGGATCTACATGAAGAACTTACTTCAAGAGGACAAGATCTATGAGCAGAACTAAATACTTCAAGAGGACAAGATCTATGTGCAGAACTAAATACTTCAAGAGGACAAGATCTATGTGCAGAACTAAATACTTCAAGAGGACAAGATCTATGTGCAGAACTTACTTCAAGAGGACAGGATCTATGTGCAGAACTAAATACTTCAAGAGGACAAGATCTACGTGCAGAACTTACTTCAAGAGGACAGGATCTACGTGCAGAACTTACTTCAAGAGGACAGGATCTATGTGCAGAACTAAATACTTCAAGAGGACAGGATCTACGTGCAGAACTAAATACTTCAAGAGGACAAGACCTATAAGCAGAACTAAATACTTCAAGAGGACAGGATCTATGTGCAGAACTAAATACTTCAAGAGGAAAGGATCTATGTGCAGAACTTACTTCAAGAGGACAAGATCTATGTGCAGAACTAAATACTTCAAGAGGACCGGATCTACGTGCAGAGCTTACTTCAAGAGGACCGGATCTACGTGCAGAACTTACTTCAAGAGGACAAGATCTACGTGCAGAACTTACTTCAAGAGGACCGGATCTACGTGCAGAACTTACTTCAAGAGGACAGGATCTACGTGCAGAACTAAATACTTCAAGAGGACAGGATCTACGTGCAGAACTTACTTCAAGAGGACCGGATCTACGTGCAGAACTTACTTCAAGAGGACAGGATCTACGTGCAGAACTAAATACTTCAAGAGGACAAGATCTACGTGCAGAACTTACTTCAAGAGGACCGGATCTACGTGCAGAACTTACTTCAAGAGGACAGGATCTACGTGCAGAACTTACTTCAAGAGGATCGGATCTACGTGCAGAACTTACTTCAAGAGGACAGGATCTACGTGCAGAACTAAATACTTCAAGAGGACAGGATCTATGTGCAGAACTTACTTCAAGAGGACAAGATCTACGTGCAGAACTTACTTCAAGAGGACAGGATCTATGTGCAGAACTTACTTCAAGAGGACCGGATCTACGTGCAGAACTTACTTCAAGAGGACAGGATCTATGTGCAGAACTTACTTCAAGAGGACAAGATCTACGTGCAGAACTTACTTCAAGAGGACCGGATCTACGTGCAGAACTTACTTCAAGAGGACAGGATCTACGTGCAGAACTAAATACTTCAAGAGGACAGGATCTATGTGCAGAACTTACTTCAAGAGGACAAGGTCTACGTGCAGAACTTACTTCAAGAGGACAGGATCTACATGCAGAACTTACTTCAAGAGGACAAGGTCTACGTGCAGAACTTACTTCAAGAGGACAGGATCTACATGCAGAACTTACTTCAAGAGGACAGGATCTACATGCAGAACTTACTTCAAGAGGACAAGGTCTACGTGCAGAACTTACTTCAAGAGGACAGGATCTACATGCAGAACTTACTTCAAGAGGACAGGATCTACGTGCAGAACTTACTTCAAGAGGACAGGATCTACATGCAGAACTTACTTCAAGAGGACAGGATCTACATGCAGAACTTACTTCAAGAGGACAAGATCTATGTGCAGAACTTACTTCAAGAGCACAGGATCTACGTGCAGAACTTACTTCAAGAGGACAGGATCTACATGCAAAACTTACTTCAAGAGGACAGGATCTACATGCAGAACTTAAATACTTCAAGAGGACAAGGTCTACGTGCAGAACTTACTTCAAGAGGACAGGATCTACGTGCAGAACTTACTTCAAGAGGACAGGATCTACATGCAGAACTTACTTCAAGAGGACAGGATCTACATGCAGAACTTAAATACTTCAAGAGGACAAGGTCTACGTGCAGAACTTACTTCAAGAGGACAGGATCTACATGCAGAACTTACTTCAAGAGGACAGGATCTACGTGCAGAACTTACTTCAAGAGGACAGGATCTACATGCAGAACTTACTTCAAGAGGACAGGATCTACGTGCAGAACTTACTTCAAGAGGACAGGATCTATGTGCAGAACTAAATACTTCAAGAGGACAGGATCTACGTGCAGAACTTACTTCAAGAGGACAAGATCTACGTGCAGAACTAAATACTTCAAGAGGACAAGGTCTACGTGCAGAACTTACTTCAAGAGGACAGGATCTACATGCAGAACTTACTTCAAGAGGACAGGATCTATGTGCAGAACTAAATACTTCAAGAGGACAGGATCTACATGCAGAACTTACTTCAAGAGGACAGGATCTACGTGCAGAACTTACTTCAAGAGGACAAGATCTATGTGCAGAACTTACTTCAAGAGGACAGGATCTACGTGCAGAACTTACTTCAAGAGGACAAGATCTATGTGCAGAACTAAATACTTCAAGAGGACAAGATCTATGTGCAGAACTAAATACTTCAAGAGGACAGGATCTACGTGCAGAACTTACTTCAAGAGGACAGGATCTATGTGCAGAACTAAATACTTCAAGAGGACAAGATCTATGTGCAGAACTAAATACTTCAAGAGGACAGGATCTATGTGCAGAACTTACTTCAAGAGGACAAAATCTATGTGCAGAACTTACTTCAAGAGGACAAAATCTATGTGCAGAACTTACTTCAAGAGGACAGGATCTATGTGCAGAACTTACTTCAAGAGGACAAGATCTACGTGCAGAACTAAATACTTCAAGAGGACAAGATCTATGTGCAGAACTTACTTCAAGAGGACAGGATCTACGTGCAGAACTTACTTCAAGAGGACAGGATCTACGAGGGATGATCCATATATAACGAGAAAATGCTTATAATTTTGTTATGATCCGTTAGATTTTACTAAAGCTTTAGCTGGTAGTAATAACATACATTAGCAATGTTTCCCTGAATGTTCATGATAACAGCGACATCATGTTAAAATCTATGGTTGCTAAGGTAACCCTCGATACGCGAAGGCGGGGCATTTTTCGGAGTTTTCACCATTGTCACGCAAATTCAAACCCTCACAGTTTTCATGTAAGCAACAGCAATGTGATGACAATTGGTACTCGGTGTCACATAAGATTCGCCTGACTGATGATGACCTCATACACGGGTTGTGTTGTCATTCGTTACGTCGCGCACGTGTTATCGTTCCATCATAGCAAAAAATACCGACGACAAAAGGGTTTCAATAAAATATCTAGTTTTGAAGAAAACACGTAATAATAAAATTGTGCAGGATATTCAGTAAACATTTCGTGATAATTTCATGTCAAAAGCTGCGATTTGTGAACATTATTACATATTAAAAATGAACCGGAAAAAGGCTAGAGATCTAACGCAAAGTAGACGCAACGTGACGTCAACGTCAGAACTACGCACGAAAATATTGGATGTTTTGAACGAAATTCCGAAAGATGACTATCGTGAGACTTTTTCAACTTTGTATGGCATTGGCGAAGACGTATAAATATTGAAGGATGATAATCTGAAAAGTTTTTAAAAATTAATACAGTAAGGCCTTAGGAATGTGATCGTCAATTTGATCAAAGTTCAATTCTGAATAACGTTAAAAGGTGCTAATATGGCGTTGCCCCGCCTACCGGTTTCATAGGTCGGCAAAAATGTTCCAAATAATTTATTTGTCGATATATTTGAAACATATTCCGTACGTCTTCTCCTAATATATGTATTAACCACCATATAAAATATTTTTAGAAAATATTAAGTAATAAAAACATTATAAGCATTTTCTCGTTATATATGGATCATCCCTCGTATGTGCAGAACTAAATACTTCAAGAGGACAAGATCTATGTGCAGAACTAAATACTTCAAGAGGACAAGATCTATGTGCAGAATTAAATACTTCAAGAGGACAGGATCTACGTGCAGAACTTACTTCAAGAGGACAGGATCTATGTGCAGAACTAAATACTTCAAGAGGACAGGATCTATGTGCAGAACTTACTTCAAGAGGACAGGATCTATGTGCAGAACTAAATACTTCAAGAGGACAGGATCTACCTGCAGAACTTACTTCAAGAGGACAGGATCTACGTGCAGAACTTACTTCAAGAGGACAAGATCTATGTGCAGAACTAAATACTTCAAGAGGACAGGATCTATGTGCAGAACTTACTTCAAGAGGACAGGATCTATGTGCAGAACTAAATACTTCAAGAGGACAGGATCTATGTGCAGAACTTACTTCAAGAGGACAGGATCTATGTGCAGAACTAAATACTTCAAGAGGACAGGATCTATGTGCAGAACTTACTTCAAGAGGACAAAATCTATGTGCAGAACTTACTTCAAGAGGACAAGATCTATGTGCAGAACTTACTTCAAGAGGACAAAATCTATGTGCAGAACTTACTTCAAGAGGACAGGATCTAAGTGCAGAACTAAATACTTCAAGAGGACAGGATCTATGTGCAGAACTTACTTCAAGAGGACAAAATCTATGTGCAGAACTTACTTCAAGAGGACAAGATCTATGTGCAGAACTTACTTCAAGAGGACAAAATCTATGTGCAGAACTTACTTCAAGAGGACAAGATCTATGTGCAGAACTTACTTCAAGAGGACAAAATCTATGTGCAGAACTTACTTCAAGAGGACAAGATCTATGTGCAGAACTAAATACTTCAAGAGGACAGGATCTACGTGCAGAACTTACTTCAAGAGGACAGGATCTATGTGCAGAACTAAATACTTCAAGAGGACAAGATCTATGTGCAGAACTTACTTCAAGAGGACAGGATCTACGTGCAGAACTTACTTCAAGAGGACAAGATCTATGTGCAGAACTAAATACTTCAAGAGGACAGGATCTATGTGCAGAACTTACTTCAAGAGGACAGGATCTATGTGCAGAACTAAATACTTCAAGAGGACAGGATCTATGTGCAGAACTTACTTCAAGAGGACAGGATCTATGTGCAGAACTAAATACTTCAAGAGGACAGGATCTATGTGCAGAACTTACTTCAAGAGGACAAAATCTATGTGCAGAACTTACTTCAAGAGGACAAGATCTATGTGCAGAACTTACTTCAAGAGGACAAAATCTATGTGCAGAACTTACTTCAAGAGGACAGGATCTATGTGCAGAACTAAATACTTCAAGAGGACAGGATCTATGTGCAGAACTTACTTCAAGAGGACAAAATCTATGTGCAGAACTTACTTCAAGAGGACAAGATCTATGTGCAGAACTTACTTCAAGAGGACAAAATCTATGTGCAGAACTTACTTCAAGAGGACAAGATCTATGTGCAGAACTTACTTCAAGAGGACAAAATCTATGTGCAGAACTTACTTCAAGAGGACAAAATCTATGTGCAGAACTTACTTCAAGAGGACAGGATCTATGTGCAGAACTTACTTCAAGAGGACAAGATCTATGTGCAGAACTAAATACTTCAAGAGGACAGGATCTATGTGCAGAACTTACTTCAAGAGGACAGGATCTACATGCAGAACTTACTTCAAGAGGACAGGATCTACGTGCAGAACTTACTTCAAGAGGACAAGATCTATGTGCAGAACTAAATACTTCAAGAGGACAGGATCTACGTGCAGAACTAAATACTTCAAGAGGACAGGATCTACGTGCAGAACTTACTTCAAGAGGACAAGATCTACGTGCAGAACTTACTTCAAGAGGACAAGATCTACGTGCAGAACTAAATACTTCAAGAGGACAAGATCTATGTGCAGAACTAAATACTTCAAGAGGACAAGATCTATGTGTAGCACTTACTTCAAAATGGTCCGTATCCTCTTCATCGTTTTGGTCAATCTTTTCACTAAATAGTGAAATAGGGTCCCTGATAAATAAATGGGCAATATGTCGAGCCAGCAAGTCATCTAGACCTATAAATAGAGAAATAGGGTCCCGGATAAATAAATGTGCTATATGTCGAGCTAGCAAGTCATCCTGTTAATAGTGAAATAGGGTCCCTGATAATAAATGTGCTATATGTCGACCTAGCAAGTCATCCTGTAAATAGTGAAATAGGGTCCCTGATAAATAAATGTGCTATAATTATGTCGAGCTAGCTAGTCATCCTCAAAATAAGATGCAATAATGTTTCGGTTTCCAGTATAACACATCCCTACACTGTTTCAAACATTGCTCTATTGTTAAATTTCAGCGTATGAAATTTCAAATTATTATTACTCAATTCTTTGAATTTTTTTATTCAATAATCTGTGCAGAAATTTATTCTAGTGCAGCAAATCTGGATTTCTGGATAATCGGGTATTGTAGGACCCCTGATATATAGAGCACATCAGGAGGTCGCCTGATATATAGAGCACATCAGTAGGACCCCTGATATATAGAGTACATCAGTAGGTCGCCTGATATATAGAGCACATCAGTAGGACCCCTGATATATAGAGCACATCAGTAGGACCCCTGATATATAGAGCACATCAGTAGGTCGCCTGATATATAGAGCACATCAGTAGGACCCCTGATATATAGAGCACATCAGTAGGACCCCTGATATATAGAGCACATCAGTAGGTCGCCTGATATATAGAGCACATCAGTAGGTCGCCTGATATATAGAGCACATCAGTAGGTCGCCTGATATATAGAGCACATCAGTAGGACCCCTGATATATAGAGTACATCAGTAGGTCGCCTGATATATAGAGCACATCAGTAGGACCCCTGATATATAGAGTACATCAGTAGGACCCCTGATATATAGAGCACATCAGTAGGTCGCCTGATATATAGAGCACATCAGTAGGTCGCCTGATATATAGAGCACATCAGTAGGACCCCTGATATATAGAGCACATCAGTAGGTCGCCTGATATATAGAGCACATCAGTAGGTCGCCTGATATATAGAGTACATCAGTAGGTATAGATGACGTTTCTATGACAACAAACTAGCATGTCCTAGTCTCCCTAACTAGATGGTATCCACAACTCTTGACCATTATTTTTGTTAAGATATATTTTGAAAAGCTGCAGCAGCAAAACTTTTATACGAACATCGTTTTTTCCTTCTTTTTAATATTTATCATATCTTATTCTACCAATAAAATATGCCTTATACTTTAACTGTTTGAACCAGCCATTATTTCCATTACCTCGGAAATGTATTTATGTAAGTCCCAAAAGACTTGTTTACAAATCCAATTCCTATCTAAAGTTACCATAACACTACCTGTTACTAATGCTTGTACATGTACCTCTTTTCTTAAATAATCTTGTCTATGTAATACATGATAATGCATAACAATGGAAATAACTATTGTTTAAAGAGGCATGCCCTGGAAGTGAAGTGTCTCGAATAGCAATCAAATTGGTATCATTTTAATACCTAAGTCAAATAATGAAAACCCTGTAAAAAAGTTACAAAATATCCCGTAATCTTTAAAAAAAAAAATTTCAAGAATAACTAAATATCGTTGTCGTCAATTAAACGCTGACAGCTTTTTATTCAAATCAATATACAAAATATCATAGCGCGCGTTATAGAGTAAAGCTTAAGTCAAATTCTTCGTTGACGTTTCGGTAATAATTGATTTTACTAGTGATAAACGCAATTTTGTTGTATGCAAACCAAGACACTCCAGTTTCTGGGCATGCCCCTTTAAACTAAACTAGCATCTTACCTCCAGACTTTAATTTCTGGAATATCTCTTCATCGTAGACTAAATCTATATCACTGTGCAGATCACACGATAGATAACTGTCTATGGAATCATAGCGTGACTTGTTGATCACAAATTTGTTCTCTTTTAATGGCTGAAAGTGTAATAGACAGGAATACATGCTGATTAAAACAAGAGAAATAAGAAAGGATTTTTTTACTTAAAAACAGCAAGGGGCTATTATTCGAACATAGATCATCCAAATTAAAGTTCCTGACAATATGTACAACTAGGCAGGGTACCAAGCATTCAAGAACAATTTCATTTAAATTGATGTACAACCAAAATCCCCTTCGGAAAAAAAACCCTTTGTGTCTTATTGAGGAAATGGACAAAATTCCCTTCATGCTTTTTCCAGGGCAGACAAAATTCCCTTCAGACAAAATCTCTAAAGAAACTTCAACCAAAATGTCTAAGTTAAAAAAAATCATAGCTCCTTACAAAATCATCCTAGAGTTATGCCACTTGTCTAGTATGGTGGCCCAATAATAAAATACGTGGGTAGATTAAAAAGTAATGTCACTGTTCCACTGGTGAGTTTATTTGTTGGCGTACGTCAATAAAATTTATATCAAAATGTGAAGTAATTCAATTCTGATTAATATCATTTGTGTTATATTGTTTGAATATTATATAGACATTCAAAATATACCACTGACGTCACGTCGCCGCACACGAAAATGACGTTATTTTGCCAGCGTATAATTACAGATGATGAGACATGGGTATATTTCTATGACCCAGGATCAAGACAGGCCTGTAACAATGTGTTTTCCTCACTACATAAAGACTCTGGTATGTAAATGTGTTTAAAAAATAGGTCAACAGACTTGAGCGCTGCATATAATATCAATGACAATACCTTGAAAAGGAAGAATGTAAGAAACGTCAAATTTTGTTTACGACGTTGATAACGTCATTTGCTTGCGGCGATGTCCGATAGTAGGCTTCCTATGTACACGTATATCTCAATAACAAATAATTGCATTATTATGAAATTTGTCGATTATATTGGAAATAGATTAATGTAGCAGTGTGTAAAATTGCATTGTTTTATTTAAATTATGCACGATTTTACAGCACTAGTGACATTACTTTTTGATCTGCCCACGTATATGTGTGCCAAGTTTCAATACAATAACTATTGAACTTTATTTAAAACTTAAACCTGAATGCCCGGACAAGGGACAGACAAACTGATGGTTGAATTTTAATATGTGACCCTTTGGGGGCATAAAATATTGTTTTTATTATATTCTATGATAGTTTTTGATGCTTCATGAACGTTGTGCCCAGATAAGGAGACAAAAAGTAGAGAAATTTGAGATTACTGTAAAATCATTACTTTTTGAGGGAGCCGAATTTTCGTTGATTTCGTATTTGCATTCAACCACGAAATGTAATCCCCACGATTAATCGACCTCTCAAATATCAAATATGGATTTATCCTTTCATGTTTGTAATCCACGCATTAACGACCCCGCGAAAGCGAATTTTTTTCGATATCCACGAAACTTTATCCCCTTGAAAATATGTGATTTTACAGTATACAGTATAACCTCCCTGTACCTTTAAACCTCTTTCTTCCTTCGTACGATCATCAACGGACTGTGAGATGACTGTCCATCTTGTATCAAAGTCTGATACATACCCTCGATACAGAGGGGACGCTGCACTCAATGCTAGCTGTAATAAATCAACATAAACATATACAGAGGGGACGCCGCACTCAATGCTAACTGTAATAAATCAACATATACATGTACAGATGGGACGCCGCACTCAATGCTAACTGTAATAAATCAACATATACATATACAGAGGGAGCCGCACTCAATGCTAACTGTAATAAATCAACATATACATATACAGAGGGAGCCGCACTCAATGCTAACTGTAATAAATCAACATATACATATACAGAGGGAGCCGCACTCAATGCTAACTGTAATAAATCAACATATACATATACAGAGGGAGCCGCACTCAATGCTAACTGTAATAAATCAACATATACTAGGGGTGATCGCGAAGTTCGTGTAATTTGCTTATAAATTATTCATTTTTAGTTAAATATTGATGAAACTTCACTATCAGGATGATCAACATGATTAAAGTTGAAATATAGAACGGAATAAAAATCCACCAACTTATGCGACAATTAACGGTACCCTTGGCAACGCTACTACACGTGGTTGCAGCACACCAAAATTAAGACATTTTTCATCTTTCGTTCTCCTGAAACAATGTCGTTTTTAAAGTCTTATGTGTGACTAAAATTCACGCAAATATAACACATCATACGTCAACGTCATGGGGTCATTTCCATAGAATATGATGTCGTTTACTACATTCGCTATCAAATTAGCACTGTGTTTATCTATACTGATAATGAAACGGAAACAACGTCATGACGTCAAAGAGGTGACATTGAATTGAGGCGCTTTACAGAATGTTTCATGGGAATTTGAAAAAACACTGACTGAAACCAATGAAAAGATGAAAATGTTCGACAATTTAAAAGCGTATAGCCCGGCAGTTACCAACATACAACACAGACGATTCAAGATGCACAGAAGGTCAATTGAAGTCAACAATAGAGAAAGGTTGCCATTGACAGTGATTCCGTGTGTACGTGTAAAGTGCGCGGAATCAATCGAAAAGACAGACATAAAACCATTAGACTGATAGTCAGCGAGCTTGAGAAATCTCATTTAACTATGTATGGGATCTGTCCGAAAGAGCTAGGTATGCGGAAAATCAGATATTCGTAGGCTTGTGTCGTCACTTCGTGGGACAAGTGCACCATACATTGGACCTACATTTCGTTTGACGTTATGTGACGTCGTTTAGTTTTCTAGTGTGCGGCGTCTATGCATAGTGGATGTTTAGAAATCGTCTTAACTATGTAACTGTTTGGTGTATTTTTCTCATTTTTATAAGAGAGTTTGATAATGCATACAAGATTGTTATGATATTATTTATTATTCCTTATGTGCAAAACAACACGATTCACAACAAAATTACACTAACTACCCGATCAACCCTCGTACATGTACAGAGGGGACGCCGCACTCAATGCTAACTGTAATAAATCAACATACCCTCGATACAGAGGGGACGCTGCACTCAATGCTAGCTGTAATAAATCAACATAAACATATACAGAGGGGACGCCTCACTCAATGCTAACTGTAATAAATCAACATAAACATATACAGAGGGGACGCCACACTCAATGCTAGCTGTAATAAATCAACATAAACATATACAGAGGGGACGCCTCACTCAATGCTAACTGTAATAAATCAACATAAACATATACAGAGGGGACGCCGCACTCAATGCTAACTGTAATAAATCAACATATACTAGGGGTGATCGCGAAGTTCGTGTAATTTGCTTATAAATTATTCATTTTTAGTTAAATATTGATGAAACTTCACTATCAGGATGATCAACATGATTAAAGTTGAAATATAGAACGGAATAAAAATCCACCAACTTATGCGACAATTAACGGTACCCTTGGCAACGCTACTACACGTGGTTGCAGCACACCAAAATTAAGACATTTTTCATCTTTCGTTCTCCTGAAACAATGTCGTTTTTAAAGTCTTATGTGTGACTAAAATTCACGCAAATATAACACATCATACGTCAACGTCATGGGGTCATTTCCATAGAATATGATGTCGTTTACTACATTCGCTATCAAATTAGCACTGTGTTTATCTATACTGATAATGAAACGGAAACAACGTCATGACGTCAAAGAGGTGACATTGAATTGAGGCGCTTTACAGAATGTTTCATGGGAATTTGAAAAAACACTGACTGAAACCAATGAAAAGATGAAAATGTTCGACAATTTAAAAGCATATAGCCCGGCAGTTACCAACATACAACACAGACGATTCAAGATGCACAGAAGGTCAATTGAAGTCAACAATAGAGAAAGGTTGCCATTGACAGTGATTCCGTGTGTACGTGTAAAGTGCGCGGAATCAATCGAAAAGACAGACATAAAACCATTAGACTGATAGTCAGCGAGCTTGAGAAATCTCATTTAACTATTAATGGGATCTGTCCGAAAGAGCTAGGTATGCGGAAAATCAGATATTCGTAGGCTTGTGTCGTCACTTCGTGGGACAAGTGCACCATACATTGGACCTACATTTCGTTTGACGTTATGTGAAGTCGTTTAGTTTTCTAGTGTGCGGCGTCTATGCATAGTGGATGTTTAGAAATCGTCGTAACTATGTAACTGTTTGGTGTATTTTTCTCATTTTTATAAGAGAGTTTGATAATGCATACAAGATTGTTATGATATTATTTATTATTCCTTATGTGCAAAACAACTCGATTCACAACAAAATTACACTAACTACCCGATCAACCCTCGTACATGTACAGAGGGGACGCCGCACTCAATGCTAACTGTAATAAATCAACATATACATATACAGAGGGGACGCCACACTCAATGCTAACTGTAATAAATCAACATATACATATACAGAGGGGACGCCACACTCAATGCTAACTGTAATAAATCAACATATACATATACAGAGGGGACGCCACACTCAATGCTAACTGTAATAAATCAACATATACATATACAGAGGGGACGCCGCACTCAATGCTAACTGTAATAAATCAACATATACATATACAGAGGGGACGCCGCACTCAATGCTAACTGTAATAAATCAACATATACATATACAGAGGGGACGCCTCACTCAATGCTAACTGTAATAAATCAACATAAACATATACAGAGGGGACGCCACACTCAATGCTAGCTGTAATAAATCAACATATACATAACTATAGAAACAAATATGTTTAAAATAAGAGCATAATGGGTAAGGAAAAATGAATCAGAGTTGATTAACAGTGTTCAAAAGCTTCATGAAATGATTCAGGCACGAAGATGACATCATTATTATGCTGTTTCTGAGCTGCCCTGCAATTCATAACCGTACTCTCTTACATACGATGTATTAACATTATTTATGATCATATCTGAATGAAATTTGGTATACTTGTGCAATAAGTATCAATATTACATGGTTCACAGATTTGTAACTGTAAGTATAATGGTTTTTAATTAGAGCAAAAGTCCACATGATTCTGGATCATCCCTCATAGTACAGTGTGAGTCTAATTACATAGCAACATAGGTGTTACAGTATTTTGAAAATTGCGGGTTAACCTACGGGGTATTGTATTAAAATAATTATATAGCAACATATGTGGTATAGTATTAAAATACATGGCAACATTACCAATTTCAAATATTTCAAAAAACAAATTAGCACAGTATACACTATAATAATAAATTATGATATTGGGGCTCAGAAATGTTTTGGGGGAAGTGTTTAAAGTCATGTTTTGTTTTATTTTTTTGTGAAATGAGCGAAATGGTGCCAAATTTAATCCTCCCATTATAATGCATTTTTGCACAAAAATGCCATGCATACGTGACGATAATCTGAGTATAAAGCAAAGATTTTTTTGAAAACATTTATAACTGAGGCACAGGTAACTGCAATAGCTCCCCTTATTCTTTGAATATTAGAATATTCCCACAAGCAAATTCGTTGAATTGATATCCCCTGCCTACAGGTTATCAGTATCATTGCGAAGTTTTGAGTGTTAGCTCAGTATTATTGCACAGTTTGGAATGTAAGGTTTCATCGCATAACAATTGTTAAATAAATCAAGACCAATAACTTTATAGATAACTCTATGGAAAATGACCAATAAACAACGAACTCCACCCACTGGCAGCCATGTTTTTTGACGAATCATGACAAAAATGTCAATTTTGTAAGAGGGTCACCCAACAACTATATCTGTAAAATTATTTTGAAATCTGGCTGAGTGGTTGATTTTTTTAAAAGTTTTTCCAATTGGTTGCCATCAATTGGTTGCCATGGCAACCAGAGTTATTTATAGATTTCAGTTCTTTTAGCTATTTTCATAAAGGATCACCAAAGGAACATTGTTACCAATTCATAATGAAATCCAACCAGAACTTTTAGAGATGAAGATTTTTAAAGATTTTACTTGAGATATATGGAAAAACGGGCCCCACCCACTGGCGGCCATGTTTTTTGACGAATCATGACAAAAATGTCAATTTTGTAAGAGGGTCACCCAACAACTATTTCTGTAAAATTATTTTGAAATCTGGCCAGTAGTTGTTTTTTATGATTTTTTGTTTTTCCAATCGGTTGCCATGGCAACCAGAGTTATTAATAGATAAAAAACCTGACGGGCAGATCCCAGTATGCAGGAGTCCTACTAAAGCAAAGTGATCAATCCTGAAAACGAGTTGCAAGTCTGTTCTGGGTGCCATTAGCACACATCATTACACCTTAACTAGGTTTCAAACATTGTTGTATAATTTAAATTCAGCTTATGAAACTTCAAATGACCATAACTTTGTCAATTTGTTGAATATCCTCATCAAATTAAAAAAAAGTTCATTCTTTTTAATGCAGCCAATCCGGATTTCCGGATTATTCAGGAATGGTAGGACCCCTGCAGTATGACAGTTCATATTTATTTCAAGTTTCATGAACAGAAATTCTACCTGCTAGTTACAGAGAAATGGCTGCTGACGGACAGACGCACGGACGTTTTCACTGACTTGACGTTGTGGGGTTTTCTTTTGTTCATCCTTTTGTTTGTAAAACCCCATAAGCAACATTTGCACCCCGTAAGCAACGGAATGAATAGAATCTAAATATAGCCTATTGTACCACAATCCACAACTACATGTGGGTGCGTACGGACAGAAGGACGGGCGGACAGACAACGCCATTTCAATACCCCTCTACCGATTTCATCGGCGGGGGATAATAAAGACACAGTTATATGTACTTACCATAATTGGACATAATGGTGTTAGTTGGTCATATAGAATCCTGGCTTCATCTATATTACATGCTTGAAATGTGACCTGTAAGCAACTACATCCCATACCTGTATATAGAAACATGATAATATGGACAGATTGGAGGAAATAATGTATAAGTAATTAAGTTAGTGTCCAGGGCCAATATTTATAAAGCATCAAAGTAGAAACTTAAGAATTTTCTTTGAATCTTATAATTTCCTTTTGTGTATTAGCTAAACAATACAATTCAGATTATTAATTCTTTAAATAGATGTTAGGCATTTCGTAAAGAGCTTCAGAATCACTCAGGAAGCATGGGCTATTCTTCAATTTGCGAGATATATGTGCATCGCAAAATTTTGACATATTAAGTCAAAATATTTAAATTTTCCACTAAAATGCTTTATAAATACCAGCTCTGGAAATATTAGCAAATTCACTTAAATTCGCTATTAAAAAAATTGTAATTTTTGCCGACATATAATTCACTCTTAATGTTTTAAAATTGCATTAATATATTTCTGCGCGCTTAATGTATGAAATGCAGTATTCACTAACTTTTTGACTTGTGAAAATGTATGCCTATGCATATAGTTCAAATATTATGTCTCCCACAAAGGGCAGTAACTCTAGCAATATTCCTGGCTTGGTGCCAACTACAGTCAGGTCTCGATGCACGACACTGTTTGTTTCCAAGAAAAATGTCGTTGTAACGAATATGTCGGTATACTGAATTGATACAAGGAGCATTTTAATGCTTTTGTCCCCAAAATTTGATGTCAGTATTATGATAATGAATATGTCAGTATATCAGGTGTCAGTATATCGGGTGTCAGTATATCGGGTGTGGTTATATCGGGTGTCAGTATATCGGGTGTGGTTATATCGGGTGTCAGTATATCGGGTGTCAGTATATCGGGTGTCAGTATATCGGGTGTGGTTATATCGGGTGTCAGTATATCAGGTGTCAGTATATCGGGTGTCAGTATATCGGGTGTCAGTATATCGGGTGTCAGTATATCTGGTGTCAGTATATCGGGTGTCAGTATATCGGGTGTCAGTATATCTGGTGTCAGTATATCTGGTGTCAGTATATCTGGTGTCAGTATATCGGGTGTCAGTATATCGGGTGTCAGTATATCGGGTGTCAGTATATCGGGTGTCAGTATATCTGGTGTCGTTATATCGGGTGTCGTTATATCTGGTGTCAGTATATCGGGTGTCAGTATATCGGGTGTCAGTATATCTGGTGTCGTTATATCGGGTGTTGTTATATCTGGTGACAGTATATCTGGTGTCAGTATATCTGGTGTCAGTATATCTGGTGTCAGTATATCGGGTGTCAGTATATCGGGTGTCAGTATATCTGGTGTCAGTATATCGGGTGTCAGTATATCGGGTGTCAGTATATCGGGTGTCAGTATATCGGTCAGTATATTGGGTGTCAGTATATCTGGTGTCAGTATATCGGGTGTCAGTATATCGGGTGTCAGTATATCTGGTGTCAGTATATCGGGTGTCAGTATATCGGGTGTCAGTATATCGGGTGTCAGTATATCGGGTGTCAGTATATCGGGTGTCAGTATATCGGGTGTCAGTATATCGGGTGTCAGTATATCGGGTGTCAGTATATCTGGTGTCGTTATATCGGGTGTCGTTATATCTGGTGTCAGTATATCGGGTGTCAGTATATCGGGTGTCAGTATATCGGGTGTGGTTATATCGGGTGTCAGTATATCGGGTGTCAGTATATCGGGTGTCAGTATATCTGGTGTCAGTATATCTGGTGTCAGTATATCTGGTGTCAGTATATCGGGTGTCAGTATATCGGGTGTCAGTATATCTGGTGTCAGTATATCTGGTGTCAGTATATCGGGTGTCAGTATATCGGGTGTCAGTATATCGGTCAGTATATTGGGTGTCAGTATATCTGGTGTCAGTATATCGGGTGTCAGTATATCGGGTGTCAGTATATCGGGTGTCAGTATATCGGGTGTCAGTATATCGGATGTCGTTATATCGGGTGTCGTTATATCGAGACCTGACTGCATTCATTTGAAGTTTCATTGAAATACGACCATTGAGAATTCCCAATCCCAACACCACGGGCTGTTACCGAAATTAAGGAAAGAAACACAAACATACCAAATCCCATACAATCCATGTATATATGGTCCGGTATCGCAGCTTTCTGACTCTCACCACTATCACCATACACTGATAAATCTTCTATAAAAGGACTTGCTGTATTTTTATCTTTATAAACTGAAATTGGTAACAATGAAAATAATCAGACAAAATAAGACTAACGACTATAATTACGATCAATATTCGAATGAAGAGGATAATAAGAAATTCTGTTTAAAAAATTGCTCTGTTGTTGCAATTCACCTCAGGCGTAAACAGAAGAAGAGCACCGCCTACGAGTGCTGGACGCTCTACTTTTTCATACTCGATAGTACCCTTAGTCGAACTTGGCCTAGATATAATGCCCATAAGCATTGTCACAAAGTTTGAAGACGATAAGATGATAACTGTTTGCATTAGAGCACAGACAAGGCCAATTTCATACTTATTTGGTAATTAAAGGCCCATAACCAAATAAGGCCTAGGCCGATTTGGCCTATAATCGAACATGGCTTAGAAGACAATCAGATGAAAACTCTGAGCGTTAGAGTACAGACAAACTGCCGCCCGCCCGCCAAGGGTGTTCCCATAATACGTCCCGTTTTTCAGGCATATAAAAAGGACTTATAAGTGGTCAGGGGGCAACAACTCTGTAAAAACAAATTTCAGCATTAATTCCTCTTGTTTATGCAATGGGTCATCATCTCAAGTAGCTCAAGGTTCACATTTTTCCACTGGTCAACAGTATTTCAGTATTTTGACTTCCTTTTTCTGCAGGAATGTTCTATATACCTAGTTGAGCACATCGGGATTTCTGGATTATTCCAGGTTTGTAGGACACCTGAATGATTTTATTACCTGGAATATTGATGGATTATTCCAGGTGTGTAGGACACCAGAATGATTTTATTACCTGGAATATTGATGGATTATTCCGGGTGTGTAGGACACCAGAATGATTTTATTACCTGGAATATTGATGGATCATTCCGGGTGTGTAAGACACCAGAATGATTTTATTACCTGGACTATTGATGGATTATTCCAGGTTTGTAGGACACCTGAATGATTTTATTACCTGGAATATTGATGGATTATTCCAGGTGTGTAGGACACCAGAATGATTATATTACCTGGAATATTGATGGATTATTCCAGGTGTGTAGGACACCAGAATGATTTTATTACCTGGAATATTGATGGATTATTCCAGGTGTGTAGGACACCAGAATGATTTTATTACCTGGAATATTGATGGATTATTCCAGGTGTGTAGGACACCAGAATGATTTTATTACCTGGAATATTGATGGATTATTCCAGGTGTGTAGGACACCAGAATGATTTTATTACCTGGAATATTGATGGATTATTCCAGGTGTGTAGGACACCTGAATGATTTTATTACCTGGACTATTGATGGATTATTCCAGATGTGTAGGACACCTGAATGATTTTATTACCTGGAATATTGATGGATTATTCCAGGTGTGTAGGACACCAGAATGATTTTATTACCTGGACTATTGATGGATTATTCCAGGTTTGTAGGACACCTGAATGATTTTACCTGGAATATTGATGGATTATTCCAGGTGTGTAGGACACCAGAATGATTTTATTACCTGGACTATTGATGGATTATTCCAGGGGTGTAGGACACCAGAATGATTTTATTACCTGGAATATTGGTGGATTATTCCAGGTGTGTAGGACACCTGAATGATTTTATTACCTAGAATATTGGTGGATTATTCCAGATGTGTAGGACACCAGAATGATTTTATTACCTGGAATATTGATGGATTATTCCAGATGTGTAGGACACCTGAATGATTTTATTACCTGGAATATTGATGGATTATTCCAGGTGTGTAGAACATCAGATTGATTCTATTACCTGGAATATTGATGGATTATTCCAGGTGTGTAGAACATCAGATTGATTCTATTACCTGGAATATTGATGGATTATTTCAGGTGTGTTGGACACCAGAATGATTTTATTACCTGGAATATTGATGGATTATTCGATTTGTTACCTGGAATATTGATACATTATTCGATTTGTTACCTGGAATATTGATAGATTATTCGATTTGTTACCTGGAATATTGATAGATTATTCGATTTGTTACCTGGAATATTGATAGAGTATTTGATTTGTTACCTGGAATATTGAGAGTATTCGATTTGTTACCTGGAATATTGATAGATTATTCGATTTGTTACCCGGAATATTGATAGATTATTCGATTTGTTACCTGGAATATTGATAGATTATTCCGGGTTTGTAAAACACCTTAATGATTTATTACCTGGAATATTGATAGCCACTTTCTCTCCCCGTCTCTCACGGATATTTCTCGTCAATGTTCTATAATTAAACATAAGAAAAAATATAATTTACAATATTACACTACATATTGTGCCAGACCAGCTGTGAACAAATCAGGATTAATATCAACCAATGAAAACATGTCTTACAAATATATTGACTAATGAAAACAGGTCTTACAAATGTTATAGCTCAATGAAAACATGTCTTGCAAATGTGATTACCAATGAAAACATATCTTGCAAATGTATTTGACCAATGAAACCATGTCTTGCAAATGTTATTGATCAATGAAAACATGTCTAGCAAATGTATTGACTAATGACAACATACTTTGCAAATGTGATTACCAATGAAAACATATCTTGCAAATGTATTAACCAATGAAAACATGTCTTGCAAATGTAATTGACTAATGAAAACATGTCTTGCAAATGTATTAACCAATGAAAACATGTCTTGCAAATGTAATTGACTAATGAAAACATGTCTTGCAAATGTGATTACCAATGAAAACATATCTTGCAAATTTATTTGACCAATGAAAACAAATCTTGCAAATGTATTTGACTAATGAAAACATGTCTTGCAAATGTATTGACTAATGAAAACATGTCTTTCAGTTTTTTAACAGCTGAAACTTTGATTTCATTAAGCTCATTAACTCGTTCAGTTGTGTGTTGGTCATTGTGCAGTGCAATCATGGCCGGTGTTGTTTTTATTTTTCTGTACTTGGCTGTTTCAGTTGAGTGCTGCCATCCCTGTCCAATTTTTTACTACTTTTTTACAAGTTAAGACAACAAACACATGTTTTGCATGTCGCGCTGCAACTCCAGTTTTCAGGATTAATCTGGAATGGGAGGCCCCCTGTGCGACTGTATAGAACTGTTACCTAAATCTTGGATGACCTTGGAATATGACTTGATCTGCATAAAACAGGGACCTGGATGCCCCTTCTGCTGGTGTGGGTTCTGTTAAAGGCAATGTAAAATTCTTGCACCCAAGTCTGAAAAGAAAGTGAAAACTAATATATTGTAAAATAATTCATAATTCGAGGGAGTTGAATTTTTGTTGATTTCGTTGTTAAACTCGGCCACGAAATTAAATGCCCATGATTTATCGAACTCCCAAATACATAACATGGTTTCACCATTAATGTTTTGTCATCCACAAATTTACGACCCCACAAAATCCACAAAAATTAATACCGGTACCCATGAAAATATGTGATTTTACAGTAATTACAACATAAAGAGTAAACTGTTATAATTACGCTGTTTTTATTTGCCCTATCATGACTTACTTAGTTCCTTACCTTGCAGGAAAAGAGTGATCAAAATATGAAAATGTTATAAAACCTATTTATTGTATGTTTATATAATATGAATGGATGCAATGTAAACTTACACACATTTAAACTTTAAACTATGATATAAAATTGTTGGTTTAAAAATAGATTCACCACGCTCCCCTAATCTCCCATGTTCCCCTTATCCCCCTTAAACCCAAATATTGAAAATTGGTATAACACCAAAAATGTTATCTACTATAAATAAAGTCGTTACTTACTTACTTACTTACTAACTATTACATACATGTATACAGTGTTCAAACATCTACCAACAAAATACTGCACCGTCAACATGACATAGCAGAATATTTTATACTTATACTACAAACTATCATACAGCTACTTATATGATTTAAAAGTTTAAACAATTTTGAATAATGTAAAGGCCATTCTTAAACAAATATTGGACAGGTGTAACAACAGTCGGTCACCCATAAAAACTATATTAACATCATCGTAACCCATGTATAATGTATATTGTTCAATAATTAAACAAGCAAGCCTAATATAGTCCAGTCAGGATAAAAATCCAGTGACGCAGCAGTCGAGTCCACTATAACGGTGTAAAACCAATTATAAAGGCTAATACTTTATACTATACAAACAACTATAATTTCAATGCTAAACTAACATACCGTACTAAACTTCGCTCTACCTGTTTAGACAATGGTTGTGATTTTTTGCGTACACATAAACTGCAACGTCACTGTCACAATATCCTAACTGGATTATACAGTCCAGAGATTTTAACTCGCGACCTTCTATTAGCATAATTTCACAGCTGCTTTAATGTCTATATTTATAACACCGGTTGTATGTTTTCATGAGTATCACGAAGATGCTCGAGGTGTAATACCAACACACATCTAAAGAACCAATACTGCACTATTTGCTCATGGAAATTTATATATTCAAAGCAAGAACTTTGTAATATATTCATGCATAAAGGTAAGGATCATGTCAAATTCTCCGTGCTATACATTGACATTAACCTGATATGTACATTTACACAAAAATATTGTTTTCATGTATTATAGCACAGAGAATTTGACATGATACAAATACAAGGTAATTGCGTTGAATATATAAATTTCCGTGAGCAAATCGTGCAATATCGGTTCTTTAGAGTTGTTTTGGTATTACACCTCGAACGTCTTTGTGATACTCTCCGCTTATGAAAACATACAGCCGGGGTTATAATTATAGACAATATATCAGCTGTTAAATTATGCTAATTTATAGGTCGAGAGTCGTGTCGAATTCTCTGGACTATATAATAATAATTTAGCCTCATTTACAGACAATTAGCCTGAAAATCCCAGTTTCAAATCCTGATACCTCATTGTCCCTATATAAACAAAGAAGGGAAATTCAGGATTCCAAAAAACATGAAATCAGGGACAGACGACGTGAAAAAAATACCCATTCAGAACATTCTTAGGGTACAATAACCAAATCACACAAGAATTAATAAGTGCATTGAAAACAGTTTATACAAGATAGGGTGACGAAAAACCAAACATTTTTTTGCTGAAACAAGAATTGTTTTCACATTATAACTAAGCATATATTTATGTAACTGTGAAACATTTAGATGAGTTTTAATGTTTCTATATGGGATATTAAGGGTACAATTATTGTATCCAAACGATAAGAACTTGTCACTATGACCAAGCAAACTCGTTTGTACTTTAATAGCAAATTGATGTTAGTTAGGATAATCTAGATTTACAGTAAACCAACAAATTATTTCACGTGATTTAATTTCGCAGAGTTTGCGAAAGGTATCAATAACGAAATTAAATACCTGCGAGGATGTTCTAAACTTAAAAAAAAAATTCTCTTTTTTTTGTGTAATGTTTGCAAGGCTGTATCACAGGTAACTGTATCATTAATAAAGCGTAAACAAAAACAATTTTTTTATATAAAATTTATAATATCTAAGATAATATAATTTTATAAAAGATTTTTTTTTACTCTTTATCAATGATACAGTTACCTGTGGGCTGTATTAAAAATAATGCATACTGTATTCCTAGAAATGGTTTCGCACATTTTAAGTTAGCGACTTTATCCTATCGAGGTATCCTTTCGCGAAGTTTAATAGCCGCGAAAATGTTACTTGCAACGAATCCGCGAACGTTTCTAGCTTCTTTAAACTGAACATGCTAAAATCGCGTAATCATTCGACAAAGGATAATTGTACTTGGACATACATCACGTGGAAACTTATGCCAATAATTCCATTTTTATTGAATTTATGAACAATTACGTTTATTCACACATTATAAACATCAATTTCGATCATCCAAGAATCGTGCATATTGTAGCTTGTGTAGACATAAACATGAGATTATGACGTAGCATGTAGTGTGCTCAGTGTAAACCGGCACAGGGGTACATGGGTGTGGTTAACGTACAGTTTACTTCTACATGTATACGAATGTTCGTTTCTGTCATGATTAAAGTACAGTCAACTCTCGTTACCTCAAATTTCACGGGACCGTAGAAATTACTTCGACATAACGAAAATTCGAGATAGAATTTTCGGCATCGAAGTGGCAAGTTTTCCAGTTTCTGTCATTTTACGCCGCCATATTGTTACGGTCGTAAGAACGACATATTCGTGAGAATTGCTTGTTGTGATATTTATGTACATGTATTCCTCCTCGAGAAAATGCATTTTATTTTAATTATTATTTTTACGAACAATTGTTCGAGATGACATGTTTATTGATGTTAGTACGTAACCCAAAGCTTTATGACATGTTTGCGCAAATTGTTGCAAACAAATATTCAACAATGGAAGGCGCGAAAATTACAGGTAAATCGAAGATTTCAGACTGGCGAAGTGTGAAAAACATTCGACGCTAGTCGAATACGATCAGACTTCGACCCGACTTCGAGATGAACAATAGATTTAAAGTGCAAATTGGTTAATCGGGACCAAAAAATAATTCGACATAACGAAAAATTCAAGCCGAATTCGAGCCGAAACCTCGAGATGGGTCTCGATATTTCATATAGGCAAAGAAGGAGAAAAATCGGGACTTGAAAAAAAATTTGACATAACGGAAAATTCGATATAAGCGAGTTCGAGATAACGAGAGTTGACTGTTAATGTATTCTTTAAACTGGTATTTACAATATTCATAACTGTAACTATTTACCGGTTATGATGATAACACCTTGTGAAAACACTTTGTGAAATCCTTTGTTATAAAGAGATTAAGTGATCATCGTAATTGTTATCAGGTCAGCTATGGTCACAAACAATTGAATTTAATTGTGTATACCAAATGGTGATGACAAACAGTCCTATTAAAATTGCGAGATGAGTCAAACATACCTTTATGTCGTAGTGACTTTAGTTTCGCGGAATTCGCGGGCATTATGATTTCGTGAAAATTTGTAGCCACGAATATGCCGACAGTATGAAAAACACGAAATTTTGTATCCGCGAAAGTATCTAGGAATACAGTATATAATGGAATAAAGAATAATTTCGTACATTGTCATTGCAGTGCACACATAATACAGAAAATAATGCAGCGTGGGACAGTTTTTATCACTCAGTGATTACTAGAGAAACATTATACATTCTAACACGATCTGCGGATTAATCCATTAAATATAGAGCGGACCTAACAATGTATTATTACCCCCATAAAACATACCTATCAAATTGGCTGTTTCTATTTACGCCCAGTATCACGTGACATATTTATGAATGAATGAACGTAAACTTTATAGTAAAATTTTCTACGAGTCACGATGACAAGGCGAGTTGCACGAGAATCCAGTGTTACAGCTATGACGCATCTATTTTTAGAAACTCCAATATACTCTAGAAACCAAGTTTTATTAAAGCTTCTGATAATCAATTCATTTATATTTTTCATTTTATGAAATAGATACCATATACTCGTGTTATTAAAATTGTTTCAATGTTTAAAATGTGGTATTTCCTTCAGAAACTTACGAAGGTCGTTTTCATTAACGAGGGAGGTAATTGTACCAGCTAATAAGCCACTCAATTTCAGCGTGGAATTATGTTCAATGTCAAATGGGTGAAAATGGAATGCGCGCAGTTAAATAGTGCGGGATATTATCGTATTTAGAATCGAAATAAAAACTCTGTTCTTGTATATTGTCGGTGAATAAAACACGGGCACTCGTTCGGATGCGGAAAATTAAATCACTCGTGCTACGCACTCGTGATTTAATTTTTCCGCATCCGAACTCCTGCCCGCGTTTTATTCACCGACAATAAACGTGAACAGATTTTTATTTCTTAAATAAACAAAATCTGATGATATTTATTGAGCGCCAATTTTATGCTATATGAGAACATACTAGTGTGTACGACTATGATTTTTGCATGAAGCAATATTCATACTATCTTGTAATATGTATAGACATCAAGAGATCAAACTAATAAATACATAATACAGGTACCATGCCTTGGACATTAAGAAGGGGAGGTTGTATGAGGGATCAGAACACATACCTGGGAAATGCTGTTAGAGACAGAGGGTGTTCATCTTTGTCCAATAATTTCTTCAGCTCATTTCTCCTGAAATTATATAATTTATATAAACAATGATATCAATCAAAATTTAACCGATACAAAAATAAATGATTTTAAATGACTGTATATGATGTAAGGTGGTATAGAGGGGACACAGGATATATTTCATACATTACGTGCGCACGTGTTACTACTATGTGCGCATGTATAAGCTAGCTATCATGACTGTGCGCATGTGTTAGCTATTATGTGCGCACATATTAGCAACACTAGGCATGTAATAGTTACTAAGTGCTCATATATTAGCTATCTCATGGGCGCATGTTACTACTACGTGCGCATGTGATAGTACACATGTTTGCACGTAATAGCTAACAAGTGCGCACGTGATAAATAAAATATTTTCTGTGTCCCCTCTATGTTACCTTACTCAGAGTCAATGAAAAGTTGACTCTTATATATTAAAATTTACGTTACACTGTGTTAAAAGCCGAACACTACTATAAACTTACCGATAGGTCATACTGTATACAAAATACAGAAGTATATATAAGTGGCAACTTTTCAATGACGCCCAGTATATGTTGTACAAATGTTTTGACTACTGGTTCAATATATAATGAGGTACTTGAATTTTTGGATAAGTTCAAACTCAAATCCCCTATATTAAAAATTCAACTATAATTTGTGAAACCACAGTAATATGGAAGCAAACATTGTGACCAGGATTTATAGATATTTTGACCAAACTGTGACATCTAGAGCCCAAGTGTAAACATAGGATTTCTTTGATTTGGCCTTGAGTAACCTATTGGGCTATACTCTGGATGACCTAGTTTCACACCCACCCATACACACTGTCTTAAAATATCATTAAGATTAAGTAAAAATGTTTGTGTGAACTGATAAGACGCACAGACAGGTGGTTCAATTTTAATATGCCAGGCAACCTTCTGGGGTGGGGGTATAAAAAAATAAATCTCAGGTAACTTTAAGATTACTGTTAGTGCATTAAATAGCTTTTTACATGGGTGAAAGTTAAAAATTCTGAAAAACCTAAAAATCTTCAAAAAAATTAACATTTTACATGAAGGGAAAATAAAGAAGTACAGTCAGATCTCGATACAACGACGCTGTTTGTTTCCAAGAAAAATGTCGTTATAACGAATATGTCGTTATACTGAATTGATACAAAGAACATTTAAATACTTTTGTCCCTAAATTTGATGTCAGTATAATGAATTTGTCAGTATATCGGATGTCGTTATAACGAGATCTGACTGTACCCTCAAAAATCTGAAGTTCAGACATATGCCTGAAAACTTTCACCCATGTTTTTATTACAAAATCAACAATGCTGAAAGTTGACCTTCAGTATTGTAAGCAAAGACAGAGAGGCCAGATAATGAGTGTAACCGGGTTAAATGACCTCTAGTATATAGACAGTAGGATCAACATATCACTGATGGTATGATGTAGGACATTTAACACACTAAACCATAGCCTACTACTGTTTTATCAAAGCACTTACGGAAGACTTAAACTTACGTTCAAATTTAAATTCTTAATATGTTTTTTCTTAACTGAGACCAGCACATAATTATAAATGTTTCCAACAAATTTCAATGAACTTTAATCACTGTTACCTTAGTCTGTCTGATATTGTCCATATTAGGGACCAAAGGTACATTTGAAGGGTCCAGTCAAACAGACTATAATCACTGTTACCTTAGTCTAATATTGTCCGTACATTTGAAGGGTCCAACCAAACAGACTATAATCACTGTTACCTTAGTCTAATATTGTCTGTATTAGGGATCAAAGGGACATTTGAAGGGTCCAATCTAACAGACTATAATCACTGTTACCTTAGTCTAATATAGTCCGTACGTTTGAAGGGTCCAACCAAACAGACTATAATCACTGTTACCTTAGTCTAATATTGTCTGTATTAGGGATCAAAGGGACATTTGAAGGGTCCAATCAAACAGACTATAATCACTGTTACCTTAGTCTAATATAGTCCGTACATTTGAAGGGTCCAATCAAACAGACTATAATCACTGTTACCTTAGTCTAATATTGTCCGTACATTTGAAGGGTCCAATCAAACAGACTATAATCACTGTGACCTTAGTCTGATATTGTCCGTACATTTGAAGGGTTCAATCAAACAGACTATAATCACTGTTACCTTAGTCTAATATTGTCTGTATGAGGGACCAAAGGGACATTTGAAGGGTCTAATCAAACAGACTATAATCACTGTTAACTTAGTCTGATATTGTCTGTACATTTGAAGGGTCCAATCAAACAGACTATAATCACTGTTACCTTGGTCTCATATTGTCTGTTTTAGGGACCAAAGGTACATTTGACGGGTCCAATCAAACAGACTATAATCACTGTTACCTTGGTCTCATATTGTCTGTTTTAGGGACCAAAGGTACATTTGAAGGGTCCAATCAAACAGACTATAATCACTGTTACCTTAGTCTCATATTGTCTGTATTAGGGACCAAAGGGACATTTGAAGGGTCCAATCAAACAGACTATTATCAATGTTAACTTAGTCTGATATTGTCCGTACATTTGAAGGGTCCAATCAAACAGACTATTATCACTGTTAACTTAGTCTAATATTGTCCGTACATTTGAAGGGTCCAATCAAACAGACTATAATCACTGTTACCTTAGTCTAATATTGTCCGTACATTTGAAGGGTCCAATCAAACAGACTATTATCACTGTTACCTTAGTCTAATATTGTCCGTACATTTGAAGGGTCCAATCAAACAGACTATAATCACTGTTACCTTAGTCTAATATTGTCCGTACATTTGAAGGGTCCAATCAAACAGACTATTATCACTGTTAACTTAGTCTAATATTGTCCGTACATTTGAAGGGTCCAATCAAACAGACTATAATCACTGTTACCTTAGTCTAATATTGTCCGTACATTTGAAGGGTCCAATCAAACAGACTATTATCACTGTTAACTTAGTCTGATATTGTCCGTACATTTGAAGGGTCCAATCAAACAGACTATAATCACTGTTACCTTAGTCTAATATTGTCCGTACATTTGAAGGGTCCAATCAAACAGACTATAATCACTGTTACCTTAGTCTGATATTGTCTGTATTAGGGATCAAAGGGACATTTGAAGGGTCCAATCAAATAGACTATAATTAATGTTACCTGAGTCTCATATTTGCCTCGACCAGGTTGAAATGTGCCATCATCCCTCCGTATGGTTTGCCCGGCGTTCCTTCTACCATATAAGATGCATACTCTGGTCGCCATGTTGTCGGGTGATCACTGAGAGAGGAGATACAACACAGTAAGAAAATGTACAGTATCATAAGCAGTTTTACTTCCACTTTACCATGTATCCGAATTTATCCGAATCAAATTTTACATCAATTCATATTAATTCACCAAATTTGTCTCTCATCAGACCATTTTCAATTTAAGATATCCTTTTTAAGATAGAGCATCTCAGGCCATACCTAATCGTATTTTCGTTTAGCGTCCACCCTAAGTTCAAAAACCTATCGAGCTATCCTGAGAGAAGAAACGAAGCCCTCGAAAAAAACAAGTGTTCTATGGTTACCAAATATAGCTATCATGCATTGTCAATCATAATAAATGTATTGAAATACCTAAAAACGTGTTTGTGTGAAAAAAAACTAATACTGAGCTTATGTTTAGAGTCAATATTTTAATATTACTCGTAGACACAATCTTTACAAATCTCATTGAATAAGAGCGAAGGATATGCTAAAATATTAAACATTTTATAACTCAAAAATAGTTTTTTCCTTCTCAAGACACCAAAACCTATCAGTCCGCAGACGCTAAACGAAGAAACCGTTTGGTATGGCCTCATCCACTTGGCACAACAAGGTTGTATTTCACTGTTAACTACACTGTTCTGTAGAAGGGATGACCTGTCAATGAAGACCGCTGCCGTTCAAGGCAGTTAACCAGTTATACCATTGCTAACTTAACCAGTTGCTAACATAACCAGTTACACAATTGCGAACATAACCAGTTACACCATTGCTAACATAACAAGTTACACCATTGTTAACATAACCAGTTACACCATTGCTAACTTAACCAGTTGCTAACTTAATCAGTTACACCATTGCTAACTTAATCAGTTATACCATTGCTAACTTAATCAGTTATACCATTGCTAACTTAATCAGTTATACCATTGCTAACTTAATCAGTTACACCATTGCTAACTTAATCAGTTATACCATTGCTAACTTAATCAGTTCTACCATTGGGCCTAAATTAAAATATTGTTTGTTTCCCCATCCCCTACCTACCCAAAATCGATCAAAAAGGGCCCTACCCAAAATATTTTATTACCCAAATTGAAATAATATTTTTTTTATTAAAAATTGGAAGTGAAATATTTTTGTTTGTTTGCTGGCTTCTTTCTTACCATTAAATTTTAGTTGGTTTTCACCTTACTAAGAGTTAATTCTAAATTGCATTATTTGTATGTCTAGACCATTAACTATCATACTGAAACAATTCCAAAAAAAAATATTTACGCTACCTACCTACCCATTCTAAATCTGCTAGGGTCGGGATGGGGTAACCAAGAATATTTTAAGTTCGGCCTTGCCAACATAACCAGTTACACCATTGCTAAATTAACCAGTTACAACATTGCTAACTTAATCAGTTATACCATTGCTACCTTAATCAGTTATACCATTGCTAACTTATCAGTTACACCATTGCTAAGTTAACCAGTTACACCATTGCTAACTTAATCAGTTATACCATTGCTAACTTAATCAGTTATACCATTGCTAACTTAACCAGTTGCTAACTTAATCAGTTACACCATTGCTAACTTAATCAGTTATACCATTGCTACCTTAATCAGTTATACCATTGCTAACTTAATCAGTCACACAATTGCTAACTTAACCAGTTATACCATTGCTAACTTAATCAGTTATACCATTGGTAACTTAACCAGTTATACCATTGGTAACTTAACCAGTTATACCATTGCTTACTTAACCAGTTATACCATAGTAAGAGGACAGGAGATAAAAAGGTACATACTCAGGATTTTCTTTCTCTTCCTTCTGTAGTTCATCAAGTACATCCAAAGCCTTTAAACTTAATCTTGCCACTTTCTTCTCATGATCAAACTTCACGAGCATGTACTCCACCTAAAACAAGGAACAGGGAAATAATGAGCGTGTACTCCACCTAAAACATGGAATAATGAGCATGTACTCCACCTAAAACATGGAATAATGAGCATGTACTCCACCTAAAACATGGAATAATGAGCATGTACTCCACCTAAAACATGGAACAGGGAAATAATGAGCGTGTACTCCACCTAAAACATGGAATAATAAGCATGTACTCCACCTAAAACAGGGAAATAATGAGCATGTACTCCACCTAAAACAGGGAAATAATGAGCATGTACTCCACCTAAAACATGGAATAATGAGCATGTACTCCACCTAAAACAGGGAAATAATGAGCGTGTACTCCACCTAAAACAAGGAACAGGGAAATAATGAGCGTGTACTCCACCTAGAACAGGGAAATAATGAGCATGTACTCCACCTAAAACAGGGAAATAATGAGCATGTACTCCACCTAAAACAAGGAAATAATGAGCATGTACTCCACCTAAAACAGGGAAATAATGGGCATGTACTCCACCTAAAACAGGGAAATAATGAGCATGTACTCCACCTTAAACAGGGAAATAATGAGCGTGTACTCCACCTAAAACAGGGAAATAATGAGCATGTACTCCACCTAAAACAGGGAAATAATGAGCGTGTACTCCACCTAAAACAAGGAACAGGGAAATAATGAGCGTGTACTCCACCTAGAACAGGGAAATAATGAGCATGTACTCCACCTAAAACAGGGAAATAATGAGCATGTACTCCACCTAAAACAGGGAAATAATGAGCGTGTACTCCACCTAAAACAGGGAAATAATGAGAGTGTATTGCTTGATCTAAAACAGGGAAATAATGAGCATGTACTCCACCTAAAACAAGGAAATAATGAGCATGTACTCCACCTAAAACAGGGAAATAATGGGCATGTACTCCACCTAAAACAGGGAAATAATGAGCATGTACTCCACCTAAAACAGGGAAATAATGAGCGTGTACTCCACCTAAAACAAGGAACAGGGAAATAATGAGCGTGTACTCCACCTAGAACAGGGAAATAATGAGCATGTACTCCACCTAAAACAGGGAAATAATGAGCATGTACTCCACCTAGAACAGGGAAATAATGAGCCTGTACTCCACCTAAAACAGGGAAATAATGAGCATGTACTCCACCTAAAACAGGGAAATAATGAGCATGTACTCCACCTAGAACAGGGAAATAATGAGCATGTACTCCACCTAAAACAGGGAAATAATGAGCATGTACTCCACCTAAAACAGGGAAATAATGGGCATGTACTCCACCTAAAACAGGGAAATAATGAGCATGTACTCCACCTTAAACAGGGAAATAATGAGCGTGTACTCCACCTAAAACAGGGAAATAATGAGCATGTACTCCACCTAAAACAGGGAAATAATGAGCGTGTACTCCACCTAAAACAAGGAACAGGGAAATAATGAGCGTGTACTCCACCTAGAACAGGGAAATAATGAGCATGTACTCCACCTAAAACAGGGAAATAATGAGCCTGTACTCCACCTAAAACAGGGAAATAATGAGAGTGTATTGCTTGATCTAAAACAGGGAAATAATGAGCATGTACTCCACCTAGAACAGGGAAATAATGAGCGTGTACTCCACCTAGAACAGGAAAATAATGAGCGTGTATTGCTTGATCTAAAACAGGGAAATAATGAGCGTGTACTCCACCTAAAACAGGGAAATAATGAGAGTGTATTGCTTGATCTAAAACAGGGAAATAATGAGCATGTACTCCACCTAAAACAGGGAAATAATGAGAGTGTATTGCTTGATCTAAAACAGGGAAATAATGAGCATGTACTCCACCTAAATCAGGGAAATAATGAGCGTGTACTCCACCTAAAACAAGGAACAGGGAAATAATGAGCATGTACTCCACCTAAAACATGGAATAATGAGCGTGTACTCCAACTAAAACATGGAATAATGAGCGTGTACTCCACCTAAAACATGGAATAATGAGCATGTACTCCACCTAAAACATGGAATAATGAGCATGTACTCCACCTAAAACATGGAATAATGAGCATGTACTCCACCTAAAACAGGGAAATAATGAGAGTGTATTGCTTGATCTAAAATAGGGAAATAATGAGTGTGTATTGCATAGATTTAAAATAGGGAAATAATGAGCGTATATTGCATAGATCTAAAATAGGGAAATAATTAGCGTGTATTGCATAAATCTAAAATAGGGAAATAATGAGCGTATATTGCATAGATCTAAAATAGGAAAATAATGAGCGTGTACTCCACCTAAATCAGGGAAATAGTGAGCATGTACTCCACCTAAAACAAGGAACAGGGAAATAATGAGCATGTACTCCACCTAAAACAAGGAGCAGAGTGTATTGCTTGATCTAAAACAGGGAAATAATGAGCGTGTACTCCACCTAAATCAGGGAAATAGTGAGCATGTACTCCACCTAAAACAAGGAACAGGGAAATAATGAGCATGTACTCCACCTAAAACAGGGAAATAGTGAGCATGTACTCCACCAAAAACAGGGAAATAATGAGCATGTACTCCACCTAAAACAAGGAACAGGGAAATAGTGAGCATGTACTCCACCTAAAACAAGGAACAGGGAAATAGTGAGCATGTACTCCACCTAAAACAAGGAACAGGGAAATAATGAACGTATATTGCATAGATCTAAAATAGGGAAATAATTAGCGTGTATTGCATAAATCTAAAATAGGGAAATAATGAGCGTATATTGCATAGATCTAAAATAGGAAAATAATGAGCGTGTATTGCATAGATCTAAAATAGGGTTATAATGAGCGTGTATAGCATAGATCTAAAATAGGGAAATAATGAGCTTGTATTGCATAGATCTAAAATAGGGAAATAATGAGCGTGTATTGCATAGATCTAAAATAGGGTTATAATGAGCGTGTATAGCATAGATCTAAAATAGGGAAATAATGAGCGTGTATTGCATAGATCTTAAATAGGGAAATAATGAGCGTGTATTGCATAGATCTAAAATAGGGAAATAATGAGCGTGTATTGCATAGATCTAATATAGGAAATAACGAGTGTGTATTGCATCTAAAATAGGGAAATAATGAGCGTGTATTGCATCTAAAATAGGGAAATAATGAGCGTGTATTGCATCTAAAATAGGGAAATAATATGCGTGTATTGCATCTAAAATAGGGAAATAATGAGCGTGTATTGCATCTAAAATAGGGAAATAATGAGTGTCTATTGCATAGATCTAAAATAGGGAAATAATGAGAGTGTATTGCATCTAAAATAGGGAAATAATGAGCATGTATTCCATTAATTATGATTATTAAGGGGAGATAATCCATAACCAATCAAGTTATCAAGGGAGATCACTCAGGAAACATGTCCTAAAAGCTGCACATGAGATAAGTGTAACATTCTAGTTCACCTTTTATCGGACAAGTGTAGCCCTGGTTTGTTTTAATTAGGTTTTACAAAGTTTTTCAAAAATATTTCAGTTATATACACTTTATGTCTTAAAGTCACATTATATTTCCCAAAACTTTTTTCCCGATCATCCAGTAAATAGACTAAATACAAAGAATTAGGAAATGCATCATTTTGCAGATAGGTTGCCAAGTTATTGCTTTTTGAAAATAGCCATTTTAGGCATAATGCGGGACTTTAATGTAATTTCACAATTTATTTGTATGCAATACATGAATAGACAAAATTGCATAACACTATAGATTCTAGCCTCTTTAAAGATAATAAGCCCCTTATAAAGATATTTAGCACTATACAGAGCAACAGATAAGGTTTTAGGCGATTGGGTATTTTACCCCCAAGTTTCAATTTTAATTGGGTTTTGACGAATTTTAATTGGGTATTTAATAAAACTAATTGGGTAATTGGTCTTTTATGTACTATTTTTCACTATAACATCATTTTCCATTTGCTTTTTCTTACTCCCTCTTCTCAAAATCTATTGGGTTTTTAAGAAAATTAATTGGGTAATTACCCCAATACGCAGATTATCTGAAGCTCTGCACTATATTCATACTTTGATAATTATATAACTTTTATAAACCATTGCGTAAAATCATGTCACTGGAATTGTTTGTGGTTGTCTTATAGTGAGAACTTGGAGTGTAAGGTTAGACAACTCTGTGAGAACTCGGAGTGTAAGGTTAGACAACTCTGTGAGAACTTGGAGTGTAAGGTTAGACAACTCTGTGAGAACTTGGAGTGTAAGGTTAGACAACTCTGTGAGAACTTGGAGTGTAAGGTTAGACAACTCTGTGAGAACTTGGAGTGTAAGGTTAGACAACTCTGTGAGAACTTGGAGTGTAAGGTTAGACAACTCTGTGAGAACTTGGAGTGTAAGGTTAGACAACTCTGTGAGAACTTGGAGTGTAAGGTTAGACAACTCTGTGAGAACTTGGAGTGTAAGGTTAGACAACTCTGTGAGAACTGGGAGTGTAAGGTTAGACAACTCTGTGAGAACTGGGAGTGTAAGGTTAGACAACTCTGTGAGAACTCGGAGTGTAAGGTTAGACAACTCTGTGAGAACTCGGAGTGTAAGGTTAGACAACTCTGTGAGAACTCGGAGTGTAAGGTTAGACAACTCTGTGAGAACTGGGAGTGTAAGGTTAGACAACTCTGTGAGAACTTGGAGTGTAAGGTTAGACAACTCTGTGAGAACTCGGAGTGTAAGATTAGACAACTCTGTGAGAACTCGGAGTGTAAGGTTAGACAACTCTGTGAGAACCATCCCTAGTTAGCAGACTCCCTTTCAGAGGCAAACTAGGTGGTTGGCATTTATTCTTCAGGGTTGTTCGATAAGAATTGGATTTAATTGCGGGCTTGATTTACTTCACTTATTCAGTATCGGACGCGTAAAATGGCACTGTACGTAAGCTTACGTTCGCAGGTTTTCATGAAATACGGGATATGAAAAAGTTTTGAAATGATTTTGACTTGCAGTTTTATAACGAACGGAGCCTAAATATTTAAGATTCTACATGTACGGTGGTTTATCTTACGATAATTAAAAGTCTGTGCGAGTCAGTACGTTCGAAGCAATGCTGTTGCATTTAATAATTCTAGTTCTCGTATGTGTTAAAGTTTCCAATTGTTGCCTATTGAACTTGTTCTGAAACGTATGTGTTGTTTAAATCACGCTCATTAATTAAATATCTACTACTTCGTGTTTAATGTAACGAATCGATGATACGGAAATCAATTTAAGTGTTAGGGATTACCCTATTGTCATAAAATGTGATTATCACGATGTGTGAAAAATACGGACCGTAACAAAACTTAGTATGACATTTTTCGGAGGTGTGAAATTTCGCTCGGATGATTGCCTCGAGATAAGGTAATTAATTATCGTTGAAAATTGTTGATTGGACCGACACCTGCGCTCGAATTAGACCGGATGCTCGTAATAACTTTACTCGAGTTAGAGGGATAAATTAATGTACAATATAGAGCAAATTCGTCGGGACTTTGAAATTTGCTCGAATTAGGCCGGTTGCTCGAATAATCGCTGCTCGTATTACCGAGGTTTTACTGTAATAGAATGTAATGAAATTCGATACAGCTTTAAGAGAAATTCAAAATTATGATTTATTATATACAACTGTGATTGACCAAAATTGTCCGTTTAACACAATCTGTTGTTTAATAGTGAGGTACAACTGCACTCTGCAAATAATATACATTCATAGTATTATATTCACTATTGTCTGATAATGAAAGTATTGTCAAACAAGCGGTGTAATGTTCCAGAACGTTCTTGCAGACGACTCAGTGCACTATGTATTGTTCTAGAAAACTAGCAATCAAATACAAAATGTATACATGTGTACTGCTCTATATTATGTTCTATATATATTACCTACATCTAGCTAAAATTACGATTATTTGTTTTACGTCCCAAGTTTCATCATCAAACTAAATGCAGGGCTCTCACTACACTTCGGGGACTTGGGTCAGGGGCCCTCAGGTAGGAGAATTTCGCTTTGTTTTGAAGAAAAGGGGGAATTTTAATATGATAACACATCCTCATTATGAATATTTTGCCGAGGTAAAAGTTTAAGAGAAAAATAAGCTGCGTCATGAAAAGGGGTTGTACTTTTAAAATTGATGTTACACACGTGCGTAAGTGTGCATGGCTGGCTACGCCCCTGGCAGTATATTTATAACTGCAAAACTGTTGAGAAACTACCTTAAACCAGAATAAACAGAAATGAGATTAATCTCCAACCAACGTTTATTTTCTCATCCTAAATATCATTCCTACCAACGAACGAAAGATGAATACATCATTATGAGCACAATCAATACGTACGACCAATAATCAACATATATCATAAGGTTGGCCTATATGCCACAATTCAGTACAAAAACTTAGAACAAGTATACATGTACTAACTGTATGTACGTAAAAATCAATGACAGAATGTTCCCAGAGATAAACTACCGGCATAAATCATATTGAAAGGGTAATTAGAGATATATCATATACATGTAGCATAATCTATAACCTGCAACTCAACTCTTCTATTAGCATTTATATTTTAACAGCTGATTTCTTCAAATTCTTGTCTATAATTTAATTTCAGCCAGCAAGGAGTATAACAAATTCTTACACTCTAAAGTTAATCACCTGCAAGCCACAAATTTTTCTCAGTCTGTGAATTTAGGATTTTAAACTATTAGCCCAAAATTGGCAAAACAGAATAGTTTTCCTATATAATATACTCTATGCATAATTACTGCAGAAGTTACTTGTCCCAATCAACAATTACTTGTTCCAGACAACCTGACAAGGGCTTATTTCACAGACAGGGAAATTGACATATATTCGGTGGTGTAGCGATCCATGCACTGGACTTTAACCAGGGCAATCCAGGTTCAAATCCCAGTTATGGCTGGTCATAGCACGGTAATTACAGGTAGGCCAATCCTTTATATTTCGTTACAATGTAGTATTGGGTATAGGATTTAATTACTTACAGGGAAGAAACTTGTATCATAAGCAGTCGGTTAGCTCATTTTGTAGAGCATTCGCCCTGTATTACAGCGAAGGGTCCAGGGCTCGAGCCCCGGTCTGGTTGTACATTTTTCTCACCCTGTTACATTTGGCGCCCAACGTAAATAACAGACAATGACAAAAATTACACCCTTAGTACTTCAGGAGTTTGAGGATGAATTCTTCGAACTCTTTGAAGTATACTGGTGCCTCGTATTTCCACGGTACTTAACTATAAACTTAGATAAAATGTTTAAAATGTCCACACTGGTTACAGCCTGTCACTGAATGATAAAAGGCATCTTTGGTTGATGAGTTTATACTAAAAAGATGTTTATATCGGGCTAAAACATAAACAAAATCAAGTTAGGAATAACCCTACTCCTATCTATACATATTGAGCAGATGCCCATATTTCCATGGCATCCGATGTAAACAGTTCTTTGCACCACCTACAAGACATTCACCCGATAGAAATCCAGTCAAAAATGGTTGGAAAGGTGTCGCCAACGATAGAAGACTATGTAACATTTATAAGCTGTAATGTATCAAGTTGTTACTGGAGGTTTAGCAAGGAACTTGCTTTGAAAAAGTAGGAAAATATATTTTGGTGGAAAATTTGATAAAGCCAAATTTTTTGTTTATTCACTTTTTTCGGAACTTTTTGTTGAAATTATGAAAGATAACACTGATTTTCAATAACTAGGTCCATGCCATGTTCCGTTGTTTTATTAACAAACAAACCGCTGGAAAGCTAACAAATATGTCTCTACAGAAGGTTATTACATCAGCCCAAACACTGCGATAAAATAATCTCTTCCATCATTCATAAAAAAGTTCAAATTTTCAAAATATCTATCAAAATTTAAACCTTCGTTATTGTCGCCGACTCAAAATACCCAAATGAACAACGTCTTCTTTTTACGAGTAGCTCATTGGAGACGGTATTTTTTGTTTTAACATCAAGCTCAAACCTTCCTTTCAATAATTCATGAGGCAATCTGCTGTCCATTGCCAGCTACAATGTCAAATTTTAATGCGTTTCATGTGTCGCCAATTTTTTCAATTTTAAAAAACCTTCGTTATTGCCAATTAATATAGTGTAGCAAACTAAGAAATAACTTGTTTATGACAAATGAAACATCATTATGTATACCACCAAAGCCTAAATACGACTATAGGAACGCAGGCATATACGAATTATTTATTAAATCGCGAACACTGTGCATCATAAAATATTAACCTTTACTCAAAAGTAATAGCTTAAAACTTTCGTGATCATAAAAGATGCACATTAATACTAAAACTGACTCCTGGTAGGCTATTTACACAACCAGATATATCATCTTGATGTAATAAAAACGAAATTTATGTTTAATACAGTGTTATACATTAAACTAATTTCAGTTTTGTACACAGTTTAAACCTTCGTGATTTAAACTTTCGTTGCCAAAATTCAAAACTAACGCAAAAAACGCAGAAGATTACAATTATATGACTTTTTGTTAGGCCTATTTGAAGTGTAGACTTGCTTGAATGCGAAATCGCCGAGAGATGTCGTAAAACATTGCTTGTATTTCCAACTAGAGTTGTGAGTATTTTTACCTTACTTTCCAACGAAAATATTTTTTCAATAAGATTGACTGAGATAGTATCTAACTATGATATTATTCGCACAATATAACGTTTTTTCTAAGATAAACATTTACATAAGAGGGTATGGCTTCCTTTTTGTATAACACTTGTGTTTAAATCTATAAAACCTTCGTTATCCTGCGATAACGAAGGTTATTATCACTGCATTTGGTGAGAAAAGTTATATTATAACGTGTATGTACACATTTTACTTCATTGCATTTAAAAGTCTGTTGCATGTGTATGAAATTGGTACCATTACATAATTTGCAATGTGTTCGGTTATTAGTTGTTGAAGAGAAAACCGGACTACGGTAAAATATATAATAGTCTTCGTGTTCTGCAAGTGATTTTTAGAACAGTTATTCTATTATCCATACGCAATATCAACCTAAGTATTGATATTGCATAGACTTATATCATTTGTTAAGTTTTATAGTGCATTAATTTAGTTACAGTCTTACGATTTGGTTTATAATTACGATAACGAAGGTTTCATAAAGATAACGAAAGTTTAATTTATTATATGCGTTTTTTAAACTATGACCAAGAGTAATGCTGGAATCCAAACGGTATATTGTAAGCGCCTGAAAGAGCAAAACAATGAAGACTACCTATGACTGGAACGAGAGAGAATGTGCCGTAATTATGTACGTTCCTCTAAACTGCCAGAAAGAAGGTGAAAAGGGAGAAACAAGCAAAACAGAAAATACTAAAAATAACAGATATGAAGACGTTAGAAAAATACAAGAAGAAAGGGAAACCGGCATTGTGGTTGAAACAAAATATGCAGTTGGTAATCATGTTACTACTGAGTGCAAAGATAGCTTGTTTATTGATAACATTGTTAATCAAGACGATAAAAATCATGAAGTGAATTTTGTGAAAACTAATATGCAGTTTTTCTATTGACCTAGACATAACGGCATAGTTAGATGGAAGTCTTGTTAAATATTGATACTAGTAGATGCACCAAAGGCTACTCAAAAGTCAAAGTCATTGTTAAAAAGTAGTGATAGTGACAGATAGTGTATTTTGAACATGTATGCGGTGTATACTGAAAAGTTCTGATGTCACTAAACCTTCGTTATCAGCCAGGTTGTTGGTATTGACGTTTTCAATAAGCCTGTTTGGTATTATGTTTAAGTTTTGTGTCCAAGTGTCTCTTGTACATTTCAGCGTGCTTATTAATGTAGTTACAACTTAGATACTTGCCAATGTTCCCAAAATAATTGTCAACATGTTATATTCTGATCCTCAGGAAACCTTCGTTACCATTGTTATTTTACCGTCTGTCGCCATGTTATAAGTATGTTGCATTATCAAAATGATATCATAACGTGTTTTGTGGTAAATTGAAATCAGAAACACCATATAAACGTGTTTTATGTTTGTATACGTTTGCCAGTTTGACTCTTAAGTGTTGTTCTGATTAATTGCTGACATTTCAGGTATGACTTTGAAATAAGTTTTCTTCAACTTTTTAATATGATAGTACTAAATATTCATTGTAAATGCATGTTATACATTGTTGTACTTGTTCATCCTAGTTCTGAACATTAAACAATTCTTTAGATTAAAAATATGTTGCTTTTTTGTATTTATCCATTATAACACAAAACCTTATTTATTAGTTTGATTGTTAGTGTTTAATCTTCTTTAAAAATTATATGTAGATGGGTCGAAAATAATGGTTCATTTGAATTCTATATACGATTAACAAGTTGTATTTGGGTTGATGCGCGATCACACAATAAAGCATTGTTTGTTTCAATGAAAGTTAAAGCAAGCACATACTTATATTTATTTTGTTTACAGCCAAATGATTAGTGCGAATATATCGGTAGAAATTCAAACTTGTTATTTGATCATTTCGTTCAGACCTGATCACATTTAGAATCGCCATACATCATAATTGCGATTACAGTAAGTTGAGCTATATTTTTGATATAGTATTTCAAATAAGCGTGCAATTAACATCATAGGGCTGTGATAACGGAGGTTTTGTAAGTACGAGAATTGGTTTCTACCTACCTGTGTTTGCATGATCATAACATAAAAACTACGAAAGTGTTGCATTCAAGATTTTCGGGCATGGTTACTGGATGATATATCAAACTTTTAAGGTAAGATCAAACTGAATCAGGAAATGTCGCATTTTTAGTTTCCTTCCTTACCGTTTGGACCTAGTTATTGAAAATCACTGTAAGCGATAGTGCACTTATTTAAACATGTGTATTTTGTGTGGGAGGTCCACACAACTGTTTATATCCCATACCGTGGAAATATGAGGCACGGCTATAGTGTGAATACGATTTAATTATGCACCAGTCAATTGAAACCATACCCCCCCCCCCGAACCCCGGGTAAGGGTGGCGGATAGCGGGGGATGTACCATGTTTTTACCTTTATGATGTAGTGGGGAAATATAGGGCTCGTGACTGTACCCCCGAGGTACAGGGCTGGGTAATTGTGGGGTTTTACCTTCTGTATGGCCCTAGTGGAGGAGGGATTTTACCAGGCATTTGAAAAAGTAAAAATCCCCACCTTTACCCGCGGCTGGGGGGGGCAGGGCTCGACACTAACACTGGTCTGCTGGTCCGAGACCAGTGAAAATCCAGAAGGACCAGTGAAAATACTGAAGGACCAGTAACTGTCCTATTTACAAATTGGGCGCTTTTGCCCTGTTGGACCAGTGGCCAAAATAGTTAGTGTCTAGACCTGGGGGGCCTGGTTTCAATGAATTGACTGGTGTATTTCTATTTCTAGAGGCTCACAGGGAAGACTGGGCTTGCCCAACTGTGTCGCCTCTTAAAATAAAGTCGTTATTATTATAACAGGGGAGAAACTTGTGTAAGCAGCAGGCTAGCTTAGTTGTCTGTAAATGAAAGGTCCATGGTTCGAGCCTTTGTCTGGTTGCACTTTTTTCTCACAGTGTTACGTGTTCTGGGATCAAACACTTGACCTCCAGCACTCCACCACTCGGCTAGTGATGTCGCTGAACCCTTCATTGGGTTACACATGCTATAATATACATGATATCTTATTACCTGCGAGCTTGAGCGAGCCTTGAGCTCGCAGGTATATTGGATAGCTCAAAGTAAAAAGTCCATGGAGGGGCACGTGACCTGTTCTCGATGGTTTACGATTTCAAAAAAAAATCCAAAAAAAGATGCATTTTGTAAGAATGTCGTGAACCAGACTAATCAAACCGGTCGATACAAGATTTCAAATTTTTCTCCTCAGCAATTAAGGTAACTGTTGATTCAGAATAACTAACTTAAAATGTCAAATTAACAAATGATTCAACTTGTCCTAATTTATAAACCAGTGAGATACGGCATCAAATGATGGCATGTATACCCTAGGTCAGCAATCAACAATCAATTAAAGTAAACACCTCACCTCATCACCCCAGTAAAGTACGTCTTTCTTGCGGTCCCTCAATCGTTTATACTCATTGAGAAACTGGATGATTCCGTGTTGACGGACGTGATCCGCCTGTGCTTTAGTCTCGTCCCAAGATAGCGGCGACCCTTCGGATAAAAGTCCCATTTTAGTATTCCGTATCTATACAGTGACTGAATAAAATACACAGCTTGAATGAACTAATGTTCTTACTTTGAAATGAGCACGGTATGTGAGATGTTACGGTATCGTGACACTTTACTACATGATAATTGAGTCGTGTTTACATTGAGGTTGAACTTTTTATGCGCATGCGCACAGACCTGAAAGTGTCACATTGGACGACTTCGATTGTTAACCGCAGTCACATAACAGTACCTTTGTATGAATACGTCCGAGCAGCATTTTTCGGGATCAAAGTATTTTCCAATATTTTATATTTATTATAGTATTAACCGAGAGTGACTTTTAGCGGACCCTCTAACAGTGAGTTTTGGTGGTAATTTGAAATATCCCATCATCCAAAGACCTAAATGTGTATTTAGGTCTTTGCTTCATCATACATCAGTTAATTTTTTTATTGTAAGTCAATTAAGTTCCCAGACTACCACAGATGAAGAATACTCTGGTGAACGAGAATTGAAATATCCATGAAGTGTCTGTAAAACGTTTCTTACATTCCCAGGAAACTCAAGTTGAACTGCACATGTAGTATAATTATCCAATCACGAAGTTTTATCAAATGAACGTGCAAAGATCGTAATTAATTGGTACACTGTTTTTGGGCTGGGAGATAATATAGGCATTTCGGTCCCTTTTTTGGGTGACATTCAAAAATATTCTTTAGTATATCCTATTTAACAGATTTGGCACCGTACATGCAGTTTTAAACTGATTAAAACTTATACAGCCCGGCCTTTAGCGAAGGGTGATACATGTATGTACGCCCGAGCAGACGGGTCATCGATACGGAAGATGCATACATTCGAGCAATTTTTTTGACGACTTGTCATGCAGGATCGGACAGTGGACAAAAGTAATTTTTATCAGTATATACTACATGTACATATGTAGCTAATATTTATCATTACATTTATTCAAATTACGACTATATTTTGTTTAGGAAGTTGAGTTGTGTTTTCTTTTAATTTTATTGTGACTACATTTGTATCACGCATGTTAATTAACATGCGTGATTTGTATATATACCAAAAATATTCCTTTTTAAAATTTTTGAAGTTACTCCACAGGCTCACATTCTTCTTCGAATATCAATCTGACACCTTACTTCGAACTAGTTTTAGCCTTAACCAGAAGGGTTTTGACAAAAAAAACGTATGTCTCCCGCAAAGCACCATAACTCCGGCAAAAATCATCCGATCTAAAATTACTGTACAATATTCGTAACTAGGCTTGATACCAACCATTCATGTGATCGATTTCATTGAAATATGACCAATGGTTAAGGAGAACTAGTCCGAACAAACTTGGCGACATCAATCCAGACGGACGGACAGACGTCCAGCAAAAATCAACACTGTTGTATCAGCTGTTTTATGTATTCATGTATAACTTGGTGACTCTCTAGTCACGTGGTTTTATATACACCATGCATGCTTACATCAGTTACTCTCTGGACTCCTATGAGTCAATACTTACTATGTTCCTTTATTAAAATACGTCTATACATAGAATCATTGTTGAGTTCTATATGACCACCGGTCACTAATATAACATGGTGGCAGAAGTGTAAAAATACGGACTTACATTAAATTGTAAATCAGTAACAAAATACGGACTTACATTAAATTGTAAATCAATAATAAAAGTGGACTTACAATAAATTGTAAATCAATAACAAAAGTGGACTATACGAAATGGCTAAATTGCAACTACCAGAGAACTTAAACTTTGCAGATCCAAATAAATGGAGTGATTGGGTGCAAAGATTTACACACTACAGAACGGCATCCAAACTTCATAAAGAAGATCAAGACATTCAAGTGGCAACATTAGTGTATGCAATGGGCAAAGAAGCCGATAATTTACTTAAATCCTTTGCACTGTCACAAGAAGATGCAAAGAAATATGAAACTGTTCTTCAAAAGTTCAATGAACACTTTAATCCCAAGAAGAACATCATACACGAAAGGGCAAAATTTCACAGACGAAATCAGATGCCAGGTGAAACTGTGGAATCGTTTATCAGGTCGTTATATGAGTTAGCCGACAATTGCGATTTCGGGGTTGGAATAAAAGCTGAACTTATCCGCGACAGAATTGTAGTTGGGATTTTGGACACAAATATGTCAGAAAAAATGCAATTGGAGCAAGACCTATCTCTAGAAAAGTGCACTGCAATGGCCAGAAATAGTGAGCTCATCAAAAACCAAATCAAGGTACAACACGATCAAAATGGTTCAGTTACGGACGAACTGCGCAAGGGAGCTAAAACCAAACATCAGCAATCCAGGCAACCGAGGCGTGATCAGAAAACAGACACGAAACGATGTTCCAGCTGCAACAAAAGTCATGTTAAAGGAAAGTGCCCTGCATTCGGTAAAATATGCAGAAAATGTGAACGTTACAACCATTATGCTGTATGTTGTAGGACAAAAAGTGTTAACGAGCTTTGTACAGAGAGCTCACCATCTTACCTTGGGAGTATACATTCATTTGGAGATGGACCGTGGTCAATCAAGCTTAAGGTGAGAGATTTGTTTATCTACTTTAAGTTAGACACTGGGGCTGATTTGACTGTGATCCCTATAAATCTGTACAAGAAATTAGGCAAGCAAGTATTGCGTAAAACGGATAAGCCGTTATATGGTCCAGGCAATAATAGGCTAAAAGTCATAGGCTATTTTACCGAGTCTCTGTCATACAATGGTAAAACTTCGCCGGAAGATATTTACGTTGTACAGGGCATGGATAGGTGTTTATTGGGTAGACCCGCAATAAATAATCTTAATTTGATAAAATTAAACATTAATGAGATAGTGACACTCGAGTCAGTCTCACAGAAGCATCCTAATCTCTTCCGTGAATTAGGACAATTAGAAGGAGAGTACCGTATTTCTCTCAATGAAAAAGCACAGCCGTATGCTTTATCTGTTCCACGACGCGTGCCGATACCATTACTTCCGAAAGTTAAGGAAGAAATTAAACGGATGGAAAAATCGGGCGTTATTTTCCAAGTCGAGGAAAGCACGGACTGGTGTGCTGGGATGGTGTGCATTCCCAAATCTGACGATAGCGTGCGTGTATGCGTTGATCTGACGCAGCTAAATAAGAACGTGCGTCGTGAAAATTTCCCGCTGCCAATTATAGAGCAGAGCCTAGGTCGCTTAAGTGGAGCGAGGTATTTCACAAAATTAGATGCTAATAGCTCGTTTTGGCAAGTAAAACTTGCACAAGAGAGTAAATTACTGACTACTTTCATTACGCCATTTGGTAGATACGCTTTTAATCGGTTACCAATGGGTCTTAGTAGTTCAAGCGAATACTTTCAGAGGAGAATGTCCCAGATACTTGAAGGTATTGAAGGTGTCCTGTGCCAGACAGACGACATACTAATATTTGGACGGACAGAGAAAGAGCACGACTCTAGACTTGAGTTAGTTTTGGATAAAATTGACAAAGCTAATCTGACCTTGAACAAATCTAAATGTCTGTTTAAGCAGAAACAGGTTAAATTCGTGGGTTACTTGATAGGACAAGACGGAGTTTCCGCAGACCCAGACAAGGTCAAGGCCATAAATAACTTAAAGCCTTTAAAAGATGTACACGGTGTACGCAGCTTTATGGGAATGGTCAATCAATTAGGAAAATTTTCTCCGACTCTGGCCGCAGATTCGAAACCTATCAGAGATCTGTTGAGTGCTAAAAACCAATTCTACTGGGGTCCGAGCCAGCAACTGGCATTTGAAAAGATAAAACAATCTTTGACAAATACTCCTGTATTAGCTCTTTATGATCCAAATAGGGAAACCATGCTAATGACTGATTCTTCTAAATATGCTACAGGCAGTGTAGTACTCCAGAAACAAGACAATGGCGACTTTAAACCAGTGTCATTTGCATCAAGGGCATTCACTCCTACAGAGGTTAGGTATAGTGTTCTTGAAAAAGAGGCGTTAGGTGTCGTTACCGGAGCGGAACGGCATAGTGACCTTTTGATTGGAAAGAATTTCCATATCAAAGTTGATCATAAAAGTCTTGTTAGTCTATTAGGACAAAAAGATCTGAGTGATCTTCCCGTTAGAGTACAAAGGTTTAGAATGAGGTTACTGAGATTCACATATACTATCAGTTATTTGCCTGGTAAGTTAATGTTTATACCTGATTTCCTGTCACGTGCTGAATGTGATGATTTGACATTTCAAGATAAGCAAAATTGTACTGAAACAGAGCTGTATGTTGACACAGTTGTCACCAGCCTCCCAGCTACGACACAGAAACTGGAGGCAATTAAAACAAAACAAAATTTGGACTATGTTTGTAGCAAATTAATTGAGTACACTCATAATGGGTGGCCATGTTCAAACACGTGTGAAATTGCTAAACTGTACGGACCTTTCAAGTCTGAAATTACTGTTAACAAAGGACTGTTAATGAGAAATGACAGACTTGTTATTCCAGCAGACTTGAGGCCTGACATATTGTCTAGGCTACATGGGGCACACCAGGGCATTTCTAAATGTCGAGCTAGGGCTAAAGAGTCAGTTTGGTGGATAGGAATATCACGTGATATACAACAAATGATTCAGAAGTGTGACATTTGTGCAAAAATGCAAAATGACAAAAGAGAACCAATGCTACCGACACCGTTTCCAGACAGATGTTGGTCGAGATTAGGTTCTGATCTGTTTCACTGGCGTAGTGCAACATATTTACTAGTAGTAGACTACTATTCGCGATACATCGAGGTATCAAAACTAACGTCAACATCGTCGTCGGCGGTAATCGAACATTTCAAGTCGATATTATCGCGACACGGTATATGTGACACTATTGTTTCTGACGGAGGACCACAGTATTCGTCAGATACGTTCAAACAATTTTGTGTTAAATACGGTATCGAGCATGTAACAAGCAGTCCTAGATATCCGCTGGGCAATTCAGAGGCTGAACGCGCGGTTCAGACAGTAAAACGCTTGTTATATAAATGTGATGATCCATATGAAGCGATGATGATTTATCGAGCGACTCCGTTACCACATAACAATTTGAGTCCGAGTCAAATGTTATTTGGTCGACAAATAAAAACGTCTCTGCCTCAAGCGCCGCATAAGTTACTTCCTAGTAATATTAAGGTAAAAGTGCTTCAAACTAGAGAGAAAAACTATCGTGCCAGCGCTAAGAAAAATTATGACAGAAAAAGGCGGACACAGTACCTTCCTCCGTTAAAGGTAGGGGATGGAGTACATGTGAAAGATATGAATATTGAAGGAAAAGTGGTCAAAGAAGCGTCGCGACCGCGATCCTTTGTGGTCGAAACACCGAGGTCGACTATAGAAAGAAACCGTCGTCATTTGGTTAGGTTACAAAAGCGAGTTGATTTTGACAAAGAAATAGACGTCCCATTTCAATACAATAATCAGCCCGCAAATACATTGTTATCTACAGTACCAGTTCGATCAGTGTCTAACGAGAATGTAGATAAGCATTTGTCTCCAGGTCAGGCTAGTACAACCCAAAACAATGGTGAAAGCTCACATGTGTTCACACGATCTGGGAGACTGAGCAAACCCCCAGACAAATTAAATCTGTAATTGAGTTTGTGTTTCATGTTTATTGTGTTAAACAGGAAAATGTTATCAAAACAACAGCGTATGCAATTTGATATGACGTTTCATTAAATGATATGGGTGTTATCTAAATGGATTTATGATTGTTACAATTTTGTGAATGAAATACCAGAGACATTTGTAACAATGACCTTTAAAGCTTTTAGTGGAGTTTATTGATAAACAATGGAGTTTTAAAAGCTTTAGTAAGGGGGTGTTGTATCAGCTGTTTTATGTATTCATGTATAACTTGGTGACTCTCTAGTCACGTGGTTTTATATACACCATGCATGCTTACATCAGTTACTCTCTGGACTCCTATGAGTCAATACTTACTATGTTCCTTTATTAAAATACGTCTATACATAGAATCATTGTTGAGTTCTATATGACCACCGGTCACTAATATAACAAACACTACATATTGGAGGCATACTTGTACAAATGTACGTACTTTTAAAATTAGCCTTACAAAAATGAGAAAATGATGTCTTTTCGACGAACTAAGTATTTTTGTATCGAGGCTCAATTGGAAGGCTTGTCCAAATGTGTTGCCTCTTTAAATGAAGTTGTTTCGTAATTATATAATTATTATGATAACTAGTACTGTAAAATCATTATTTTTCGTGCAGGGATAGAACTCTTCGTTGAATTCGAACAAGAATTATAATTCCCACGATTAATCGACTTCTCGTATATTGAGCTACGGTTCCCTCTTTCATGTTCTGTAATCCACAACCTTTGGACCCCACGAAACTGCATTTTACCAAATTCTACGAAATTTAGTGCCCACAACATTAAGTGAATTAGTTAAATGAATACTAGTATCACAATAAATGTTCAAAATTTGAAAACACGTCGTTTACCGGCTATTTAATAACGGTTAGGAGTTCTGATGGCATGTATAGACCTGACTAGTTAATAACGGTTAGGAGTTCTGATGGCATGTATAGACCTGACTAGTTAATAACGGTTAGGAGTTCTGATGGCATGTATAGACCTGACTAGTTAATAACGGTTAGGAGTTCTGATGGCATGTATAGACCTGACTAGTTAATAACGGTTAGGAGTTCTGATGGCATGTATAGACCTGACTAGTTAATAACAACAGTGCATCAAAACTTCAAACCGTTATTAAAATTTATACAACAGCTGTCATTAGCCCCCTACCGGTTTTTGTCCGTCAGTCAGTCCGTCAAAAAATCTGGATCCTGGCATAACTCAAAAAGTTTCCAAGCTAGGTTTATGAAACTTGGTATGTGGATAGGGGGAAATAAGGGGATTATGCACGTCTGAAAATATTCTGATTCTAACAAAAATTGTAGTTGCTATGGAGACAGAAAGAGGGAAAATATGTCCAAAATCTGGATCCTACCATAACTCAAACAGTATCTCTGCTGGATAAATACGCTGTATGGCCTTTCGCCATATGCTATGTTTATGAAACTTCGTATGTGGGTAGGTGTCAATAAGAGATTATGCCCATCTAAATATATGTTTATTCTGTGGTTGCTATGGCGACAGAAACATTGCAAATAATTTAAAGGTTATGGCTTCAAACCAGTAGGGGGCTTCTGTATTGTTAGCAATTCTTAGTGACTTGTTTTATCAGGTATGCAAAATCTACCTCAGAACGTAGTTTAAACAAGAATCTATCCTGGCATCCCGAGTCGAAAGCCTCAATTGCTGAAACCGAGTACGTTATGAGAACAAGGTCCGTCTGCAGTATAAATTTATACAGTTTGATTACACAGATACTTAATACTAAAAGGGAACAACAGACTAGATCTAGTATTCTCAGTAATTTGATTGGTTGGTATGTCTATTATTGTCTATGCTCTGATCCGGTCCACGGGAAGATCAAACTATAGTAAATGATCGAAGTCTCTCAAAAACTAGTACAGCCAAGGGAGACAAACCTAATTTGTGAGGTTACTTCCCTTTGACCAGAGTGTTTACTAGTCTTCGGAATTATAATGATTCGACTGCCACCAACACGGGAAGGTGGAAACGTGGAAGAAGAGAAGATGTTAGCAAGCATGTTAGTGAAACAAACTGTTGGCACATTCATTGTAACATGCGCAGTGCTGAGAACCAGTAAGTTACCATTTTGTCATATGATTTCGCGACCCTTGAATTTACAGGCATGATGCAACTAATACTGTAATAGGGTAAAGGACGCCCAATTCGGAAACTTTTTGCAAAACGGTCGGATTTAGCTCCGTCTTCATACACATTTACGTTACGTGTTGCTTAGGGAAAACCGGGAACTACACTGGTTTACCAGGGCCACAGTTAAACCCATAGGCAGCCTGCACGTACCCTACTACTTCACAAGTCATATCAACCTTCTCATTGTTTACCTATATAAGAAAGGTTACTTTCAATAGTTCCGATTATAAAAGTGCCTGTCACATTTGTAGCCGTGTAGGTTTATTATTCATTGAAATGGTATATTACGGGTATCAACGTGTAGCTACTATATTTTACTTTCAGGATATATCAACACTTTAGTCCTTAGATACACACCCGTTTACACACCGAACGTCAGAATCAAGAATACAATTCCTTAATTAGGTCGCTAACTAAGACGTTCAGCAAAACCCAGATTTTCACGCTTGTAAACGTGAATTTTGCCTTGAAACAGAATGTATGCTTCACAAACGGGCCTAGCTAGTCATCCTTTCAGTTAGTGTAACTAAATAATTTACCTCACATGCCAATTAAACATCGCAATATTTCACTAGATCGATAATTAAAAAAAAATGTACGAACTTCGCCACCGTCAATTTCCAATTTTATTTAGTATTCCGATAACCTTTCGACCTCAACAGATTTCGAAGCGATCGTTTAATTGGCTAGAGTGTGTGTCACGTCATTCATAGTTGTTCAATCGTGTAAGCTCGGCCATTTCCGTTTGTGTCCGGTGTATATACTGAACTTCTTAATTGATGACCAAAAAAAATTCGCGATTTGACTTATATTGTGTTAAGGGTGTGTATTTAAGGACTAAACTGTTTATATATCTGGAAAGTAAAATATCTTGGCTACACGATGATACCTGTAAGATAGCATTTGAGTGAATAAATAAAAGAATACGACAAGTTATGTGACAGGCACTCCATTCTTCGTGATTCACCTTGTCATAACATAGTAGTGGTAAAATCCGATTTGACCGGGGTAGTATTTGGGTACGTGCTGACTGCCTATGGTTAAACCAAAGGCAGTGGCTAGCCGTCCGGCGCCGGACGACTAATTTCGCTGTCTAGTCGTCCGGCATTAGAAATAGAAGTAGTAATGGAACATAAAAAGTTTCAATTACAGTATTATGAGGATGGGGATAGTATATGACTTCACTTCATGCTGAAAAAATGAAATTGCTGTGTTAGGTAATTGACAGTTTGGAATGTCACTGGTTATAATAGCGTGAAAACAATGTTACCGTTTATGAATCGTATCATGGTAGGTCCTATTCTAAACTCCCTGATTGTATATTGTATTTAAAATTTACAAAAAATACAATTGTAATTGTATTGTTTTGTATATATGTGCTATTAAAACTGCGAATGAAAAGTATAATTAATTGCCATAGCTCTGTTTGTGTTACATCGGCAAATTAACGTGCATACTTTGTTTGTTTTCCAATATGGCGGACATTATACGGAGATACACGGCCGGTCACAAAATGAATGCAGATAAATGCACTAACTTGTCTTGCTTATTTCGTAGTTTATTACAAGGTAGAAACATATGTGATACTTATCACAAGAAAATAACTGAAATTATGGATGCCTAATGCATAGAAATAGAATGACAGTTACATAGCCAATGCATGTATCGTTTGCTAGTCGTCCGATGACGGACGACTAATTTCGCTGTCTAGTCGTCCGGTGCCGGACGGCTAGCCACTGCCTAAACCAAATCACTGTATGACTTATTGGGATACTATCCCTAATTCTCGTATCGTCATGCTTTCTCATATTTAAACTTGTATGACTTATTGCGATTGAAACATCTGGTGATTTCCTACAACTGTACGACTTATTGCAACTTGAACCGGAAGTTGACTCGTTTGTACACTGTGGTCCTTAACCACACCTGACGGATCTCATTTGTCATCCAGGCATTTTCTTGGTATGGCCATTTCGTACCAGCTGGCGATGCCGTCCTATTCCAAGAGTATCAGGCTCTTTGCGCTTTCCTTTAACGATAATTAGGGGAGAAATCGAATTCCCATTTGCATTCACACATGCAAGTAGTCAGTGTTGTATTTGTTCTCTTATTCCTCATGAATCACTACACTACATACATGTACGTGAATCAGGCTGATGGGGGGGGTCAGACCACATCTTTTGTCCTGGCATACTCCAGTTAGTGGCATTAAATGTATTTTAGTTTTTATACCCCTGCACGAGTTGTAAGGGGGGTATACTGATTCAGCTTGTCTGTCTATCCGTAGGCGCATTCTTGTGGATGCAACTCCTCCTACAGTTTTGGCAGTAATTTCGCTCAACCTTTCACAGATGAACAACCTCAACATATAGATGTGCATGAAGAAAGGAATTTGCGCTGCGATGAATTTTGGCAGAATTATGGCCCTTTGCCGGCGGGGGTACATTAGTCTTCCGAATGGCGACAGCTCTAGTTTTACTTGCACCCATGTATAAATGGTAAAACCACTCTGTTAAAGTGATCTGTTATACATTTCAGTTCCATACATTGTACAATACCTGAGGTCATGACGTCCTGGGAGTGATCCAAGCCAGAAGTCGCAGTGTGATTCTCACCTTGTAACCACTCATCATGGACTTATGTAGTGTTTATATATACATGTATGTACAGTGCATGTTGTAATTCTGATAAAACGTGTTCTTAAAATTTTTCTGAATTAAAACACAGGATTTATACAAATATATAATAAAAACCTCAAAGTCATGTTGATTTGTTTGTGTTTTCTTTGTCTGGCATTTAGGTGGTGGTAAAGCTTGGGGCTGGCAAACGATTGTCCCAACTTGAAGTACCTACTCCTTTACCAGCAGTCAACCTCTCCATACACCGTAAACAACTTCTTCATAAATTATACAGAAGATAACCTCTCTACACATAGTAGAAAACTTCTTCATATACAGACGATAACCTCTCTACACATAGTTGACAACTTCTTCATATACAGAAGATAACCTCTCTACACATAGTTGATAACTTCTTCATATACAGAAGATAACCTCTCTACACATAGTTGACAACTTCTTCATATACAGAAGATAACCTCTCTACACATAGTTGATAACTTCTTCATATACAGACGATAACCTCTCTACACATAGTTGATAACTTCTTCATATACAGACGATAACCTCTCTACACATAGTTGACAACTTCTTCATATACAGAAGATAACCTCTCTACACATAGTAGACAACTTCTTCATATACAGACGATAACCTCTCTACACATAGTTGACAACTTCTTCATATACAGAAGATAACCTCTCTACACATAGTTGACAACTTCTTCATATACAGACGATAACCTCTCTACACATAGTTGACAACTTCTTCATATACAGACGATAACCTCTCTACACATAGTTGACAACTTCTTCATATACAGACGATAACCTCTCTACACATAGTTGACAACTTCTTCATATGCAGAAGATAATCTCTCTACACATAGTTGACAACTTCTTCATATACAGACGATAACCTCTCTACACATAGTAGACAACTTCTTCATATGCAGCTAGGTCACTACTTCTCTAGAATCAGCACAGCCACGCGACTTCTCAATCAGCATGCGACAGTCACCATTTAAAGTCATTGGACAAAAGTTGACAGTTGCATGTGGTGAAGTGGTCACCTAGTTAAGAAGTGAGCATATTTCTCCTCGCAAATCGAGCCACTAACAGTTGCACTAGCGTGACGCAAGGCCTCATGCCACTAGGTCGCTCACCTGTCATACTAGTGCATGCACATTTTCTGAATAAAATTTAAGGAAATTCAGCCTCTATTGCAAGTTTTTTAATGATTTGACCATGTGACCTTGTTTTTGACCCCAGATGACCCAAAATAGAATTTGGCCTAGATTTTGTCGACAGGATCATTGTGACAAAGTTTCATAAAGATTACGTTGAAATTGTAACCTCTGGTAACTACACAAGGTTTTTCTATGATTTGACCTATAATTTAAACAAAATATTTTGGGGAAAATATTTTCCTCCATATAACTGTCATAAAGACAAAACAATACCTAAATACTTAAAAAAATAAAAATTAAAAAAATTATGGTTCCAGTGGGGTTTGAACCCACGACCCTCAGGAAAATGTCTACGCTCCCTACAGTGCTTTGATTTCCACTTAACCGGTACAATTCACACCCTGCTTAAAATACTAGAATATTTTGATATTTGACCTTTACAAAACTGCTGTGAACCCTGATGTACACATTTTCATTGGTTGATGAAAGTTTACTTGTATGTATAGAGAGTAGAGAGTTATAGCAGAGAGTTTAGTGACCATGAAGACTACATGTTGAAAGGTTTAAAACAAGGTTTTTCTATAATTTGACCTAGTGAGCTAGTTTTTGACCTCAGATGACCCAATATCGAACTTGACCTAGATTTTGTTGAGATGATCATTGTGACCAAGTTTCATAAAGATTAGGCCAAAATTGTGACCTCTAGAGAGGACACAACCCAATTGTTGACAGACGGACGACGAACGAAGCACTAGCGTGACGCAAGGCCTCATGCCACTAAAAGTTGCACTAGTGTGACGCAAGGCCTCATGCCACTAAAAGTTGCACTAGCGTGACGCAACGCCTCATGCCACTGAAAGTTGCACTAGTGTGACGCAAGGCCTCATGCCACTAAAAGTTGCACTAGCGTGACGCAAGGCCTCATGCCACTAAAAGTTGCACTAGCGTGACACAATGCCTCATGCCACTAAAAGACGCAAGGTCTCGTGCCACTAAAAGTTGCACTAGCATGATGCAATGCCTCATGCCACTAAAAGTTGAACTTGTCTGACGCAAGGCCTCATGCCAATGAAAGTTGCACTAGCGTAACGCAAGGCCTCATGCCACTAAAAGTTGCACTAGCGTGACGCAAGGCCTCATTCCACTAAAAGTTGCACTAGCGTGACACAAGGCCTCATGCCATTAAAAGTTGCACTAGCGTGACGCAAGGCCTCGTGCCACTAGAAGTTGTAATAGCATGATGCAATACCTCATGCCACAAAAAATTGCATGTTTCAACGAATGTGCAGAACAACATCAGTAATAAGTCAAACCTATTTTATTATTTAATGGAACATCAGGCATGTATCTGCATCAAACATAACAAGAACATAAAGGCAGTGAAAATGGCGACAATGTAAGCAACCCTCCTTCATATATCAAATCATACACACTAACAAGACTGTACACTGTACACTGTACACTGTACACTGTACAGGTATATATATGAGACAGAATAAGGGTAAACAGAGAGCATGCTCGCTCTACATTCAGGTTAACAGAGAGCATGCTCGCTCTACATTCATGTTAACAGAGAGCATGCTCGCTCTACATTCAGGTTAACAGAGAGCATGCTCACTCTACATTCAGGTTAACAGAGAGCATGCTCGCTCTACATTCAGGTTAACAGAGCATGCTCGCTCTACATTCAGGTTAACAGAGAGCATGCTCGCTCTACATTCAGGTTAATAGAGCATGCTTGCTCTAGTTTCATACCTTGAAATTCTAAAAACAAGTTACACAGTCAAACAACCAGGAGAATGTTCAATATTGACACACCTGTTATAGCGAGCTTCCATTGGTCAATATTGACACACCTTCTGTTATAGTGAGCTTCCATTGGTCAATATTGACACACCTTCTGTTATAGTGAGCTCTCATTGGTCAATATTGACACACCTTCTGTTATAGTGAGCTCTCATTGGTCAATATTGACACACATTCTGTTATAGTGAGCTCTCATTGGTCAATATTGACACACCTTCTGTTATAGTGAGCTCTCATTGGTGAATATTGACACACCTTCTGTTATAGTGAGCTCCCATTGGTCAATATTGACACACCTTCTGGTATAGTGAGCTCCCATTGGTCAATGTTGACACACCTTCTGGTATAGTGAGCTCCCATTGGTCAATGTTGACACACCTTCAGTTACAGTGAGCTCCCATTGGTCAATGTTGACACACCTTTGTTCAAACATGACTTTACACTCTCAATATTTCAGTAGAACCCTTCATCTGATATCAGTATCTCGGTACTGTTTTATCAAAGCACTTACTCCAGTTTTAAACTTGTGCAGGTATTTCAATTGTTAATACAAGAGAGGTTTGTAAAACATATATGCCCCAATTGCAGCCAAATAGTCATTAATGTTAAAGGTCACTGCAACTTTGACCTACCGACCTCAAAATCAATAGGGGTCATCTACTGTTGCTGGCCAACCTCCATGTAAAGTTTGAAGATCTTAGGGCTAAGCGTGAACGGAAACCATTTGGTCAACCAACCGACATGTGCAAACCAATATACCCGCTCATCAAAGATGGGCATGATTAAGGTATACTAATCAGCATTATTAATGGTTAAAAAACATCTATAAACCATGGCTTTCGCCAATTTCAAGTTTGTAATGTGTAAGTTGAATGACGGGCTATGTGTTTTGATACAAAAGTACCAAGATATCAAAATCTGATCACAAGATGACAAGTTTATATAATTCAACATAAAGCGATACATTTGTGTGTTCCACATTAAATGGAATACAAAAATATAAGCAGAAAATACACAGCATTATAACATGAAGGAAAAACAAATAATCAATTGGGTATTGCAAAAAAACTATCTACAGGAGACTTCACAAAACATGACGCTCCGACGAACATGGCTGATGCTCAGACGAACATGTCTGACGCTCCAATGAACATGGCTCTCTACGAACATCGCTCCAACAAACACGTCTCTGCCAGAGCATATCTGACGCTCTGACAAACAAGTCTGGCGCTTCGACGAACATGGCTCTCTGTCAAACATGTCTGGCGCTCCGACGAACATGTCTCTCGCAACGAGCATATCTGACAACATCTGATTCAGACCACCAAATTTTCAATTGGAATCAATCTGAAAGTCTGGCATCTTTTTATTTTCTTGTCACCTTTTTAATTGCTCAATTAACCTCAGTGTTGCTATAACAGATTCGTTTTCAAACAAGATTTTGAGACTTTGTCAGTCCGAATGCCGGACATGTTTTGTGAAGTCTGGTGAATTCGGTCTGAATGCCGGGCATGTTTTGTGAAGTCTGGTGAAGTCGGTCTGAATGCCGGACATGTTTTGTGAAGTCGGTCTGAATGCCGGACATGTTTTGTGAAGTCGGTCTGAATGCCGGACATGTTTTGTGAAGTCTGGTGAAGTCGGTCTGAATGCCGGACATGTTTTGTGAAGTCAGTCTGAATGCCGGACATGTTTTGTGAAGTCTGGTGAATTCGGTCTGAATGCCGGACATGTTTTGTGAAGTCTGGTGAATTCGGTCTGAATGCCGGACATGTTTTGTGAAGTCGGTAAATCAATATATACTCAGCACAAACAACAACTGTGTTGAACATTATTCATAAATAAACAAGTAGTCAGAGCAACAGATAAGTTGTGTATTGAGGGTAGGTACCAAGTTAACACCCCAATCAATTTTGAGAACGCAACAAAACACAAAGAAAATCTGAGATACCCTCAAAGGATTTAATGTTAAAGTTTTTCAATTGTCCAATAAACTTTGTTGAATGCTCCATTTAAATTTATAAAAAAAACCTCGAAATAAATGAATAATTAAGAGGTAAAATACCCAATAGACTAATAAAAATCTTATCTGTTGCTCTACAAATTATAAAGCTTTAGAAACTTCAAATATTGCCATGTGCAGTAAAACATGTTAAAACCCTTTTTGGATTAACAAACAAATTATTAAAGCCAGCATCACAGAACTCGTGAAAACATAATATTACAACTTATCTTAAGTATTAAAGCTACGCTAATAAAATAATAAACACCACAAGAAATTACACAAAAAAACTGGTTTTCTAACTCTTTCAAAACTTTGGTTAAGAAGAAAATGCGTACATTTATGTATTTAAAGCCATTGATTTCATCTTCCTCTAGTTACTGATCCCAGTAACGGCTTTGTATGTGAGTACACAAATCTTAGGATTTATTCTCGCTATATTTGCAACTTTGATGTTGAAGTTTGCGAAAATGTATGCTCTTGAAATTGAACATAAGCATTTAAATGGAGAAAACTTTATTTTTTTCTGAAAAAAAAAATAATGAACATTTAACCTTGCAAACTACTTAATAAAACAAAATAACAAATTGGCAAAATTTTGACCTCACAAAAATTTAGGATTTTTCTATCAGTAGGCTAAAGGTCTTGTTTTAGAGTGGAACCAAGGGTCACTTGACGCATACAAAGCAAAATAATCCCTCCTAAACAACCAGAGGAATACACGGTACATGTATCTAAGAAAGTAAAATACCCCCCCCCCCCCTCCTCCCCTGTACACACACACACGCAGGAATACACAACACATGTACGTAAGAAAGCAAAGCATATTCGAAATACCCAACAGATTACACATCTAGAACCCTATATACATCAATATTGCACACCAACATTTTCCCTCATATCAGAAATATGTGAAATCATAGTTCTCATAGTTACCTTAATTACCTCCCTTCATTTAAATCTGTCGGCCATTTTGAAGGGCAAATCTGACCACCATTTTGAAGGGCAAATCTGGCCACCATTTTGAAGGGCAAATCTGATTGCCATTTTGAAGGGCGAATCTGATTGCCATTTTGAACGGCAAATCTGACCGCCACTTTGAAGATCAAATCTGACCGCCATTTTGAAAGGTAATTTTGCAAGATGGCCGACACATCTAAACAAGAGAGGCAACTATTGTCATTATCAGAAGTATGTAAATACAACATGTACATAAAAACAAACGTTGATGTTGTTATGCATATGTGAACAGATCGTTCCTACCCAGAACTCATTGCAAAAATGGAGCACAGATAAAAAGACAGTAAAAACATGTAACTAAACAAAATAATGAATAACAGAATTCACAACTGCATTGAAACGATTGTCAAGAACATTTTATGCTGACAAACTGGAAGAATTGGTTGATTTCTTCTGTCAACAAACCGTAATGGTTGAATTTTTATCTTGCTGAACCCGTATTGGTTGATTTTTTATGTCGATGAACTGGACGTGTAGTCTTTTGTCTCTTAAACTGGAAATAAAGAAAACCTTAAAATAGAGTAAATTGGGGCCAGTCTGTATTCACACATTGTTTAAGACTGTTACACACATCAAAATGTCAAAACCAGCCCAGAAGAACTAATACCAGTCCAGAACGACATAAACCAGTCCAGAATTACTTCAACCAGTGCAGAATTACTTGGCTGTCTACATGTACAGTTGCAGTATCTGTCCTCCAATTCTGGTGTTAACTCGGTAAGAACGATCAGTTGTTGTTATTGTTGTTGTTGTCTTCTCCGAGTTAGCCCTTAATCTGGGGTCTGTAAAACAACAAGAGAGAAATATGTAAATACGACAATAAAACATTTCGGTACAATTTCATGAACTATCTAAGGGCCGTGTCTGGAAGGGCAGAAATGTCAGTTCAACAAGAGATATTTGTAAACAAGTTATGTTGCCATGGTAACCAAATAGTTATTTATGTTATAAGTCATGATGACCTGGATCTTTAACCTCAAAATCAGTACGGTTCATTTAGGACCATTTTACAGACAGACTATTAAAAATTTACTACATGTATTCATAATTGTGTAGTTTTTCCTCATATATATACAAAGAGGGTCTAGATAGTCTTTAATCAGCAAGTACAGCTTTAAAGGTGCTGCCTCACAGATAATGAGATTGAGCTAAATTTTTGGTAAATCGTGATTTTCCAACCTAAACAATTATTGATGTAATAGAAAGTCACTGACAGTTGCTTTTTGACAGACTTGGTGCAAATAAGCAATTTTAACCTCTCTCGATATCGCTCACTGAGTATTTTTTTCTTGAATAAAAGCGCTAAGCTTCCTTTCAACATGCTTTGTGAATTATGTCATTCACATGTGATCGAACTGTTACATCAACAACCTACAGCATAAACATTTGTGAGGTATTTGGTTCGTTTTTAAATTCTTTTCATCAAATGCGAACAAATTTCAGGTAATTTAAGTAATAGTAGTATAGGGTATTAATACCCTATAGAATTTTTGATGTAAAAATACTAAATAACTACAAAATGCCGAAGTTCTAAAGTTATTTTAGATGTCAGCGTGGTTGTTTATGGGATATACAGCCAACGTTACCAAAATTACGCGAATATTTGACAATTTTATTTTATTCTGCAATACACCAATATGTGAGGCAGTCCCTTTAAGCAGGTTCAGATGAGTGATAATTACAGACAGGTTTGACTATACAAGTAAATACATGTAATAGCACAGAGAATTTAACATGATCCTGACCTTTATGCATGAATATATGACAAGGTCCTTCTGTTGAATATATAAATTTTCGTGAAATATCGGTCCTTTAGATCTGTGTTTGTATTACACCTCGAGTATCTTTATGAAACTCTCCGCTTATGAAAACATACAGCTGGGGTTATAAATATAGACAATACATCAGCTGTAAAATTATGCTAATAGAAGGTCGAAGGTTGTGTCAATTTCTCTGGACTATATATATATATATTACCCATCTCCAGCGGCCATGTTGACTGGATTATCGTCAGTGAGAATGCCGATCTCTGTGAGTATCTTTAACGCGCTTGTTGCCACATCATCCCGTGCACTTTCTGCAGTAGATCCCGAACCATGCAAGGTATGAGGTGGCTTGGATGCGATTATCAGACGACTTAAATACTCATTGGGGTTACTCTGAAAAAACAACCAATTTGTTATAATCATTCAGCTACAATATGATACAAGAACAAGATAAACCCATTGTCCCAACAAAAAATTGTTTTTTCTTGACTTCCCAAACTTGACGTAAATTTATAAACATTGATCATACAGAAAAGCTCGAAATAATAAGGTCAAAATTGTGACTTCTAGGATCAGCAAAAGGTTTATCTATGATATTTGACCCTAGATGACCCAATAACATTCAAACTTGACAAAGATATCGTTGAGATGATCATTGAGGCCAAGTTCTTAAGGATTAGGCCAAAATTGTGTCAAACCAGCAAATTGTGGACAGACGACGGACAGACGAGAGTGATCACAAAAGCTCACTTTGGAACGGGCGCTAAAAAATTTAATAATAATCCTGATTTTTTTGTTAAGCTGATACATTTAAAAAGGAAATTTGAAGATTTGAAGAAAATGTCTAGCTTTTACAAAGATGAATTGTGAAAACAATCCAAGTTCAAAAATAATTTCTGCTACAGTAAAGCTCTGACAGTCCTACCATTCGTCGAATACTCTAACACGGCTTTTATTGCAATCATTATATTCAGGGTTCCGACAAGTTTTTATCCATGAAATTCCCAACTTTTCCCCAACTTTTCAAGGTTTTCCATGACGAATTCCAGATTCTCGGTTAGTCAAAGTCTAGACCATTACCAATATTATTTCAGACAAGAGATGTCTGTTAAACATCTATGTCCATTTAGCAGCGAAATAGTTATTAATGTTAAAGGTCACAGTGACCTTGACCTTTGATCTACTGACCTCAAAATCAATAGGGGTCATCTACTGTTGATGAACAACCTCCATGTAAATTTGAAGATCCTAGGGCAAAGCGTTCTTGAGTTATTGAACTGAAACCATTTGGTCTACCGACCGACCTACCAACCAACAGACGGACATGTACAGAGCAATATAACCCCTCAGGGCTTTTTTTCGCTGAATTGTGATGAGGCCCAAGCCCTTTTTTATGTAAAAATTTAGCGCAAAAATTCTCAAAATTGTGAAAAACTAAGTGCGATAAATCACAATAAATACAATTTTTCATATGTTAAGTAATTTTTTGTCCACTTGTCCCAAACATGCATGTATCTATGATACAATACTTCATATCAAGTCCAGTACAGGAATATATCATTGTTATTTATGTTTGGATTGTTTTGTGCTTTGTTATGAAGTTGATTTTACAAAAACCAAGACACCAATTCTAATTGACGTGAAGGGGCCTTTAGGGGCCTATAGGAAATTGTGAAGGGGCCTTATATAGGCCCCTCGTATATAGTGAAAAAAAGCCCTGCTCCTCGTCAAAGAAGATTGGTGGGCATAAAAAACAATTAATGGAACTTACAGCACCAGCAAATTCATCAAATTTGATATCTATGTTGTTTCTGTGACATACGTCACGTAGTTTCATCTCTGCACGACCTTTCTGATAGTTAGATGACTTGATGATTCCACCACCAGCGTATTGTGACTGTATACCTGTATGAGAACATAACATCATATTGTGACTGTATACCTGTATGAGAACATGACATCATATTGTGACTGTATACCTGTATGAGAATATAACATCATATTGTGACTGTATACCTGTATGAGAACATGACATCATATTGTGACTGTATACCTGTATGAGAACATGACATCATATTGTGACTGTATACCTTATGAGAATGTAACATCATATTGTGACTGTATACCTGTATGAGAATATAACATCATATTGTGACTGTATACCTGTATGAGAACATGACATCATATTGTGACTGTATACCTGTATGAGAACATGACATCATATTGTGACTGTATACCTGTATGAGAACATGACATCATATTGTGACTGTATACCTGTATGAGAATGTAACATCATATTGTGACTGTATACCTGTATGAGAATATAACAGCGTATTGTGACTGTATACCTGTATGAGAACATGACATCACATTGTGACTGTATACCTGTATGAGAATATAACATCATATTGTGACTGTATACCTGTATGAGAACATAACATCATATTGTGACTGTATACCTGTATGAGAACATAACATCATATTGTGACTATATACCTGTATGAGAACATGACATCATATTGTGACTGTATACCTGTATGAGAATATAACAGCGTATTGTGACTGTATACCTGTATGAGAACATGACATCACATTGTGACTGTATACCTGTATGAGAATATAACACCATATTGTGACTGTATACCTGTATGAGAACATAACATCATGACTTGGATAAGGTTAACATTTAGATCGGTGAATCATAATTGTTACACGCGGCGTGTAAATTACTTTCACTATAAAAAATGTTGACTCGACATTAAATTTCTCATAATTAACGCCTCGTAATTTATTTGTATTATTTAATCTTGCCCTTTGATACCTTTATCGTAGACAAACAACCAATTTAAGTGTTGGGGGTTACGGTATTGTCATAAAATGTGATAATCACGATGTGTGAAAATCACGAACCGCAGCAACATTTAATCTTGACAATATTTCGGAGGTGTGAAATTTCGCTCGGATGATTGCCTCGAGATAAAGTAACTAATTATCGTTGAAAATTGTTGAATGGACTGACACCTGCGATCGAATTAGACCGGATGCTCGTAATAAAATTATTCGAATTAGAGGGATAAATTAATGTACAATATAGAGCAAATTCGTTGGGACTTTGAAATTTGCTCGAATTAGGCCGGTTGCTCGAATAATCGCTGCTCGTATTACCGAGGTTTTACTGTATATACAGTATACTGTTACTTATGGAACAAAATGATTATGTTGTTGCACTATGGAGGGCCGCATTTAGAGGTTGCACAGTTGTAGACTTTAAGTTTTGTGATTTGTGTATGCCAGTACCTTTTAATTGACTATAGTTGTTGCGTTTGCCTTCCGGTAGTACGATCAAGCCGGGTACCATCTGTCTAGCTCCATTTAATACCGTATGATCTGAAACGTTATAATATCCAAGTGTCACAGTGTCAAAATCATATCACTACAAATATATATTTAACTTTGGTAATCCAATAACGGACTTGTCTTCTGAAAAGGGGAAGCATGCTTTCATGTTGGGTATCTATTCGCTGTAAAAATCAATGTGTTTAGAAAGTATACCAGTCCTCTTATCGGATTTGTCCATAGTTTATACACAGGGGTGTCAACAGGGCCAATATAAAAATCAGAAAAATTGAATGCGGCTGACCATTTTTCCAGACAGGAGACCTTTAATGACATTGTTTCCATAATTCACATAGTAAATGTACTAACAAAAGCCTTCAGAGCAGATTAAATTGACCATAACTTTGCCATTTCTTGAGATATTTTCATCAAATAACTTTTTATTTTGGTCAGAAATCACGGCTCTTTTAGGATAGACAAATCTGGAATGCTGAATTTATCAGGAATATTGAAACCCGTGTTATACAGTATACAAAAACATGCATAACCTAGATATTTACTTATATTATTCCATTATTACTCATAAACCTTGTGAAATATCACCATTCATCTACATGTAAACTTACACCATGACGGTCTCACACCATCTGCATGTGAACTTACACTGTGACGGGCCTCACACCATTCATCTACATGTAAACTTACACTGTGACGGGCCTCACACCATTCATCTGCATGTAAACTTACACCATGACGGGCCTCACACCATTCATCTGCATGTAAACTTACACCATGACGGGCCTCACACCATTCATCTACATGTAAACTTACACCATGACGGGCCTAACATCATTCATCACGTGACCCATGTTCACCCGGGCATAAATCACAAGCTTACAAGCGCACTTCACTATTATATCTCACTAGTTAGCACCATCTTGGGTTATTTATACATCCTTGTTTGTGACAGTATGGCTTGTGTAGTTTTAGACAGACCACTCAGAGTGAAGCAATTTGTTTCAAGGCTAAACACAAGTCATCAACAAGTGTATGCACAGTCAGGAGATGAACAAACTGATCCAGAAAAGTATGTCAGTTACTGTATACAGAGGTCCTACTCAGACATAATGTACAATCTTGCCAATAAGATGTCAGTCACTCATTAGTTACCATACAAAACAAGTAATTAAGAATTGCAAGCAATACAGAAGTCCCCTACCGGTTTTAAGCCATCTTCAATGTTTCTGTTGCCATAGCAACCACAATTTTTGTCAGAATCAAAATAATTTTAGACGTGCATAATCCCCTTATTGCCCCCTATCCACATACCAAGTTTCATAAACCTAGCTTGGAAACTGTTTGATTTTACAGTAATAGATACCCAACATAAAAGCCTGCTTCCCCTTTTCAGAAGACAAGTCCGTTATTGGATTACCAAAGTTAAATATATAACTGTAGTGATATGATTTCCTTAAAGATTTGCCACAAATATTCTATTAGTAATAAGACATGGAAATTCCATGAAAAACCAGATTTTTATGGCACCCAAGTCTAATTCTATTTTTAGTAACAGTGACCTTGACCCCACCGACCCCACTTTCAATCCCAAGCAAGGTTTTTATTTAAGCACAACAAGATATTTGCACAACAAGACAACAACAAGACATTTGTACAACAAGACAACAACAAGACATTTGTACAACAAGACCACAACAAGATATTTGTAGAATAAGACCACAACAAGATATTTGCACAACAAGATAACAACAAGACTTTTGTACAACAAGACAATAACTAGACATTTGTACAACAATACCACAACAAGATATTTGCACAACAAGACCACAACAAGATATTTGTACAACAAGACCACAACAAGATATTTGTACAACAATACCACAACAAGATATTTGTACAAAAGACCACAACAAGATATTTGTACAACAAGACAACATAACTTACTCTGTTCCTCAGTAGTGTCTGAAAACGTGACCTTCTTCTCACCAAGGCTGCTCTAAAATATATGTAAAACATAATTTAGAGGATCTTGCACAAGTGCTCATTACATACAAGTTTTATTAAACGAGTGGACAAAATAATATGACACAAGGCTTTGCCGAGGCATGGATTAGCTTTCTTCGTGTCAGGCTAATTTAAATATTTATTACAAACCCTAGGAGTGCCAAATGATATTTACGACCAGCTTTACGGCACTGCTGGACCGCAGGTTATGTGATAAATAATGTTTAATTTGTCAGTAATGTAACATCAAATCTCAATATCCAGAGTATTTAAGAAGGTTTCATGAATAAAGGTTTATGATAAGTAAATGAAGGTCAAATTTATGATGACACAGTAAATGAAGGTTATAACACAGTAAATGAAGGTTATGACACGGTAAATGAAGGTCTATGACACAGTAAATGAAGGTTATGACACAGTAAATGAAGGTTAAATTTATGATGACACAGTAAATGAAGGTTATGATACAGTAAATGAAGGTTATGACACAGTAAATGAAGGTTAAATTTATGATGACACAGTAAATGAAGGTTATGATACAGTAAATGAAGACAGTAATGAAGGTTATGACACAGTAAATGAAAGTCGACTTACATCCCCCTGTAATTTGATGGCAGGTTTAGATGGTTGTGGTGAGGGTTTATTGTAACCTAGCAGTTGTAACATGGCTTCTGCAGCGTGACGTTTGGCTAACTTCTTGTTGGGTCCGACCCCCGTACACGTACTTTCCTCCACCTGTACCTGATCAATATAATGTTTGTTTCTTTATTTTTGGTTTTGGTCTGTCTTGTTTTGGACGAGATTTTCAACCCTTTCACTTTAAACTTTAAAACAACAAACATAATAATTTTCTGGCATCGTTTACTGTTATAATTGAACATGAATAATATCGATAAATGAAATAATCTATAAATATCTACTCTGGAAAACAAGGCCTTCATGTCATGTACATAATGTTACTGATGTATAGTCTGTTTAATCAGGTCTGTCTCTTGTATACAAACATTGCAATATCATAACATTAAATTTTTACTGTCTTAAACATTAGAATTGGAGAAATAGGCAATGACAGCCAATACCTTATCCACTAAGCTACACACTAATACAACACAATATATATCAAAGTAAGACATTAATAAAAGAAATTGCAATGTTTATATATATACAATGTTAAATATACAAGTGAATGACCTGATTAATTGATTTATACATATTGTACAGGAGCAGGATTTATGTTGCAAACTTCTTTTCCAATTATTTTGTACTGTTATATACAGTGCTATCGGGAAGTTCTGCACTCCTTACTAGTAATAATCTTCAACATTTGAAATTACAGTAAAACCTCGTTATCTCGAGGACCCATCGGGACAAGCCAAATGCTCGAGTTAAGCCAGGTGCTCGAAATATCCGAAGTCAATGATGAATTGTTGTTATGACTAATTGTAGCTATGTTTATATGAAATTTGCTCGAATTAGGCCGGTTGCTCGAATAATCGCTGCTCGTATTACGGAGGTTTTACTGTATTTCATTTGTAGATTAAAATGTGGTGATGTTCGAATAGAAACAACATTCATTGCCAAATGTAAACAATTCCAACAATTTCATACATACGCTAAAATAGGTCTAATATTGGTCTTCAATAAGATGGCAGCGTGTTTAGATGAACATCATTATTTTTCAGCTAGTTTTGTAAATGCGGATTTGAGATGTGTATACTGTAAACTCATTATTGTTTGATGGGGTTGAATTTTCTTGATTTTATTGTTGAACCCAACCACGAAATCTAATCCCCACAATAAATTGACATCTCAAATTCAGACAAGGGTTTAACATTCCTTGATCTGCAATCCACAATTTACGACCCGACGAAAATGCATTTTTATCAAAATCCACAAAATTCAATACCCATGAAAGTATGTGATTTTACAGTAATCTGTTTAAAAGTTTACCTGCATAACAAATTCCCTTCTCCTAGGTAGTCCCCTTTCAGCGAGCAGTGAATAGACTGGTTCCTTCTTTTTCTGTGCTTGCTGTATCTGGATGAGGCGAGATATCGGATTGATCCCCACCCCGTAGGTCGGGTCCGCCTTCTGCATCTGCTTAGAACAACCATATCGAGTGACAAACACAATACTAATAACATGATAGAGTAACAATCACTAATAACATGATAAAGTGACAATCACTAATAACATGCTAGAGTGACAATCACTAATAACATGATAGAGTAACAATCACTAATAACATGATAGAGTGACAATCACTAATAACATGATAGAGTGACAATCACTAATAACATGATAAAGTGACAATCACTAATAACATGATAGAGTGACAATCACTAATAACATGATAGAGTAACAATCACTAATAACATGATAAAGTGACAATCACTAATAACATGATAGAGTAACAATCACTAATAACATGATAGAGTAACAATCACTAATAACATGATAGAGTAACAATCACTAATAACATGATAGAGTAACAATCACTAATAACATGATAGAGTAACAATCACTAATAACATGATCAAGTGACAATCACTAATAACATGATAAGAGTGACAATGACTAACAACATGACAGAGTGAAAATCACTAATAACATGATCAAGTGACAATCACTCATAACATGATAGAGTGACAATCACTAATAACATGATAGAGTGACAATTGTGTGACAATCACTAATAACATGATCAAGAGACAATCACTCATAACATGATAAGAGTGACAATGACTAACAACATGATAGAGTGACAATCACTAATAACATGATCAAGTGACAATCACTCATAACATGATAGAGTGACCATTGTGTGACAATCACTAATAACATGATCAAGAGACAATCACTAATAACATGATGGAGTAACAAACATGGCATTCACAAGACATGTTTGTATAACATGTATGCCCCAAGCCCCCAATGACAGCCCAATAGTCAGAAATGGAAGTTAACAGTGCCCTTGACCTACTGACCTCAAATTCAATGACGGTCATCTAACGATGCTGGCCAACCTTAATGTAAAGTTTGAAGATCCTAGCACAATGCGTTTTTGAGTTAATGAATGCAAACCTGACATGTGCAAAGCAATATAGGCCCTCATCAAAGATGGGGGAGGCATAATAATAAGAGCCAGTGACAAATATGCAATGCCAATTTAGACCATTTTTTCGAAATATATAACTGTTCTCTTGTTGTGTGTCAAATGAACTTCACAAAGTGTCTAAGAAACAAATTCATGTCTAACCTTGATAAGGTTCCTGTTTTTTTTCTTGTTGACGACAGGTTTAGTTTTGGGTCTTGGAGCGTTAGCGGGAAGTATCGGCAAGTTCCGTAACTCTTTCAGCATCAACTCAGCCGCTCGTTTCTTGGATAACTTCTTACTGTTGCCGTCTGCCTCTGTTTTAAAACTACCAACACGACATTGAGTGATGAAATTCTTCATATGAGGAGGACCAGATTCACGTATCACCTGTAAATGGAAATGCGGTATCAGGGGTGTATAAATCAGTCGGTATGCGGCAAAATTCACTGGCTATTTGAATATGCTTGCCAATTACATTTTGTCATTTTCTTCTTTGTTACTTTAAGTGAGATTTCAAACCAACCGTCTACTTTTGAAGATAAACTGGCAACATGAAAACATTTCTACAAACCTCTCCTCACCACTAGCTCCACAGTAAGACCAGCGCAATATTAACATCGAACGTTTCAGGTCGTGAGATTAGATTTTGTGGCCACGTTTAACCACAAACTAGGTAGCTCACCCGTCTTAGTAGTTCATGCAGGCCCCTAGGCCTAAAATAAAATATTGTTTGTTTCCCCATCCCCTACCTACCCGACTAAAAAGGGCCCTACCCAAAATATTTTATTGCCCAAATTGAAATAAAAAAATTTTTAAATCGGAAGTAAAAATTTTATTTTTTGTTTACTGGCTTCTTTCTTACCAGTAAATTCATGACTGTTGGTTTTCACCGTAGAGTTAATTCTAAGTTTCATTATTGGTATGTCTTAACCAATAACTATCATACTGAAACCGTTCAAAAAAAGAATATTTACCCTACCTACCTACCCATTCTAAATCTGCTAGGGTCGGGATGGGGAAACCAAGAATAATTTAAGTTCGGCCCTATGGTGACCTAAGAAATCATTCTTTAAGAATCAAGTAAATGCAGCCTCTATTGTGTTCACAAGCTATTTCTAACATTTGACCCCACATGACCCAGTTTCGAACTCGACCTAGATTTCATAGAGACAAGTTTCATGAATATTGGGCTACAAGTGTGGCATGGAGTGTGTCTCTTTGTGACAGGTTAGTTTAAAGTATAACCCCCCAGAATATCATGATTGTAAAGGACCCTTTAGATTAAGAAGCTAGTGGAACCCCTGTTTTCATAAATAATATTAACTACAGGGCACTTACATCAAAACTGACTGGCAAATTATGGCGTAATGCAACTTCATGTACGAGACTGATCTCAGATTTAGTGTCGTCATCCACAGTGCCGTCGACTATTTCAGCGTTATTGTTCATATTCATCTCCGCCGTCACTACAGTCGGAGCCTCGTCAGGAATTTTCAAACTGCTCAGGATTTCTAATGCTTTCTGTGCAGCGTTATGACGTGCCATCTGTCTGGACATACCTTCACCAATAAATTCACGGCTTCCAACTTTCAATGATACGTAAAATGTTCTCGGCGGTCGCATAAAGTGGTATCTGAAATTTTGTGAAAAATGCATAAAGTGGTATTTGAAAATTTGTGAAAAATTGCTTTCCCTGCAGTGTCTTGTATAAAAGATGGGGCAAACATTTACCGATAATAGAATTTGTTCAGTGTGACAAACTAGGCAATGTAAATCAGCCAGTCAGAGATACTGCTTTTGCAAACTAGAGCTGTCGCCATTCGACAGATTAATATACCCCCGCTGGCAAAGGACCATAATTCTGCTAAAATTCATCGCAGCGCAAACTCCTTTCTTCATGCACATCTATATGTTGAGGTTGTTCATCTGTGAAGTTTGAGCAAAAATCTGCCAAAACTTTAGGAGGAGTTGCATCCACAAGAATGCCTCTACGGACAGACTTACTGACTGACGGACAGACAGGCTGAATCCAGTATACCCCCCTTACAACCCGCTGTGCAGGGGTATAATAAATACTTTTCTTATATGACAACAGAGCTCTAACTTCCTGGTTCTGGCAATGTGAAATCTTATACAATTCTCTACTTACTAAACTGAGTTTATCTTTTCCCAAAATTTAAAGCATTTTCTACCACTAGGCAATCATAGTTGATCCATCACAGAGGTTATATGTACATTATATCAAAACTATTAGGTGCCTCTCGCACAAGGACAATACCGCTGGCAATAATCATCTCACCTAATTTCCTGACACTCGACACATTTAAGCTTGGTACCAACAACTCATGTGAAGTTTCTTTGAAATCCAACCAATAGTTAAGGTGAACGAGTGTTGAAAAACTTTGTGAGATTCATACATCCCAACAGACATCCGGCACAAAGTCTCGAGTCATGTTTCAAGTCGCGTTCCGTTGAATTATTATCATATTAAGAGGATGATAACAATGTTTTATTCATCATGTTTAATAATGATCATTCAATTATTTAATTAAAAATATCAACCTATATATGTGTGATCATTTTCATAATGTAATCAACAAATGTCAGATTCCAGTTTATATAAAAGCTTCCAAAAAACGTTTTCTGAATACCATATAAGTTTCAAATCATAAACCAAACATTAATTGATCTTAAAATGCATCAGTAAGTTCCAGGCCTAGACACTAACAATTTTGGCCACTGGTCCGACAGGGAAAAAGCGCCCAATTTAGGACAAATAAAAATAGGACAGTTACTGGTCCTTCTTGATTTTCACTAGTCTCGGACCAGCGGACCAGTGTTAGTGTTGAGTCCTAGTAACTGCATGGGGAGTAACTGCAGTGAGGAGTTCTGTAGTGTCTGGTCTAAGTGTGTACTTTAAGGAGGTACGCGCACCTTTTATCTAACGATCGAATTTTCCTTGAAACATCTTAAAATGACAGAACAGTCTTCTAGAACAACATTGAAATCATAAAAATGATATGTCACCAGGCTCGTTTTCGACATACATGGCTTTCTAATGACCTACCATTGTATTTTGGTCATTTTATCTATTTCCTGCATTTATGGCACCATTATGTTCTTTTTAAGATTATTACTGTATGAAACCACTTTTAAGCAAAGCATGTTATTTGGGGGGTTCCATGGTCATTCCTATTCACATTAGTCACAATTCAAGCTGCCTGGTGAACAAATTCAGTATTTGAACATGATAAATAGTTACCCCACCCACTTGCTAAAAAGTGTGATTTTCAAATGATTTCAAATGAACGTCAAAAAATACCCAACGATCGAAAATGATTTAAATTGGCCCTAAGTTTAGTATCAAATAGAACACCAGTTTAGTCAAATAAAAAATAGGGGTCACCAGCCTTTTTTGGGAGCTGTGCATAAAAAAGCACTAATTATAAATAAATTTGCATAAAATTAACCTAATTTGCATATTGTAATGAAATAATTTTTTCTTAAAAATATTTCAAAGTGTGGCTACCTCTTATAACTTAACCATGCACTACATATTATATATAAGCATATGCATTTGAACAATTGTAGGGACTTATTGTGAACCCATATTATTCACAATTTTGCCGTTCCCCACCCACTTTTTCATACAGGCAAAAAATAAAAAGTTAAAAATATCTAATTTGTGCGATAATATTTTGTTTATTTTCATTAATCAACATTCATATGCAATCATTGAAACTAAAATTCATGTTTGTTCTTATCTAATACGATTTTGAAATTTCGCGCATGCGCACAAGGCAGCTCGTACCTCCTTAAACATAACCATTTTAACTGCACAATAACGATGTTTTTGACACCTTATCAGGGACAATTATCGATTGTTTATTGAAGTGATCACTCTCCAGAGGTGTCATAAAGCTTTGTCACGCAATTACATGCTCATTAATTGTTAGTTCATTACCGGAAATTTACAAGCGAAGTGTATTTTCGGATAAGGAATACGAAAACGAAGTCGAATAAAATTGAAATTTGGATATTTTATGATATTTCTAATAAAAGCGGAGCAACTCCCGGAGAAACTCCACTTAAAGTGGATTACTTGGCAGGTATGCTAAATGTACGGGGACATAATATCTTACCTTTGGTTATACATGCCTCTAAAATCATAATTCTGTTGATAATACATAGGTTGTGGGTTTCTGTTTTCAATATTTCTATAGATAGCTGGTTCCCCTCTCTTCATGGCCAGTGAGTTCAGTTCTACAGTCGGAGTGATAGAGGAGCATTCAACATCTACAACAACAACAACATCTATAACAACAACAAATATATCATTCAGCAGCCAAAGGTCACAACGACTAAGACATAATCAGGGGTGTCAACAGAGCCAAATTAAAAATCCTGAAAATCATATGTTGCGGAACATTTTTGCCTAACAGGAGACTTTCAACCACATTGTTTCCATATTTAACTCAGTTTTTATTGAATAAAGTCCTTAAAGGCAGATTAAATTGACCATAACTTCGCCATTTCTTGAGATATTTTCATCAAATAACTTTTATTTTGGTCAGAAATGACAGCTCTTTCAGAATATATCCTAAAAATAAGATGTGAGTGTTTTTCAGGGGCCATAAAGAACATCTCTACACAAAAACTTACCAAAATTCAATCACTGAAATTTAAAATGACCATAAATTTGTCAATAATTTGAATATTTTCATCCAATCACTTTTATTTTCTGCCGAAAGGTTCATTCTTTCTTAAAAGAGCATTAAATCCTGATCATTTACAGGATTATTCCAAATCGTAGGATCCCTGATTAAACTATGGGTACTTACTTTCTGGCGTAACTTCCTCCAATCTTCTAGTTTTTGGAGGTGGATGTTTGAATTCTGTTTTCTCCAGTGCTATAGCAGCGGCCGCATGTTGTGCTTTCTTGATACTAGCGCCAGATGCTGAATACTCCTCCATTTCACCGATCTTCAGCTTGACGAAGAAGGTCTTTTTATGTGCCGGACCTTGCTCGTCAACCAGCGTGTACTGATGGGTTACCTATACAATCAAACAGCAACATATGCAGTGATTTTTCTTGAACAAAATGAAATTTTAGCGCTACAATTTGCAAAAATTGAAAATTATTAAAAAGGAATATTTTGGTTATAAATTGATCATATTTTGCTGTTTCTTACTGATAATACTCAAGTCATATGTAGCAACGACTTTTGCAAGTTTTAAAATCTAATGTTTTAACTTTTAAATCAACCAAATTGTTACTTTTAGTTGCTTTTAAACCAGCGAGAACAATAGGGGGGGGGGGAAATATGCATTCTGTTTGGGAAAAAAAATCAACTTTTTGGGAAAAATTGAGGTTATTTTGCTAGAGGAAAATGTATGCATTCAGCCCTAAAAATAGCCAAATAAAACACCGATAGGATAGACAAGTCAGTAAATCAAGGACAAACAGTACCGTACATCTGAAGGGATTATTACTATATCGCTGGCTAAGAATATGTGCTACTTACGACCGTAAGACTAGTACATATTTGAAACTTGCTGCACAAGGCACTTCTTGATGAGCCTATTTTCATGGAAATCAGAACAGGTCATGTTGACCAAATTGAAGTTGAAAAAGCTTGTTTTTCTATAAGTAAAGATTAGTTTTCAAACAGTTTTTTCTTGTTTTCTCAAAATAGCTTTTTTGTACTTACGACCTTCTCATTCTAAGCCAGCGATATAGTAAGGGCTGTTTTAAGGTGTCTTCTCCTAGAAATTCTTTTTTCACATCACTCAGATTTCACAAAATTGAAGCTAACCATACTGTACCCTGTTAAATCAGGCAAACCATATATTGGACCTAGTTAAATCGGGCTAACCATACTGGACCCTGTTAAATCAGGCTAACCAAATACCATACCTGTTAAATTGGGCTAACCCGGTACTGGACCCTGTTAAATTGGGCGTACGATTACTATACCCTGTTAAATCTGGCTAACCATATACCAGACCCTGTTAAATTGGGTAAACCATATATCGAAACCTGTTAAATTTGGCTAACCATATACTGTACCCTGCTAAATTGAGCTAACCATACAGTACCCTGTTAAATCAGGCTAACCATATATCAAACCCTGTTAAATCAGGCTAACCATATACTGGACCCCGTTAAATTGGGCTAACCATATAGTGTACCCTGTTTAATTGGGCTAAACATATACTGTATCCTGTTAAATCGGGCTAACCATATACTTCACCCTGTTAATTCAGGCTAACCAAATAGTACCCTGTTAAATTGGGCTTACCATTTTGTACCCTATAAAATCCGGCTAGCCATACAGTATTAGTATGTTAAATCAAGCAAGTCAAATACTGTACCCTGTTAAATCGGGCTAACTCGTTGATGAGGCACATGGGTGTTTTCTCTTTAGTGTTTGCCAAACTTTGTAGTTGTTGTTGTTGACTCGAGGATTGTCCCTTCTCATTGGTCAATACAGCATTGGTAGTTGAATCCTGTGAATGTGATTGGCTGGTGGTGGTCACATGACTAGAAACTCCATTCTGATTGGCCAATGATGAGGGGAAATGATGTGGATTGGCTGAGACTCCAGCTGAAACAGCCTTGGATGGCATTGCCATAGTTACAGTACCTGTAAATAAAACAAAGTTCTGTAAAATGCGACTTTGTGAAAAAAGGCGTCAAAGAAGTAACTGAGGGACAAATGGAACTCCTGCACAATAATAAATATTCCTGCAGACATGATATAACTAATAGGAGCCTTAGCAATTGCTCCTAACAGCGCTTGGAGTAATTCAGCAAAAAATTGTTTGATTATACGCCTACCCAGGCTGCCTTGGGTAGGCTACATGTACCTTTAGTTCATGGATTTGGAAAAGTTTAGGCTACCTTGAGTTAATTGGAAACTGTTTGTGCTACATTCAGTTCTTTGGAAAACTGTTCAGGCAACATTCAGTCCATTGGAAACGGTTTAGGCTACATTCAGTCCATTAGAAACTGTTTAGGCTACATTCAGTCCATTGGACAACTGTTTAGGCAACATTCAGTCCAATGGAAACGGTTTAGGCTACATTTAGTCCATTGGAAATGGTTTAGGCTACATTCAGTCCATTAGAAACTGTTTAGGCTACATTCAGTCCATTGGAAAACTGTTTATATGTAGGCTAACTACATTCAAGACATTCGAAAACAGTTTAGGCAGGGCTCGACACTAACACTGTTCCGAGACCAGTGAAAATCCAAAAGGACCAGTGACAATTCTGGAGGACCAGTAACTGTCCTATTTACAAATTGGGCCCTTTTGCCCTGTCGGACCAGTGGCCAAAATAGTTAGTGTCTAGGTCTGTTAGGCTTCATTTAATCCATTGGAAAACTATTAAGACCAGCTTTAATCAATAGCAAAACAGTTTAGGCTACCTCAAATACATTAGAAACTGTTTAGACAAATCACTTCTATTGATGACAGCTCTAACTATATATGGGAGATGTAAGGAATTACCAGAAGATATAAAGGTTCCTATATTTGTTGCCTGTCCTGGTAGCGTAACTCCTCCCGGACTACTGTATAACTGTTTGTTTGTATTCTGCTTAGCTTGTCCAGATCCTGTGTTTACATTCGGCTTCATTTTGTAACTTTATTTTATCTGAAAAAGAAATTTGAAATTAGTCAGTTTGGATCAGAAAATGAAAGTGATTAAGTTGGTTGAAATAAAAAATTGAGGCTGATATTGTAAGTACCAAGAGAAATATTTAACTGCTCATACTAAAAGACGTACAATGTTACTTAAATCACGTAAATAAGTGGACATTCACATAAATAAATTAAGCCCCATACGTGATTGCGCGTAACAAAAAAATAATTGAAAAGTACCTGCATTCACACGCTAAGTCATAACAAGAGGGCCCAAAGGGGCCCTAGGTCGCTCACCTGTCGAACTTTACCTAGATTTTGTTGAGATGATCATTGTGACCAAGTTTTTTACAGATTAGGTCAATATTGTGACCTCTAGTGACTTCACAGAGTTTTTATATGATTTGACCTTGTAACCTAGTTTTTGACCCCAGATAAACCAATATCAAACTTGATCTAGATTTTGTTGAGATGATCATTGCGACCAAGTTTCCTAAAGATCAGACCAAAACTGTGACCTATAATGACTACACAAGGTTTTTCTATTATTTGTCCTTGTGACCTAGTCTTTTACCCCGGATGAACTCATATCGAGCTTGATCAAGATTCTGTTGAGATGATCATTGTGACCAAGTTTCATAAAGATTAGGCCAAAATTGTGACCTCTAGTGACTACGCAAGGTTTTTCTATGATTTGACCTTGTGACCTAGTTATTGACCCCGGATGACCCAATATCGAACTTGACCTAGGTTTTGTTGTTATGATCATTGTGACTAAGTTTCGTAAAGATCAGGCCAAAACTGTGACCTCTAGTGACTACACAAAGTGTTTCCATTATTTCACCTTGTGACCTAGTTTTTGACCCCGGATGACCCAATATCGAACTTGACCTAGATTTCGTTAAGATGATCATTGTGACCAAGTTTCATAAAGATAAGGTTGAAATTGTGACCTCTAGTGACTACATAAGGTTTTTCTATGATTTGACCTTGTGACCTAGTTTTTGACCCCGGACGACCCAATATCGAACTTGACCTAGATTTTGTTGTGATGATCATTGTGACCAAGTTTCACAAAGATTGGGCTAAAATTGTGACCTCTAGTGTCTACACAAGCCAATTGTTGATGGACGGAAGGCGGACGACTGACGACGGACAAAGAGTGATCACAACAGCTCACTCTGTCACTTTGTGACAGGTGAGCTAACAAGAGGGCCCAAAGGGCCCTAGGTCGCTCACCTGTCGAACTTGACCTACAATTTGTTAAGATGATCATTGTGACCAAGTTTTATACAGATTAGGCCAATATGTGACCTCTAGTGACTACACAAGGTTTTTATATGATTGACCTAATGACCTACTTTTTTACCCCAGATGACCCAATATCGAACTTGACCTAGATTTTGTTGAGATGATCATTGTGACCAAGTTTCGTAAAGATCAAGCCAAAACTGTGACCTCTAGTGACTACACAAGGTTTTTCTATTATTTGACCTTGTGACCTAGTTTTTTACCCCGGTTGACCCAATATCAAACTTGATCTAGATTTTGTTGAGATGATCATTGTGACCGAGTTTCATAAAGATTAGGCCAAAATTGTGACCTCTAGTGACTATGCAAGGTTTTTCTATGATTTGACAATGTGACCTAGTTTTTGACCCAAGATGACCCAATATCGAACTTGACCTAGATTTTGTTGTTATGATCATTGTGAACAAGTTTCATAAAGATCAGGTCAAAACTGTGACCTCTAGTGACTACACAAGGTTTTTCTATGATTTGACCTTGTGACCTAGCTTTTTACCCCAGATGACCCAATATCGAACTTGACCTACATTTTGTTGTGTTGATCATTGTGACCAAGTTTCGTAAAGATTATGCTAAAACTGTGACCTCTAGTGACTACACAAGGTTTTTCTATGATTTGACCTTGTGACCTAGTTTTTGACCCCTGATGACCAATTATCGAACTTGACCTAGATTTTATTGAGATGATCATTGTGACCGAATTTTGTAAAGATTAGACCAAAAATGTGACCTCTAGTGACTACACAAGGTTTTTCTATGATTTGACCTTGTGACCTAGTTTTTGACCCCGGATGACCCAATATCGAACTTGACCTAGATTTTGTTGAGATGATCATTGTGACCAAGTTTCATGAAGATTAAGTAAAAAATTTGACCTCTAGTGACTACACAAGGTTTTTCTATGATTTGACCTTGTGACCTAGTTTTTGACCCCGGATGACCCAATATCGAACTTGACCTAGATTTTGTTAGGATGATCATTGTGACTAAGTTTTATAAATATTAAGTCAAAATTGTCACCTCTAGTGACTACACAAGGTTTTTCTATAATTTGACCTAGTGACCTAGTTTTTGACCCCAGATGACCCAATATCGAACTTGACCTAAATTTTGTTGAGATGATCATTGTGACCAAGTTTCATAAAGATTAGGCTAAAATTGTGACCTCTAGTGTCTACACAAGCCAATTGTTGACGGACGGACGGACGGACGAAGAGTGATCACAAAAGCTCACTCTGTCACTTTGTGACAGGTGAGCTAAAAATAGATTCCAGATTCTAAAAATAGGTTTCCCGGAACGAGATTAGATTACGAAAGTTCATTAGTGGAAAATCCCATGTTAAATGAAAACGAGGCTCCCTGCGTGTAAGACCCGCGATAAGTCATGTCTAATTCCCTTATCCCGGTCTGGGCCGGTCTAACGAAGACTAGTTTACAATTTACATGTACCGATGGATATACTGCTTGACAAGTATGCATAACCATTCCACGTCAATTGCAAAATATGGCTCAGTCGACTTTAGCCAAATTCGGCTTCACTAATCCGCAGAATAGAACAGATGAGGAACTTCCAGCGAATACTGAGTCGGTCAGAGAGTAAAAAAAACACCATAAACGATTTCAGTCTAAATGGCTGACAGAATTTTCATGACTTCAGTTCTAAAAAAGAAAAATTACATGTCTAACCTGTACACAATTTCAACCCGATAAAACCATTTTCGTGACGGGGTGCGTGAATTTTCAACGTTCTGTATTAATACATTCCATACCCCCTAAAATTAGATTTTACCCCCAGTTTTGAATCCCAGGGGGTAAATTTACCCCTGAAAAAAGTTAGTGGGAACATGGCAGCCCAATAGTCAGAAATTTCAAAAGTCACCAAGACCTTGACCTACGGACCTCAAAAGCATTTAGGTGTCATCTGCTGTTAATGACCCACCTCCATGTAAAGTTTGAGGATCCTAAGGGCAGTTACTTACAAAGTTTTCTCCAGGTATTGGACAGAAACCATTTAGTCTACCGACCGACATGTGCAAAGCAATAAACCCCCTCATCAAACTTCAAAGATGGGGGGGGGGGGGGGGGGGGGCATAATTATTGAAGTAATATGCATCTAGAAAACAACATTTCCATCCTAGATTGTTTTTACATGTGCATGAATTTTGTGTAGTAATATTGTATAATCACATGAAACTTGGACATCATCGATTCTATTGATCGCATTACGCTACCAGCACACTGGCACTGTTTCTGACAGGTCAGTCCAGGTCATCCATGAGCAACAACTCCCAGGCAAGACCAGCGACTTCGCTTGAACCACCTCCGGACCTAAGGTTCAAAACTGCTGTAGACCGGAGCTAGTCAAGACTCAGGGCGAGTTTGTCAGTACTGACTGTAGTCAGCGCCATATTATGCGGACGGGTCTAGAATGGTAGAAAGATTATAGCACCATTGCCTTACGAGCCTGATTCAATATTTAAAATTCAGAAAATAAGTAACCCATCTATAGCACAGTGTAAACCTAGCTTTGAGACGCCCCTAGAAACCCATATTTTAGGTTATTAACAAAGGTGTTTAATGATAATGTGCGATTATATAAATAGGAATTGACATCTTGTGATAGATCATTCTCTATTTATTATAATTTTGCTAAAACAGCGGTAAGAATAGTCACTTGCAGGGCTGTTTCACTATTCTTAAGAGAGAGCTTAAGAACAGCCTAAGAGTAAGACGCTATTCTTACGGACCCCGTATATGGCGACCCCGTATATGGCGTAAGAATTTAGAATAGCCACAGTCTTAGACTCTTACAACAGCCCTGGAGGCCGTTGCCAAACCATACCACTTCCGAGCGCTCGGTAGCGCTACGCTAGGAAACGGATTGCTTCCAAAAAGCGCTTCGTAGCGGACGAAGCGGAAACATTAAATGCTACCGGCGAGCTCTAGCGGATAGCAGACCATTTCGTTCCGCTATCGAGCGCTTTCTTATGCAACAGACCACTTCGGTAGCACTTGCCTAGCAAAGTGTAAAGAAACTCTCGCTCGTAGTGTGTTGTTGCATAGACGTAGGAAAGCGCTCGTTAGCGCCTTTTGGAAGAGGCTTGGTTAAGAACGGCTCCAGAAGTAACTTGAATGTATCGACTGATCTAACAAGCTGCAAACTAAACCAACATCACTACAGTAATGTCTTACAATAAACTATGGGTCAAAAACTGCTTGACATAGCTGTTTATTCATGATTCTCTAGAAATTCTAACTTCTATTTCTAAGAAATGCAAAATGGAGAGTAAACAGAACTGAAAAGAACGCAACAAGTTTCCAATAAAACAGTTTGACTCACATTCGTTTTATAATTATAGTAAGACAGAATACGGAAGACGTCTCACACCAACAGACCGACAAAAACTCGTGTTATATTGGCAAACATGAAAGAAAATCGCAGTCAAACACACGCAAGTAGTGTGTCTGCACCCAAATAAACTCTTAGACTGAAACCACTTCCGGTAAATAATGATTAAATAGTAACGAAATGGTAACTCTAACGGAACGGTCTTTTTACCAATTGCTGAATAATTTCCAACAGTTACTATACGGTACTCGGGTTCTTCCGTGATCTGTATCAATATAATTAATATGATGCATTCAAAACTGACCAGTGCCCGGAATTACAACCTATACTTACACTCAGCACTCAACACTCAACTATTGAAAATTTAATTTTTTGAGTCATTATGTGTCATAGATTGCAAAACTAGATGAGGAAAATAAATAAAATTGTTATAAGAGTATTGAAAATAACATTTGGTAACTTTTTGGCATTTTAGTACTTTTATGAAGTATAAATGCAATTTGTGAATCTGAGTGCCACACTCAGCACTCAGACTGATAAATCACATTTATAGCTTACAAATACACTAAATTACACTATGAAATAGGCCAAAAATAAAATTTAGTACGAATTTAACATTATTACAACTTCTTGTTCTCAAAATGTTTCACTAAGAACGTCAAAAGAGTGAATTTCAATATTTGAGTGCTGAGTGTTGAGTGTAAGTATTGGTTGTAATTTCGGACCCTGTAATTAATATCACGACATGTAAGTTTATAAAATAGAAACAATGCACGATAAAGCAATAACAGACATGTAGTAAAACATTAGAAGTATAGTGAAAGCTTTACGGACCAGGCAGCTTGTGTCGTTGTCATGTGGATATGATCCCATGGTTTCCTCTAAAAACATGCGAAGAGTATCGAGATCTGAAAAAATGTTGTTTGGTTGTAGAGGGGACCATACGGGGGTCATATAAACATAGTCGCCTGAATGGAACGTTGCTCTACCTACCAATTTCAATATTTCGAGAAAATCTAGTTTAAAGTTTCAGTAGTTCATATTTCTGTAATTGTTCAAGATATATGGACACCATTATATGCGAATTTACAGCATTACGAACATATTTAGAATATCAATTGCAAGTTAAATATTTATAAAATGTTGTATGTGTTTATTTATTTATATTTTTTTGTTTGAAGATAGAGCAATTTTGTCAAAATATTTCATCTTTCTTAAATGTGATTTGCTCCTGATACTTGAGATAGAGCAGTTCTTTATCGAAAGTTAAAGAAAATAGAGCAGTTATTTATAGAAAATTAAGGAAAAATAGCAGTTATGTATTGAAAGTTATGGTGATAAAGCAGTTCTGTATTGAAAGTTATGGAGACAGAGCAGTTCTTTATTGAAAGTTATGGAGACAGAGCAGTTCTGTATTGAAAGTTATGGAGACAGAGCAGTTCTGTATTGAACGTTAAGGAGAAATAGCAGTTATGTATTTAAAGTTATGGAGATAAAGCAGTTCTGTATTGAAAGTTATGGAGACAGAGCAGTTCTTTATTGAAAGTTATGGAGATAGAGCAGTTCTGTATTGAACGTTAAGGAGATAGAGCAAATTATTAACCATGTACTATGTGTCACATGTACAAATAACTTTATTTGACTGGCTAAATATATTTATTACAGGTAAACTGCTCCAACTCCTGGAGTTGAAACAGTATAAGAGTCAATTTTAGATTTATTTTATGGCGATATAGCAAATCATTACTGAGTATCTTCGTTTATGTTGAGGGGATTTATTATTACATTAGATATTATTGTAGAGCTCGAAGAGACGACTTCAGTGATACAAAAATCTCAATTTTGACAAAAATGGAGATAGAGCACTTCTGTAGTTGTGATATCTCACTCAAAGGCTATACACGTAAAATTGGTTACCAATGCATCGTGCGTGGAACCACCAGGGAGGTGTTCCCACCGGCAAAGCTCAGGAGCTTTATCACAGAACGTTCTTGGGTAAAACCGGTATTTGAACAGGTCACATGATGCTTGGTAGAGTTGAACATGGATTTGATGTTTGATGTCTTGGAAGTTATTTGTCTCAGGTATGCTTCTGCTGATGTGTCGATAAGTTTATGATGTTTCTTGCATACACAGTGATTTGGAGTTTGGTTCACCTGGTGTCTAAGGAAGAATTCCATGCCAAGTTAAAATTGGACCATGGAGTATGAAAACTTATCAATGTACGTGCTTGGATGTCTACAGTAACACCGAGATGCTTTGTTGCTGAATATTGTGTTAATATTGTGCCCCCCTCAGTTGGCCTCGGAGTGACCATTTTATACATCCCAAAATTGTTAAAATCCTTAAAATATTACCAATCTACCTGGCTATAGATCGATATTTTGTGATAGTGGTCTCTGTATAATACATATAGCGGAAGCGAGAGTAATAAAATGTGCCCCTGTTATTATATACAGGCCCTAATTACACATGACTGGACCAGTCAGACGCTTTCATAAATCTGAATGATCATGATTTAGGTGCCTAGATCACTGGTGTTTAATTCATTGATTTATGTTACTATAACGTGTGTGCTGATCGATTTAAAAATAGTGACACGATAGAACTTAATTACATTTCGAAATTTTCTAGTTGGTAGAGTTGTTACTGATTATGAAACAATGCAATTGTAATAATTTCGCGTGAGTTAAAAGCTAGAAAAAACGATTTTAATTTAAACTGACAAGAATCTTCTCAAGGGTCGCTTTTTGACAGTTCATGTGTCTAGTATTGAATTTTAATATATTTTAAAACGTTAGTGTGCAGGAAATCCCATGATTTTTATTTAAATTTATTAAAAATCAATCTGAACCTGTGGAAACTTTATGTATAGATCTAACATTGTTTATTTCATGGGCTATTTATTTTCATGTGTAGCAGTAGGCCTACAATTTTTATAATTTAACGTCTAACTCTAACTTTTCAACGGCCTGTGTAAACAGTAAATTTTGTTTTAATAATTGCATAAAAATTGTACGTTGTCTGATTATGTAGCGAACAGTGATTTTTTATTATTTGACGCCTGATTTGTAAATTTTAGGGAATTGAAAGAAATTATTTTTAAATAATTGTTCAACTCCTCGTATTTTCTGCTGAAGTAGCAGTACAATTCTATTGACGTTACTTCTGATTAAAGCGCAGGAAATTGCATGAATTTAATTCGAAAAGTGAAAAGTCTTCACAGGGTGGGGACACCCCTCCAGCACCCAACCCACCATGACATCCAAAAAATAGCTGTGCCCCCCCACACTTAATTTTCTAGACCCGGGCCTGTTTATGCTGGTGACTAAATGAATTGGTTTTCGTGATCATGTAATTCTGAAAAAGCTGCATTCCCAATTGTGGAATTCCATTCGCCATTTTTGCTCCAATTGAACAAATTTGATTAAATGTCATTGACCATCCCATTCATAAAGTGATTTTTGCATTAAACACGTAAATAAGTTAATTACAATGTATAAATCAATTTTTATTCAAAACCCCTAAAACTATTGGTATAAAACTTTCTAATGATTAACGGTGTTCGTTTCGACATTTAAAGACCATTTCGTGTTTAAGAAAACATCGCATTATTGAAATATTGTAAACCAGTCACTTTTCGGCAATTCCGTACTTTTCCGTAAACGGCAACGAAACTAGCATCAAAATGGCCGACTGCTGCTAATTGAAATTCGCATCCACCAATTAGTGTTTTTAAATATATTATTAATGCGCAGTTCGACTAATTTATTCGCGTAAATATGTCGATGATAGCAAAGAATAGAATTAAAAGTACTTGGACACCATTAAGTAACGAAGAAACTAACAATCAGGTAAAACAACACAGGAAATCCGGTTGGGACATGTTTGTTTATATTCGTTCATTGTTTATTGTGGCTTTTAATTTCAACAGGAATGTAATTGTGTCCTTTTCTTTGACTTGCTAACATGTTAGTTAGTTCATTAGATGGGGTGGCACGGTGGTCAAGTCTGTAACGCTCTTGTCTAATGCTTGAGAGGTCCCTCGAAGGGGTCAGTTTGTCATTTTTGAAACATTTTTTTCAGTGTTTTCTACCTAACTAGATATGAACTGCTTGGTAATCCTGAGGTAGTCTCGCGTGTATCAGGTTGGGTACAACGCTAAATTTAGTAACGTTTGTAAAAAATTGATATTACCATTCACTATCAACAAATTTTTAGTTAGTTGCTTTGTATGTTGTTACAATTAATAAATTAAAATGTTTTGCAGGTAATCTGATTGAAATCGGACGTAAAACAACGAAGTTATTGCATAAATAAAATTTGGAAAATAATATGAGTTATCTCCCTTTTAATTAAAATAAGTTGATGCAAAAAACGCAACGGTGAAATTTTATTTTTTTGTAAGTTTTCTACATTATAGATGTTACTGAAGAAAACTGCCCAGTCAATTTCTTGCAATTATCAAGCTAAATTATCAAACCAATACAGTTCATGCAGTTTTGTCACCATATGTAACTAAATTTAGTTACACAAAGGCGTTACTAAATTTAGTCTTGTCCCCAACCTGTGTATGGTAATCCTGAGGTAGTCTCTTGTGTATGGTAATCCTGAGGTAGTCTCTCGTCAGTCTCGTGTATGGTAATCTTGAGGTAGTCTCTCGTGTATGGTAATCCTGAGGTAGTCTCACGTGTATGGTAAACCTGAGGTAGTCTCGTGTGTATGGTAATCCTGAGGTAGTCTCTCGTGTATGGTAAACCTGAGGTAGTCTTGTGTGTATGGTAATCCTGAGGTAGTCTCTCGTGTATGGTAATCCTGAGGTAGTCTCTCCTGTATGGTAATCCTGAGGTAGTCTCTCCTGTATGGTAATCCTGAGGTAGTCTCTCGTGTATGGTAATCCTGAGGTAGTCTCGCGTGTATGGTAATCCTGAGGTAGTCTCTCGTGTATGGTAATCCTGAGGTAGTCTCTCGTGTATGGTAATCCTGAGGTAGTCTCTCGTATAAGGTAATCCTGAGGTAGTCTCTCGTGTATGGTAATCCTGAGGTAGTCTCTCGTGTATGGTAAACCTGAGGTAGTATCTCGTGTATGGTAATCCTGAGGTAGCCTCTCGTGTATGGTAATCCTGAGGTTGTCTCTCGTGTATGGTAATCCTGAGGTAGTCTCGAGTGTATGGTAAGGGTGTAACAATATACCGTTGGACGGTATACCGAATTTGTTTGGTCTCGGTACGGTTCACGGTACGACGATGGTCCGGAACGGTACGGCTACGATACGGCCTCTACCCATTCTCTAGTTAAAACGAAGTAATTATTAAGTATCATTTGCTTGACATTATTAATACATTGAACGTGGGAACATCGCCCATTGTTATTGATAAACTCCGAATGCCACATCACTGAAGCAATAATGCATTTGTTATCGTCGATCGTGAAACTCGCGGTGACATCGGCAGCCATTTTTATTTCTGCGGAATGACTAAAGTCCGTTTGGGACCGTACGTATCCGGACTGAAAATATGAAATACGACGGACAAAACACGTGGACTCCTTGATAGCTCATACAATGAATATGTTATTTTTGTTTTAAAAATAACTTTAAAGGAAGCATGATAAATGACTAAGTGAAACTAAAGGTGACAGTTGATGGCTAAAATGGGGCTATTGTTGGCATTCATGAGAAGTCTTTTACCTTTATTTAATACCTTAATTAGGAAAAAGAACTGACTGATACATGTAATATGGGGAACTGATTTTGTTTAGGAAAAACACATTTTCCTTGGAGGAAAGGTTTTATAAAGCCTCTGCTTGATTATAAGGGGAAAACCCTGTGATGTAATAAAGTTAAACAGAAAAGATGCTCATTATCCTGTCTTCATGTTAAACTATTTGTATCGCGATACGTATTGTATCATAATTCATAATCATATACTCCGTACCGTGAGACGTATCGTATCACAAGGTGGGCGTATCGTTACACCCCTAGTGTATGGTAATCCTGAGGTAGTCTCGCGTGTATGGTAATCCTGAGGTAGTCTCTTGTGTATGGTAATCCTGAGGTAGTCTCTCGTGAATGGTAATCCTGAGGTAGTCTCTCGTGACTGGTAATCCTGAGGTAGTCTCGCGTGGTAATCCTGAGGTAGTCTCTCGCGTGGTAATCCTGAGGTAGTCTCTCATGTATGGTAATCCTGAGGTAGTCTCTCGTGTATGGTAATCCTGAGGTAGTCTCGCATGGTAATCCTTGGGTAGTCTCTCGCGTGGTAATCCTGAGGTAGTCTCTCGTGTATGGTAATCCTGAGGTAGTCTCTCGTGTATGGTAATCCTGAGGTAGTCTCTCGTGTATGGTAATCCTGAGGTAGTCTCGCGTGGTAATCCTGAGGTAGTCTCGCGTGTATGGTAATCCTGAGGTAGTCTCTCATGTATGGTAATCCTGAGGTAGTCTCGCGTGTATGGTAAACCTGAGGTAGTCTCTCGTGTATGGTAATCCTGAGGTAGTCTCTCGTGTATGGTAATCCTGAGGTAGTCTCTCGCTTGGTAATCCTGAGGTAGTCTCGCGTGTATGGTAATCCTGAGGTAGTCTCGCGTGTATGGTAAACCTGAGGTAGTCTCTCGTGTATGTTAATCCTGAGGTAGTCTCTCGTGTATGGTAATCCTGAGGTAGTCTCTCGTGTATGGTAATCCTGAGGTAGTCTCTCGCATGGTAATCCTGAGGTAGTCTCTTGCGTGGTAATCCTGAGGTAGTCTCACGTGTATGGTAATCCTGAGGTAGTCTCTCGTGTATGGTAATCCTGAGGTAGTCTCTCGTGTATGGTAATCCTGAGGTAGTCTCACGTGTATGGTAATCCTGAGGTAGTCTCTCGCGTGGTAATCCTGAGGTAGTCTCTTGTGTATGGTAATCCTGAGGTAGTCTCTCGCGTGGTAATCCTGAGGTAGTCTCTCGTGTATCGTAATCCTGAGGTAGTCTCTCGTGTATGGTAATCCTGAGGTAGTCTCTCGAGTGGTAATCCTGAGGTAGTCTCTCGTGTATGGTAATACTGAGGTAGTCTCTCGTGTATGGTAATCCTGAGGTAGTCTCGCGTGTAAAGAACTAAGGAGTATAGTATGGGAACAGCTTGGGTAGCGCACACGGTTTCCTTGTATTAAACAGTTTTTAGCTCGACTATTCAAAGAGAGCTATTGTACTGGTATATTGGGTCAGAACGGCCTACTTACAAGAACGGCCCAGTATAAATGTACCAGAATGGCCCACTCTTAAGGTGTACATAAAGGGCCCACTTTAATTAAAAAATCGGAGTTTATAGACAACAATTATGCTCAAATAACAGGGTTTCCCTAGGATATTTTAGTGCCCTGGTCCCGAGGTGCTTTGATTTTGAAATCTATTCTTCCGGGGCGCTTGAAAATCGTCTTGCACATTGATCAATGTTGCTGCGCGCTTGAATTTCAGTCAAATAGGGTAATGGTTACATTACATGTACCAGCTCAGCGTGAGATCTAAGATGCTGTGTTGAAACTCTGTGCATTTATGGCAGCCAATTAAAAGTCAATTAGACTATCATGAACAAATTGTTACAATTGATAATTGCCTTGGGCAACAGGCATGACCGGCAAACAAACAGATTACCAATTACTAACACTGATCAGCACCAATTAACTCCAAAATATTCCTGGGGAAAGCCCTGAATAATATAAATATTTGAGCTGTTAAGTGCAGACAACAAACTATACCACAGTATTTTTCAGTTCATTCCGTAATAATTTATTTATCAACAGGCCTTCTTGGTTAGTGGGCTGTTCTGGTCACCGGACCCTTTTGGGAAGCCTGAAACATTGTACTCGCCCATGCGTCTGCATTACACTTTTGGTTAAGGTTTTTAATGCAAGCTACTGTGTTAGGCCATATCTGACATAGTATCCTTGCTATGGCAATGAAACTTACAATTACAGTTGTTTACCATCATTAGACAACACTACCAGTCAAGTCCAATAACTTCATTTTGATTTTAATTGGAGTTCTTCCCCTTTATAAGTAAGTCTTTTTGGCTAAGATATTGCTGTTGTCTGTGAGGAATCTAAAGTACAGATCTGGGTTTTACTATCCATTGTGTAATCTTGTTCTTTTCTTTACAGATCTTTGAAGAAAGAAGAGTTCTTATCAATAAATGGGTAAGAAAAAAATACATCAGAAGTTTGAATTCATTTTAACTATTAAAATGTTAGATCTGTCTGTAAAAATCAACACCAGGGTACTGTTTTATCAAAGCACTTCCAAAATCTTAAACTTAAGTCCAAATTTAAATTCTTAATTATTCTTTAAAACCTACATAATTGGTGACTTATATTATTTGTACGAGTTCCTTGACTGAATATTAATTAGTATTAAACAACCCTTTATCACAATTGTTAGCTGTTAAAGAGCTATAAAGAATTTAAACATAAGTTTACGATAGTCGTAACTGCTTTGTTCTGTACATTAGAAAGGTGGTTGTTTCTACTAAACATACCAGTAAACGACACAACCCATTTTGTTTATGCTAGGGTCACAAAGCTCGTACGATATCCGTACGAATTTATCAACTCGTACGAGTTCACAATTTTTGAAATCCTATGGGTTTTTGTATGTTCGTAGCGACTGGTCACAACTCGTACGGACCACAAACGATCTATAGAGATGCACTGGAAAGATATCCGTTCGATGCTCGTACGAGTTAAGAAAATCCGTACGAAGCTCGTATGAGTCTTCGGTGTCCGTACGGACGCCGTGCAAGTTTGCCAAAATCAACTCGTACGGAGCTCGTAGGGCAAATGTGACCTTAGCATTACTGGTATAACACGCAAGGCTAGCTGACAGAAAAATAAGACAATTAAGATCACATGACCAGGTGACCGATTATCGCTAAGTTTATCAGGCACCCCATTAACAGGCAGATTTTGCCGGAAGTGACTGGATAAAACAGGCAAGGCTACATGTAGCTGACAGAAAAATAAGACAATTAAGATCAAGACGTACATAAAGACATTTGTGACATCATGATATAAACAAAGAATGTCTTATACACATGATGACCTTATGCCATTTGCATAATCATAAATGTATACTGTGTAATATGATTTTTATGTCAAACTAGTAACATGTGCGTGTGTGATAACACATATATTGAATGCTAACTGATGAGATATAGAGTTCTATCAGTGAAATAAAACCTATATCAGTCATTGGTTATCACTCACTGCAGTGACTGATATAAGCTCCCCCCCCCCCCACAGCGACTACTTAAGTCATTAATTTTACAAAAACACATATCCTCTATATATATATTTATATTATATTTACAGTTTGAAAAATGGACACACGAACAAAGGAAACATATATTGGAAGACCTCATACAAAAGTCAAAGATGAAAGAGAAAGGTTTTGTACGTGATTATGTCAAAGATAATGTACCGGCGTTGAAGAGAGATTTCACGCGTCATCTACCGAGAGTTATATCTATATATATATTCTCATTTCTTGATCCAAGAAGTCTCAGCAGATGCTCACAGGTTTGTGATCTAGTTATATTTTAATATTTATTTATAATATTTCCCGCTATATCTGGCCGTGTGGTCTGCAAGTATCTGGAAGTGCCAGGAAGCTGTGTATTGGTGCTGTACACCGGGCACATTAAAGAACCAGGCTGTCTATTCGAAATAAGAACTAGGTGCACTTCTGCAGTGCCGGACATGCCTGTATCTAATGTCTCTCTCTCCCTTCAGGGGCTTTCTCTCAGTCTGTCCCTCTGGTCAGATCATGCTGTATCTGCACTGGTAGAGGATGCACCTGCGCCCTTGTGGCTGCAACAAAAAATAATAATGTAAAGTGCCTTTGAACGTGCGTTCACATGAAAAGGGCGCTATATAAATCTGGTATTTTTTTTTGTATTTTTTTTTAGTTGAAACTAATTTTTTAAGGGAGTTTTATGGACACTTGTTTTTATCCGACCCTTTTGACCCCTTAAATTCTGGAAGCAACGTTTCGTCAATTTGACCCTTGAATTTTGACTTAAGGATAAAATTTCGTTCAAATTGTTTGGCTATAAAAATCTATATATAATGATCACATTGACTCTTGAAATTCTTCACCTGACTTCTAGTGAAACACCTGTTGGCTATACACCTGGGTACTGTTTTATCAAAGCACTTACAAAAATTGTAAACTTACGATCAAATTTAAATTCTTTCTAATTTGTTTACAATTAAAAGTGATGGTAAATGGAGCTGCATTAATAATAATGATTCAGTTAAGGAAATCCTACGTACCATATCTGTCACCAATTTGCAGTTTTTGAAGAATTATAAAGCATTTAAATTTGAGCATAACTTTAAGATATTACAATGTATGAAAAGCTTTGATAAAACAGTATCCTGCTGGCCATATTTGGTTTGCCACGTAGCTCTGTTCAGGGTGGCCACAGACTCTGGAAAACAGCACAGCACAAATAACAGTATTCTCTGTTGAAAACCTCTGTAGTTAAAATGCATGATGCCATAATGAGTAATAATGACCTGTTTATGAGATAAAGGGAGGTAATTTGAAAGTTATATTACACTAAGTGTAGAATAAAACAATTGCACTCACTATATGATTACTAATCTGGATACTTGTAACATCATTTTTATGCCCCAGCATTTACTGATGCGGGAGGCATATACAGGGTGTCCCAAAAAAACGGGGACCTAGGCTAAACATTCGTAACTTTTTCTCTTTTGTTAATAACACAATGTCAATATGACAAAACATTAAGGGATGAACACCGTTCAAAATAACAACATCATAATTGTGATTATTTAGTCCGAATACCCAAAATTATCTCCCTTGTTTTCAATCACGTATTTCAGTATATTAGAATACAGTGAACAGGGAATTTCAGCATGTTCATAAACAGATTTACATGCTGATCCCAAATGACATTTCAGGGGTCCCATAGTCAACGATAATGAATCTGTATACACTTATTCATCATGTATAGCAAACAGATTCACTATAGCCTAGTATAGGGCCCATCTCCGAGCTAAATTTAGGCCAAATTGCCCTTAGGTATGAGGTCAAATGTTAGTACTTTCTTGCGAATATATCAAGATGTTGCTGTTGATTTGTTGTAATAAGTGGTTTCTGCTTTCTTATAAATGCTGACACACTTAATGACTCTGATATACATCTATGAACTTATGATTTGGATATAAGTTCATTTTATTGCCTTTTGCTTCTTACTAAGCTTTCTTGTTGATTGTTCTCAATAATAATAAACGAATCTTTATATTTTGCTTCTTTGGCGGTTGTTAATGAATATTTTGAAGGTTATCTGCTTCCCTTTTATTTTATAAACTTGCCACTTTCTCCCCTCTTTCATTATTTCATTGCAAGGTTCTTCGATTTTTACAATATTTTCATCACCTCTGTGGTTTTAAACTTTGTTTTCTTAATACAAACACTCAAGGCAACAATGTCTTATCTAATGATGACATTTTCAAGACCAGTCAGCAAAAAAAACAGGAAATGACACCGTGTGTGAAATGATGACGTCACTTCCTGTTTTATGGCAAAACCTATTAACAAGTACTTATTTTAAAATTAGAAATTACTTTTATACACTCTCACAAAACAACAGTCAAATTCATAAAAAATTGAAAAAGTTATAAAGGATTTAGGTAGGTCCCCTGTATAGTGATTGTCTTGTCTGTTTGTTCGACCGTCCGCTCATTCCATTGAAAATGTTAACCAAAACTATCAAGTTCTCGAAACTCAAATATTTTCTGAGTCCTTCTCGCCATTGCTTTCAAACTTGGCATACTTGTTTACCATCATAAATACCTTACATTGTCAATGCCATGTATCACTGTCCAACATTTCTACATAATTATGGCCCCCTGATTGACTTAGCTAGTTATTATGGACAAGGCTTCTACCAGGGCATAAGCATTTACCGAACACAGTCTTGTTGATTGTATGTTTGTAGGTATGTTGGTACTGGAAGTTTGTGACAGAACTAGATCAACTGTGGATGCCTAAATGTATCAAACTAGGATGGAATTTACCCATCATGCCCGGACAATACGAGATGGGCGTATGGAAGAGGAACTATATAGAGAATATAAAAACTCTACAGATTATGTTTCCAAAGGTAAGAAGAGAAAACATCTAACAAATCTGGATTTGCTGCACTAGAAAGAATGAACTTATCTGCAGAAACTGAAAGTAATTTGATAAAAAAGTACGAAGTATTGACAGAATTGCGGTCATTTAAAATTTCATCGTCTGAATTTTGTCTGAAAACATCTGTCTCAAAAAAAGGGGGGTGCGTTTAAACCCTTAGTAAGTCATCCAGGTATAGCTCTCCAGCTTGTTATCAGTGTAGATGCATAGAGTATAAATATATCATACAAAGTGAATATGCACTAGATTGAACAAAAATGAATATCGAAAATGCATTTAATTTTCTTTTTTATGCCCCCGTATCGATAGATCGGATGGCATATAGTGATTCACCTGTCCGTCCGTTCGTCCGTCCGTCCTGGTTAACCCAAATTGACCGTTTCTTCTAGCATCATTATGGCTTGCTACAAAGCTTCCAAACTTGCATGGATGTTGTATATGAACACTCTCCACACGCCAGTATCACCTAACCCCATTTTGACCTTCACCTTGACCTAATTTTGGACTTAGACTTATGGACAAGGCTTCCACAGGGGGCATAAGCGTTTATTGAACGCAGTCTTGTTGTAAACCTGTGCGAGGCTAGTGTTATCTCCGGCACACTATATGTTTACATGTTTAAATTATCCAACAAATTCGCTCGTAAATGTCCCACAAGTATTACGGCATGAGTGCAGTTTTCTATTAACATATTCTTTTCAACAAATTTCCTATATACTAACAAATTTTTCATTTTTCAGACACATTAGTTTCTTTTTGTAAATTATTTCAGAAAAGCACCCGACTAGATTTGTCAAAGTTGAACATACAATCCAAACGACCCCCAAAGTCTGCAAAGAACGGAAAGACTACACCATGGCGAGGCTCTGACCCTGTACCCAAGGATACGTGGAGATATAATGTGCTGGAAAATGATGATGTAGTCAGTGATGTCCAGAAAATGTAATCTTATATTTTAAATTCATAGCTGAAAATGTTTGTAGCCCTGTACAATCAGAAACTTTTTTAAGATATTAATTTTCACTAAATCTATGAATTGGATGATTTTGCTTTAAAAAGTGTATGTAAAATGCAGAAAGGCTTTTTCTAAAATTTTACTGAACCACGAAATCAAATCCCCAATGAATAATTATACAATAAATATGTCAAGTTTACAGTGGCTGTCATACTGGCCATCAAGTTCAGTCAGGTATATGACTGGGTTTCTGGGAAGTTTACTTGCATATATTAACATGTAAAAAGAACTGTACTATATCTGTTTGATGTTTGAATAATTTTTGATATTTTGTGTGAATTATGACCTTGCTATTTTCAAGAAAGCTGAAAACTTTGGAATTATATCCCCACAAACTGGTCTTTCTCACCAAAACTACAGTACTGTAGTAAAAAAACTTTCAGAATAGATAATAGAATTTCAATGCAAAGAGGGAATGTCTTGGAAATCATAAAGATTATATTAAGTCCGACAGGGAAGGCAGCACTCAACTTAACCAGCCGAGCACAGAAAACATTTAAAACACACAAAGCATAATGCGCAGATCCGCCCAAGTCCAAGCTGTCGAAAAGTATAATAATTTATTATAAAGGTCAGATGGGGGAGATTTTATTGAATACTATTTATTTCAGGAGAAAACGGAAATCTTACGCACACGAAGGAAAGGATGTAGCTCGACATTCGAGGAGTAAAGTAAAAACAGGACAACATATACACAACACAGAAGTGAGAAGATCACAGTCATACACAGTAAGATTGCTGATTGCAAAATACTGAGCTTCACTGAAAAGTTACCACTTATATATACATCTGTATTTTGTATACAATATGACCTATCGGTACAAAAGTTTTATAGTGTGTGCATTTGAATATTGTTAAACAGGATAGCTATGACTACACAGTAAGGTCAAAACATAGTCGTGTTCGGCTTTTATCACAGTGTAACATGAATTTTAAAATATAAGAGTCAGTAGGGTGGTAACTTTTCATTGACACTGAGTATACTTTGTGCATAACCGCTTACTCCAGTGCTGGTATTTATTAAGCAACTTAGTGAAAGACTTAAATTAAAACTTTGTGAGGCACAAGCGGATTCCTCACGAATAAAACAAAAACCCATGTTTTCCTATTTAACTATCATAGCTCTTGAGAACTATGTTAAAAAATAAACATCTTGATTTTCTATTTATGAATGTTTTACTCACAGGTAACTGTATCATTAATAATGAGTAAACAAACGAAAACTTTTTTTTTATAAAATTTATGATATAATATATAAAATAATTTTTTTTCTTTACTCTTTATCAATGATACCTTGTACAGTTACCTAGCTGTGATATTAAACAAATTAAATTACACTTTCAGCCATGTTGTCATGTTTATTTCTACGGTAAAACAGGTTTTAGAATTCAAGGTATCAATCTCATTTAAATCAGACCATTATTATGCTTCGCTACTTTACGCTGATATAGGATCTGATGACACTCTGTGTGGGGTCATGTCGACGTGAACTGTATGTCATCCATTCAAATCACTGCTTTCACAAATCTGAAAGTGCGGTGAAACATTGCTGAGGCTATGTGACGTCATTGTGTGTTAGAGAGGTCATTTGAACATGACCTCTTACTGAGTGTAGTCAAATCTCTAACAGCGTAAAGAAACGGAGCAAATTTTAGGGTAAGATTTTAATGAGATTGTCAAGTAATGTGCATTTATTTTTTCAGAAACTTATTGGCAGCTCGCCTGATGTAATGAACGGCTGGGATGGATTTCAAACTTCCCCTAATCTACCTATGGATGCTACAACCGGGGTGATGAGACCGGCTCCAGTATACTCACCACCCGTACCTCGGTCGTCTAAAGTCCAAGTCTCTGCTAGAACTCCCCGCGATCCTCCAAGTAAGTGCTTGAACCTGTATACGAGATTGAGTTCCCCCTTGTTTATGCACCAAGTACATAAAGAAACGCACATGTTACATTTTCGCCATAGGGTTACATGTAAAACCGGTCATTTTGGTCAGTCTGCCAGTTTCTTCGTGTACTATGTATATCAGTCATTATTATGTCTACTTGTTCCCAGGTATATCTGCTTCATTATGAAAATGTAATAACACGTGACTCTGATTTGAAGGTTTCTAAAGTGAATTTTCCGGGAAATAATGCCTGCATCAATTTCTTCCGAGAATTCTTGGCTGAAAAGGTAGTTTTGAAACAGACCACCAAAACAACTTCAATGTGTTAACAATCAAAACATACCAAACTCGTTGTTCTGTGTGACCATCGTAGAAAGCTATAGGCTAACATGTAACCCAATGGTGAAAATGTAACATGTGCGTTTCTTTATGTACTCGGGGATACTACTGGTGGCTAGGGCTACGTATCGGTCAGAATAATCGATACAATATTTGTATCAATACAAAATGATCGATGTTCGATATATCATATGATATTTTCTTTTGACAATATAACATCTAAAAGGCACATGCAGACTTACAAATATGTACATTACATGCAGAGCATTATGTAGTCGAGCCATGATATACAACTTTAATTGTTTACATGTTTTATATTGCTCTCCTACAACATTTGTAAAAATACAAATTTGCGTTTTAATAAACACCTAATAAATCGACCTGACCATTTCGAAAAACAAAACTAATAGACGACGAAAAAACTTGACTGAAAAGGTGGTTTTATTCGTTCACATGAGTGTTTATTGTCGATCGGTCTTTTGACCGATACGGACACCTTCGATACGATGTACTCAAAATACCGGTATTCGATTTATATCGGAAACCGGTACGCAGCTCTACTGGTGGCATAATGCCCAATTCTGGAAATATGATATAGCAAGTCTGTTTCAGGTGCCAATTGCACACCATCCCTATACCAAAACTCTGTTTCAAACATTGTTCTTTTGTTAACATAAGTTTCAGCTTAAGGAATTTCAAATAGCCATAGCATAATCAATCCTTTTAATTTTTCCATCAAATTACTTTTTATTTTCTGCTGAAAAGTTCATTCTTTCTAGTGCAGCAAATCTGGAAGTGTAGATATATCTATTCAAGCTTGTCAATGATACTAGCCTTGAGTTGTATGAAAAACACTGATTGATAATGTAAACATGAAATAAGGGAGAAATGGCTTGTTTCATGTATTTTGTACGGCGTTTATTCAAATTAGGCGAGATTTTCACGACAGCTATTACACCTATGAACTGCAGAAAATGTCTATTCAATTCTTAAGTATAATATGAAAAAAATGCAATGCATCCAGCGGGGATTTCCTATCAGGTTTTTGGATAATCTGATCGAGGAAAAAAATGACTGAGGATTTTGTAAATGCTGCACAGAGACTATAGATCTTGCCTCTGGCTGCCAGGCAACCCCACATAGGAGACCAGGGCTGGTATTCACAAAGCATCTTAGTTGAAAACTTAAATATTTTGACTTATGTTAAAAAATAGTATTGCATATATTGTGCACAAATTGAAGATTAACCCAATGTTTTCTTAGTGTTTATAGTAGCTCTTTACATAATTATTAAAAACTATGCAAAAAATCAATAATCTTGATTGTCATGTTAGGCTGACATACTTCAGAAATGTTCGTGTTTTTAAGAAAAATCTAAGTTTTCTACTAAGATGCTTTGTGAATACCAGCCCTGGTGAAAAAATACTAAGAATAGAGTGTTTTCCGATCAAGGAGACGGGTTGCACAGATATGCCCTATAAATAGTTTTACACTCGTCTTTTATTTGCTATTTATATTTCAATTCAACATATTCACAAGTTGGCACGCTATGCCGTGTGAAGACGTCGCGTTAACATGCGATGTCACGTTAATGATGTGACGTCATTTCCGACGTCGCCGTATTTTTTTAGCTCACCTGTCACAAAGTGACAAGGTGAGCTATTGTGATCACTATTCGTCCGTCGTCCGTCCGTGCGTCAACATTTCATTCAAACGACTTCTCCTCCTAAACCACTTGACCAATTTCAACCAAACTTCACAGGAATGTTCCTTGGGTGGTCCTTTCTAAAAATAGCTAAAAGAATTTTAATCTTTAAATAACTCTGGTTGCCATGGCAACCGATAGGAAAATCTTTAAAAAAATTATAAAAAATCAACCGCTTGCTAGATTTCAAAATAATTTTACAGAAATAGTTGTTGGGTGACCCTCTTATAAAATTGACATATTTGTCATGATTCGTCAAAAAACATGGCCGCCAGTGAGTGTGGTGCTGTTTTTCCCTATATATCTATAGTAAAATCTTTAAAATCTTCTCCTCTAAAAGTACTGGTTGGATTTCATTATAAATTGGTTAAATTGTTCCTTGTGTGATCCTTTCTTAAACTAGCTAAAAGAATTACATTCCATGCAGAACTCTGGTTGCCATGGCAACCAATAGGAATTTTTTTTAAAAAATCATAAAAAAATCAACTGCTGGCCAGATTTCAAAATAATTTTACAGAAATAGTTGTTAGGTGACCCTCTTACAAAATTGACATATTTGTCCTGATTCGTCTAAAAACATGGCCGCTAGTGGGTGGGGCCCTGTTTTTCCCTATATATCCATAGTAAAATCTTCTCCTCTAAAAGTACTGGTTGAATTTCATATTAAATGGGTAACAATATTCCTTGGGTTATCCTTTCTTAAAATAGTTAAAAGATTATAACTCATGCAGAACTCTGGTTGCCATGACAACCGATTTGAAACAACTTTTGAAAAAAAACATGGTTCTACTTGATCAATGTGCACAGGTGAGCGACCTAGGGCCCTGTGGGCCCTCTTGTTTACGTTGGATTGAATAAGATATGTATTTTTTTCAATAATTTTCACGGTTTGATTCAGGCTTATATGCCGAAACGTTATTAAAAGAGTTTACATTTCATATTAGGACACAAGATTGGTTCTCAAATCTTGAGCAACATCTTGCCTCTACCGGAAGTAGGACGTGAAATTCAGTCTACCGAATCATTATACTGCATCCGGGTTGTCAAAATAAAATAGACCATAGCCAATGCAAACAATCACGTGTTTTTGGCATATAATCGTTAATGGGCTGCGCGGACGGGGATAAATCCCCTATTAAAATACATTTGTATCCACATTTTTCATAGACAATATAAATTTTAAGAATCACATTTTGATTAAATGAGACGGGTTTCCGTCTTCTGAAAAGTAGGCATTTTGATGCTATGACATTTCATATTGTTAATGATAATATAATCATCTTGGTCTAATTGTGTATTCTTCTGTTTTCAGCAACTGATTTGTTTCCAAAGCAACCATGGACGGTACCACAAAAAGATTCTGACGATGAACTCTGACGATAACTGGAGACTCTGCAGACATTAGGCTACACACAATATAACGTAATATTATTAATATTCGCGGCAGATAAATTTTAGTTTATTTCGCGGACGAACTTGATCCCTTCAAATAATTGGGATTCCTTTGCAAAAAAAATTATGTCTTGAACAGTAATAGAGATAAAATGTCCAAGAAAATTTTGAAGCCAGTGAAATGAGGTTTTATTTATGTCTGTGATATGCATGTATATATAATGTACATTAGTGACTTTGAACTTGTTTGGTAATATTTGACACAACATAAACTTGTATGGTAGATTTTAGGCTACATAATACCATGACCGATGGTTGTTAGAAAGCGGGGCTTTCATGGAGTTTCCAAGTTTCTAATGCTTTTACAATGTACTATTAGTTTGAAATATTAGATTTTTATTTTGTATATGTGTTGTTTAAAGGTACATCTTTAATTCTGTTTAACTTTGGTTCATCAATATTTTATTGAGCAAAAAAAACATTCCAAAAAGTGAACATTAGCCATGAAATTAATTGACATTATTTTTGGCTGAATACCCGGTAGTCCTTTTCAAGGTAAGAAACAGAGTAATGCACTTAAATTGATGTCAATGTCTGCCACCCAAAATGGGTTTCAACCAGTTACATTGTGACACAATGTCCCACACATTAAAATGATAGGATTGTAACATGTTGAGATTCCCTTGGAGTAAATGATAGGATTGTAACATGTTGAGATTCCCTTGGAGTAAATGATAGGATTGTAACATGTTGAGATTCCCTTGGAGTAAATGATAGGATTGTAACATGTTGAGATTCCCTTGGAGTAAATGATAGGATTGTAACATGTTGAGATTCCCTTGGAGTTGTTTTATCACATGAGATAAAAATGTTGTATACTTAGGTTTGGCATCTGTCTGTATACAAACACTGGATGTATAAATCGATTAATCAGGTCAGGTCACTTGTTTACATAACATAGCATTTTCTCTCATTAATGTATTATTTAAATAAACAGTATGTGTATTCGTATGTAGCAGAGTGAATAATTTTTTGGTTTGTTCCGTCTTTTTTTCTAATTGAAATTTTAAAACAATCAAAATACTATGTTATGATATTGCAATGTTTGTATACAAGGGACATAGTCCGGCCCGAAATCCCCGAAATTTGACCGAACCTTGCATTGGAGTATAAAGTTTTTTTCTTTGCTGATTTCGGTAGACAAGACCTTTCGAATGGAATTTCTGACGGGTGACATTGTGTCACCCTTGAGCATTTTGAGAAAATTGGGGTAAAAGTTCCAAAATATAAACGAAACTGCGAATTTTTGGAATCGTTGAACTACATTGTTATTTATAATCATATTTTATAATAAATCACATTTATATGTAGTTATTAAGTTGCAGTTGAAGACTGCAAAATTTTAGTGCCGTGCATTTATGCCAAAGGAGTAATTTATGGGGTGAAACGTTAAAAAGCACATGGAAAAGTGCGAATTTTTGGAATCGGTGGACTGTAACGTCATTAGCAATTATATTTGGTAAATAATCGCTGTGACATTTTTATAGTGACTTGCGATAAAGATATTAAAAACCTTAAGCTAGACTATCGTACAAAATGTGGTATTTTGGGGGTAAAACGTTAAAAAGTGCATTTAAAAAGGCGAATTTTCGGAATCGATGAAATTTAACGTCACTGGACATTATATTTTGTAAATAATCGCTGTGGTTATTTTAAAGTGTCTTGCCATTAAGATATCAAGCATCTTAAGCTAAACTATGGTACAAAATGAGGTATTTCTGGCGTAAAACATTAAATAGTACATGTATGGAGGAAAACTGCATTTTTTAGAATAGGTAAACCAGGAACAATTTCATGTATTAATCAATATGAATGGTGTTAATAACCTAACAGTTTTGATACCAAACGTCCTAAGTTTGGCTATTGTGCAAGTGTGATAATTTAGGGTATACATTGTAACTTCAAAATAAAAAAGAAAAAGGGCAAATTTTTCGAGGTGGTAGACTACACAGTCTTTTATCGTTTTATTTCATCATAAATCCATGTACTTGTTAACATGTAGAGTTTAAGATATCAAACCTATGTGCAATGTTATTGAGATAAATATGATATATTTGGATAAAATGTTTTAAAATATAAACGAAAAAAGTGATTTTTGGAATCCGTAGACTTTATTGCCCTTAGATATTTATATGATATGTATCCCGGGTCATAGAAATGACTATTCTTGCTGTGTGTAAGTTACATCATAGAATATTACTAGCAACGCCCAACAGAACTAGTATGTGTTATCCCATATAAACTAGGAGATGATGCTGTGCAAGACAAATACTGAATTTAATAGAGCCAGTAATGACTTCTCCATAGTGCTGAGTACCCCATGCAGTAATTAAATCAACAGCAGCGTCAGGCCCAGTAGTTGATATCCTATCCCGCTAGGAATGACTATACTGGTATACCAGGCAGTGTTTTGTCACCATCATAGAACCAGAATACCTGTTCACAGCTGTGCTAGGTATCATATATAGCATGGTATGGCTATTCTATGCAGTGTTTAATTTCATATAAAGTCTGGAATGACAGTTTTAGACATCACAAAACAAGGCAAACTGTGCCAGGTAGAGTCAGAACATCCCAAACAGATCAAGGAATGGCTGTTCACAGCAGTACCAGGTTACTAATCCATACGATCATATTACTGACACTCGACCAGACAAACCACTCTATAAATGACCTTGGCCTATAATCTATACGTTTCTGGTCAGTGGGTCATACATATCAATGACAGTCAGTTGTACCCTATGAAGTTAATCAAGTGTATGTTATATAATTAGTACCCCACAGAGCAACAAAGATCAGTTGCAAACTGTGTTGGGTACCAAATAAACCAGGAAATGACTGTTTTAGGTCATGTATTTGTCCGAATTAAGCAAGGAATAGCCTAGAGGTAGGGCGCACGCTTTGGGATCGAGAGGTCCCGGGTTCGATCCCACTCTGCACCATTTCTTAATTTCTCTGAGCAAGAATAACCCACAATGCCCACTCGACGAAGGTGTGAATTGAAATTCCTTCTTGTGATGATGTGCATGTCCGATATTTCTGGACGCCGTATCTCGATTTTGGCGGAGCACATACCAGAGGGCGACTGGAACGCAGGTATCTTTAGGTAGCCGAATGAATGTCAAAGGGTGGCTAAACGGCTGAATTTCTGAAAGTGGCCCTCCAAAACTCGGTAACGTAAATGTCAAATGTACTATTTGATACCATATAGATTTACAAATGGCTGCGTCAAGTAGTATTGTGTATCTAATAAAGTCAGGAATGACTCTGTCAGGCAATAATCAACCAGGGATGGCTTGACAGGTAATGCCTAATCCTTATAAATTCAGGAATAAACATTACCATGCTTCCAACAGTATTAGGTAACCCTTTTAGGTAATAAATTGCTATGCTAACCTTTGGAGCTGGGAAAGGATGTGTTAATACCCCGTAGACCAATAAATGGCAGACCCGAGCAGTGGTGGGTTTCATATAAAGCCATGAATGACTGTGTCTGATAGCATTTGGTATCTAATAGAGCAGTGCTAGGTACCACAGAAGGCATGTGCCTGTCAGGTGGCATATGGGCTCCAGGAATTGACACTATATACAAATGTAGTTTATGTTAGGTAGATTGTGAAACAAGTTATTTCAACTCATATTAATTAGTCACGCTTGGTGACTAATTCTTGATGTTATTCATCGCTACAGTAGTATGAGAGAGAAACCAGCGTCCCATTTATGCTAATATTCTATATATGCAAGGGATTTACTCCATGGTAGCATTTTATATCGTCTTTGGTATGACCAGGCCTGTTATTGAGCCTGGGACATCCCGCAATTGAAGCGAACGCTCTACCACTAGGCTATCGAGAAGTGACTGTACACAGCAGTATATAGTATCGATAGCGCTAGGGGTGACTGTCATGCAGGGTTACGTACGTATATGGCCAGAAATTGCTGAGCCAGGTACCACAAAGAGTAACGAATTGCGTGCTGTGCCAGGAAATTGAAGGTATCCAATACCATAAGCAGCAGTGGCATGTACCCAATTAGATGAGGAATGGCTGGTGGTGGCGAGTACTTTATATGGCTATGTATAGGTTTACATTTTTTCTGGCATGGATTTATTAAATGGTGGTCAGTGCTCAGTAGGTCTTAGATTTTTTGTACTTATAGCACATTGAATGGTGGACTCACTGTTGGTTTTAATACCCTACTTGGCCTAAGCAAGCTTGTACTCAGTGGTGGTGAGTACTATATAGGGCATGACTTGTGATGCATGTATTCGGTTCTAATGGGTACCTCGTATGTTCAATAATGGTGGACATAATAATAATAAGGCGGGAAATGGCTTTATGTAGTAAAATCTGATTTGTCCGTAGATCAAAAATTTTCATATAATTTTAGTGATGTTTTACCACAATACATCGCATTTAGCTTAAAGCATTGCATTAGATGATAGATAACTTGAACTGCATGATGATATGTACCTCTCAACGTGATTTTCTATCAAGCTAAATTAATTATAACAGCGAAGTAAACATATTCCCAAAAATCATACTTTTCGTGACAATTGTGTATGTTCTATCCTAAAATTATATATTTTGTACCATACCATGACTTAAGATGATTGTTATCATTAATAACACATTACTATAGATCATATTATAGTAATTACAATTGTAATTACCAAAAAAAAAGATCCATGACATTGAAGTCCATCAGTTCCGAAAATTCGCACTTTCCGTTATATTCTATAGTGTTTACCCGTAAAATTCCACATTTTGTACAAAAGCCTAGCGTAAGGTGTTTAATATCGTCATCGCAAGTCACTATTAAACTATCTCGGCGATTATTTACCAAATATAATGGCTTATGACGTTATAGTCCATAGATTCCGAAAATTCGCACTTTTTCACGCACTTTTTAACGTTTTACCCCAAAAATACCTCCTTTTGCATAAATGCACGGCACTAAAATATTGCAGTCTTCAACTGCAACTTAATAACTACATATAAATGTGATTTATTATAAAATATGATTATAAATAACAATGTAGTTCACCGATTCCAAATATTCGCAGTTTCGTTTATATTTTGGAACTTTTACCCCAATTTTCTCAAAATGCTCAAGGGTGACACAATGTCACCCGTCAGAAATTCCATTCGGAAGGTCTTGTCTACTGAAATCAGCAAAGAAAAAAACTTTATACTCCAATGCAAGGTATATTGGGTTTGGGGCCGGACTAACAGACCTGATTAAACAGACTGTACACCAGTGACATTGTGTACAATATATGAAAGCATTGTTTCCCAGAGTAGATATTTATAGATTATTTCATTTATTGATAATATTCATGTCAGATATAACAGTAAACTATGCCAGAAAATTGTTATGTCTGTTGTTTTCTGTTTGTTACTGAAGGTGACTTCCAACTCAAGCGAGTTTAAAGTGAAAGGGTTGAAAATCTCGTCCAAACAACTTGGGTTTGACATTGGGTGTGTAACATTGTCTTACTAGAAGGGTTTTGGACACAAAAACGTATCACTGTATGTCTCCCACAAAGGGCCATAACTCCGGCAACAATTATGACATAAAATTCTTAACAATAATGGTCACAACTAGGCTTGGTACAAACTCTTCATGTTAAGTTGCATTGAAATCCTATCAATGTTTGAGAACATTCGAGGACAAATTCATCAATCCAGAAACATGACCGTGTGTTTCCCTCCTATATGTGGGTGGCCTAATGATTCTCTTACACTATCCACCAGAAACATGACCGTGTGTTTCCCTCCTGTATGTGGGTGGCCTAATGATTCTCTTACAATATCCACCAGAAACATGACCGCCAGGTGTACAACTTTGCTCCCCGTTAACTGTTGAGTCAAGCCTTGGCTAATTGTTCCATCATCATATTCGGTACCAAGTTTAATTGACCAGATGCTAGAGTAGTGTAGCAGATGCTCCGCCCATGTGTTTGCCGAAGGTTATTGTCGTAAGTTATCAAGCGCATCCATTGGATTAATTACGCAAACTTGTGCAATAATTCCCCATGTTTTTTACAACAAAACTAAATCCTTTCATTGGTCAATTGAATTCACGATTTTCATTTGTTACATCTCTGTACTGTTTTATCAAAATCTTAAAGTTACGCTCAAATATAAATTTTTTAACAACTGCAAATTGGTGACATATACGGTGTGTAGGAAATCAGTAACAAATCCAGGGGAGTCAATTTTCCAGAATTCCGGATTGTCTTTCCTTGAAGAACTATGCTTTTGGACCAAAATAAAAGTTATTTGATGAAAATATCTCAAGGAATGGCAAAGTTATTGTCAATTATATCTGCTCTGAAGGATTTTCTTCAATAAAAAGTTTGAAAAAACTGAGTTATACATTTGTATATGGTTGACGGCCTCCCATTTTGTCAAAAATGGTCAGCCGCATATGATTTTCAGGATTTTTAATTTGGCTCTGTTGACACCCCTGTATCATTATTAGTATTGCGGCTCCATTTACCACACTTCACAATTGTAACCAAAGTATAAAGGACTCTTAATAGAAACTTTGGCAGATAAACATTTTAATGCGAGCAGACACCAATACAGACAAAGGGTGGAAGTATAACATCTCTTAAGAATATCCTTCAAATAGTTGAGCTTAAAATGAACCGACACAAATGTTTATAGCCAGATCAGTTTATTATTTCATGTTAATGACAATCTCAGAAATAATACATAAATTATCTGGTTGCTTGAATATACAGTCATCTACTTTTGCAACATTTTCACAAAACACCGATAATACTCAAAACAAATTAACCTGATCCTAAACCTTTATGCATGAATGTATTTGAAGCTTCTTGTGTGGATTGCATCAATTTCCACGGGTAAGTTGTGCGTTACTGTCATTTTGAGAGTTTTTAGTACACCGCATACATATTCGTAATATTCCCTGCTTATGAACACACATGCCAAAGCTAAGTATAGGCTCATAGGTGCAAGTAATTTTTTTTTGTAAAACCTGAAATTCTGAAAATACGTCAATTTATATAGTAAAAACATATAACTGTCTTAGGCACACTCAAAAAACCCTGAAATGTTGAGAAAAAAACACGAAAATTCTGATTTTTTAAAATTTATATACACAGTCTAACTTGTATTAAGCGACCACTCTGGGGAAGGTCTGAAAACGGTCGCTTAACGGAACGGTCGTTTAACACAAATGTAAGAAACATTGAGTGTAATTAACGAATTTCCGATTTTAGGCTGCCTGATTACCTTTGAACTTCAATTGATAAACATTAGTGTGTAAATAAATTTTATGATCATTCTTACTTGTATGCATGGTCTTCATAAGCATTTCAATTTATCATTTTAATAATCTTACTGATATATTACGCAATGCAATTAATGCAAGTCAGTTTTGCTTGCACTCGAAGAAAAAACCCGGAATAGGCCGGGGATTAGCCCGATCTAAATGAACGGAGACTGCAAGCTGATTGCAGCAAAAGATACAACAGTTAATCCGTAATAATGTGTGTAATCGGATTAAAATCATCTGAATGACATGCCCATCGGACACAATTGTGATTATCAATGGTGTTAATTTGGGCCCAATTAACAAAAGACATACTCTGAAGTGTGAACAAACAATGATTTATGACGAGGTATCAGGTATAGATTAACAACCTGTCACTACAAACGACCAGTGATTTACAATTTTTTGGTCGCTTAATGCAATTTTACCTATGAATTATAGTGCTTAAACAGTGGTCGCTGGTCGCGTAAGACAAAAGTCGCTTAATACAATAGACATATAGAGCAAATATGGTCGGGAGGATTTGAAACTGGTCGTTTAAGACAAAGGTCGCTTAATACGCGTGGTCGCTAGTACAAGTTGGACTGTAGTGAAAACAAAGAAAAAATGACATTTTGGCACACTAAAAAAAAATTGAAATCTTGCATCCATGTAGACTTTAAATCAACTGTTAAATGATGCTAATAGAAGATTTCAGGACCAGGTCAACTTGTTCAAGTAATATATATATCTATATAGTATGATGCCTCAATTTTAATCTAATTCCATTTCTTCGGCCTCTTCCTTTTTCTTTCCACTTTTCTCTTGTTGGGCCTGCATTGCTTTAATAAATGCTTCAAGATCTGAAATGGAACATCCATACATTGAGCATCTTACTTCAGAACCAGTCTCACCAAGGACTGAATCTCGTGAGTTATTTTGATAATTTTGTACCGAATTTGACCATTTCATAACTAACAAAAAAACCACAGGTAACTAACTGTACAGTGTAATCTGAGAAAACTGACACGTGGGAAAACCGGAATGTTGTCCAAACCGACCAAATATTTTGGTCCCGAAATTTCTCTTCTTTAACTCAATGTAAAAGCTGTTTGAAAAACCGGAACCTTGCGAAATCTGAATACCGACGGCTACTTTGTCCCCAAACTAGTAATAATACACACAAATCAAAGCTTAAATACCGAACAAACAAATTACCGAACAATCAATTTGTTTAATAACCACAGGGAATGCGTGAAAAACTGTATAGAGAACCGTCGTAGGCCTCGGCTACGAAGGTGTTAATTGCCCATTCAAATCTTGTCGATAGATGTGTAACGTAATAATTACGAAGGCGTGATATTTACTCTTTACGATGAGCTCTCTTTCATGTAACACTGTGTGCTTTCAGTAGAGCGTATTGAATAAAACAGTTTAACTCGCTTTGATCTTAAGTCATGCTATGAATTGTTTGTTCTTTAGGTCCGTCGTGTTTTAATATGTCCACTTAAATTTTAGTAATTTTCACAATGCGTTAATTTTACGATGACACTTTATTTTGTGATACTTCGGATATCATCGTTGATATTATAACGATTGGTATAAATAAAAGGTATTTTTGTATTTATATTTGTTATTAGAAGCCCCTCATTAAACATCCGACACATGTTATGCACATATTGGCGCCTGATACTAAACAGCACCAATCAAGGCCAACTACAACGCATTTAAGATAACAAAACAGTTGCAGTTTCACAATACCGAACTCTTGTGAAATCCGAACAAATCAGGCGGTCCGAAGGGTGTTCGGTTTTCTCAGATTACACTGTATCATTGACATAGAATAAAAACTTTTTTTTACAGAATTGATTTAAGAATTTAATTTAGAAATAAAAATCTGTTCGCATATTTTGTCGGTGAATAAAACACAGACAGGAGTTCCGAACGAGTGCCCGTGTTTTATTCACCGACAAAATACAAGAACATAGTTTTTATTTCAATTCTAAATACGATAATACACAGTACTATTTAACTGCGCGCATTCCGTTTTCACCCATTTGACATTGAACATAATTCCATGCTGAAATTGAGTGGCTTATTAGCTAGTACAATTACCTCCCTCGTTAATGAAAACGACCTTCATATTTTTCTGAAGGAAATAACACATTTTAAACATTGAAACAATTTTAACAACACGAGTATAGGGTATCTATTTCATGAAATGAAAAACATAAATGAATTGATTATCAGAAATTTTTATGAAACTTAGTTTCAAGAGTATATTGGAGTTTCTAAAAATAGATGCGTCATAGCTGTAACACTGGATACTCCTGCAACTTGCCTTGGTTCGCGACTCGTTGAATTTTTAACTATAAAGTTTACGTTCGATACGGGGCGTAAATAGTAACAGTCAATTTGACAGGTATGTTTTATTGCGGTAATAAAACATGCCTTGGTTTGCTCTATGTGTATATGGATTAATCCGCAGATCGTGTTAGAATCTAAAATATAAATCAATTTCTGATATTTTTAGCTCACCTGTCACAAAGTGACAAGGTGAGCTTTTGTGATCGCTCTTCGTCCGTCGTCCGTCCGTCCGTCCGTTCACAATTGCTTGTGAACACACTATAGGTCACAAATTTAGCCTGATCAATATGAAACTTGATCACAATGATCATCTTCATACAATCTAGGTCAAGTTCGATATTGGGTCATCTGGGGTCAAAAACTAGGTCACTAGGCCAAATCAAAGGAAAACCTTGTGAACACATTAGAGGTCACAATTTGAGCCTAATATTTATGAAACTTGATCACAATGATCATCTCTATAAAATCTAGGTCAAGTTCGATATTGGGTCATCTGGGGTTAAAAACTAGGTCACGAGGCCAAATCATTGAAAAAGCTTGTGAACACACTAGAGGTCGCAATTTGAGCCTAATCTTTATGAAACTTGGTCACAATGATCATCTCAACAAAATCTAGGTCAAGTTCGATATTGGGTCATCTGAGGTCAAAAACTAGCTCACTAGGTCAAATTATAGAAAAACCTTGTTTTAAACCTTTCAACATGTAGTCTTCATGGTCACTAAACTCTGCTGTAACTCTCTATGCTCTATACATACAAGTAAACTTTCATCAACCAATGAAAATGTGTATCAGGGTTCACAGCAGTTTTGTAAAGGTCAAATATCAAAATATTCTAGTATTTAAAGCAGGGTGTGAATTGTAAGGGTTAAGTGGAAATCAAAGCGCTGTAGGGAGCGTAGACATTATCCTGAGGGTCGTGGGTTCAAACCCCACTGGAACCATAATTTTTATTTTTATTTTTTTTGAGTGTTTAGGTATTGTTTTGTCTTTATAGCATGTATTTGTACATTTTCCTGATGGTCGTGGGTTCAACCCCCACTGGAACCATAATTTTTTTTTTTTTTTTTTTTTTTTTGAGTGTTTAGGTATTGTTTTGTCTTTATAGCATGTATTTGTACATTTTCCTGATGGTCGTGGGTTCAACCCCCACTGGAACCATAATTTTTTTTTTTTTTTTTTTTTAAGTGTTTAGGTATTGTTTTGTCTTTATAGCATGTATTTGTACAGTTATATGGAGGAAAAATATTCCAAAATATTTTGTTTAAAATATAGGTCAAATCATAGAAAAACCGTGTGTAGTCAGTCACCAGAGGTTACAATTTCAACCTAATCTTTATGAAACTTTGTCACAATGATCCTGTCAACAAAATCTAGGCCAAGTTCAATTTTGGGTCATCTGGCATCAAAAACAAGGTCACAATGTCAATTGACATTTTCCTGAGGGTCGTGGGTTCAAACCCCACTGGAACCATAATTATTTTTTTAAGTGTTCAGGTATTGTTCTGTCTTTATAGCATGTATTTGTACAGTTATATGGAGGAAATATTTTGTTTAAATTATGGGTCTGATCAAAGAAAAACCCTGTGTAGTCACCAGAGGTTACAATTTCCACTTAATCTTTATGAAATTTGGTCCTAATAATCATCTCAACACAATCTAGGTTAAGTTTGATATTAATTAAGTCATCTGGGGTCAAACGCTAGGTCACATGGTCAAATCATACAAAAACTTGCAATAGAGGCTGAATTTCCTTAAATTTTATTCAGAAAATGTGTAGGATCATCATAGGGGTGTGCATGCACAAGTACGACAGGTGAGCGACCTAGGGCCCTTTGGGCCCTCTTGTTACTTTTATCAATGATACAGTCACCTGTGCCTAAAACAGCTGTAATACATGAGATGTGTGTAAAACATATAAGCCCACATTGCAGCCAAATATTCCTTAATTTTAAAGGTCACATCAACCTTGACCTACTGACCTTAAAATCTTCAGGGTTCATCTTCTGTTGCTAGCCAACCTCCAACTAAAGTTTGAAGATCCTAGGGCAAAGCGTTCAAGAGTTATTGAACAGAAATCATTTGGTCTACCGACTGACATGTGCAAAGTAATATAAGTCCTAATTAAAGAAGAGAGGTATAATTATCTTGTAATTGTTTGTTAATCTTATACCTCCTTCAGCTGCAGCATTCGCCACGTCCGCACCAAGTCCAAACTGTGTCATCAACGGACCGAGTTGTCCTGACTGTAACGCTGAACTAAAAGATGACAAGGCCTGAAAATATACAAGTCATATTGACCATGTGTAATATACAAGTTTTATTGACAATGTGTCAAGTGTTGAGGCACAAAATGTCTGTCTCGTACAAAGGGCCACGACTCAGGCATGTCTCTTCAAAGGGCCACAACTCAGGCCAGTGTACAAAGGGCCACGACTCAAGCATGTCTAGTACAAAGGGCCACAACTCAGGCATGTCTAGTACAAAGGGCCACAACTCAGGCATGTCTCATACAAAGGGCCACAACTCAGGCATGTCTAGTACAAAGGGCAATGACTCAGGCATGTCTCGTAATAAGGGCCATGACTCAGGCATGTCTGGTACAAAGGGGCCACGACTCAGGCATGTCTCATACAAAGGGCCACGACTCGGGCATGTCTGGTACAAAGGGCCACGACTCGGGCATGCCTAGTACAAAGGGCCACTACTTAGGCAATTATCATCTGATCTAAAATTCCTGACAATATGCACAACTGGGTTTGGTAATCAAGTATTCTTATGAAGTAGAGCAGTCATCCATAGAAATCATATTGATGTACTGGCAAATATTTTTAGCTGATTAAATACTGATTTTACATTTGAAATACAATGTATTGATAAACAATTTCAAATACAGACACATGTGTAAATAAATGGAACTATCCTAAATCCTCACTTTTCTTGAATGAAAGTTGACAAGGGCAAATCTATAAAATTATGCCCCCCCCCCCCCCCCCCCCGAACTCAATACGGATCAAGTCTAAACTCAATCAGAAGCTGACATTTTCAGGACAGGAGAACACACCAGAACATTACCTGTTTGAATTGCGGAGAACTGACTGTTGCACGAAGTTCCTCCTCCGATTTTGGTAAAACTTCTCCTTCTGGTAAAAATTGTATAAGTCTTTCTTGTACGTCGCCGTTAGCCAGGATAGGAATCATAGACTCGGGGCTCAACGCCTGTGATAGATCAACTGTAAAATGCAAAACAAGAGATGTTTGTAAAACATGTATACTCCCATGGCAGTCCAAAATGGTAAAGGTCACAGCAACCTCGACTTTTGACCTACTGACCTCAAAATCAATAGGGGTCATCTACTGTTGATGACCAACCTCCATGTAAAGTTTGAAGATCCTAGGGCAAAGCATTCTTGAGTTATTGAATGAAAACCATTTGGTCTACTGATCGACCGACATGTGCAAAGCAAATACCCTCTCATCAAAGATAGGTTGGGTTTCTAAATAGTGGATTTTGTATGAGTGATATGACATGAAGCGTTGCCATGATGGGCAGATCAAAGCATGTATTGGCTAACATCACAACTTATTAAAACATGTATTGCACATAAAATACATTTCTGGGGATGGTGCCTTAGATTGTTAACAGGGGGCCTACTGAGGCATAATCCTGAAATCGAGTCGCAAGTATGTTTCGGGTGCTATTAGCCCACATCCCTACACCTTAACTTAACTGCGAACATTGTTTTATTGTCAAAATTCAGATGATGATACTTCAAATGACCATAACTTTGTCAATTCTTTGAATGTTTTCATCAAATAACTTTTATTTTGTGCAGAAAAGACTATTCTTTCTAATGCAGCAATTCCGGATTAATCCGGAATTGTAGAACCCCTGCTTTAATAAGAGGGGAAATATTGATATTCTGGTAACATGGGGACCTGATTATGTAGCAGTAAAATCAATTCATATGGGAAACCTGCATGACTTTGAAGACTTCAGAGGCATGGGCACTAGCACATAAGGAAAATTCGAAGGGTTTTGGACACAAAATATTAAGTCTCCAACAAATCGCTGGCTTAGAATGAGAAGGTTGCAAGTGCTACTAACGACCTTTAATATAAGACTGATACATATTTGAAATCTGCACCTCAAGCCACTTCTTAAGAGCCTATTTTCATGAAAATCGAATCGGGTCATGTTGGCCAAACTGAAGTTGAAAAGGCTTGTTTTCCATAAGTGAAGAGTAGTTTTCAGACTGTTTTTCTTGTTTTCTCAAAATGACTTTTTTGTACTTACAACTTTCTCATACCATAAATCATTTGACCTAAAATTCCTGACAATATGTACAACCAGGCTTGGTACCAAGCATTTAACTGTAAGTTTTAGGTACATTGAATTATAAACCTACATACCTTCTTTGTCTCCAGCTGGCACTGAAATAGTAAAATACTTACATGAATAAAAGTAACACATACACTTCCGAGCAAACAGACAGTAGTTACAAATGTTGCCAATTTATTTATTTGTTCAAAACAAGCAGATTATTGCATTTGGAGTTGAAGGTTCCGAGCCGAGCATAGCCTTTATTTGCCAGTCAGCTTTCTGCTGGAATATGGAAGGCATATAAATATGTGTGCCTCCACCCAATTTTGAACCCTGGTCACAAGGTTAGATGGCTAACGCATTAATAATTGAGCTACGGAGGCCAAAGGGTAGGTCTTCATGTTATGATAGTTGATTTAGGCGGACTTGTGAATTTGTGAGGAAAATGTGTCTTAGCAAAATATACCTAACATATATCTTCTACATGCTAAAGAAGATTCAAACATGAAACAGATGGCAAGCATTTGTAGTGAGTATAACCATCAGTCATATGTACATGTAAGTCAAGTTTTATACAGATAAACCTGTGGCAAACAATGTCCTCTATTATAAAACCTGTCTGCAAACAAGACTGCATTCAATAAACGCTTATGCCCCCTGTGGAAGCCTTGTCCATAAATAAGTCTAAGTCCAAAATTAGGTCAAGGTGAAGGTCAAAATGGGGTTAGGTGATACAGGTGTGTGGAGAGTGTTCATACACAACACCCATGCAAGTATGAAAGCTTTGTAGCAAGCCATATTAATGCTAGAAGAAACGGTCAATTTGGGTTAACCAAGAATTTGGCCCTTCAATAAGTCTAAGTCCAAAATTAGGTCAAGGTGAAGGTCAAAATGGGGTCAGGTTATACAGACATGTGGAGAGTGTTCATATACAACATTCATGCAAGTATGGAAGCATTGTAGCAAGCCATAATGATGCTAGAAGAAACGGCCAATTTGGGTTAACCGGAGCGACGAACGGACGGACAGGTGAATCACTATACGCCTCCGGATCTATCGATACGGGGGGCATAAAAAACACTAATTTTATTCCACCCATCAGAACATTTTCAATGATATTTCAGCTGCAAAAGTAGGACCTCTTTTGCAGTTTCCATGGGTACAGGACAGGAATTCATAAGCCATCTTAGTGGACTACTTAAGGTTTTACGAGTCAGGAAATTTTCCAAAAATCTTAAAATTCCCAAAAGTATTGATCAGTTAAACAAAGACAATCCAGATTATTAATGTGCAAACATTATGTAGGTAACTCTTCAATTAGAGGGAAATATTTAAATTTTCTAATCAGATGCTTTACAAATACTGACCATGTGTACTGTATTATCAAAGCACTAAATTATTCTTAATTGATATTGAACAACCCTTTACCACAATTTGTAGCTGTTAAGAGTTATACAGAATTTAATTTGAACATAAACATAAAAATAATACATGCATGCAGTCAGTAGCTTACCGTTCATGTTAGAAAGTATATTTTGTAAGTCACTCAGTTGTATAGCTGGTTTATTGCTGTTTGAACTTTGACCGGCCGAGGTTGTTGTGGTACTTCCTGTAGTGGCTGAAGTGGTCGTGGTGTTCTGTGACGGTAAAGCCGCCGCTGTGACTGGACGCTGCTGGGAGGGAGACTCGGATGAACCACCACGTGTTCCTGGTGAGGATTGAACTCTCAGTGGCCTGCAATAAATGTGAGAATAGAATCATGATGAACTACCTCGGGTACCAAGCGAGGATTGAACTCTCAGTGGCCTGCAATAAATGTGAGAATCATGGTGTCGTTATAATCATACAGTAATGTGGTGTATACAGCAAAGTCTGGTATTCTTATTGTACGTCCAGATTCCTTATTATTATATTAATCTTCAAACAGGAGATTAATCACTAATTTACGCTAAAATCCTGTAGTCAGAAATGGCAAAGGTCATAGTGATCTTGACCTTGGACCTAAAAAAGCAATAGGGTTCACCTACTGTTGATGACCAACCTCCATGTAAAGATCCTAGGGCAAAGCATTCTCGAGTTATTGAATGGAAACCTTATGTCTACCGACCGACATGTGCAAAGCACTATACCCCCTCATCAAAGACTACTTACGGTTCTGATGCTGTAGACTGGACACTTCCTGGACGTCCCATCAAGGCAGATAAACCACCACCAGGCCCTCCCATGTTGACACCACCTGTAAACACAATACACACTTCATAACTTTCCAATTACACATTCATTTCAGGGCCCTGCCATTTCACCATTTCTGGTTCCTCATTTCACCATTTCTGGAGCCGAATTTCACCATTTCTGGGCCCTCAAGTCACCATTTCTGGAGCCGATTTTTCACCATTTCTGGGGCCGAATTTCACCATTTCAGGACCCTCATTTCACCATTTCAGGGGCCGAATTTCGCCATTTCAGGGCCCTCATTTCACCATTTCTGAGGCCAAATTTCACCATTTCTAGGGCCGAATGTCACTATTTCAGGACCCTCATTTCACCATTTCTTGGGCCGAATTTCACCATTTCTGGGGCCAAATTTCACCATTCCTGGGGCCGAATTTCACCATTTCAGGACCCTCATTTCACAATTTCAGGACCCTCATTTCACAATTTCAGGGGCCGAATTTCACCATTTCAGGGCCCTCATTTCACCATTTCTGAGGCCGAATTTCGATCCCATTCCCCTCCTAAATAAATATACATTTTTTCCCTATTTTCTGAAAAAATCCCCTCCAAAAAAGCTTGAAATTCAAAAAGTGTAGTAAGCGCCCTGCATTTGCTTAACACACATTTATTCATGATATGGACGCTGGACGACTACTTCAACCTTCAGATCATATTTTGCTGTGAATTTTAATTGATTTTTCTAATGTTTTTACATTTTCGAGACAGAAACTTAAATTGCGAAACTTTTACTTGACTTTTCAAGACAAAAAATGTCCATACAAACTCTCAAAATTTGTTTGCAGATGTTCACGTGAAGATGAATCTCATCACAACAAGCAAAACCAAGATTTAAGTAATGCAGGGGTTTGTACTGTACTGTCTGAGATCCTCAATCCTGAAATTATCTGTGGTTCCAAGGCTGCGCCTTTAACTAAAGACAACATTTGCCTTTTTAAAAATCAAAATAAGTAAGAGATGTAACTCTAAAAGTGACAAAATTTGTTCAGAACTTTTAAATCCCGAGTTCCAGATATATATATTAAATCATGTAGAATCCCTGGTAATGACTGTCTCTATTTCTATAAATATTGTGACAAACAATCAAATATGTAGTGATATAAACACATACCCAGTAACTGCATTAACTGTTGCTGACTCATACCACCCAATATATTCTGTAAGTCAGAATCTCCAGCTGAAATATATAACAAGTGAACATTCAACTAGAGGATCATAGATCTGCTTAACATTGCTAAACTTTGAACTTGACCTTAAGGTCATCAAGATAAACATATTGACTAAACTTGGTGAAGGTTAAAGCAAAACTGAGGTCTCCAGAGTGTTAAAAAGGTTTTGCTATTATTTGACATATTGACCAAGTTTTTTAGCCACATGACCCAACTTCAAACGTGACCTTAAGGTCATCAAGATAGACATTTGAACCAAAGTTGATCAAGCCTTATGTGCTAGTGGGCACGAAGAGGATAAGTAAGTAAGTGATCAAGATTAAAGCAATAATATGTCCTCAAGAGTGTCAACAAGGTTATCCTATTATTTGACCTTTTGACCTACTTTTTGACCCCACATGACCCAACTTCAAACTTGACCTAGATTTCATTGAGATACAACTACTGACCAAGTTTGATGAAGATCAAAGCAAGAATGTGACCTCCCAAGTGTTAAAAAGGTTTTGCTATTATTTGACCTTTTGACCTAGTTTTTGACCCCAAATGACCCAACTTCGAACTTGACCTAGATTTCATTGAGATACAACTACTGAACAAGTTTGGTGAAGATCAAAGCAAAATTGAAAGTGCTAGAGTGTTAACGGTGATTGGCTAACAGACGGACGGAAGACTGACAAAAAACAATCACAAAAGCTCACCTTGCCACTTTGTGGCAGGTGAGCCAATAAAAACATGGGGCCTCATTTCTGGAAATACATCTACCTGGAAAACCAGGCCCCACCCATTAAAATTTTCTACTAAGAAAAGCAGTGGCAATCTCTTGAAAAAAACCTTTAAAATCTCAATCTTAGCTCCAATATATGTATAACCTTGACATTAGTGAAAACTTTCAGTCTGTCAGTCCATATTGATTTGATTGATTACTTCAGAACGAGAAGTTTGAAAACTTCCCAGAGATTGTGTATGTACCTAGGTTAGCCAGATCTGTAGGCAGACTACCGCTACCCGCTCCACCGCGGCTTGATCCCGGCGTAGGTGGGTTGTTCAAATACTCGTTCACCTTCTTACAATGTTCTTCATCTTTGTCGGATTTTGGTTCCTGTAAAAACAAAGTGAAAGTAATATTCATATAAACATACTACAAGTATAACATGTCCTGAAATATTAATGTGACCCAGTTAGTTCTACAGGGGTGTGGAATTCCTATGTCCTACTTGCCCGACTTGGGCTTTTTTGCCTGCGGGCAAGTAGATTTTTCTGTCCAGTTTGCCCTTGGGCAAGTGCCAAATTATCACGAGAAAATAATATTAAGTGGCTTATTATACCTTAACAAAGATGAATCACTAAATTACTAAATTATTTAATTAACAAATTTTGAATTAAATCTAGTACTCCAATCCTTGACATGATCAATAATTGAATGAAACTGAAAATGTGTTGCTTTTTTGTGATTTCCTTGGTAAGTAGATTTTGTTTTCTGGCAAGTGGATTTTTCAGTCCAACTTGCCCATGGGCAAGTGATAAATTTGGGAATTTCCACACCCCTGTTGTAGATCGTCATTGTGTCAACTAGATCTTGGTTCACTTCAACAAGTTAGGTAGATCAGTGTTTCTATAGTTGACATTGGTGGCGTTTATGTCGGGGTTGCCCTACATGTGTCCATTCAATAGTGTAAGTACTAAAATACAGGTTTCTATGTCCGTGAATTCAGGATCTTGAGCAACTTGTATGAAAATGCACCAGTGAATTCTGCCTTCCTGTGTACTTTGAGGTTGCTTGGTTCTAGTTTTACACAACCGCCAGTCACAGAATGATGATGATGTTTCTACAAGCCCATTTAATGGCAGTACAATATACAGGGGTTCTACTGAGGCATAATGCCAAATCCTGAAAGAGTTGCAAGTCTGTTTCGGGATACCATTAGCACACATCCCTACACCTTAACACAGTTTTCAAACATTGTTGTATTATCAAAATTCTGATATGGAACTTCAAATAACCATAACTTTGTCAATTATTTGAGTTTTTTCATCAAATAACTTATTATTTTGTGCAGAAAAGATAATTCTTCCTAATGCAGCAAATCCGGATTTCCGGATTATTCCTGAATTGTAGGACCCCTGATATAGCAACAAGGGGGGGATTCATACCTGCATCCAAAAGAAAAACTTCCTAGTTGAAGATTTGAACTTGAGAACAAATACTCGACCAGTTGTACATTGTTTCACATGTTTGAATTCTATATCTTCTGGAAATATGATCAGGTCCTGCAAAATATAAAATATGCAAAATATAAAATTCCCACTCCCATAATTCACACAGCTTACACTTTGAACATCATTCACATGTATACAACACAGAAAGCTTACAGACAGTCCTTAGTCAATGTTGTATGTTCGTAGTTGGACTGGACCTCCTACTGGAAAGGGAGGAGTGTCATAGAATGGACGCCCAGTTAGGTCAGTCGGTAAAGCTGCCCTTCTAGTATTTAGTAGGTTCAAACTCCACATTGCCGTGTAATTTATGTTTTTTCTATTAATACTGGCGGACACAGTTTTCAAAAGTATTACTGGCAGATGTCAGACAATGAAAAGATAGTGGTGACACCCTGAGTGATACGAGGATTCCAGGTATACTACCATAGTTCCCTGTGTACAGCACACACGTATGGCAGATATACGGGACTACCTCTGGATTACCTACCAGTTAATCTCTAGTTGGGTGGGTTCGTGCGCTTGCTGTCTAATCTGGCGACCTGGTTTCAAAAACCGTTGGGGGCACACATATATATGCCTGCCATATATCAGCGGAAAGCTGACTGGCAAATAAAGGCTATGCTCGGCATTGTGGAAAACACGTTACAGACAATGGGACATGATCGAGTGCCCTGGCCAAGATACCACACAGCTATATTCCCCCGCTATTTTGCGGTAGTGCGGGGACATCAGAAAGATAATAACACAGGACGTTCTCTCACTTTACGAAAAGGTACACACGCTGTTAAAGAGCGTTATTTGTTTAATTTTATAAAATATGACAAAGCATCTTTACATCGTCCACACTTCCGGTTGTTCGGTTTTTCCAGCAGAAATGCATCAAGGAATCGTCAGACTGGTAAACATACACCAAACCCTTCGTTTTATCTGGATGAACCATTTTACCCTTCATATACATCTTGCCAGCCCTAAATTCAACTAGATTTTTGCTTTGAGAGCGACCGCTCGCGTTACCGAAAAGTGCACCAGTCGCCATTTTTATGGTTGATAATAAAATCCAGTAAGCAATCGGAACGGTCCGTACTACGGTATTTATACGTGGGTACCAAGGTTCAAATTGCTTATTTGCAATATATCTGTCATAAAGCAGCCATCAGTGGCTTTCTATTACATAAAATGTAGGTAGGAACGTTAGGTCATACCACAGGAACTTGCATTTATAATTTGAAAAAAAAAATGAAAAAAAAAGCTTCAGCACCTTTAAAGGGACTGCCCTACATATCAAAAATAAAATAAAATTGTCAAATAGTCGCGTAATTTTGGTATAGTTGCCTGTATATCCCATAAACAACCACACTGACATCTAAAATAACTTGAGAAAGTGCGACATTTTGTAGTTATCTAGTATTTTTACATCAAAAATTCTATAGGGTATTAATACCCTATAGAATTAACACTACTATTACTTAAATTGCCTGAAATTTGTTCGCATTTGATGAAAACGAATCGAAAAACAAACTAAATACCTCACTGATGTTTACGCTGTAGTTTGTTGATATTATATACAGTTCAATCATTTGTGAAATACATAATTTACGAAGCATGTTGGAAGGAAACTTAGCGATTTTTTTCAAGAAAAAATACTCAGTGGGCGATATCGAGAGTGGTTAAACTTTAAGCACTCTCGATATCGCCCACTGAGTAACATAACATTTATACAGTTGATTTCATAACCCACAGAATATAGACGATACACATGTCATCATACAAACGCATAATTAAGTATATTTTCCCCATGTACATAGTAACAACACACACAATCAACGAAGTCTTAATCATACATGTTCTAAAAACTAAATTATTTCATGAAGACAGAGACAAGTATCCTTCGCAGGTACAAAATGTCAAAATATAAAATGTATAATAATTATTGCTATGAGGGCAAAAAACCCCTATTAGGCAAATGATAGGCATTAATTATATTCCGACTTCCCGTGGAGTTTGCACAACGTGATTACGCAATCAAGATAAGATCGATCAGATTAAAACGGGTATAGCCCCAAATAAGAAAGCTAACTGGTGTTACTTGTTAGTTAAAGCACGCATGTTATTTAATTAACATGCGTGGTTAAAGATCTATATTAGTCCTTCTTTATTTCTGGACCAGAACTTTATAGAAGGAACCGCATGATGTCAGCAGGAGATCACTATCAGTGTTTATCTAGGGTCATAAAACACCAAAACTGGTCAATGTAATTAACTGATTTACAGTCAACTCACCCCCCTACCAACTCACCCCCTACCAACTCACCCTGGATTTGGATAACTCGCCCTACGCAATGACCAACTCATCCCCCCTTAAAAAATAACATACCAACTCACCCCCCTAAAAATATTTTTATTAAAGGTCAGTGGCCAGAATTTAAATAAAAAACGTAATTTTATGTTATTTTGGCTCCTAAATACGAATTTATACACGAAATGGTCGAAATATGCTTAAAAGTTGTCCAAAATCATGATATTGTGCGATATTTTTTTAGTCCGTACCGAGTACGTGTTGTACGGAATTTTCCGTGTCTAAACCGGAAATGACGTAGCAATAGTGCTACACGGTTCACAAGTACGCTGTAACTGCATGTGTAAACAATTAGCTATCGTCGTATTCGCCGAATTACGTTTATATTTCGAATTGACAACTGTGAACGATTCTTGGAATTACTTTATTATTCATTTTGTGAGTGTTTATCAATAAAATATCCGTAATTTCCGGAAGTTTTAGTTGAAGTTAGTCGCGATCATGGTGCATTGTGTCGCCTATGGTTGCATGGACGAAGGGTTTTTTCTTTTTCCAAAGGACGCTATTTTACGTGAGAAATGGACAAAATCAATTAAATCCATGAGATGGAAAGACGGCAAGTTAGTGCATTTCGTACCGACGAAAACTTCAAGACTTTGCGCGAAACACTTCACGGACGAAAGTTTTACTCGCAGCCCAAGCGTGATGAGAAGTGTGGGTGTTGAGTTTAAGCTCATGTTGAAGCATGGAGTTTAAGTTCATGTTGAAGCCTGGTGCTGTGCCATCAATATATAATTTCAACAAGAATGGACCAGCCTTAACAGCAAACGAAAATGTTGGTCCTGCCAAAAGAAAAAGGACATCATATGCTGCCTATGAGAAAAGAAACGGGCAATCGGTAAGCAACTTAGGCGTCTTAGCATGTCTTTGTTTTCAGTTTTTGTTGACAACTGTAGGGGCTTTCCCTAGGGGCCTTAACCTCATTAATGAAGTATGGTTTTACCAAAGATTTTCTGTGCTTGTTAAAGTTGTTATTAGTTTGACCTTTTGAAAAATAAATAATGGCCAAATGTGTTCTAAGTGTGAACCAGTCAAGATATACCCAAAACGTTCAGCCTTTTAGTTTCATTTTCTAGTTCAGTTGTGTATAAGGGGGCTTGTGTCCTGTAATTGCTTTCAAACTTTGCATACTTGTTTACCACCATAAACACCTTATAGAACTGTCTATGCCATGTGATGAATCAGTCTTAAGTATTGAAGCCACAGCCCCCAAACCCCCGCATCGATGGCCTGTGCACCCCCAGGACTACGCAGATGGTAAAACCCCCGCCCTAAAGGTAAAATCTCGGGGACTGTTTCTCGGCTATCCCCCGCCCTTCCCAAGGGTAGGGGAGCATTGGTTCCATTGACTAGTGCGTAGCAATTGCCTGCAGTTAAACAGAATTATGGTCTAAAGCCCTTCTAATTGGCTTTAATTGCTTATCATCATGTTATATATAATTCATTTATAAGAAATAATGAAAATTTATCTAAGTTTTAACATACAATAAAGCAGTTACGAGTTCGGATGCGAAGTAACTAAATCACCAGTACGCATCACAGGTAACTGTATCATTAATAAAGGGTAAATCGAAATTTTTTTTTATAAAATTTAAAATATCTAAGAAAGGTTTATAACACGTGAAATTGACCACCCGTTCACTGAGGTGCAGTTTGTTTTTAATTAACATTTCATTAATACTGGTATAATTTTAATATTTTTATATACTAAGTAATCAGAAACTAGAGAGCTTCGTCTTTAATTTGATATAAATGTTTTTAAAATCCGTCCATGAATAAGAAAATAAACCCATAAGGCTGAAATCACTTTCTTTTGTCTGGTTCAGAATAGCATTGTCGTTTCTATTGAATGCACCTCAGTGTATGACTGGACACCGTGGTATACTTTCATGGTATAACTTTTTAACTAGTTGATCTATTACAATGGGATTTTGCATGAAGGTAGTTCAAACAATGTTGTCTATGAATGTAATTACTTTATGAAGATATCGAAAGCCGATTCTTGTCTTTGATACCATGAAAATCTGACTACTTAAGTACAAATGAACCTTTCTAAGATAACATAAATTTTGTAAAAGAAACTTTTTATCAATGATACAGTTACCTGTGGTACGCATTATTATGTACAAGTGACTGTGCTTTATTATAGATAAAATGCAGATACATATTCATTATTTCGATTCTAACATAGCCAATATTCCTCATTTGACAACAGATCAAGACAACCACATCACTATATTCTTCCTTTCAAGCTTACCAGGTACTTGCAGTTGGATTTATTCATCCTTAACTGTGTTTTATCGTTAATTTTAGCACATCTTGGTTTCCTCTTTATGTATATAGCTGAAACTACTGGTTGTGTTAGAATGTTAAATTATATGAGGTGAAGTCACCGTCCATATAGAAAACTGAATATGAATAGTGGTTGAGCTTTCGCTTCGAGTGCGGGAGGTCTCGGGTTCGATCCCTGGCCGCGTCATACCATAGACGAAATAAAAATGGTACCAGAAATTCCCTTGCTACACGCTCAGCATAAAAGGGAAACTGGCTTCTCTTCTCTCAGTCTCATACCCTTGTGGCGATGGATAACATCAGGAATGAGGTGTCGAGAGTGATTAATATAAGTTGGAAAAACTTGTTTCACTATCAACCTTAAATAAATTAGTATAAACTAATAGAGTTACACAGTGGTCGAGTCAAAAACTTTTATGGTGAAAACCCAATTATTAAGGCTTATCCAGACATGTATAATTTCATTGCGAAACTAAAAAAATTTACCTGGTCAGACAATAGTGGAATCTTTTGCATACAAATTATTACCCCAAAAAGAAAATTTAACTCACACATTATCATAACTGGACATGAGGTAATTAGTACCGACTGATCTTGACCTTTCTGCATGAATATATTAAAAGATTGAATTATATATACAGAATATATTAATTTCCCTGAGAAAATCGTGCCATATCAATCCTTCCGATTTGTGTTTGTAATAGCGTTTTCGACATCCCCATAATCCTGTCCACTTATTATTGAATTTTTAATACCGTAAGTATTTCAGTCCATGTATTATAACTTATAGAACTGATGCGTGATTTAATAAACAGTATATCACGGTCGACATTTGGCTGTTTAATTTATCTCGCAGTACAGTTAGCGATTTTCATCAATGAAAGTTAGGCCAGAGTTCTTTTACTTTTCTTTACTCGGACCCTTCTGTCCAATTTTTTGGCATTTTCAAAAAAAATAAATTGAAAACTGGAAAAAAAATAAAATTGCATATAATGTTTTGATGATAAATGGACCAGCCTTGTATTATTATTTCATTAATTTGTTAATAATAAGTTTTATCATATTATTGTTTCACTACAGTGTCCTAGTCTTAAGATAAATTGGCTGGTTTTTTTAACACTAGTAACACTGTTGTTGAGTTTTGATTGCTTTAAATCGACCTTCATTGACTATTCTGCCACCAGCAGCAGTTTTTATTTTTATTCGTTTTCCCTCCTCTTGAGGACTTTTTTCTGAAAAATGTCTGAGTAACTAGTCTAATAATTAAAAAATTCTGGCCTTATGTTTGTTATTGCATGACAACATGAATGAATTTATATGCAGGAGTGAGGCATTCCTATGTTTGACCTATTGAGCTTTTTAGTAGATCTAGTTTCGGGCAAGTGGATTTTTCAGTCCAAATTGCCCATGGGCTAGCAAATAATTTGGGAATTTCCACACCCCTGATATGATGTTAACGTTAGATATGATAGGACATTTATATGCAAACATTTCTTTGAATTGCGTTGCTGTTTATTTAGTTAATTAAATTTACATTCTAGCAATTGCATTCATGACTTTGTATCAATTGGAATACGTATAAATGAAAGGCAGAACTCAGTATGAGTCCTAAGTAAAAATTAGTTTGAAAAAACTCTAACTTGAAAATTCCGGGGGTGGGGGTTCTATACTAGAAATAGCTGAAGTTGTCTATAGAAACATGAAAAATAACTTTAATCATTCTGCTAACAAATTATTAGTAGAATAATGGTATGCTCACGGGGAAACATTAATTTCCATGACCGTCTGTGATGACAAATTGTTATACTAGATTAAAAAACTTTGTTCTTAATTCATTATTTTATACATTAGACAGCATTAAATGTACGATTTTCCTATTGATCATTCAGAAAATAATGGGATAAAAGAAAAAGTCCACAAATTTATCATATTATATTATATAATTTGTAATATTGTTATACCCCTGATGAGCCTACAAGGCGAAATTCATTGGGTTTTCAATGAAATTATGAAGTTTTAATTACTCATTTCGTCATGATTCTTATATATCTCAGCAACATTGATTTACATTTAGTGAAAGGCTTACTACTGTTCTAAATAACTCACATCTAGTTTTTTCAAGTGGCAAGTACTTTTCTGAAATTGGTTACCATGGTAACAAAGTTAGTGATGTCGACATAATTTTTATATGACTATAATTATGGATTATTTACTCAAATTGAATCAACAGCTTAGCTGCTATAGTAAGTCATTTTTTTATTATTTTAGGGCTGTTTTAAACCATGAAGTAGTTACATAATGTCACAATAGCAGGTTTTCCTTATTATTCAGCACTACTCGGAATTCATATTTTCAAATCAATTCGAAGGGAAGTATTGAAGAATTATAATATTTTGGTATAGACCAGCATGGTTCTTTCTAACTTTTGGTATCATATTACCAGTATGTCTATCTAAAATATTTGATGTTTCACCAAAAGATCTCAATTTTATTTTTGGATAGTTTTTGTTTTACCGTATAACAAGTAGTGTTATACATGTATTACATGATAATGTGAATTGATGGATGAATGTAAAAATTGAGATGTTAAACTTTTATTTTCATGGAACTTTATTTCATGATCAGTATACATGGGTATTGATTTTTTATAATTTACAAATTCAATGTTCAACAAAAAATTACAAAATAATGAGGGTCTGTAGTATAAGATTATAATTAAATTGATCTATCTCTATGTGTCATTATCAATGATAAAGATCCAAACACTGTTATGCTAATTATGCACAGTATGATTTCCCTATCTATATGTTACATGTAAGTGATATATTATACATGATCATAAATCTCCAGCTGTGTACATTGGGATTATTTTGTCTGGCTTCCAGATCACAGTGGTATATTCTGTAGTACAGGGTCATAAAACCCTGATTGGACACAGTATGACATTTCCTGTATTGTCCTGGTGATTAGGCACCTGCTTATCAGCAATAGAAATCAAAATAAATTAATGAAGATGCAAATGTTTCATTATGATAAGTTATAATTTGTATTGAAATAAAACATGATATAACATCACAATATCTTGAGAATTTTTTATATAATTATTGCATAGATTTTTAATTGAGAATCTATTTTTAAGGTCATTGGTCACCTCTTCACATTTTCTGTTGGTATGACACAATCATCAAAATTTCAAATGAATTATTATATAGATTGCAGTGCATATACATGTTTTACTATTTTTACATTTCATATAATTATGGCATTAGCAATTTTTCCCCTTCTTTGTTAGGTACCCCTAACAGGTAGCTTCCCAATTAGAAAAATTATCCATTTTCCCAATTTCAGAGGAAAATAATTCCCAATCTGGTGCATCTTGGCTGCACAAGTCATTTTGTATAAGGAAATGAATGTCCTATCATGCACAAGCTTTATGTTAGCTTCTATCATCAATAAGACAGATGTCGTTTTAAAAAAAATATAATACATTGACTCATTTTTTACTGCTGGTAATAATATGTAACACATGCAGGTACCCGGTATGTCTAATTCTAGTTGGGGTATGTCTGCATGCATATAAATATAAGTAACATAGTTTTATTTTTCTTATGCCATAGGAACTGTTATCAATAGTATTATCTAAATTTGAAATTGTGTTTTTTATAAAAAATCGTTGTAATACCTGAACATAACTAAATCTAATTATTTATTAGCCCAATAGAAATCATTTTTCTTTTGTGACATTGTATTGAATATTATAGGTGATAATTGACTATAAAGTATAATATCCACCTTAGGTTGTCATTGATTTCTATTTCTAACACTATCAAAAAAATCATAAATTGGTTGATACCAAACCAACTACTGACTCTTTGACGTTTCAACTGACGCTGTCAGGCGACACATCAGACTTTATAATGATTTTGTAAAATTTCAGTTTAATTTATATAAAATCAATTGTGAAACAAGTTTTCCAACTTATATAAGTCACTCTCGACACCTCATTGTTGATGTTTAGTTCCACGAGGGTATGAGAGAGAAGCCAGTTCCCCTTTTAGGCTTCAGTAGCGTCTCAGCTAGGAAATTCCTGGTACCATTTTTTTTGTCGTCAGTATGACGCAGCCTGGGACTCGAATCCGGGACCTCCTGCACTCAAAGCGGAAGCTCTACCACTAGGCTATCAAGGAGGCCTTTTGTTTACTGACTAAAATTATATTTGTTAGACATAATTGCACACAGTAGGGGTGTAACGATACGCTCACCTCACAATATGATATGTACTGTTATTTTTTCTTATGGTTCGGTATATTTCGATTCAGTATGATATTCTCTAATATCTGCTTAAAATGTAAAAAAATTTAACTGAGAATTCAGACATCTAGACAATGACTTTGTTGCTATTATTCCAGCAAGCGTTATAAACCATAACATGTCGAACAACATTTTGAAATGAATTTTGACAATATGGAGTAAATTTTATTCCAATTAAAAAGACGGATACATGATATTTGTACACAATCAGCCGGCTGCAGCATATTTTTGTTGTCGGAATACTATTTTAAAAAAATCTCGTTGTTGTACCATGAACCGTGTGGAGTTTGCGGTATATCGTGGACCGGGTTATACCGTTACACCACTACTTATAAACAAACAATATTCCCGAGACCTGACTGTACTGTACATGTATGCAGAATGAAGCAGTGTATACATCTTTCTTTACTGTATTTTAGTTAATTGATGAACTCATAAAGTCACATGATCTGTCACATGAAGAGGTCGAGGAACAGGAAGAGGTCCAGTTGATACAAGAAGATGTTCAAGATGATATTATTAACAATGTGTCTTCAAAACAGAACAATTTTGTTGCTGGTACAGTTTCTCGTGCTTGTCAGACAGATGAGGTACAATAACTTTCAATATACTTTCCACCATAGTTGGTGTTGATCAAATTTCTTAGGATTTTTTTGTCCCAGTCTTGACAAACTAAATTACTATCAATATTCAACAGTACTGTCTATGCACTTTGCATAAATATATATTTATGATGACAGATTTTGACCTGAGTTAGAACTTGGATTTTTAGTCCGCAATTTGGTTTACTCTCAATGCTAAATAACATTGGAACTTGGCACACTGACTTTTAAATTATTAGCAGTACTAGAAAAGTGGCCTTAGTGCAGGATGGTATTTGGTTTAATTTTTGTGTTGCCTGAAAAGGCGACATATAGGTGTTACTTTTGCGTCGGCGGTGGCGGCGGCTGCGGTGTCACAAATCCTTGTCCGGAGCATAACAACCTATAACATACAGATGTTTATACCAGCTTGATGCTGCGCATCATTGATCGACATGTGTTATTGGTTGTGTAACTAACATAGTTGAGATGTATTGGTGCCTCTGTTAAAGAGAATGCTGTACTATTGTGACTCAACTAAACTTTGATATCTCTGTGGGACAAATGCATTTGTCTGTAGTAGAACTGGCTGGTATATCCATTACATTAAATCTATACAGCTCTATTTTTATGAATATCACGATCAGTACAACAACGGTGTAAGTTTTCCATGAAAAATGTCGTTATAACGAATATGTTGGTAAACTGAATAGGTTTTAATACTTTTGATCCTAAAACATGATGTCGGTATAATGCATTTGTCAGTCAATAATGATTATATCGAGACCTGACTGTATAAAGTGAACATTTGCCCAAAACATTTATCTTTATCAACAATTTTGCAGGTTCTAAGGCCCACAAAGAGGTGCAGTTAGTGCTTGGAAAGAACAGATTGATATCCGACATTAGGAAGTTGTCGCCAGTTGATCAGACCTCAGGCCTGGAAGCTCACCACTAAGTAGTATGCCAGTTTGCTCCAAAGTTTGTCTCGTTTTCATATGCAGTTATGAAGCAAAGGTAATTAGTAGTTAGATACATTTTTTCAGTTAAGTTTTCAGGAGTGCAACTTTTTCATTGCTACTTGTGCCATTATTTCAGTCACTTTTAGGATGGGGTGCCTGTGGGCCATTTTTTTCAGGGGACATGTTCTACTAAATTCTAAATATAATGCTTAGTCTAAGCTCTTTCTGACATTAAGAAAATACATTATGTACTACCCAGTTATGATCTTCAAGTATGCATAAAGCTGCTGCACATTCACAATATAGTTCTGCTATAATTATGTCTCTCGGCCTGGGAGACATTGATTTTGTGCTTGCAACAAAAGTTGGTATGTACTTGTTCTCCTTAAGCACTGGTACAATTTCAATGAATCTTGACTTGGATTTGTTAATATCAAGCCAAGTTGTGCATATTGTCAGGAATTTTAGGTCAGTTGATTCTTGTTGGAATGAAGGCCCATTGTGTCAAAAACCCTTCTTGTAGTGGTAGTATTATACTAATCATATTGCCTTGTCTGATTATTTGCTATTTTTTTCACAGGATTAATCTTGCAGCATTACACACCTGTTCAAATGCCGGTAGAGCACAGGCTGTCACTAGGGATGGTTTGTTGAGGTACAACTTGTCCTATCCAAAGTACAAAGGAGGAAACACACTGTGAAACCAGTTATGGAAGCATGCAATTACGGTAATTTTTTTATTTTTATTGGAAATGAGAAGTACATGTTTTAACTAATGTTGAGAGCGGTTTCTGGAGGCACAAAAGGACTCAATTTTCTCTGAGCAAGAATAACACACAATTGCTCCACTTTACTAGATGTATGTATGAGTTAGGTACCTCAGATGGTAATAGCCGACTTTCAACATAAGGATGAGGGTATATGTAGTCGGATGAAAGGACCTATGTCTTAAAGCATACGTTGAATTTGCACCGGTACTTCTGTATAGAGTTGGTCTTCATCAAACTACAGCACTGATTTCAGAATATATTTGTGAAAGTGCACGGTAACTGCTACAACTGCATTACTTCAATACACTTAGGAATACTGAAGTTAATACCATGTTATGAGCCAATGAATTAAATACTGTTAATTTCCCTCCTACACCTCATGTCATTTTTATTCAGGGTTGGCTAGGTAGTTCGAGAAAATATTACATGTATAGACAATTACAGACTAAGCTGACATACTACTTCTAATTTGCACACCCACCTCCATGAAAATAATTTTGACAAGTAGGGAAACAAACAATATTTTATGTAAAGGCCTGTCGTAAAGGTATTCTGCCAATTGTACAGTAACCATCATATTTAAGTCAGTCTTAAGTTTGCACCGATTCTTATACTTTATGATTGCTGTTGAAATACAGTAAGCAATATGAACTGACAACAATAAGCAAGTGATACTCAAGTTTAATGAAGAGAAAACTAAGTATTATTATCAATACAAATTATATCATAACATTGACTTTTTATTTCAGGTTACATTGATCAATTGAATCAAGAGCTGTTCCACCTGCGGAAGAAGTATAGTTCCCATTCAAAGGCACAAGAAGCGGCCAAAGAATTATATGTATGTCCTCCACCACTATCATCAGCAGCATGTCACATTTCAAAGACAGAAGCTGTGTTGGCACACAGAACACGTTTTTCTTCAACATAAAACAAGCAGCACATGGCAGTCATTCGTGTTAAGAAGACGTCAAATCTATTGATCCAGATTTCCAACATATCTGTACTCTGAAAAAAGTAAATACAGTGTTATTAAGTGTTAGGACTGCCAGTGTTATGTGCTATGTATTAGGGTGTGTTATGTGCTATGTGTTAGGATTTCAAGGTTTACACAGCTATTGATGCCCTTGAATTTTGTTTCAATATTGGAAAGTACTTAAAATTATGTACTGTCTTGAAAAAAGCCCCAATGCACTTGAATTGACTGATAATCCTTGAATTTAGGTTAACTGCCTTGAATAACATAGAAGAGTAAAGATGTTGTCATAATGACTTATCTGTGTAAAAAATGAAATTGAATAATTTGTCTTTATGCACATTAAAAGTATGTAAATGTATGGGTATGAGATTGAGATATGAAGTGCTAAGCAGTATTTGTGATGACATTTTACTTATCCAGCGCAAATAGTTTAAATTGTGCATTTTACTGTGGTAAATGTTTGGAAAATATAAGCTCTACCTTGAAAATGCCTCAAATTAGGGTGTGTGAATTGAGTATGAACAACGAGATGCCAATGTTCTGTGTTTTGTTTGAAAAGGCATAATATATTGCTGACCATGATACTGATATTAATTTGTATTCCATTCATGTATTTGTTGTCACTACTGCCATTCATTTATAGTTATTGCTGTCTAGTGTTAGCTTGTTTGTCATGTTTATATATACATATCTTCATAAATACATTTGTTACTGTTAATAAATTTTTATTAATTTCAGAGTGAGTAATGTTGTTACTACCCTAACAATTATGCAGATATGCAGTGTTCACCTTATTTTTTTCAGACAACTTGCCTATTTGGCATACCTAATAAGTCAAGCTTTTTATCACTTTTTAGCAGAGTGCAATTTATCAATTGTTCTACTTTTGTATACACCTGAATCTTGCACTATGAGGTATGTTGCTGTCAATGTTCACTTGCCTCTGTGAATATTTGCTTGCCCCTAGTATCCGGTAAATGGGTTAAATCAAAGACTGGATATGCGACAGAATCATGAGAATGTGATTAAATTGAAGTCAATGTTGTAAGAATCGCAATTTATGCATTCAGAATGAATTGTTCTAACAAGGCTAATGCTAAAGTACTGGCAATCATTAATGCATAATATGCTTACTTCACATGATAACTGTATATTATATGTATTTCTATATTATATAGAAATGCATGTAACATAAGGTTATCATGTGAAGTAATATAGTTATACATGTATACAAATAAATAGTAACATACCACTGAAAGTCACGAGAGTATTTGAACCCCTTATATTCATCAGAAGGGAAGTTGGCTCTTATTGCTAACACAGCACAAGCTGGAAGCACCCGACGGTCATATTTGGAAAGGCGGTGCCAAATCCATCTGGCAAGTCTTCTATATGCCACATATCTGTAAACTCTGAAAAAGGAAAAATAAAATTACTAATGGTATCTGAACTTGTAGGATTATGCAGTTAACTATATACTTATTTTCCGAGGCAAAAATAAAGTAATATTGCGGTTCTGGTAACTCAACATAGACAGGATTCTCACGGCCAGAGAACAGTCAAGGGAAAAAATTCATGGTCAGGAAAGTCGGTGAATTTTTTAATTAGTCAGGGAATTCTGAAAATTGAGCAAGTCAGGGAATTCTTCATTATAGCTGTCTCGAAGTCATTTTCTATGAAGAAAATACCAAAGACTTAAACTTACTTGATGTCAATGGACAGCCCTAAAACTGTTACCTTACAGTTAACATTTATTTTTAGGGGCTTATATTACAAGCATGATCATATCCATAGTATCTACAAGCAATATGGAGACAACACAAAATTATACACACTCAAATGAAACTAGAAGTGTCACACAGTGACTTATAATACTCACAGCCCTGTCTTGTCAAGTTGTCAGAGATGCCATGTTTTCTACTTTTATTAACAGTGACTTGACCCCACAGGCCCTAAGTTCGAACCTGAGCGGCATACACATAAGCTATCTACAGAGCATTTCATTAATAAAAAAATCAAAAGTTATCGCCCGACCAAACTCGCTCCTACAAACCCCAAACTTTGTTTTGTGTGTGTGTGGGGGGGGGGGGGGATAATAAGATTGGTTAGTATTAGTATTTTATGACAAGCTGATATTTAATGTTAACATACTCATGGATAGGTTCTTCATTCCCCAATTGGCCCGTTAAACTGCAGGAACTCGTAAAAGGACACTTCTATCACAACCCTATTCAGACAGTTCCCAATAAAACCTGGGTGTTTGGTGATACAGTCAATCCCATCCAACTTCTCACTAAGGTCTAGATACTCTTGGCAGCACTTTGATTCGGAAGCTGTCTGCATAATGCCACAGCTTCTGCAGTCACACCTGAAAAATAGATAACATAAAATATGACAGTTGAGAGTCAAGCTAGGGAGATATACCAGTGTCCACAGGGAAATTAGCGCCTTCAACTTTTAGTGTGCTAATAACCAGAGGTGTCATAGAATGCAGCCATATCGACATATTTGTGTGCCTATCGCTCATCAGCTCACATTTTCAAAAAACGGTAAATGAATGTAAACACATCCATTTTGCTGCACAAAACACATTGTGAAAATGGGTAAATCACTGCCAAAAAGCTTCATCTGTACCCAATATGTACAACAGTAGTCAAACCACTTTGACGCAATCCATACAGGGATGCCTGTATAAATGTAGTGGCTGGACCGTCAGAATTTAAAAGCAGCCACTTGCAGACAGCTTATCTGTCTAGTACAACAGTAGAACAGTTAAATAAGTGACTTGTGACTGATAGGCCTATAAAAAATTATTAAAAAATATATTATTCCCTGCTCCTAACTGCACCTCCCATTTATAACCTGATGACAGATAGGTAACTGTGTAGATGTACTGAACTGCTGAGTATTTACACAAGGTCAAGGTGGTCCATGCCCAACAATCAATCAATACAGACAAGCCAGTCTGGGGAAAAAAATATTTAAGTAGAACTAGACTCATGGTGACAAAAACATGATTAACTTTTGGGAGACATGTCGAGTAAAAAATGTTTGACGAGACCGGGCCGGCAATGGAGGCTTCAATTCAATGTCGGCACTGGTATATTTCATGATTACGCTTGAATTATCTAAACTTAAAATAAATCTATACTGAGTGATTTGTCGTATCTTTTGCAGTAATCAAAATGTAATTAATCATTAAATGCTAAAGTACCATGTTAAACCCCCAATTCGATCATAATTCTCTTCGTTTTCTTCCCGACCGTCCGAAATTTCGTCATCCGATTCCTCATCACTTGACGTGTTTTCGTCGTGAAAACAAGTTGGCTCCGGCTCATACATGTATGGCTGTACATTAAATTCACGTTCTTCATCAAAATCAGACGAAAAGGCCTCCATTATGATTACAAAATACCTTTTAATAGTACTGTGTAAGCGTTAACACCTATGTGTCAAAATCCGACCTCGCTATTGCTACGTCACATCCGGTTTAGACTGTAAAAATGCCGTACGGACCGTTCCTCCGGAACGGTGATTTACCGATGTTTAAACGTCGACTACATCGTTTTATAGTAATATTTTTTAGGGTCGTTGGATAAAATTTGATTTATAATTAACTTATTTGTGTTTTTAATGCAAAATATCGCCATGGAATAGGGCTGGCCACTGACCTTTAAATATAATAGATTTGTTGAAAGAAAATCACTTTGAATTGGTAATATTTCAATATGAAATTATTAATATGTTCAATTATGCGATATTGGAGGCGTTTTTTTTGTAAAATTAACAGTATTTTCAAACAGTGGCCATTTTGAAACGCTGTAATGACAGTGAAAAAAGCGAAAAAGTTAAAAACAAAGAAAAAAGATAAAACCATTTGTCAAAAACATTATGATTGACAAATTAGGACTTTAATTAGATCTATGATATCAATTGTCAATAGTCAAATACCTTATTTAAAATAATCATTGGAAAATTAGATAACTCGCATAGAAAATCAGTTTCCGAACGATCGAGTTTTGAAAATAACGAAGGTAAATAACTAACAAACTCGCAAGTATTCGAGAAAGCAGTGATCTGTTAATTTATTGGTGTATAAATACACTTAATTATCATGAATTAACACTAAGTTTAAAAATAAATATAATATATTACATAATTATAAAATTGATGGGGGGGGGTTGAGTTGGACATTTGGAAATTGACATCGGGCGAGTTGTCCAAATCCAGGGTGAGTTGGTAGGGGGGTGAGTTGGTAGGGGGGGTGAGTTGGTCGGATACCAATTAACTAGAGGCCCTTATCTACTGAATATCTATAGTACTGTGCTACTGTATGTACACTAGAAAATATGTGTCATATTATGTGTTTGTTTTAAATTTGTATATTTAGATACCGGTATATACATTTATTTTTGTTTCTATCTAGTTTGAGTGTATAACAGCTATTCAGCCAAAATGTTTATAAATTTAGCAATTTTATTGTCAGTTTAATATATATAGATAAAATAAGTTTAAATAAATTATTATATGTTTAAACTAGATAAAATTAATATGTAAAATATAAAACTAACATTTGAGCACACTGAAATTACATACAAAATTTAATACAAATAAATAAATGTATCTAATAGTTTATAAATTTATTTTTTGTTTTCAAAGTCCTCAAAAGTAATTTTTTTATATTGTTTATATGTATATTCACACTGTTTCTCTACACATCACAAGTGCAGTGGTAACACTAGGCTAACTATGTGAATTGTGAAATAAGTGTCAACCCTGTGGTACATCAATTATAACACTTGTGGTAGAATATTATCTATTACTTCAATTATAATTAAGGGGCCAATAATTGCCTACTTACTTTTTACATTGTTATTTTCTCTATATATCCTAGTATGTTTATTGTTAAGTTTCCTATGTACATTAAATATGCTCTATGTTATGTTTGATCATGAAGTTGTTTGCAATAACTCATATGGGACTTTATTTTATTATACACATGCTTTATAACTTCCTGTCATAAAGGGAACTCTTATTGTTTTATTATCTACTATTAGGGCCTCTAGTCAACTAATTAACAGAGTATGCAATATTATGTAATATTACATAATAGGGTGCAATACTGGTAGATATCTTATAAATCAGAGACTACATGCTGAGAAAATTTAGACCAATTATTGTTGGACCAGTGCCATAATATACGTCTTTAAAGAAAATTGGAATATTGTCGTGAAACAAATTGTTGGACATGATTGCTTATCTTTGCAACTGTCAATGGCTTTCTATTACATCAATTCTTGGTTAGGTTGGAAAATCACGATAAACACAATTTTAGCCCAATCTGTGAGGCAGCACCTTTAATTAAGGGGGATATATTATAATGTGGGCGTTTCTTTATTACTTAAACTTATTCTATACGAATAAGTAGGTCCGTATAGAGAATTTGCATCTGTATCTTGTACAGTCTTATTAATTGTTTTCTTAAAAAATGTGATTGTTTATATAAATTCATCACTAGTGCATATGCTACAGAGCATAGATGCTATCAAGGAGTACACATACTGTAAGCATTTTGTCCAAATTAACTGCCATTTTCGACTTAAATTCCATGTTCAAGTTTCGGAAACCACCTCAAATAAAATAGTTGAGATATTATAACTGTACGCATCTTTCATAATTTTAAACATATATTTGAGCCAGTCTCCAGGAAAACCTGCTATTTTGACAAAAATATTGATTTTGAAAATTTCCATAGTGTTAATGAAGCAAAATGCAAAAGAAATTTTATTAATATCTTGAATTTTAACAAAGTTACAGCTATTTTAGTAAAGTCCCTATTTGTTGCTTTTTCTGTGACGTCGCAAACGTCATTGGAACGTTATTCGACGTCACTGTAACAAGAATTTTATAATTACACCATGTGATCAATTCTTGACATAAATTGTTCAAAGTAGTATCATGTGCTAGAATTATGTTTACATTTTTAAAATACATATCAAAATCAAGTGTTTGCATTCAGAGAAAGGCTACTACTGTTTTAAACAACTAACTCCTCGTTTTTCTCAATCGGGGTATATTTCCGGCATTGGTCACCATAGCAACGATGTATATGATTTTGATATAATTCATGAGAAATTTTAAAGCTAAGATATAGTACTATATGGGTAAATTACTTAAAGAAGAATCAATAGATATGTATTTTTTCTTATTTTAGAGCTTTTATAAACCTTGTTTATACATAATAATAATTACATAATGTCAATAAAGCAGGTTTTCCTGGAGACTGGCTCATTTCTATTTGTTTCCTTTCATAAGAACATAGACAAGTAATGGATACACACTTCATTCTCTTATCATGAAAATAAATCGTAATTAAGTTTGTAATATGACGGCGACAATCTCTTTAAGCTGTATAAGATGGCTACATGTATACATATTGGTTGGGTTGTTACTTCCGGGTTTCATGCTAACACATTGGGTGTGGGTTTATCTTAAAGTGGTACACATGTATAGTTAAATGAAATTGGACACCAATACAGACAGAATAAATCATTTAATGTACCAAAAACAAACCACCTTACTCTGATTTATTTACATGATTTCTTTTTTAAATCCATCACCAGCCCAACAAGGTTTAATTCATTTAATCCCTTTTTAACCTGCGGCATTGAGTCGCAGGTTATATTGGATTGCCAAAAGTAAAATGACCATGGAGGGGCACGTGACATGTTCTAGATTGTTTACGATTTCAAAAAGAATATCCAAAAAAAGAAGCATTTTGTAAGAATGTCGTGAACCAGACTAATTCCATTATTCCATGCGGATAACATCGGTCTTTATCGCATTACAATAGTTTATTTACCAAAGAACGCAGAACTATTCCGAAATTTCACTTTGTACGCGAGACCACGAATCTAAACAGCAGGTCGGTGTCTGCAGCTGCATAAGATTCCCAGTCAGTAATAAATATAGTGGGCAATGCACTACATCCCGTAGAGAACACATCGCTAGATTAACAGAAGCATGATATTGATACATGATTTTTTTTTCTAATTGTTTTGAATTTGTTCATTCGTTCGGCACATACATTTAACACAACCAAATAATTGGAAGATAATCGGTATTGTCCGATTTTACATGTAGTGGAATTATTTTGACAGAAACATTAATTTAAACTTACACCGGAATAAATTCGAATTGCATCCAAACTGCAAAAACCACATCCTAAACAATACAACTAAATTACAAGGCCGCAGGTAATCACCCAAAGGAAACTATTTGACTTGTATTTTATTGGCTTTTATTTAGGTCTTTGCTTTAAACCACGGAAATACATTCTGTGTATATCCGTGCTTTAAACATATCAACTAAGAATATACCGAGTAGTTACGAAGAATTCCAAATGATGTTACGCCTTCGATCATTCAATGTACGGAATATACCGTGTAATTACGAAGAATTCCAAATGTTGTTACGCCTCGTCGGAACATAGTCAATATACCGAATAGTTACGAAGAATGCCGAATGTTATAACGCTTTCGATCCACCAATGTACGGAATATACCGAGTAGTTACGGAAAATGGCGAATGTTGTTACGCTTTCGACCCATCAATGTACGGATTATACCGAGTAGTTACGGATAATGCCGAATGTTATAACGCTTTCAATCCATCAATGTACTTGTCAATAGACTGTGTTTAACAATGCTTTAAATGCGCAAAAACAACAGTACATGAACAAAGACATAAAGGGCCTCAGTTCAAGTGTTGTATTGTACATTGTGTCAGATCAACAATTGAAGTATGGTATCGTATTTGGAGTAGCGGTGCTAAACGGGTTAAGTACATGTACTAATGGTGATTATTATACAACACTCAATGCTGTACTTGGCGCACCAACAACATTTTAGGGACCTTCTTAACTCCAATATACAATATACTTAATACGGATGATATTTGGACTTATATTGACTTTGTTTGAAACAGTTTGTTAAAAAAAAAGTGCTTATGGAAAGGTTAAACTATCATTCGATCAAAATACTAGTACCCTTCGAAGTTGGAGTTAGGATAATGAATCATCTTGAGTAGGCTGGGCGTTTACTTACAGAGTACAAGGTGTGAGCATGAAGACATATATAGTAAGTACTTCAATCTCTCACTATTCTATATTTGTACAAATGGTCGTCCATCTGACTTATATTTATATTTATTAATATCACACTTTAACTTGATTAAAGCAAGACCCACCAGTATTAAGATTGGCAAGCTGCATGTACCTCTGTATAGTACATGTACTATGAGGGTTTTGCTCCTAATCACTTACGGCGTTTTGCATCAGTCATGGGACAAGAAGGCCAAATCAGTGTATGAAGTAACGTAAGATTATTTGAGATTTCTTGCACCCAGCACGCCCAGGAAGTGATAGGTCTCTTGTATACATATACCCGGTACCCGTGCAACCATTTCTTGCTTGATGGCTTATGTTTTTTCGTTCGACTGAGAATGTTAGTGCGTGGCCAGTCGTTTTTTATGTTTTATTTTATCCCTGTCTAATTGGCAAATGACATCCGGCTTCGAGGGTAGAGACAGATTGTGATACAAGGAATCCGGCACGCTACCCTAGCTCTTTCCGGATAGACCCCTTGGTTCCTTAACGTGCCCGATGTATAGCACCGATACGCGCGAGACTACCTCTAGGTTTTACCAACCAGTTCATCACTAGTTGGATGGAAAACACTGAAAAGCGTTTTTAAAAGTCATACATTCTCACCGCGTATAAACTAAAGCACTGTACAACTTATTGGGATAGTATACAATTCAACTTGTATGACTTATTGTGATTGAAAGGCATCCGGTGATTTCCTATCACTGTACGACTTATTGCAAGACTATACAATTTAACGTGTACTCCTTATTGCGATAACCGGAAGTTGATTCGTTCATACACTATGATACTAGAATCGAAATGAAATATTAAAATAAACCGCGGTATACGCGTTTTTTTCCAGTTTTGTTTAAAGCCTTCATGAAATATAACTAACATTCGTTTATATTAATCCCGCATCGTGTATTAATCAAGTTTGTTTAGAAACTTGCCCTTCACAACAATTGTCGTTCTGACACTTTGTTGATTTAAAACAACACAAGCTTACGTTCATACGTTTGATGCGTGACTTCAAATCGTTTCGATATCATAAGGCTACGTGTAGAACTGAAGTATGACATTTAGAACAAATAAGATGTACTATAAAGACTGACGCGCTAATAAGACCTTAGAATATAACCTACATTATGAGCTAATGAAAACGCCGCATTTTGGCGGTTAACTGAAAATTTAATCATTAAAATTTTCTCTTCACAGACTTTACGTCATGCGTTGGCGCTACTTTCTATCGGCCAATCAGAATGCAGAATGTTATATTCTAAGTTAGTTAGAACATATTAAGTAAATTTTAATGACTAAAAAGGACTCGCTTCGCTTCGCTCGCTCCGCCCTTTTTAATCATTAAAATTTACTTAATATGTTCTAACTATAACTAAGATGTACTATAAAGACTGATGCGCTAATAAGACCTTAGAATATAACCTACATTATGAGCTAATGAAAACGCCGCATTTTGGCGGTTAAATGAAAATTTAATCATTAAAATTTTACTATTAACTATTTTACTACTAACAGACGTGACGTCATGCCTTGGCGCTATATTCCGTCGGCCAATCGAAATGCTGGATGTTACATTCTAAGTGAGTTAGAACATATTAAGTAACATTTTAATGGCTAAAAAGGACTCGCTTCGCTACGCTCACTCCGCCCTTTTTAATAATTAAAATTTTACTTAAAATGTTCAAACTATAACATCTTTTTGGCAAAATTATTCTTGTGTGTTTTCATAGAACTCAATATGAGCTACCAGAGACAGTAACCGGTGCTCGTACATCGAACGCGTTAAAGAACGGTGGAGTCAATTTAGAAAGAACTCGGGGTTCACAACGGATTTCTGTATCACACAACTCTTAGAGCTATCTCCCCTTAAAGCCGGGGGAGGGGTTCTTCGGCTACTTACGCAGGAAAACCTGGTTGACCACCTACTTACGCAGGAAAGCCTGGTTGACCACCTACTTACGCAGGAACGCCTGGTTGACCACCTACTTACGCAGGAAAGCCTGGTTGACCACCTACTTACGCAGGAAAGCCTGGTTGACCACCTACTTACGCAGGAAAGCCTGGTTGACCACCTACTTACGCAGGAAAGCCTGGTTGACCACCTACTTACGCAGGAAAGCCTGGTTGACCACCTACTTACGCAGGAAAGCCTGGTTGACCACCTACTTACGCAGGAAAGCCTGGTTGACCACCTACTTACGCAGGAAGGCCTGGTTGACCACCTACTTACGCAGGAACGCCTGATTGACCACCTACTTACGCAGGAAGGCCTGGTTGACCACCTACTTACGCAGGAAGGCCTGGTTGACCACCTACTTACGCAGGAAGGCCTGGTTGACCACCTACTTACGCAGGAAGGCCTGGTTGACCACCTACTTACGCAGGAAGGCCTGGTTGACCACCTACTTACGCAGGAAGGCCTGGTTGACCACCTACTTACGCAGGAAGGCCTGGTTGACCACCTACTTACGCAGGAAGGCCTGGTTGACCACCTACTTACGCAGGAAGGCCTGGTTGACCACCTACTTACGCAGGAAGGCCTGGTTGACCACCTACTTACGCAGGAAGGCCTGGTTGACCACCTACTTACGCAGGAAGGCCTGGTTGACCACCTACTTACGCAGGAAGGCCTGGTTGACCACCTACTTACGCAGGAAGGCCTGGTTGACCACCTACTTACGCAGGAAAGCCTGGTTGACCACCTACTTACGCAGGAAAGCCTGGTTGACCACCTACTTACGCAGGAAAGCCTGGTTGACCACCTACTTACGCAGGAAAGCCTGGTTGACCACCTACTTACGCAGGAAAGCCTGGTTGACCACCTACTTACGCAGGAAAGCCTGGTTGACCACCTACTTACGCAGGAAAGCCTGGTTGACCACCTACTTACGCAGGAAAGCCTGGTTGACCACCTACTTACGCAGGAAAGCCTGGTTGACCACCTACTTACGCAGGAAAGCCTGGTTGACCACCTACTTACACAAGAAAGCCTGGTTGACCACCTACTTACTATAGTGTTTTAGTTGAAAGCAAACAAACAAAACAACATTGACATTAAAATGTCGCCGGAGATAACACTAGCCATTGTTTACAAAAAAAAAAATGAAAATTCTGAAATACATTTTCGATATTCATTTTTGTATAATCTTGTACATATACACTTTTAATGATATAAGGCTAGAGTTATCCCCGGCAAACTACCTTTTTTTCTTTTGGATTGATTTATTTGTCTACGCACTCTTACAAAAAATGATCCTGAAGGAAATCACAAGTATAAACAATGAAATGATAAAACAACTATGTCATATATATTCGACTTGACAGCCAGTAATTATCAAGATAGGAAAATAGATTTTTTTGCAATTAAATCGTACGTGTTTCATGCAATCGTGAAAGCTCGGTCATTTCCGTGTGTCTCCCGTAAATATACATTCTGATCACCTCGGCCTTTATGCATTGCATATTTCCTGGAGACGAACGGAAATGGCCGAGATTTCACGATTGCAATGCATAAAGGCCGAGGTGATCAGAATGGTGTTTCGCGCTCATGTCTGATTTGTTCATGAATCTATAACGATATCTATAAAAATGGACAAAGGTAATATCATTAAATGGTGATGAAATAATTGATAACAATCGCTTAATACATGTAATGGTTTACCATTAGTTTAGACGAGTTATATGAATTAAATATTCATAATTTGTTAATCATATAAAGTATCTATACCCAGTCTGTAAATAAAAACATTGATGGAAGGATTCTTTTTTGAGTTTCATCTTCATTCACGTATATTCATTTAATGATGCGATGCGATGCGATGCGATGCCGTGCGATGCGATGCGATGCGATGCGATGCGATTGGGTGCGGTGCGGTGCGAAAAATAACTACACTCGTGGTATATACATGTGTATAACAACATCAAATCAATGTTTTCCCTGACTTCATCGGAAGATCATATACAGCATCACAAAACCTCCTTTCTGTCGGACTGGAGTATCACTCGTTGATTCAATAATGTCAGTCAAAACACGTGCCTACGACGGACGGAAAGACTCGCTGCAAACATTCTAAAGTTATTTGATTACTTGGTTCATGTAACACTTGTCAACGCGATAAACTTCATCTCAAAACATACCTAATGTATAAGAGGACGTACAACCTTGACACGATGGCCTGTATGTTTGCTGCCAGAAATTGTCGCCAATAGTGAGCCATCAATGTATCAACACCATTAAAATACATGTATGTCATACTGTTTCAAAACCTTTCCACTCGCGAATTATATTTTATTTAGATTTCAAGTACTTAGATATAAGAATTGTCCGCAGACGTGTTATATCGATATCCACGGTAACCATAATTATTTCGAAAATCGATGGCATACTATTAAATATGTCACAAGCTTTATATACAATGTAATATGATTCACTAAAAATCGTCAACCTAACGGTAAAAACTTGACATTTAAGTTCCCCTGGTCATTGGGCCACCGACAGTTGATATGCAGCCGGCATTTAGATACGGCGCCCAGGATTATCACAGACACCGCCTTCACATGTATCAATTCACACATTGGTCTAGTGGAGCATTATGTGTTATTCTTTTTGCAATTAACTTAGAAATTAAGCAGTGACGCAGACGGGGATCGAACCCGGGACCCTCGACCCATACGCGCAGGCATTACCTCAAGGCCATCACTCACCGCAATACAAACACACACACGTATATAAATGTGGCTGGGTTTTGGCGCTAACCGTGGTCCCAATAGTTCCACTACTAGAGAGACTACGACAATCATCAGTGGTTAAATACTATATACAGTCGAACCAACGCTAGTTCACTTTGTTCTGGCGTAACATGTGCCATCTTCAAACTGCTTAAATACAAATATGAGTTTTGGTGTCTGGTGGAGCAACCGGACATACGCAGGTAATCGAACCCGATCAATCTATAGTTAGCACCACAACCCAGCCTGTAGAGTATTTATAGGATTTAACCACAGGAACTTGCATTTATAATTTGAAAAAAAATGAAAAAATTGAAAACAAATATTTTTTTTTCACTAGGCCTTCTGTACAGTACTATTAATATATATATATATTTTAATAGTACAGTAGGCCTAGTGAAATTTTTTTTAATTTTTTTTTCATTTTTTCCCCACTGTGTGTAAGAAGTTACTCGTTATCTGTATATCGTTTGTAGGCTTCTCCGAGTTCGGAAGTTAATACTTGAGAGGAGCTTTATTGTTAATTGTTGTATCTATCTACCATACCACACGAACACCGACCAATTAGTGCCCAAGTTTCGTACATACGTGCAATTACTGCAAGTTATAAAGTTCATTCATTCAATTATATTTGTACATACAACTGTGTTAAGGTCATATACTTGTACTAGTATCACTTTGGGTCAAAGACAATGTTCAATACATGATCCTATTGTTTGTGCAAAGATCACATCAGTGTAAGAATATATCAGATATACATGTATATATATATATATGATATATTAACTCAAGACTATATTTAATGGCGAGAATGGCTGTGCAGTTTTTGTTGTCGCCACTTTTCATAAACTCCATTACCAGAAAAGACGGGTACCACTTGTCCCGTTTTCCGACACCGTCTACAATAGTTCGATACTTGGACCGTGGAAACAGCCTTTTAATACGCGAACGCATTCGAAACTTTTTTGTAAAATAATTGCATGTTTGATATTTTACTTTACATATTTGGTTCTTCTTGATTCTTCGACCTTTTTCACTATGAACCCGAACTTATACCTTTCTACAACGCTACAGTAGTTTCTGTTTAGTTCGATGTTTTGACCCCATAAACATGGTGTTTAGGCTTTTCTGATTGGACGATGACTTGGGCACTTTGCGGAAAGTTGCGCATTGTCTTAAATTTGATGCACATTTAGGGTTTATTTGCCCAAACCAGGTCTAACTAGAAGTTTGGGCAGGTGTAAACTTTTTTCGACTCTTCTGTACGCTTGCGGGGTTTTTATAACTCAAATTCCAAGTTTGACATAAAGTAAGACCTAAAATGCGTAAAATTCTCAAATACATGTATTTAAAAATGGACTTTTCTGGTCACCGTTTGAACGCTCTTCTGATTTAACTGTGAGGTCAGAACCTGAATGTTACGATCACCCGCTTAAACAGTCCCTTACATGCAAGGTCTTCATAGATAGGCTGGTCTAGACAGGTTGTACTATAAGATTACAAATTAGGTTATATGTCTAATTCAACCATGGAAAACACGATGCACGTGATCGTGGCTCATCATGCCATGAAAACGCTTGACTCATCATCACCGAGACGCTTGACTAAACTCGCTTGTCAAAAATCTCTCTTGCCTACTTTATGTATAAAGTAGTTGTAAATGTTTTATTGCCGTTTCGCCTGTGTATGCATGTAGATATAGAGTCGAAAATCGTCAAATCGAGCAGTTCATAATATATGAAACTAATGTGCCGTAGGGATAAACAGAAATGTATAACATCAGATAAATTGGATAGATAACCAATATAATGAAGGTAAGCTCGTAGTTTTATTTTTGTACATGTATAACCTATAGAGTTATTAAAGTTACACAATGTGAGAAAAAACGAGCACATATGAAAAAAACAAGTACAAACAAGGAAATAATTCAAACAAATTATTTGCTCTATATACATGTATATGAGTGAATAGATTATTTCATTATTAAAGTTAATTTACAGGTTTTTGGAGGTTTTTCAGATTTTTTGACAGCTGGGACTTTCACTTTCGACCTTTTGACAGCTGAAAGTTAGACTTTCAGCGGTTACGTTCATTTTCTCGTTCAGTTAAGTGTTGGGCATTGTGCCGTGTTATTGTGGTCTGTGTTTTTTAAGGTTTTCTGTGCTCGGCTGTTTCAGTTGAGAGCTGCCTTCCCTGTCCTATGTTTTACATGTTTATGGAGATATCCTACAAATATGACTTGGTTGTATTGTTGGATACTGCCAATCAAAAACTAACTAATTACGGCCAGCTAGCTGGACTAGTAGTTAAGCTTGGTCCTAATTGTGAGTATCCATGGTCGTTCTATTAGATTTCAATATTTTGCATTTAATCAGGTAACACAACTTCAATTCCAGCTGTATAAACAACAGGATCAACAACAAGAATACCATATCCAACACCAGACAACAACATAACAATCGGCAACAACAACAAAACAATCGGCTACAACAACAACAGCCGCGAAAACAACAACAACAACATAAGCACCTGTTGTATAAACATTAACGTTACATAATATAACAACATCAACAAAAAACAACAGAAAGCCAACGGTCAAGTCAATGACAATATTTTTGTATACAGGTTACCCATGGGAATGGAATTGCAAAGAGCGGTCTTTCTAAACTGTTCAGAGGTAGGGTGCGCGCTTTGGGATCGAGAGGTCCCGGGTTCGATCTCCGTCTGCGCCTCGGCTTAATTTCTCTGAGAAAGAATAACCCACAATGCTCCACTCGACCAAGGTGTTAATTGGTACCTGTGAGTGCTGTGTCTGTACATGTTCGATATTGCTGGGCGCCGTATCTCGATGTTGGCTTCACACAAACCCGGAGAGATATAGTCTCCCCAGGTAGCCCAAAGGCAAGGGGAAGTATAATGTCAAAGGGTGGGTGAAGGACTGAATTACTGAAAGCGGCTCTCGAAAACTGGAAACTTAACTTTCTTAAAAATATTATTGAAAATAATAAACGGATTCAATGTCATTGAAAATGATTTATTCACTGATTATAGCATTGAAAATGGTTAACATATTATAGCACTGAAAATGGTTAACTGATTATGGCACTGAAAATGGTTAACTGATTATAGCACTGAAAATGTTTAACTGATTATAGCACTGAAAATGTTTAACTGATTATAGCACTGAAAATGGTTAACTGATTATAGCACTTAAAATGTTTAACTGGTTATAGCATTGAAAATGGTTAACTGATTATAGCACTGAAAATGATTAACTGGTTATAGCATTGAAAATGGTTAACTGATTATAGCACTGAAAATGTTTAACTGATTATAGCACTGAAAATGGTTAACTGATTATAGCACTGAAAATGTTTAACTGGTTATAGCATTGAAAATGGTTAATTGATTATAGAACTGAAAATGGTTTTCTTACCCTAGTTTTCTTTGTGATTATCGTAGCTCTTTTCATAATGCTTGTAAACAAAATAAAAAATGGACTTTCCCGATTAGCGGATTCACTTGAGGAAATTTTAAGATTTAAAGAAAATTCTAAGCTTTGTAAATATCACCCCTGGTTTTATAAACATGGTCTTTGTTCGCAGGTATTCTTTTACACCGGGTTTAATTGTATGTGTACACTATCGTCAACGGACATACATATAAAACAATATCTTTAATTTTTGTGATAAAATTATACAGCAAACGTTTATTTTTATTTTATAAACGAAATAAATATGACTCAACGTTCAGTCGCTGTAACTTCAGTGTAAATACGATTCGTGCATCTGAACATGTAAACTGCAGTAATGTAAAGCAATATCAAAATGTTAGACCCCTAATGCATTCTACGTGTACACGTGTACATACAGTTTCGCCCGTTTTTTGTTGTTACCAGAGAAGAAGTTATTTTGTAAACTGTTACGAAACGCTTGCACAATGTACGTACGTTAACGGACACCAGGCCCCAAATGACTGTAAAACTATGAACTACACTTTCGTATTATTTTTTCAATGTAACCAAAATGTTTTCAAGAGCTTATCATGGCGAGAAGCTGACGAACATGACATTGCCTTATTTTAAGTCTCTAAGGATCGATACAGGTAACTCGTGATGCCAGGTATTATTCCATTTGGCCCGATAGAACAAATAAGTTGTTCTGTACTTTTTCACAGGAATATACAATAATCAAATTCCATTAAAAACCCAAATAATTAAGTAAGTTTGTAAAAATGATGCTGCATTCTCTTTAACATAAAATAGTAATGTTTCGTCATTTAGGATTATGCTCACTATTTAGCAGTCACCAGTGTATCTGGGTAAACAGAACAGAACCATAGGGGCTCACAGGGAACACTAGGCTTGCCCAACTGTGTCGCCTCTTAAAATAAAGTAGTTATGAACAGATCAGAACACAACAGAACACAACCGAACCGAACCGAACAGAACCAAACCGAACCGAACCGAACCGAACAGAACAGAACAGAACAAAACTGAACTGAACAGAACAGAACAGAACAGAACTGAACAGAACTAAACTGAACTGAACTGAACTGAACTGAACTGAACTGTTCTGGTAAATACATACATGTATATACTTCAACTTAAATCATGTTCTTGTTGTGGCCTATGTAACAACACGTTACAACGCGTGTGACTGTTTGCATGACTTAGTTACACTAAAACACAGAGACCATAACACGTCGCATCAACGCATCTTAACATCCTTCACGATAAAAATAAAGTTATTTTTATAAAACCCTTAACACGCGTAATTCAGACTCACCAACAAAAACCCATTTCATACACCGTACCGTACTTCAATTATTTTAAACAGGGATTCGGCTTCATGCCTTTTTCAAGATGCGGAGGATTCAATATTGTTATTTCAACATTTTTACGTTCGAATCGTTAATAATTCTAGCATTGGATACAAACAAATCGCTGTCTTAGAATTAGAAGATTTATGCATATTTGAAATTGGCATCTCATGGCGCTTCTTATGAGCCTATGTTTATGAAAATCGGAAGTGGTCATGTTGACCAAACTGAAGTTTAAAAAGCTTCTTTTTCCATAAGAAAAGAGTAAATTTCAGACAGTTCTTGTCTTGTTTTCAAGAAATATTAATTTTGTATTTACGACCTTCTAATTCTAAGCCAGTGATATATTGATAATACAATGTATAAACACGACTTGGTCCAGTGACCACTGGGTTCACGTCTGGTGTTAAATCATGTCTCAATGCTTTAAAATGGTCAAATATCGAAGATAGAATAAATATCGGCATAGGAAATGCTTTTATTGTCATTTTTATGTGTAAACAAGGCTAGCGTAATTCAGTTTAAAGCTCAAACACATACAAAGCCTAGGATATCTTAAGTATGTTGTTTTTGTGTACATTTTTTGTATTTATATTTCATTTGGTAGCATATAATGCGAGACTTTGATTTTCTCATTCATTGAACTGAAAACCAATTAAAAGAGATTGCTTTCACACTCAACTGATTAAAGTGGTTATGTTATGAAATCAGTCAATCAGTCATAAAATATTAACATCTGAAACTCTTTAAATCAAATAATACTTTTATTCTTGTAAACATGTCGTGACGAATTGTGGCCAAATAAACTGTTGTAAGGCCTGAAATAAAATCTTGTTCGTTCTCCACCCGCTACCTAACCGTCAAAATCATCAAACCCGAACATTTATTGAGAATACACGTCAGAAAAAAGTCAGATGAAATTAGCGAAGCTCGTTCAACATATCTTTCGAGAAAAAGATGCGAAAATGTCCAAACTACCCAAATCCAAAGGTAACTGTATCATTGATTAAGAGTAAAAAATTGTTGTTCTTGTAAAATTTGTATATTCATAAGCTTATGAATATGTAAATTTTACACAAAACATTTTTTTACTGTTATTCAATGATACAGTTAACTGTGCCCAAATCTCCACACACCACCCACCGACATTTTACCTGCGTAATACCCTGAATGAAATGGGACGTGGTACGGGAAACACACACTATTTTATTTTAGGCCTAATACAGTGTGTCTCACTTGATGACAGAATATAATATTTTGGGGCATATTTAGCCTTGAAAATTACTTTTAACAAAGCAATAACAATGTACGTGTTTGTACTATAAATACAATGTAGCTTAATGACCTAATATTATGGTAACAAAACATGTAAGCATTGAATTGTAAAAAAACATTTTCATTTTTTTTTCAAAGGGAGAAAACAGAATCATTTAGATCTATAACTTAGCAGAGACGTTTTCTTCTATATGTGTGCCTTGGAGAGAGACAGTTTTATTGACAAATGTGCACGTTATTATAATACCTTATGGATTAATATGAAAAGTACGCTTACTGGGGTAAGTCTACCGGCAAAAATAGTGTCAAAACATAATACATTTGTATTTTGAAATACTTTTACGACGAAAAAGTATTTTTTCAAACGTGTTTCAATCAGAATTCATTATTTAACGCATAGTTTTTTTACCAGTTACAGTGACTTTGTAATATTTAAGAAATAATAAATGTGTACCATTAAGTTCAAAAAAACTTAACTTAATTAGCATTAAAATAGCCACCCTGTAAGCTATGGCCATCTTCCTCATCCAAGCTAAATGTCACATAATGTTGTTTCATGTCATCATGACCAATGTTCTGTTTTTCTACAACCTGACCATCAACACTCTCGTTCTGCTCACCTCGGCCTTTATACATTACCGGAGACAAACGGAAATGGCCGAGCTTTCACGATTGCAAAACTCTCGTTCTGCTCACCTCGGCCTTTATACATTACCGGAGACAAACGGAAATGGCCGAGCTTTCACGATTGCAAAATCTGTTGAATCAACGAATACTCTGAATTAGATTGCTTCCAAGATTTATTTTTCAGAACTCTAAGTCAACTAATTTACGGCTGTTGTTCTTACAAATAATTTTTTTGTGACTTTTGGTATGTTTTGTATTTGCTTCAGATGATCAAACCACTTCGTTTGGTTTTCTTTTGGATATTATGGGTTACAGCAATCACTGGTTTCAATGGAGGTATCACTATCTATCACAGTAATTGGGCAGAACATTTGAATATTTTGAGCTTGCAAACTTGCTACATAGGGCTGTTGACATAGGCACATGATTTCAAAATATCCGAGTTTCAAATTATCTCAGTGTGCCTTTTTATATAGAGAAGGTTGTGCAGCGGCCATATTTAGCCGCAACGGATATTACGTTACGAAAGCTGGTACCTAGTTTTGCTACAGTTGTCACAGCAAACAGGGATACCATTTCATGTAACGTTATATCCGTTGCGGCTAAACATGGCCGCTGCACAGCCTTCTTTCTATATAGGGTACCCTCAGATAATTGGAAACCATTATTTGAAACCATGTGCCTATGACTGTTGACATAATATTACAGTCCCATAATTGTGGACAGTATAAAAACCGAACTGGTTCGTAAAAAGTCCGTATATAGCCGTACTTGTCAAAACTTGTGACGGTATCGCTTATGATTGTTTTAGTATATAGACAGAACCTTTGTTTCTACATGTGACTTGATACCACGTGACTTGATACCACGTGACTTGATACATCCTCTTAATACTTTCCCTTGCTAATTGGATAGTAATTAGGTGATGAGGTATTCGCGAATAAAATGTACAAAATGTCCATGTATACAGTGGTCATTGGACACTGATGTTTTTTGTACGACATTTTTTCTGTTCGTAAATAACATACATGACCGTAGCTGTCAGTAATAATTGTCACACGAAGGTCATATATATTAATCAGACATAATACACTGTGTATGAATGATTGGACAAGTGGTCCAGTGGTAAGAACTACTAACTGCTGATCCGAAGATTGTGGGCATGATCCCGCCTCTAGCCGGATTAAAAACAGAAATGATTTTCAGTATTTTCGACCTAACATAACTAAACTTAAAAACACAGTCTTTCGGACGAGACGTCAAGCGAGGTCCCGTGTATGATGCTTTACACCAGGCACGTAAAAGAACCAGTGATGATTCTGGAACTGGGGGCATCTTCTGCACATGCGCTGTCCCCAAAAAAACTAAAGCGCCTAAAACTAAAAGCATATCAATCGAAATATGTTCATGAATGAACAAGTGACTGTGCTTTATTGTAGATAAAACTATGTGCTTTATTATCGATAAAACACAGTTACATATTCATCATTTCGCTTCTAACATAGCCAATATTCCACATTTGACAACACACCCAGACATACACCACAGCACTATTTTCTTCATCGGAAGCTTATTTCCCGTTTAAAGTTGTCGTTAGCTGTGTTTTATTGGCAGTTTGTGCACATCGTGGTTTCCTCTATGTGTTTATAGCTGACACCGCTTGTTGTGTTAGAATAACATGTAGATGAACTTCAGGTAATGAAATCAATATAACTATTGTTATGTGAGATAAAATCACCATAAATGTAGATCATTGATCAGGCACAGGTAACTGTATCATTAATAAACAGTACCTAAATTTTTTTTATTTTTTTTGTTAAATTTAGAATTCTTATACAAGGTGTATTTCCATGAATTGACCAGGTATCAAAAACAAGAATTGGCTTTCGATATCTTCATAAAGTAATTATATTCGTAAAAAACATGACTATAACTACTTTCATGCGAAATCCCATCGAAATTGGTCAAGTAGTTAAACAGTTATACCATAAATACTTTTCACGGTGACCAACCGGTCACTGGGGTGGACTAAATAAAAACAAAAACACGGAAATATTGAGGAAATCACCAACATATGTCGAATTTACCGTTGTGTAGAAACATAATAATGCGGTAAAATTAAAGAACCAAAAAGTTGGAACAGATTTACCTGGTTGACACATGTTCACTTCAGTGAATGTATACGTGTAAGCCGAAAAACGAATCGTTTGCATATTTAAATGTCAAATGACTCCATGTTTCTCCGAACGTTCCGAATGATGCGCGTGATTTCCTTTTTGTAACAACGATTTTCATTGGTTGATTTCATTGGGGTTTCCCAGGACTTTGGTAACCAGCGTACAAACGATGTATACTACGCCAATGAAAACGACCGTTATAAAATACGTTCTAAATACCCGTCAGACACACTAAAAACCACTACAGTCGTTCCTACAGCGAAAAATAAAATCAAAGTTTAAACAATGAATTATATCGTACGAAGGTAAATTTAAGCATGTTTTCGAATGCTTTCGATTCACAAAGATGTTTTTGATCACCCACAGCTTTAAATAGATGAATAATGCCGTAAATGCTTTAAATTATGAAAAAAACAAAATACACCCAGTGACTGTACGATCACTTCTCCGGGAAATATACCTTGTATAAGAATTCTAAATTTAACAAAAAAAAATTTTTTTAATTTTTTTTTAGGTACTGTTTATTAATGATACAGTTACCTGTGTGATCAGGTAGATGATATATGAATGACAAACTACATCACACATCAATGATGCTCATAATGGTGTCTTACTTCAACACTAGAGGTTAAATGCGCTCGGCTATTTGGTAACAATGATGCAATTTTGTGCGCGCGACAGTCGCTCATAAATTTACAAGTATTTGAGCACCAGTCATCACACTTCATTGGAATATTTAAAAATACAAAATAGAATCAATTATTAGAGTCAATTACTGACCATAAAATTCGTCTATTGACCATTGGAATGATATGACAGCCTTGTTATTTCACATCGCTGGTTTAGAATTAGATGGTCGTAAGAACAAAATCAATATTTTGAGATTACAAGAAAAATTGTCTGAAAACTACTCTTTACTTATGGGAAAACAAGCGTTTTCAAATTCCGTTCGGTCAACATGACCAGTTCTGATTTTCATGAAAATAGGCTCATAAGAAGCGCCTAGTAATGTAGATTTCAAACTGATAAGTATCATGCAGTCGTATAATTTAAATTTTTCTAATTCTAAGCCAGCGATAATTATGTTGATGTTGGCAATGAATTGACGGTTATTATCTACACTGAGAGATACTTGGTGCGGAAGATATCATGTTATAATATTATGTTGCCGCCTGTAAAACTGTGAACTGACACATTAAACAATTGTAATAATTATACCTTATGTTGAAAGGTCGCTTGTTTGAAGTTGTTGATCGGTTTATCGTTCGCTCAAACACGGACAGTGTTGAGTGTTGTTCTTCTGAACGGAATACCGATATTGACATTTTAACTTGACGAATTCGCGATTTCTACTTCATGGGCGCATGGTTTCAACTTCGAGAACTCGTAGTTTAATTTCGCGAATTCATGACTTCATCGCCACGAATTCATGATTTCAACCGTTCATGAATTCATTATTTTATGGTAGTAAATTCATCAAGTTTAAATCGTCCATTAGAATATTCCAAATCGTGAGTTCATGAAGCTGAAACTTCGTAAAGTCAAGAAAGTGAAATCCTGAATTCTTGAAGCTGAAATGGCACTAACGGTACTTTGTAATTATGTATGACTATATTTGAACAACTCTATTATCGGGTATAGATTATAACAAAGTATCTAGCGATATCAAATAACCGCAAGCACAAGTTTTTAATTTTCCTGTACCGTAGATCGGTCTGATTATTTTCGCGTGGTGTTATTTTGGCATGGTGTTACTTTTGCGTGGTGTTATTTTGATATATATTTTAAATATTAAAACATCATTCTCAAACGTGATACTATTTTGCCAAGAATTGATAAAATGGTACGTATGAATTTACGTTGAAAAACGTCCTCAAGAATGACGTTTGTGACGTCACGTAAAAGGGCTCCGAAGAGGGCCTCTACAAACCAGCTATAACTTTCTAAATATAAAAAATCTCAAAATCAATAAAAATGTATCAAGTTTTCCTGGAGACTGGCTTCTATCTAAGTGTCAGCCATATTCGAAGTATCCATCGACTTACTGCTAAACAGAGAATGGAGAGGGAGGGATTATGGGGGATAAGAGAGAGAGAGAGGGAACTTTAGACAGATCGGGGCGATTATTGCAGTCGAGACACAAAAAGTCAGTAATTCACAGGGAACATAATGGTAGATAGTTTATAATGTACGGAAAATTACGTAATTTCAGTAGTTTGTTGGATAATGCAAACTGCATCAAATTGTAAATGATTTTGAACGTATTATGTATTATTACGGGTCCGTTAAACTACGGAAGCTGGTAATTTATGATTATAATAATGATAAAACATGTATGTGTCCTTTCATTTTGGTTGAATCATTCATCAAGTATGTTACGCAACGTGCGCACTTTATGGAAAATTGAAATCCATTCAAGGACAATAGCTCATGAGATGCTGGCCAGGCTTCGACACACCGTGCCCACTTTATGGTAAATTTTAACCCTATAAAGGACAATAATGTATGAGATGCTGACCCGGGCTCGACAAAGCGTGCACTATGTAGCTCGATAACCTGCAGTCGTATAGTGTCCGTGTTGAGTGTGGGTGTCCTGAGTTCGGACCATGACCGCGTCGTACCAAAGACAAAATAAAAATGATATCAATATTTTAATTGATTTACCCTCAGCATAAAAAGGGAAACATGCTTCTATTCTCTCACACCCTACCTATTGGCGACTGATACCATAAAAAACGAGGTGTCGAAAGTGAAGATGAGGCCAGTTACTAGTATAGAACTTGTTCCACTCGGCTTAAATAAATCAGTATTTAACCAAAATTCTAGAGACTGTAATTTGTACTCATACATTGACCCAAACAGTTTGTTACTATTAAACACCGTCTCGAGGAGTCTTCAAGTCAACAAGTGCCCTAATTCTCGAGTGTTGGTGTAAAAACGTTGCGATCTTTGTTCGAATGAAGGCGATCATCTATTATATGTAATTGACACGTTTGACCTGTTTAATACTTAACACTGTCTTAAGAAAATGAGTAATTGTCAAGTGTTGACAAATTATTGGTGTATGATTACGGTGTAGACTAGTATTCAACAGAAAACACTTTTGTTGTCCAAACGTTTGGCGCCAAAATTATTTAGATACTGTAAATCTCGTAAAAACCGTACTCTGCCCGGATATTTATTTAAAGTCCAGATTTTTTGATAATTTAGTTACAATAATTAATAAAGGCAATCTTATACTCCATGAAGTTTGAATACAACTGCCGCATTGAGAGTGAAAGGTCCGCCGTCAGTATATTACAGGTAAACCGTGGTTACTATCATATGTGGGCTCATGGCAACGTTAGGCCAACCTCTGGTTTTGGGTCATATCGTCTTTACCATTTTACTATTACAAATATGTTAATAATATAAGCTACTATAGCTTGGAAAACTTGACGCGATCCTGACCTTTATGCATGAATATGCATTGTATCACAAGGTGCTTGCATTGAATATATAATGCAATATCGGCCCTTATGATTTGTGTTGGTATTACACCTCGAGCATCTTCGTGATACTTCCCGCTTATGAAAACATACAACTGGGGTTATAAATAAAGACAATATAGATCTATCAGCTATTAAATTATGCTAATAGAAGGTCGAGGGTTGAGTCAAATTATCCGTGCTATAAAGTACTCAAAAGGGTCAGCTCGATACGACCGTTAATGGTTTGTTTTGTTTCGTGTGCTGTTACATTTGCTCACAGTATGCCTACCTGTGGTGTCAGCCCTGCGTTCAGGGAAAAATAACGTGACGCACGTATCGTACCTGGTACGAAACGTGCGTCACGTGATTTTTCCTTGAACGCAGGGCAGCATACATGGAGACGCGTAGTAGTCTCAAAAATCAATTTGGTAGGCCCTTTAAGTAATTTGTTGTAACTGAGCATTTGCACGGCACACTGACGCACGCCTTTGCGCGTATATATCATTTTAATTCTACTACATGTATATCCTCATCGCAAATAAAAAATAACTGTTTAAAAGACAAGACTATTTTATTGTCAAATTATTTTCACACAAACAATTAAATGAACACATGTTATACACGGTGTATACCAGTGCAAAATGTGTCATGTGACATTAAAATCTGCATTATTTTATACCATGTTGTCGGGTCTCGAGTTCATCATATGTTAACAGATGTTCGTGTGGTTAAAACACGTACGCGTACATCGGAATTGTGCGAATATACATAAGTGCAGTTTATATAAAACAGTTTTCTATGTGACTATATTTAGATGTTACTATTTTTAGATTTGGCTTTCTGTTGCCATGTGTATAAAACTTTCTGCGAGTAACATTCGTTGTGTCTTTGTAAAACATCTAATGCATTATCGTAATAATTTCGGTATCTGTAGAGAAGTTCAAAGTTAAGGACTTGCTTTATGGAAAACCGTCATTAATTATATGTACGAGAAAAAAGACGACCTCCAAATTAAGACCACAATGTTTCCACTTTATTTGACATTACCGATCATGAAATATATACTGGGTGTCACTGAAAAGTTACCATGTATATATACCTCTGTATTTTGTATACAATATGACCTATCGGTACCAAAGTGTTATAGTGTGTGCATTTGAACATTGTTAAATAGGATAGCTGTGACTACACAGTAAGGTCAAAACATAGTCGTGTTCGGCTTTAAACACAGTGTAACGTGCATTTTAAAATATAAAAGTCAAAAGGTTGGTAACTTTTCATTGACGCTGAGTATAGCATTTCCCGCTTAAATAATCCGTTATTATCTTATGACTGACCAGTAATTAAATCATGGGAGTAGCTGTAGGGTTATACAGTATACAGTATTGTAGATCTCGTTCACTCGCTTATACTTTGAATGGGCCAAATTGACATAATATTTATAGAAGTAGGACTTCGTAGCTGTTAAGTTTCATTTTTTCTTGTTCATTTTTGTGTTTGTCATCGAGGCTTGTGCTTTGTGGTATGTTGGTGTTCTTGTGTATTCCTTTATGTGCTTTGTGGTATGTTTGATGTTCTGTGTATTCCTTTATGTGTTTTGTAGTATGTTGGGTGTTCTTGTGTATTCCTTTATGTGTTTTGTGGTATGTTTGATGTTCTTGTGTATTCCTTTATGTGCTTAGTGGTATGTTTGATGTTCTTGTGTATTCCTTTATGTGCTTTGTGGTATGTTGTGTGTTCTTGTGTATTCCTTTACGTGCTTTGTGGTATGTTGGGTATTCTTGTGTATTCCTTTATGTGCTTTGTGGTATGTTGGGTATTCTTGTGTATTCCTTTATGTCTTTGTGGTATGTTGGGTATTCTTGTGTATTCCTTTACGTGCTTTGTGGTATGTTGGGTATTCTTGTGTGTTCTTTTATGTGCTTTGTGGTATGTTGGGTGTTCTTGTGTATTCCTTTATGTCTTTGTGGTATGTTGGGTATTCTTGTGTGTTCCTTTATGTGCTTTGTGGTATGTTGGGTATTCCTGTGTATTCCTTTATGTCTTTGTGGTATGTTGGGTATTCTTGTGTATTCCTTTATGTCTTTGTGTTTTTTTTGATGTTCTTGTGTATTCCTTTATGTGCTTTGTGGTATGTTGGGTGTTCTTGTGTATTCCTTTATGTGCTTTGAGGTATGTTGGGTATTCTTGTGTATTCCTTTACGTGCCTTTCATGCTCTGCTGTTTTTGTTGAATGCTGATTTCCATGCCTGGGTTGCTACGATCTTACTGCTGGACACATAATGACTTTGATGATTTGATGAATTGTAACATAAATATATTCCAAATGTCGTCTGTTGATCATTACAGTTTGATATTTTTGTTCAGATTGAATCTCCTGACGACATTTGAATAAAACGAGACATGAACTTTAGAACAATATAAATATTTCACTCATTTGCGGGAGGGTAATTGATAATTAACTTTTCTGAAACTACACATGGTTAGACTCTTCTAATTTGTTTAACTTCAGGTGATGCCCTTTTAGCATTCGATGATGACGTCATTCACCACAAAGAAGCGTCACATTTGACGTAACATTTGACCAGAAGGTGTAAGCAACAAGCTTCGACAACATTAAACAACCTTTCTGCTGAACTTGATCACGTGATAGCGACGCTGGTCACGTGATTGTTAAACATGGCGACCATGAATCACACCGGGTCAGTGGTGAGTTTGGATGATCTGAACGATGCGGAGATTCGTCGTCTGATTCCAACAATCGTGTACCTGCTGGCTATCTCCGTAGTTGGAATAATTGGCAACAGTTTGGTGATACACATCTACAGAACTCGATATAAACAATCCAATTCAAAATGTTTTATCTTATGTCTTAGTGCCATTGATCTGTTTACATGTTGTATATCCATACCGTTCGAAGTGACCACCATCCTCAACCAATACACGTTTGACAATCTCTGGCTGTGTAAGTGTTCGCGGTGTTTTAACACATTTGGGACATGCGCCTCTTCCTACATATTGCTTTTTATAGCAATTGACAGATTTAGAAAAGTCTGCAAACCATTCGCTAAGCAGATTAAGAATACTATTGCAAAGTACTTATGTTTGTTGTCAGTTGTTCTATCTGTGATTATGTCACTTCCGGCTGTCTTTATTTACGGTAAACACACGTTTGAAATCACGGAATTTAATCTAACCGGAACTGAATGTTCGACAGCGGATGAAATGCAAGGGAAACCCTTCCCGTTCATTAACTCATTACTGTTCGGCGTCTTGTTTATCTCGCAAATCATCTGTATGTCCATTCTGTATTGCTTTATTGGACACGAAGTGAAGAAGCATGCTAGAAAGATGCATAAGATGAGTAAAAGAATAGACAGAAACCGAACATCCTCAGCTGGTGACGCGGGTGATTCACGTATAAGTGGGGAAATAATTACTGATTTACAGGCAAAGTACGATATTGTGACAAGCAAAAATAAGGAACTGAAAAAGAAAAGACTTTCACAGAAAAATATAGCGTATTCTGAAGACTCTTGGACCGATAAGAAAGACTTTGAACTGTCTTACACCCAGAGTCTGGAAAGTAAAGATAACAGTAAGAAGCGAGAATCACTCAAAGCTAATAAACACGTTGACGACGATATATGTGAAGAGGTAGAATTAGATAAACATAATTCTGACTCTGAAGATAGCGGGATCAAAGTGAAAGATGACAATGATCGTGAAAATGAACAAATCATTATTGGTGTAAATGATACACAAGTTGAGAGTGGGAATGAACACATCAATATTGGTGTAAGTGATACGCAAGTTGAGAGTGAGAATAATGTGGTTCAAGTTGATAATGAGGGTGGTGAGAGTCCTGAGTTGGATAGAATTCACGTAGTAGGAGGTACAAAGGAAGATAAAGAAGAGGAAGAATTGTCTGAATTTGTCGAACCGATTCCATTTACAAGTAATGAAAACATCACAAGCCAAAATGATAAAACTTTTCGAAAACGTCTATCTTCCATTAGCGGAATCATTTCCCGCGCTTATGTACGACTCGCGTCTGTTGTCAGTTTGTCAAATAATGCGAGCGAGGATATCGTACACAGGACTCAGTTTCTGAAGCAGGCACGTGCACGGAAAACTGCCTTCCTGATGTTTGTAATAACACTCGCGTTTATCCTCAGCTTTCTTCCTCATCTGTTTTTAATGATATTGCGGCAAGTTATGGGCAACTTCGTGGCGAGTTTGTCGGACAGCAATCTAGCGGTGTATAAATTCTTCCTGAGATCGTATTTCTTAAACTGTGCTATTAATCCTATCATATACAGCGTGTGTGATTCCAGGTTCAGGACATCATATAAAAGTTTGTTTTTGGCGTGTTGTGGACGCAGTGATAAATAGACATTCATTCGGATTAGTCAACTTTCGGATGTGTCAACCTTCGGATATGACAGCATTATATTAACTCAACATTCGGATTTATCAACATTCGGATATCTCAACATTTTGGATATGTCAACATTCGGATGTGTTAATACTCGGATAACCTAACATTCGGATATGTAAAAAATTCGGATAACTCAATTGACTTTATCTCCATAAAAATATACCTTTTGTTATGCATGGCTATACAATGTACATTGTATATTGTGTACATGTACTGAAACCATGTGTTCATGTGTAGTTTATATTATGCTTATGTATTCTATGACTATGAAGTTGTATGTCTTTGTTTTATAGCTCTATTAAAACAATTTAACTGCATAACAACGTCACTAAAACCCCTGTTACATAGTCATTGTAAGTCACAATGTCTAGCAAATGAACCAAAAAACTACCTGCATTTATTTTAATTGCACGCAATTCCATGGACATCATTGTTCCGTGTATATTTGAAAGTACCAATGCAGCATTTGGTCCAAATTACGTGAGAAGTAGTCTTAGCCCCGATTTCACAATTGATCTGAGTCAAATTTGATCCTGAAAATAATATTCTATTTTTTTTGGAAGTTTTTGAGATATTTGTTTACTACCACCAATAAATGTTTTGAGCGACTGCAGCTAGGGATATACAATTTACTGTTATTCTTAGACTTATTTAATTTTTGACAGCTAAAACTACATGTAGGTATTTGTGCCATTTTACAGCTGAAACTAGGTAATTCAGCTAATTTATTACTAAAACTAGAGCATTCAGCTTTTTATAAGTCTTTCAGTATTTTGCCAGCTGGGACTTGACTTTCGATGTTTTGACAGCTGGGACTTGACTTTCGATGTTTTGACAGCTGGGACTTGACTTTCACCGGTTAAGTTAACTTTCTCGTTCCGTTGTTTGTTTGGCATAGCACCGTGTATATCAACTGTGACATGGTATATTTTTATGTTTTCTGTGCTCGGCTTGTTGAGTGCTGCATTCCCTGTTCGATTTTCTATTATCTTTTTCTGAAATCAGCATATTACCAATAGGGAAGCTACCGGTAATGGCAAATGATAAACACACTGAAGTGAAATACAGGGGACTTTTTACGTCATACGCCAATAACACCCGTTGTACAAAGTGATGTATATTACTCAAATAATGAACATACAATTCAAAGACGTACAGAGACGGCAACAGCGTCTAGCCGACCACTAGGGCTGCGTTCCGGTTCCCGATATAAATCGAATACCGGTATCTTGCGTTCGATCGGTACATCGTATTGAACGTGTCCGTATCTGTCAAAACACCGATCAACAAAAATACACAAACAAAATCCCCATTTTTATCAAAATGGTCAGGACGTCGACACAGCTTATGTCCGAGTGAATCTTATTTTCAAACAAGAATCTGCTTTGCAAACCACTCCTGCAATTTAAACATGTGTAAATAGGTTGTTTATATCACATTTCAGGCCTGACTTAATAGTGTTATGCAAGATAAATACTTGTTGTAAGTCTGCAAGTGCCTATTTACAGTTTTTATTGTCAAAACAAAATATCAAATGATATATCGAATATCAATCATTTTGTATCAATACAAATATCGTATCGATCATTTTAACTGATACACAGCCCTACCTACCAATCATCAATCGGGACACCTCGGACAATCTCTACGAATCATCTCTCGGGTGTAAATAGAAAGTCGCTATTTTAATTACTATTAAAGGTAACAAACTGCCGTAAACATTACTTTGATCTTAATAATTTTAATGTAATCAACATTCCTCAAAAGTATACCGTACATGCTTTATAACGTTGCTAACTGTTACATGCATTTCTTTAATCTTATGACAATCTAATCCAATTAACATTCATCAAAAGTATACCGCATATATTTGTTACAACTATTATCATTCGTTTATAGCGCACCGCTATTACAATTAACCATTACTAACTACTGTTTATTAATAGGCTTTGTTAACAAGATGACACTTTAATCCAATTAAGGCTAATCAGTTCTGCATCAGTGATCCCTCTTTATTCAACTTGTCAGTGAAACCCGCCCGTACATTTCTTGTTCTGCATCAGTGACCCCTCTCTATTCAACTTGTCAGTGAATCCCGTCAGTAGATTTCTTGTCAGTGGTTTTGATATGCATCCGTATAGATTATTGTATATGTATTGTTGTTTGTAGGATTTTATTAACATAATAGTATTATGGTTGATAAAATATCATATAGTTTGAACATATGTTACAATGTACAATATGTAACAAAAAAGCATTCACCAAAAGCTTAAGACCGCTCATATTAATAAGCATGTATATTTTAGATACATATGTACATGTACCTTGTGATAATTTTAAAAATGTATAACTATGTGCGATATGTTGCGTTATCAAACGAAATTATACCGCAAATAATAAAGCATTAATTTCAACGTTACTAAACCATTGTATACAGCTAGGCTTTATTACAAGATGGCACTTTAATCCAATTATGGCTAATCAGTTCTGCCCCATTGATCCTTCTTCATTCAACTTGTCAGTGAAATCCGTCAGTGAATTTCCTCTGAACGTCAGTAATTGTGATGTCTTTAATATACATGTATGAATACTTGAACCTATGTCAATCTATATGGTTCATATAATTTATTGGTATTGAATATGTATTGTTACATAAATATATATACATTCATCTACATTGTCAGTGTAGGTATATAAATTAAATATATGACGGACTGTATTATATAATTGACAATAGAGTCTAATACACTCAAATAAAAAAATATTAGATGTTGAATTTATCAGCTAAGATAAATAATACGGCGATCAAGATCGTTCCTTATTCAACCTGTCAATGAAATCCGTCAGCGTTCATATTTGATTTCTGGTAAATATCTGCATATATGTTTTGGCACGCACGTTAATTAAATTTGATCTACCTCCGTGGCTTTGGTCAAATAAAATATTGAAGTTGGTGTGTCAGTGTCTAGAAGACTTTTAATGATCATTCTAATAATATTTATCATATGTGTGTCGACTGATCGCGTCTCTGGGTTCAAAGTTAATACCTTAAGGTATAATATATACATTTAATATATTAACATTTATTAATACAATCTACTCTTTAAACTTCCCAGAAATAAAAACAGCTAAGGTCATGGGCATTCAAGAACAAATAACACATTTCAATACATTTCAACAGTTTAATTTAACCTAACTAAATATACATATTACAAGTTATAAAAATATTTACAAAATTTATATTTTTCTATTTTTTATTTCTCAACTTCTTATTAAATATTATAAAGTATTTGGTCAATTAAACTTCAAATGTATATACCCCCTTTCACACCTTTCCCGCTCAGCAGGCCCCCAATAATCATCCACGCTTCAGTAATCCTTCTTTGTTTAACTTGTCAGTAACCCGTCAGTGAAAATCCCTCTATATCTATGTTGTCAGTAGAATGCGTCAGTAGAATAGACAGTTCCTATTTTTAACGTCTTTCGCCATGACGTCATCATAACAAATTTAAACAGTGCTTCAATGGAATACACGCCAATCAAGCAAGTGCTGCGTAGCTGCGTGTTATGCTCAAGGAGTGTAGCGAAATTGTATTGTTTAATCAATAAAACAACTTTTTATATGTCCGATGCTGATAAGTTACGGTCTATTTTCTTTGGCCTATTTTCTGCTGCGTAGGATTTAAGAAAGAAATCTTCTGGATTCATACGCTTGATACATCCGAGGTATTTTATCCCGTAAAAATGCCGTACGGACCGTTCCGATTGACCAATCATGAGAGAGACACAGAAAGTACCATCCGTATTTCCAACTTCTCCACGATTCAGCGGCGGTAGATGTGTCCAACTTCTCCACGATTCAGCGGTGGTTGATGTGTCCAACTTCTCCACGATTCAGCGGTGGTTGATGTGTCCAACTTCTCCACGATTCAGCGGCGGTAGATGTGTAAGTGACATGTCAATATTGTGCTGGCCCCTAAATCCATGAAAACAACTGAAGCTATTGCTGAGCTGAGACTTTTATTTATTGGCGCCCCGATGGATCGGGGCGTCTGTATTGGAGGACTTTGTTATAATGAGCTGGAAGACAATTCCCCCACGGTGTCCCCGTGAGCCTCAACTTGTATGAAGTTTATGAACACTTCCCCGTGTTGAGCCTCAATTCGTAAGAAGTTCATAAATAATTTCCCGCGTGGAGCCTCAATTTCACTATATGATATAACTTTATTTGATTTACATACATAAATTCCCCTTACGAACCTCGCTGATCCGGCCGGCGAAATTACTTATTTGCATAAAGCTAATTGTGTCGCCCCCGGCCAATATCTCATTAACATGAAGGTACCGGCTGACCAACAGACCTTACGTAATCTTACATATCCTACTCCCACAATTCATTGCTCTGCATTACACCCAGTGTCCACAGCAAATAAACAACCAATCAGCGTATCGCTTACGAACAGCGGATTCATATCAGTAAATACACTGGGTACACCGTCTATTTTTAGAACAGGAAAAACCGTTACTCGGCACGGCTCTTGAATGGCGTATTAGAGTTTCTATAAATACATGTATCTACCACATTGTAACTATAAAACCCAAGAAGTGCAGCGTATGGATTAAGATGTGCAACGTTCAGGTTTCTCTGAAAAGATTATTCAATGAAACAAAATAGTCGGTACCAATTTTGAAAACCACGTACAAAGTAACAAATGAAAAATTGATACCGACAATTTGTTTAATTGAGGGTCATTCAATATACAATGCGATATAAATTGAATGATCCGTACGTACTGCATATCAGCGACATTATAGCTATCCAGCTTTTTAATGCACAACTTTGACCGACCCTGCAGTCTACATTGAAATGCTATATCTTAAAACATTTCATGGTAAATGGATATGCCCTGGAAACTATTTTTGGAATAGCTAAAACTTGTCTTAGATATAGATTTCAGTCGTTCTGCCAATGGAGAGATGTGTCTATACAGATTTGAACGCATTTGCTTTTACAGATATCTAAACACTTAAAATGGTTTCTATACAGATTTGAATTAGCTGGTAACTCACTGGTCCTCGGTAAAGTTTTTGAGTCTTGGTAGACTCATCTTCTACATCAATTGTTCTCGATTCTTGCTATACGTATTTGAATACATCTAAGCGTATAGACTCATGAATAAACTTGACATCTGTATAGATTTAGTGTCTAGAAAGCAATTGATTCTAGTGTCTATAAAGATTTAAATAATGTTGCTTCTAAACAAATACATTTGGTTGTCTATACAGATTTGGCACGTTCTATGTGTCATGGTTATGCAACACATATGTCTTGTATTGTTAATAGTTTTCTGATTATAAATAAAACAAAGTTCATATACCTGTTGTATTTTATTCTTGTTTTTTTAACTTATCATATGGAAACTTTCAAATTGATAGCAATGCCTTTACACTCAGCTTTGTTTGTTAAATTTATACAACCAATGAAATAGTATGCACCAAATATGGAATTTGCACATACTGAATTGCTATCGGATATATAGCTATACAAACTTTACACACAATACACCATTTGACTATTACATTATACTAATTGCCAATAAACTGAAATTAGCATTATGAAGTTACTACACATCACATCACACTGAAATTAGTTGTAAATGATGTGAATCTGCATTGTTTGCCATTTGATAAAATTAAATGAATAGCATGCGTATATTTATAAAACATGCTTGTACAAGAGGATTAAGGTACAAACTAAGATCCTTAATATTCAAGATGAAAATATATTTTTTGTATTTCACTTTTGCCATTATATTTTAAAAAATACAACACCTGCTGTTTCTTATAAAGATCAATCATATATGTCTTTACAGTTTTCAGAACTTCTTTTATGGCGCCCTTTGATGCTTTGCATCAATGGTTATCTTGTAATTTATTATATGACTACACTTATAGTCGTGTGATGTAGATTGCTACCAGAAACCGTGTATTTATTGCTAAATAATGATATAGTAGGTGACCTGTGTATGGGACGCTCATGGAAATCCAACAGTAATGAACTATAATGAACTTCGTACTTGAGCTTGTTATAACAGACGTATGGTTTTACTTTAGATGTTTATAACTCTTAAGCACTATTTACTGTCGAAATCAGACTTACTATGTATTGCTCTATTAATTTGGCATCTAACTGTGATGCAACAATGTATACTAGTAAACATAGTAGTCATTTAACCAACAAAATATGTTTTTAAAATAGCAGTCTCAGCTGAGCAATAACTTAATAAAAAACAAATTGTAATTGGGCCTGGTGTGTAAGTCATTCCATAAGGATTGTGTCGATTCACTCCCTTATACATAGGACTGGATATGACATACTGGTAACGGGATGAAAATAAAGATAATAAGATAATGTTCAATCTTGACGAATTAAAGTTAATTGCATCATAAAAACATCAACAGGTGAGTAATAAAACACAAACATTTATTTTTAATAAATGATGATATATATATCGACGTATTATAAAAAAGACTTTGTGCACCAAGAACATAAAGAATGAACAAGAATCATGAACATTCCAAGTAAACTAGAATTTATAACAAATGCCAGAAAAATAGTCCGGTACCGTTCAACACAATATCATTTTAATTAAATCGTAACATTTGCTACATTCCTTTACGCTGTTAAAGATATGACTGCACTCCGTAAGAGGTCATGTTCAAGTGATCTCTTTGATGCACAATGATGTACGTAGTTCGTCCAATGAAATTTTATTTAGCCATATCAGCAAACTTTTACAGCACTTCTAGATTGAAGAAAGTAGCGATATGATTGCTTGACGTAAAGTTCACATCAACATGACCTCATACAGAGTGTCGTCAGATCCTATATCAGCGTAAAATAATAATAAGGATATTATTTTAATGAGTTTGGGAAAGGGAAATAACTCTTCATTGCCTGAAACAATCTAACTACAAGATCGCATAACTAGACAGTAAAAGGGAAATAACTCTATATTGTCTGCAACAATCTTACAAAAGCAAACGGGAAATAACTTTATATTGCCTGCATCCATCTTACAACAAGATCGCATAACTAGACAGTAAAAGGGGAATAACTCTACATTTTCTGCATCAATTTTACAACAAGATCGCATAACTAGACGTTAAAAGGGAAATAACTCTACATTGCCTACACCAATCTTACAACAAGATCGCATAACTAGACAGTGAAAGGGAAATAACTCTACATTGGCTGCACAAATCTTACAACAAGATCGCTTAACTAGACAGTAAAAGGGAAATAACTCTACATTGTCTCCGACACTCTTACAACAAGATCGCATAACTAGACAGTAAAAGGGAAATAACTCTATATTGTCTGCATCAATCTTACAACAAGATCGCATAACTAGACAGTGAAAGGGAAATAACTCTACATTGGCTGCACAAATCTTACAACAAGATCGCATAACTAGACAGTAAAAGGGAAATAACTCTATATTGTCTGCATCAATCTTACAACAAGATCGCATAATCAGACAGTAAAAGGGAAATAACTCTATATTGTCTGCATCAATCTTACAACAAGATCGCATAACTAGATAGTAAAAGGGAAATAACTCTACATTGTCTGTAACAATCTTACAACATGATCGCATAACTAGGCAGTAAAAGGGAAATAACTCTATATTGTGTCAATCTCACAACAAGATCGCATAACTAGACAGTAAATGGGAAATAACTCTACATTGTATCAATCTTACAACAAGATCGCATAACTAGGCAGGAAAAGGGAAATAACTCAACATTGTCCGCATTAATCTTACAACAAGATCGCATAACTAGACAGTAAAAGGGAAATACCTCTACATTGTCTGCACCAATCTTACAACAAGATCGCATAACTAGACAGTAAAAGGGAAATAACTCTAGATTGACTGCATTAATCTTACAACAAGATCACATAACTAGACGGTAAAAGGGAAATAACTCTAGATTGTCTGCATCAATCTTACAACAAGATTGCATAACTAGACGGTAAAAGGGAAATAACTCTAGATTGTCTGCACCAATCTTACAACAAGATCGCATAACTAGACAGTAAAAGGGAAATAACTCTACATTGTCTGCACCAATCTTACAACAAGATCGCATAACTAGACAGTAAAAGGGAAATAACTCTGGATTGACTGCATTAATCTTACAACAAGATCACATAACTTGACAGTAAAAGGGAAATAACTCTATATTGACTGCATCAATATTACAACAAGATCGCATAACTAGGCAGTAAAAGGGAAATAACTCTACATTGCCTTCATCAATCTTACAACAAGATCGCATAACTAGACAGCAAATGGGAAATAACTCTACATTGTATGCATCCATCTTACAACAACAAAAGGGAAATTACTCTAAATTGTCTGTAACCATCTTACAGTCTAACTTTACGTTTTCTGTTTCCATCTTACAGCAAGACAACAAAAGGGAAACAACTCTACATTTTCTGTTTCCATCTTACAGCAAGACAACAAAAGGGAAACAACTATACATTTTCTGTTTCCATCTTACAGCACGTCTAGTTATCATGTTTTGCAAAAGTTAGCATGTCGTAAAATTAACATTTTTTTGTGCAATGTCATCTTACCATTTGTGTATTAATTTAATCTTGGTTTTTCCTTTTTTGCCAACTATAAACACGACTTTGGTTCCATGCCATGGTTATTTACATTGGCCCAAAACATTCAAACTTGCTTAACGTACGGACATGAACCGGACGGTGTCGCTTCCTAGGAAGCCTCCCCCATTACAAGAACTTAAATATGCATCAGTGTCTAGACAGTAATGACAATATTTATATTCATTATATAACATAAATACAGTTACAATCCAATTCCAACAGTAATTTGTCTATGCAACTTAACTAAGTCAAACTGCACAGATCTAAACTTATCAAAAAGATTATATTAAGTCAGACAGGGAAGGCAGCACTCAACTTAACCAACCGAGCACAGAAAACATAAAAACACATAAAGCACAATGCCCAACTGAACCAACCGAACACAGGAAACATAAAACACACAAAGACACAAAGCACAACCAAACAAGCGCAGATCCGCCCAAGTCCAAGCTGTCGAAAAGTATAACAAACTTATCAAGTTTAGTTTCTATCCTATGAAACTGAAAGAGATATTGGAGCATTAAAGAAAGATGATGAATTAAGGCTTATGTTCAGCATATTAAAAAAAATAGTTAATTTACATATAACAAACAAAATATTACAGTTTATTCCTGCTTACAAGATATAAACAAAATAATAAATTTCTTACATTGATTTATTGAAAACAAAATGGCAGAGCTATCAAATGATCAATAGTGTTATTATAATTCTATTAACCCGTAATATGTTATGTGAATTCACCTTGAATTTACATGTAAAACTAAACGTTACAACAAAAATATTGACATTTTCTGATAGGCATAAAGAACCCCTTAAAAGTGAAAAACAAAACTTTCAAATTTTACATCAAAACGTGACTCATTGCGAATAAAACTTTTATTTTAAGAGTTGGTAGGACCTCTCTGTTAACAAGACATGTTATATACCAAAATGTTCGGTATAGTCTGTAGTATCTGGGAGTGCCGGCATAAATTGCCAAATGTGGTGGCGTTCCGAGAAATCCAAGATGGCATCCAAAATGGCCGCCGTTTTTGTCATTACTAGCTATGCATAAACAATTGATAATTGCAGGAATATGATACTATTCTATGAAATAACTTTCATTAATTATTATGGACACAACCAATGTCTTTACAAATAAACCCTGTTCAGGATCTTTAAAGGTCAATGTCAAGGTCATTTTCCAGTAAAACCACTGAAAAAACAGCAAAAACACCGTTTTACTTGAAATCTGTTTTATTTATTTACTATTCATAAATTACAGCTATCTAACATACATATTTTAATATAGTTGTATGTTCCCTTGATCAAATAAAACAAATTTGGAACACGTTGGAGTTAAAATAATGGAGATATACAGCTTAGTAGATCATATATGAAATTCATACCCCACCCACCAATTTTATACAGGGAGTCTGAATCAAGTATTTGGAAAGTTTCAGAGAATTATTTTGTCATTATGAAGGGTAGTAATGTCATAAATGTAAATAAGTATACATTCATGGATGTGTATGTCTAAATTTGTTCAGAAAAAAATCAAGATTGCGTCCAAAATGGCGTCCAAAATGGCTGCCACAGTATGAAAAGTACCTTACATATAACTATAATATACAAGATGGTACACTTGCACTTATTTCATCTTTAAGTATTTTTAATTGCAAGTTTTTTACGTTTACACTCATTTAATTCAATTGAATTAAAATTGAATTATTAAATTTTACTGCAGAAATAGTGTGAATAATTTATAACTAGCAATGTTATAATGAGGCGTTTGAGTGTAGAATATATCTTGATCATTTAATAATTTCTCGCAACATGACATACATATGCGATTTATTAGCATGGGTATATAAACAAGAACAATGTACATAACTGTGCAGAAAATGTTAAGGAAATGTTGTAACTTTAATTATAATTACTTATGTTCAATCTGTTTCCAATGTTTCGAAAGTGGGTGGGGTAAAAATGATTCCATAAACGCGAAGCGACTGGTATATCATCAATTAAGTTACGTGTAAAGGCTCTCAGTTTTGAATAAGGACCTATAGTGCAACAACTGAAGGCCATACAAGACCATGTATTATGATTTGATAATACCTAGCTACCTTGCAGTAAGCAAACACAAACAAACAAATAATACTTATTTCAGTCTAGGATGTCGTCTGTTAAGTTTGCCATCACAGTGAAAAGATTTTGACAGATAACATAATCATCAACAGAACCACTGCATCCACAAGCTTTTGTGCAGGGTTGTTCGTTTTGACAACAAATGCAGTCATTAAGGCATTCATCAGTGCACATGCATACAAGATCACTTAGCAGTTCAGGTGGAGCAACAGACTGTGCCATCATGTGAGGAATGAACAACCCCGTTTCAACATCAACAACATAGCCAAAATTTGAGGGATCCGGTAAAACAACGTTTGATTCTAAAGCTGCCTTCCAAATTATCATTTGATATGCACATCTAAGCAAATGTAGATGAAAACTGTCATCTGTTGGGGGGAGTTTCCTTGGTTTGGTTCTTAGTCTTTCAATCACAATCTTGGCTCTTAATGTATTCAATGATACACATTGGTGACAACCATACAACAGTCCAACAAAGAGAACTGACACAGCTTTAACCAGGGGTGACAGAATGTGCTCTGAACCAAGCATGGACAGATGTGTGAGCTTATCGAAATGTTTTCTCATAACCAGAAATGCCTTTTTCTTACCTATACCAAAGAAAGAAGAGCAGGTGTCACATCCTGTAAGACAATACACTGGAAGTAAAATACTTCTTTCATCAGGAGATAAGTACTCAAATATGACATGGACAGGAATAAATCTTGTCAGATCTGTGTACAAGCCCTTTCTTCCAGTTTTAAAATACAAATTTTCAAAACCAAGCTCTTTGAAATGGTGAACGAGTAAAACTAACACATCTGTGTCCGGACTTACAACAACAACATTTCCTACTCCTACTGCTTTTGCATATTTAAGGTGCAACAAAATCCTAGTGTCAGCTTCTTCTTGGTTCGAAGTATCGTGGAAAAAAATTGTATCCCAAGAAACTCTGAGAACACGGTCACCCATTCCACCTGATATGTATATGTTTTGACCATTCTTTAGCAGCGTATGACAATTATCTGTAAGATACTTAATGTATAGTGTTGTTAAAGCTGCTTTGCTCCTGCTGCTAGTAAGTAGCTTCTTCCAGTCAGGAATTACCATATTGTATTGCATAACAACCGGGGTAGCCAAAGACACATTCTCTCCACGTTTTTGGCGAGTTGTGGACTTCAAGCTGTTAGGGACATATCTGTCAAAGACAACATGCACACAAGATACACCATTACTATGGAAAAGAATATAGCTCCAAAATGTTGAAGCCATATCTATGAATGATAATTTTGCCCCTGTATTAGGTTGAAGCATTTGAACAATACCCATAGCATCAAACACAACGCACTCTGGATTTTCTACATTCCTAACACTACAAGGAGATCCACTAATGTTTTCCAACTTTTCAAGAAAATCTGACTTTTTTGTAGCCATCATGATTCCATCATCTGTGAATAAACTTAATGGTACTTGCGAGTTTTCATAGGACAACACTCGTTCAATATGGACTTTCTTAAATGAGTTTATTGCCAACAGTCTCAGGTACATTTCCTCTCCATTTATCTGAACAAACTTGGATTTGGCCTTAACCTTGGATTTGGTACTGCTCATGGTCTTGACCTTTGTTCTTGGCAGTGAATCAAAGAATTTTTTATGATTTTCACCATCAGACATGAGCCTCTCTGAAAAGAAACTATGGAGCATTTCCTTTCCTGTTTGATGACAACTCAAAAGACTAGTCTCTACATCAGAAGGAGCTTGAACTCCAGTAGCAAAGTTTACTAGTTTTGTAGGAGGGTTGCTCATAGAAAATGGGTCAATAAATGTTTCATCAAACAAATCTAACATGTTTCTGACGCCCTCATTGTATGACTGGATGTGAAAGTGTGTGTCAGTATGATGTTTGTGCCTTGGTTAGTATCATTGTTGGGGTTATAGGCCATGGCAAATTTAGCTGTCACTGGTCTAGCCAAGAACCAACGGACCAATGCATTGTTATTATGCGTGATGCCTATGATGCCACCAGAAGATTTCAATGCTTTATTTTCTGTTACTTCAAGGACATAGTCATTCCTAACTGCATTGAAAGGTCCTCGGGTAAGTTTTGTGACAAAAAACCCTTTTCAAATTTTTCAGACAAGCTTTCAGGGATTCGTTTCATAGCAAGCACTTGATAAGGCATGAAACGAGAATACACCGTACGATTTTAAGCAAACAGAAATGGCAAAAGTTTTGTCTTTGCATACTGGTTTACATCCCAAATACCATGTCTGGAAGATGCCAAAACATCTTTATTGGTAATGATACCTCATTTAGATAGTCATCCCAAAACTTAAAGAGTGGAGAGCATTCCCTACCTTCCAACCTGAAAGACTCTATCAATGGTTGTATATCAGACTGCACCTGCCCTGTAATATCATTTTGCAAATCATTATGATCCTTTGTATTTATGTCAAAAGGTTTTTAATCTTGAAACAGAGATACAGGCAGAGATTTTGAATTCTTTTCAACCCATAGGTAAAACTGTTGCAGGAACCTTCTATTGAGAACCTCATCAACCATTATAATAGCTTTTAATGCTCTGTCGAAATCTTTTCCAGACAAAATATGTTCTGCAGTAAGTTTTGCAAACACATCTGAGTCAACCAGAAGATCCTTAAGACCAGCATCGCCATAAATATGCCCAATACCTCCAAACAAAGACATCAAGTAATGCATGCCACCTTCTATATATATGACACCAGCAAACTCAATGGGTCGAGCCCAAACAATCTCGAGCGCCTTGGTTAACAGCCCCATGTCAAAAACTATTGGACAGACATCTTGACCTAGTGCATCCATTTGCTCTTTGGTACGCGTTAAGGTAGTATATACTGTACTATAATCATTGGGAGGAGACATACTAATAGGATTAAACACTATTTCTGCAGGTTCATACAGGTTGTCACTTTCTATGACTGACTGATAAACAGTCCATGGAGGAAATCTATCTGCTCTATCGTCACAAACATAAACCAATTTGTCTCTACCCATGTGGTACATTATTTCCCTGAGTTTAAACAGCTTCACAGCTTCGGTATCAGGACACTGTAGTTCTTCAACACGTACAGGCGGGCTCAGTTGTGGTGAAGGTCTCAGATCTGGCTTCTTATATGTCAAGGTGTGTGCTAACCCGCCACCTGTAAAATCATGCCATGTCTTATACAACTAAAACATTTTTCATGTTTGTTGACATATCATTTCGGACAGACACATTGGTGGGACGACGAGACAATAGTACTGGCCATACTTATTGGAAGTAGCAGTAATAAATAAAACATATTAGAACTTGAATCTAAAGTTGATGTAAAAATAATTAAGTTGAAACTTTAAAAGCTTAATACATAAGTATTGGTAGATGGATCTTACCTGGAAGTACAGAGGTATCAAATGATCGTTCCTGTATTCTGGGAATCCGTTCAGCCTGTGTCTGACAGGGACTCGTTGAGATTGTTATACTTGTCATAGCATGGGTTGACCGCTTTTCACTTAGAGTATTTTCATTGTGGTCCCAATTATCCGCAGCCCCAAATAAAAGTCTTCCCTGGTCATTGCCTTCCATACTAATTGCAAGATTTGCAGGTATAATTGCACCTAAAATGTAAGTACAAATTTGTTAACAAAAGCTAAAACCATTTATATATGCAGGAGATCTGTTTATTCATTCTCTAAGTTGCGCTTAATATTCATACTAACAAACATGTGGTATTTGTTTTATCAATAAATGAGCGTTTAGTAATTTGATATTCATTAAAAATTGTTGTTTCATTTGTTTGTTAAATTGACATTTGATTGTTTGGGCTATCTTTTACCATAGTATATATATGTGTGTGTGTGTGTGTGTGTGTGTGAGCATGCGTGTGCGTGTGCGAAGAACACATTGACAGTAACACTCATGTCACTGACAGCGAGCTCTATTACAAGACCTGCCGCAGACAGTCACAGGTTTGCTTGCAGTTGCTAAGTCATAAATATTAATGGAAGCATAAATGTTTAATTCATACCTGATGGTGTTCTCTGCTGTGTTGAAGACATGTACACAGCTGATGAAGTCAAGAAGTGTCTTACTTCTGAGTAGGGCATAGTATAACCATGTAGATTCAAGTCTTCTATTAACTTTTTACTTCCATACAAATGATGAAGATATGTGCTCAAACCTAAATGTTTTGGTGTTATTATAGGCTTCACCAATGATGTTAAGTCAGAACAAACTGCAACTATTCTGCGGTCTTGGTTTGTCTTCATTTCATCATCTTCATTTGACTGACTAGATAGCCAACGGACAAAACACACAAGAAGACGATCTAAAAACTCAAGTTGTGCAGTCAAGCTGATTTCAGACGTTGAATAATATTCCTTCTTCAAACCTTCAGTTTTTAAAAGTTGTTTACGTAAAATATTGGCAGCTTGATGCAATATTATACGTTCATCAGAAGTTTCATCTACAAAGCTGTTATAAAGAGCTGATTCATACTCCTGCTGATCTGTCACATCTACACGTGTATTCTCCAGAACCTTTGACTTTGCTAATGCTGCATCTAGAGTTATGTCTACTGAACAAACTAAATCAGATAAACCAGATCTATTGATGAATTTGAATTTTGACCATAAGGATTGAAGACTTTTCTTAATCTGCTTATTATTTGGAATATTGCCTTCATCAATGTCTTCTTGCTTACATATTTCAATAAGTCTTGATTTTTTGTCACCAAATTAAAATACTAATTTCTGTTCTTCAATCGAGTTTCTAAGTTGAAATTTTAAGCACTCGCAAGCTTTTATAATTCTTTTCTGGGGCTGATCTTTGGTATCTGGACTTCTTTCGGCCAATACTAATAATTTTGCCAAACAATCCTTTTTCTATGGTACCTCGCTTCGAAAGCAACTAACTAATCTGTCAATAAGACTTGTGTCGTTCTTTAATTTAGCTGCCTCAAGTAACTTCATGTAAAGGTTGGAATTTGCATCAATCGAACCTTCGATTTTTGACCATTTTGACTTGTGCTTCAGGCTACATTGTTCACCACAAATGAAACAGTCATTTTTCCAATTAAATCTGCATGATTGTTGAGATCAGGTTAATGAAGGTGATTAGTGTAGTTCAGGACAGGATTCAACTTCTCCATCCGTTTGCTTTTTGTAAAAGGGATGAACAAATCTAGCTCTACATGACTTGTGATAGTAATGTTTCAAATCACCTGATTGCAAAGCTGATTCATTTGCAACAATAGTAGCAGCTTTCATGTCACTTCTACTTTTACAGATATCTAACAAAGAATCTAACTTTTGAGGATCCATTGCTGTTCTGTTTTCGTGAAATGAGTTTGAACAGAAACAACATGCATCAGGGTTGAAATCCAACCGCCTCCGCTTCGATGGTTTTTCTAGAATGGCTGCCATAATTATTCTGCCTGAAAATATTGCGGGATATATTGTAAGTGACATAATTTATCATTGCACCGGTTCCTATATTATTTTTCATACATTCTACTTTAAATGCAAGGTATCAGTTTTATCAGTTTCAATTCATTTTATAAGTATATTGTGTTTATCGGGAATAAATTTACCAATTAAATTAGAAAATTTGGTAATATAGAAGTACATATTAACAAGAAAAAAGGACATTCTTGAACAAGGTCATCGGTTTGGCATTTATTTCAGGTTTATCTATGTAAAACCAATATTTATATGAAACATATCATTATTATTAAGTCAATGCTGGATACAGATTTTTTCTTGGTCAATATACCTTTAATCCTTCAAAAAAGATGTTGTATTCTTAAAAAATATCATTTGTTTACGTTTTGACATTTCAAATTTGCCTCCACAAAACTTTTTGGTGCTGATGTAAAAATCACCTCTTCAATTTAGTCCTATAGCCAATTGCATTATAAAAAAATATTTTTAATAAAATGTATTTTTCAGGCCAAGGAAAACAACTCTAATAAATAAAGTGACAATTCTTACCTGCATGCAGTCAAGTTTCACATGTACAAATATCTTTGTTTATCTTCCCGGCAAAAACTACGAATCGTATTAAATGAAGGATACGTATGGATTAGTCCATTGATCTATTATATTTAATAACCACGCTTATTTTCCTCCATAAAGGCTCTGTTTTCTTGAAAATCAAATTATATAAACATGTTTAACACACAAGAGAATCCGAAATAAATATAATACCTCAAAATGTTATGTTATAAGGTACTTTTCATACTAAAGCGGCCATTTTGGACGCCATCTTGATTTTTTTTCTGAACAAATTTAGACATACACATCCATGAATGTATACTTATTTACATTTATGACATTACTACCCTTCATAATGACAAACTAATTCTCTGAAACTTTCCAAATACTTGATTCAGACTCCCTGTATAAAATTGGTGGGTGGGGTATGAATTTTATATATGATCTACTAAGCGGTATATCTCCATTATTTTAACTCCAAAGTGTTCCAAATTTGTTTTATTTGATCAAGGGAACATACAACTATAATAAAGTATGTGTGTTAGATAGCTGTAATTTATAAATAGTAAATAAATAAAACAGATTTCAAGCAAAACGGTGTTTTTTGCTGTTTTTTCAGTGGTTTTACTGGAAAATGACCTTGACATTGACCTTAAAAGATCCTGAACAGTGTTTATTTGTAAAGACATTGGTTGTGTCTATAATAATTAATGAAAGTTATTTCATAGAATAGTATCATATTCCTGCAATTATCAATTGTTTATGCATAGCTAGTAATGACAAAAACGGCGGCCATTTTGGATTTTCTCGGAACGCCACCACATTTGGCAATTTATGCCGGCAGTCCCAGATACTACAGACTATACCGAACATTTTGGTATTTGACATGTCTTGTTAACAGAGCGGTCCTACCCCAACTTTTTTTCCTGAGATTGTCACCCTACCATTTCTACTCAATTGTTAAAACGAATGTTGTTATATATGTTTATAAAAATAAATACTGCTTAATCCGCAATGCAATCAAATCAATATTTATGTATTGTCAGAAATAGAAGATGAATAATATATAAACATAAGCCAAATTCTAACGCCTCGTGTCCAACTTGCATATACCAAAAACAATTCAATCAATATACACGTATATCATATCATTTTTAGCACACATCAATATCACTTTTAATTAGAAATACATATGTTACAAAGCATACCACTACTATTAATAACAAAACAATGCAAATACTGTAGTGCACAGCCTATTCAAAGCCACAGAGAAAAGCATGCAAGGGCCATACATAGGACGATTATATTAAGTCAGACTATATATTCATATACAATGTAACAAGTCACATGTAGTAATACAAATGTTACGGATATTTTTGTAATATCTGAAAATGTGTGGACTTCAGAATCTAAGGCATATATTTGCATGGACTGTTTGCAGAAACAAACACAAAAAATGGTCTAGTGTTAACTATAACTCGCTATTCTTACGCAAAATGGTCTAGTGTTAACTGTAACTGGCTATTCTTACGCAAAATGGTCTAGTGTTGACTGTAACTCGCTATTTTTACGCAAAATGGTCTAGTGTTAACTGTAACTCGCTATTCTTATGAATTATTTACGGACAATTCGTTTCAAAGTGTATTCTGGACCATTTAGAATCTTTCCTGGTGATATTTATTGTTTGCATTGATTCTAAATACTCGGACATATACTCCACTGACTTCCCGCGCGTGAGTTTCTGGTGAGTTTCTCCATCAATCTCACAGTCAATAATCACAACTTTTATCTCTGATTTCTCCTTAATACTTTCGATAAACCAATGAAAACATTTACGACGCATTTGAACATAACACAGTTTTATCTCTACTTTTTTTGCATCAGAATGCAGTTGTAACAAAATATCATCAAAAAAATTCACATATTCCAGTCGTAGTGATTTGATACATGAAAGTGTTTGCACTGTATCCATAAATGTGCTCATTGTTTCTTTATCTCTTAAGTCCCTTCCATTGATATAAATGTGTTCTACTTGTGAATTCTTGATACAGTAGAAAAAACTTTTAATAGCCTCATAATTTATTGGAGATCTTGTAATTGTCGCAGGATGGAATGTGATACATTTTAAGCTAGAATTGTTTACCTTAGCACAATCAATTTGATAGGAAGTATACCATAGACATAATGAAGTGAGATTTGTATGTTTTAAAAGACTTAGAGACGGTGTACAGCCACCAAGTCCATTATGTTTATCACAGTACACACTAGCCAATTTTAAATTTTCAATGAGAACATTGTCAGACAAAAACTTTAACAAATCCTGTAAACTTTCATGTTGCATATGAACGTCAGACAGAGACAATGATGTTAGATGATGGAGACTTCTCACAGGAAGCTCTGTTAACACTGTTCCATTCATCTCACCTCTAATACAAACAGTATGTAGAGTTGTCTGATTCCTTAACATACAATTTGTGAACTTAACAATGTCACCAAGTAAATTTTTACCAACATGTAAAACTTGCAGGTTTTCTATTTTATCAAATACATCGTGATATGTGCCTTTAACAGCATATAAATATTTAACACATGTTGTATTTAACGATAAAAGTTGCTTCAAAATCTCAACATTCGAATTTTCATCGAAAATAAAATCTTCAAGTTTCAGGTAAACATTTTTATCATTAGATCTGTTGCATTCAACAAAACAACTGACCACAATAGTTTGTAATAGCTTTAGTTGCTTATGGTAGGAATTCGTGACAGATAAAACAGTACCTTTTCTATTATCGAATATTGCATATTTCCTCCGTAAATGCAAATGATCTGACAAATATTTATACATACTTTCAAGTACAATATTCAGATTATGACCAGATAATCCTGCTAGGAACTGGAAAAAGTTTTGATATTGCAATACATCATCTAAAGATTTCCATTTCTTAACAATGCTATCTATCATGTTACAAGAGTCAAATGATAAAACATATATCGCACTTAATAATTCGATATAACTTTTGTGCATAAACGATAGAATTTGTCTTCGCTCTTCAAAACAACCTATAACTTTATTTATTGACAGTATGCCTACTTTACAGACAAAATCTGTTTCATCGGTCGTAAGGAAATAAGGTGATGCCATTAACTGTCTCTTGGTAAATATGAGGGTTGATGCACAAGTATCTTGCTTAAACAATGAGTTGAAAGAAAGTAAACATACTTTCTGCAATAACGAACCTTGTTCGTGTAAAAACTCAAGCTCCGAGAAATAGTCGGGAAGCCTTAGCTCACAAAGTGTCGATGGAGGAAAATCCACCTTACTTTTGGCTCTTTTGAACAGCATTTCTAACATTTTGCAGTATAAAAATGCTTTCGAAACATGGGTCAGTTTTTGGTCAAACCACCACACCACAATGAGATGAGAAGAAACCATTGGTATACATAAATGATCATAAAGTCCACATCGATTGATTTCTTGCATAAAAAAATCTGGGTTTTTCTTGTCATTGTTTGTTTTGTTCATATGTTTCACCACTTCCGTTACATAATGTTCAGCTGATAATCCGTGAATTCCTGTCATCTCCACTTGATGTTCAATATCGTTCACTGAAAGTCGCACATGTTCAAGTTTATACGGTCTGCATGTAGTCAGGAATACACATTTCTCGGATTCTATCCCTTTAGGTGTCTTAGAGTCAAATCTACCACTCGTTTTCGGAGTCCATTCATCAAAGCCATCTAACACGATAAGAGATTCCCGTTGATTAAGAATATGTTTAATCAATTCATACATAGATGTCCTTTCATTGTCACGCTCAGTGTAAAACAACTGGTCAATAATCATCATAATAATATCTCTCCTATCAGTAGCACCTAAAGAAACATAAAACAAAAAGTCGAATTTCTCTAAAAACAGAATGTCTCTTTTTGTATCTTTGTCATTTCCTGTATAACTACCTAACCTTGACATGCTCCATAACAAACACATACGCCTACACAATGATGTTTTACCAACACCGGCATCACCAGAGATATACACACGCTTGAATGTTTTTTCTCCCTTACAGAATATTTGTTTGTAAGATAAAATAGGCGCCCCTTTTGTTTGGTCTTTATCAAATACAGCATGATGTAGTGTGGGTGTTTGGTACATAGCCATGAGCTCTTCAGTGTCATCTTCAAAGATAGGAGACACTTGCAACAAACGGCAGTCACGCTGATAAATGGTTATAAGCTTTTGTTGAATAACTGAAAATATATAATCATATAGTTTGTTAAATTTGCTACAAACAGCACCATACTCAAACTATTGTCACAAACACGAAAATCCTGTAATATTGCATACGCTCGTCTGCTGCTTTCTGAACTTCAAGTTATTACAGGTTTTCATTTAATTTAGAGAAAAAATGGTCTTGTTCACCAAATTTAAGTATGACGAATACTAAAAGATTATATTAAGTCAGACAGGGAAGGTAGCACTCAACCAGCCGAACACAGAAGACATTAAAAACACACAAAGCACAAATGCTCAACTGAACCAACCGAGCACAGGAAACATACAGCGGACTCAAAACAGAGATGCGTCTGAAAGTGCTTCTATGTCTGACACTGTGTGTTGTGTAGTATTTCGTATAGCTATGAAAACACTGTTACTATAATTATTAAAACAAAATTCCTCCATTCTTGATATTGGACATGACAGTGTGACAAATGTTTGTTTAATAAATAATACATTTTATACAAAGAAATTATGGATAGATATGTTATCATTAATACTATCAACTTCATTGGTTGATTTCAATTTGTATTGATTCAATATACAGATATCATCCACTGTGTTACACTGCCTGGTTTTTGTCATGTGGACCGTACACCTTAATATGGTAGTTCGTATAGTTGGCATCTGTCACTAGGTATGATGCAACAAAACATACCAGAACTATCATCATTTTGGCGTTTATTGATCTGAACGAGCTCATCCAATTGTCGTTTTATCCCTCTTTGTTCCGTCATAATCTGTTCTACATTGTCTAATCGTTTCGTGATGCCTTGTTGTTCCTTCATTACAGTTGTTGTTATGGCCAGTGTAGTGGTTGCTATGGTTTCAAGTCTCGCTACATCTCCTATTAAATCTTGCTCATAGCTATACCACTGCTTTATGACATCAATCAAATGATCCGTCAGTCCATCATCTATATCAATGTCTTTTGATGTGTCAATTATTGTTGCCAAGTCTGTGATGCATTCTTTACCACAAAATGCATTGAGTCTTAACAGAATCTAGAAATAATAAAAGAAAATGTTTAAAATATTCCTCGTTTGTGACTGAAATGTAGACACACAAAAGCATGACCATTTAAAAATGAGGGCTGGTCATGGATGTTTACTGGCAAAAAGTAGATGGAATAATTAGCACAGCTGGATAGCAATAGTATGGTCGCTTGTCGCATAAGACAGGCAATCTTGGACGAACTGAATCAGTGTCGTTTAAGGTAGATAGTGGTCGCTCTGATAATCTCTACTATACCTATTACTATTATCATAAAACGTTTTATTTTCTTATTTCTCCAAAACAGAGCCAGTCTCCAGGAAAACCTGCTACATTGACATTAAGTAATTACTGCATGTAACAAGCTTTTAAAAAAGCTTTCAACAAAGAAAAAAATGACATATCAATAGATTCAATTTTAAGTCATTTATCCATATATTACTATATCTTAGCTTTAAACCTTTTTATGAATAATGTCGAAATCATATACTTCGTTGCTATGATGACCAATTTCAGAAAAGTACTCTAATTGAGAAAACGAGGAGTTAGTTGTTTAAAACAGTAGTAGTCTTTCTCTAAATGTGAATATTTACCATTTGGATGTATAAAACTTGATACTATTTTGACCAGTTTACGCTAAGAATTGATCAAATGCTGTATTCATAAAGTACTTGTTACAACGACATCGAATAACGTTTGAATGACGCTTGCGACGTCACGCAAAAATAGTCTAAATATGGCCTCAACTAAACAGCTGTAACTTCCTTAAAAATCATGATATTAACAAAGTTTCTTTTGCATTTTGCTTCATTTAGATTACTCTTTTAGATAATAAAAAATCTCAAAATCAAATGTTTTTTTAAAATAGCAGGTTTTCCTGGAGACTGGCTCAAATATATTTTCAAGACAAAGCATGTACCACACACATACTTTAATACCAGTTTAGGTATGTTACAGTAACAAACAGGCATATAGTTTGTAAACGTACTTACGTCAGTTAATTCCGTCCATTTATTGGAGAACTCTGTTGCAGGAAAAAGTACAGTTCCACCGTGTGATAACTTAAACAATAGAAAAAGCAATATTTCAATAAACAGTGACTGTTGTAATTGGCAATCATGCCCAGTTCGCTGGCTTTCCTCGGTGTTTACTAGTTCTTAACCCAACAAAATCAGATTATGTACAAGTATGAGCTTGGTGTTTATTTTTATGAGCGAGGGTCTGAGAATAACTTGACACATTAAATAACCTTATGCTTTTTTGGGATAACATTTAAACACGACACCTGTTTGTTGTTGTTTTAAATGTATTAGTTCAATTGGGGTCTGTTTTTGCGAGGATAGAGAAACGAGGTACCTACATGATTCCGACACTGACGAAGCCTTGTTATATCTGCTTCCACCGAGAGATCTGTGGGTGCTGGTGTTGTCCATACAATATCGGACAAACTTTTAAGACCACATACATTCCTCAGTAGACATGACAACAGGGTTATGTCAAAATTGGAAGACATCGGGTTATTGTCCAATGGTGGCAGTAGCTTTGCCTGTTCAGATGTTAGCGTGGGCTTCATACCTTTCTTCTTAGGTGTGATCAATAACTGAAGAGCTTTGCTTTGATTTGTATTAGCTGCTAAGTACTTGCTAAAGTCATGGCCGACTTTACTATCGAAGAGTTTCCTCAGGACCTTTGTACCAATCTCTATCAGAACATATTGGTACCTAAAGTTGTATTTTTCTGAAAACACAAAACAATATCGCAAATAAATGCCCTCGCCCAGTATAGTGAGTAATGAAGTTTGACTAAAAGTCTAGTTTTTTCAGTTATCAGTTAATATTCAGTCATATAATCAGTGAGCATACTCATGATGGAAAGCACGTTTGAATATACGATGTAGTACTTTTTTCATAGAATGCAACTACAATAATTATACATTGAGAATGTTAAAGATTGTAATTATTTATAGACCTAACAAGGTTTGACACGAAATATCTCTCTTTGAATTGGGCATAAATTAAAATTGAAATTTGTTGATGACTTACGGTCAACCAGTTTGAAAGTACATGTTGCAGATCCGCCATCATTGGACACCTCAAGTTTGTATTCCCCAGAATCTTCCTCTTTCACATCATTGATGCTCAAAGTGACAACATTATTACACGAAGTAATCTTCATATGATCATTTTCTGGAAGTTGAATATTGTCTTTCTCTACCTTGACCTCAACGTGAACATCTCCACCAATATCAATATTTAGTTCCCATGGTTTACCACACATAGCAAACTGATCTTTTATATCACTGACAATTGTTGGTGGTACTGAAATATAGAGAGATGTCAACATATTGAATGAATATGAACAAATGTGTTTTAGATCAATAAAAGCGTAATAACTCAATGAGATTCATTACAAAAGTTGGCTTAGGGTTTGTTTCCATTTCTAGTATTGGAATGGTTCAGTGTGTGCGACAGGTCGACTGAGAGTATGGCTGGATAACTTTGAGTCACTATAGACTTTATAATTATAACAATACAAAACAAGTGTACCTCGATAATTTACTTCACGCAAAAACCGAACTTTGACATATGTGTAACAGTTTGAATATATCTACCATACAAACATACATACAACTGATTTACTCACCAACAGGACCAGGGTTTTGTTCTATGCCGGCCATTATCAACAATGTTCGGATAAAGAAAACCACTCCAACTAACTTTACCAATTTGCTGAAGTCTATAGTAAACGCCATCTCGCCTGCACCACTACACGAGACAAAACATCGGACACTGCATCCGTATTGCTCTACGCCGATGCTTAATTCTGAAAATTAATGGAACGTGTATTTAATTACGAGTTATTCAAAAGAAGAAATTGACACTCAACTTTGCTCTCAGGTCATTTATCAACAAGTGCTCGATAGTTCATACTATGTAGTTCAGCAGTTTTACTGTTGTAACTAGGTCATTCAGCGTAGGCATTCCGCCTTTTGTTTGCTGAATCTTTTCTATTCAGCTTTTAAACAGTGGGACAGGGGATGTTTAATTTTCTTGGTCGGTAGTGTGTTGGGCACTTCTTCGTTTTAAGGTTTCTGACAGCTAAAACTAGGCATTATAGTCATTTTGCTGTGGCAACTGGGTCGTTCAGCTTGTTATAATTTATTATACTTTTCGACAGCTTGGACTTGGGCGGATCTGCGCTTGTTTAGTTGGGCATTGTGTCTTTATGTGTTTTATGTTTCTTGTGCTCGGTTGGTTCAGTCGGGCATTGTGCTTTGTGTGTTTTTAATGTTTTTTTGTGCTCGGCTGGTTAAGTTGAGTACTGCCTTCCCTGTCTGACTTAATATAATCTTTTTTACAACTGTGTCTTTGTATTTTCATTTATGCGGTTGTCACTTTTGTGTGGTTGCCCATCAGTTGCATTTTAGAAACGGACCATGCTGTAATAGATAGTGTCGACACGTATTAAATAGATCTAGTACAACCATACTTAACGTGTGACATGTTGCATTTCAAGCAAATTTGTAAAACTATGGTTGAAACATATTTACTCACCTATAGTGCCTGGATCTGGTTCAATACCGAACATTATAAACAACAGCCTGATTAGAAATGTCACTCGTACACATTTAACCAGAATACTGTTGTCAATAAATGACGGCATCACGCCTGCACCTCTCCTTGAGGTAAAACATCCGACACGTGACCGGTAAGTCTGAATATCTACACCCATGAGTGAACCTGAAATTTAATTGCAGAATTACGACTTAGCAGACGTTCAAATAATGAAATATGTTTATTTATAAATTAATTCAGCGATGGTACTTGAATGATATAGTTGATTAGATATGTATATCGTATACCTGCAGCTAATCAACGTAATATCAGGCCAATATGCATATATATCTGAAGTCAATCAACCTAATCTCCAGTCAATCCAGCCAGTCGGTATAACATAACATAAGTATAACCTATACCATTCGTATACAACCATATTTACATCATTTATGTCAAAGAACGTATATAGCCTTCTTGTCTCCTTCACAAACATAGCATTCATGTCTCCTTCACATACATACATAGCATACATGTCTCCTTCACATACATACATAGCCTTCATGTTTCCTTCACCAACATAGCCTTCATGTCTCCTTCACATACACAGCCTTCATGTCTACTTCACATACATAGCCTTCATGTCTCCTTCACATACATATCCTTCATGTCTCCTTCACATACATATCCTTCATGTCTCCTTCACATACATAGCCTTCATGTCTCCTTCACATACACAGCCTTCATGTCTACTTCACATACATAGCCTTCATGTCTCCTTCACATACGTACATAACCTTCATGTCTCCTTCACATACGTACATAACCTTCATGTCTCCTTCACAAACATAGCCTTCGTGTCTCCTTCACATACATAGAATTTATATCTTCTTCACATACATACACATCCTTCATTTCTCCTTCACATACATACACAGCACTCATGTCTCCTTCACAAACATACACAGCCTTCAAGTTTCCTTCACATACATACAAAGCCTTCATGTCTCCTTCATAAACATACACAGCCTTCAAGTTTCCTTCACACACTTAGCCTTCATTTCTCCTTCACAAACATAGCATTCAAGTCTCCTTCACAAACATAGCATTCAAGTCTCCTTCAAAAACATAGCATTCATGTCTCCTTCACATACACAGCCTTCATGTCTCCTTCACATACATATCCTTCATGTCTCCTTCACATACGTACATAACCTTCATGTCTCCTTCACAAACATAGCCTTCATGTCTCCTTCACATACATAGAATTTATATCTTCTTCACATACATACACAGCCTTCATTTCTCCTTCACATACATACACAGCACTCATGTCTCCTTCACAAACATACACAGCCTTCAAGTTTCCTTCACATACATACAAAGCCTTCATGTCTCCTTCACAAACATACACAGCCTTCAAGTTTCCTTCACACACATAGCCTTCATTTCTCCTTCACAAACATAGCATTCAAGTCTCCTTCACAAACATAGCATTCAAGTCTCCTTCAAAAACATAGCATTCATGTCTCCTTCACATACATAGCCTTCATGTATCCTTCACATACAAAGCCTTCATGTCTTCTTCACATACATACATAGCCTTCATGTCTTCTTCACAAACACACAAACTAACATATGTTAGCCTATTGTAGCCAAAAGGTACATGTATATCATTCCTACACTATACATTAGTAACTCTTGATAGAGAATAAACTATTTCATAGTTTATGACTGATAAGTAATTCGTTGTAAGAGTTTGTTCTTTATAATATTGACCATGCTCTTAGCTGCAAACTTTGATTCTTAATGTCATATTGCATTTGTTTGTAAATGAGTAATATTTGCTATGAAAATGTACCCATGCTTCATGAAAGTTGCTTTATTCGTATTTTTTTTATTAACGTACATGAAGAACATCATAATTCTATATGCTTACTAACTTGTACTAACCAACTATATATTTAACTATATATGTTATAGTCGGGAGTCCATACGGAGAAAATATGACGGGCCATGGCATCGGAGAGTAGAATGTGGCATCCATGCTGAATGTTATCTTTGATATGTGTGTAATCTGAAACGGCCGGATGCCATCCGTGAGTTTGCCTCGTTTTCTCAAAATTAGGTCAAAGGTCAAATGAGTGCATTTTTTATATATCTCACTAAAAATATCATTATATCTCTGTAAGTTTTCGGTCAAAATATATACAAATGGTATCAAAATAAGGCTAATGCACTAGGCTATCAATAAAAATAACTTTTTACAAATTTATGCATTTGTATACTCATGAATATTGATAAGAACACCTAAAATTAGCAATATTTTTTATAAAAATTCGACGTGTATGAACAATATATTTGTTATAATGTCGTCATTTTTGCTATTTGAAAGCTTAAAAGATTCTAATTTAATGGTGAGATACTACTCTATTGATATGTTAACTGGTCACTTACCTTCTCATTGATTTAAGGGCACACGTGTGCTTAGAGTGGGTGGTGGTAAAATGACACATGAACTTAAACTAACACAATAGCGTCTAAAGTATTATAAATAAGTAATATAATTATGTTTGCATTGATTTATTGAATGGGTTTACAAGTAACAACTATTATATTGGTTTTGGAATTGACCAATTCATTTCAAATATGTCAAAATTCGTTTAAGGGGGAATGAGCTACCTACACATAGGCCTACACGTGCACTTCAAATAGTAATTTCGAGTTTAGTGTGATAAATAGGAACAAACATAAAATTAGGTTCAAATTATGCTATATGAATATAAAAAGATGATAATAATGGTAATGATATTGCAAATTGTTCATTATACACTTTTACTTGTTCCTTTGAAAGAGCTCAAAATGGGTGGGGAATGGTTCATTTTAAAGCATGAATACTGTTACATAATATTATATTTCCATACAAAATCAGATTTATATTTTCATTCATGTCTTGTTTAAATTAGAATGAATATACATGTATAGTTAACACATGCTTTTCATGTAATAACATCTACAGAGTACCGAGAAACGACAGGTACCAATGCCCGTTCGTGGGAGCTTTGATAATTAAACACAAGGTGCATATACCACCTTAAGTGGTAAAGACAATAACGTTCTTGACAATTTTAAACTACGAATTTATATAGAAAACGCCACAAATCATTCATGAAATAATAGTGTATATATGTACAAATTAGACAAGTTACAATGTCGCTGTTTAGTTTGAGATTGGTTATGAACATTTGCTGTGGATATATTTGCACGTGAATTTACAAACACCTTCTCAGTTCGATGCAAGCAGTATGAAGAATTAGTAGATCACGTCTTGATTTCTATATTCATTACGGATGCATCGGCTCGTATCCGTATACAAGTACCTGGTTGGTAGTTTGCTCTTGTGGAGTGCAGTTCGAGCGCATCACTTCACATCACTTGGGGCAGTGGCATAGAGGTAGGGCGCGCGCTTCGGGTCATAAGGTCCCGGGTTCAATCCCCGTCTGGACCACTGCTCAATTTCTCTGAGCAAGAATAACCAACATGCTCCACTCAACTAAGGTGTGAATTGGTGCCTATGAGGGCGATGTCTGTACACGTTCGATAGTTCAGGGCGCCCCAGATAGGTGTTGGTTGCACACGCATCAAGAGAGAAATAGTCTCCCCAGGGAAACTCGAACGCAAAATTCCTAGGTAGCCCAATGACCAGCGAAGTTAAAATGTCAAAGGGTGGCTGAACAGCTGAACTGCTGAAAGCAGCCCTCGAATATTAGTAACTTAACTTCTTTTTTAATGTTTTGGCGGAAGCATTTCAAGCCTTGTTTTATAGAGCTTTAACAAACAGGGGTCACCAACAAGCTTGTACAACTGTCTGTCTCATCTGAATGTACGTCTCTTCTAATATCCAACAGAAGGTCATATCTTTTCCAGCAGAAAAATGGTTTCACATCCCGCCAAAGAGAGGAACCCCACAATGATACGGTGGTCGTTTGGAGACATGTTCTGAAAATTATATGTACATCGGAAGTAAATCATCGAGGCAGTGGGACAGGCGTGTAACTTCAGGACCACATCGGGAGTCATCCGATGTCTACCGATACCCCACCCCAATTCCTCACGATGACCCAAAATGTCTCATGACTTACCCGAAGTTTCCCTTCAGAACTACAATCCCGAGACCGCGAGTGTGTCCCCAAAATATCACTGCCTGGCGTATAAGTATCCATGGTCACTGGTATTTCCGAGTCTCTGGTGCGCTTCTGGGATGCATTCCCGGGATATTCCCGAGATTACAGCGCGAATGCATCGGGTAAAAATATGCATGCATTGAATTTTCCTGACGTATGTACATGTACTCGCGTTATTACAAGATGTCTCAAGAGTCCCCAAAACGTTCACGGAAGCTTATCCGAGACACCGGATACCTTCCCTGGGATACATGGGATCATAGACGCCTTCTAGGCTCTTAAATCCATCGGGAGTACATCCCCGAGGAAGAAGAATGGACGCATAAAGTCTGGAGCACATTGATAGTTTTTGCAATGCATCCCGATACTCCTTGATTATCATGATTCCTCCTGATGTCACAACTTGTCTGATGACCTCCCCGATACTTCCCTTAGACCACGAGCAACCTATTTACGATGCCTCCCGAACCTCCATCGAGAGTTCATCCCCTAGACAAAGACATACGCAATGGGACATGTATAAGCTTCAAGCGTCTCAATTGATACCTCGTGGCATTAAGAGACCAAGAACAAAACTGAAAACCGCAATGCAAAGAACAGTAGAGGCCGAACCTGAGCAAAAAAGGAATCAATGAAGAGAACTGAATGAGGAGTAAGTAATACATCCTTCGCTTGAAGCACCCAAAGCATGAAAATGACCCTCGCATCTTTTGATGACAGTTGGCATACTTCGCGTCGATTCGTTGTCTTCTGTACATTGTGGTAGCTTTCTCTTACAACAAGCTCGTTCTTTCTTAGCAACGTCTCTGACCTTGTTGGCAAACTAAAGGAAAGTAACTCAGCGAGTATCGACTTTTGTTTTACTCATTAGCAAGATGTAATCATTTGATTGTGGCGTGTGCATACTAGTATCAGGACCAGATATAATTCGACGCATCGGTCGACTTTTTCTACCTCGTTTGTTGCCAAGTAGTGTAGTTTTTATTGATGAGCTTATGATTTGTAAACTCACAAAAGAATCGTTCAAAAAGGTAATTACTCCTATGTGCATTCAATACCGTCTTAATCATCATTACTTACTACACATTGCTACTGAATAAGACATCAACAAAGTGTATTAACTAAGGCTTTATAAACATTATGAAAGTACGGACAAGTCAGGGTACGAAAGAAATGAACTGCAATTGGCTAAGAACAACGTTTTCTTGTTCTCCAATACGACTCTATACATGCAACTAAAAGAACATACGTTTACCCGGTAGTTTGTTAACAAATACCAACTTATTAATTAAGAGGTTAATATACAGTATAACTTCGATGCCTCGAACAGTATTTGCGTCGAACACCCTAGATGCCTCGAACTGGTTCTTCGGTCCCGGCAAAATCCCTTCTTTAGTCATATATAGTATGCTAGCATGTTTATATCCGTTTCCACTCGTCTTAAACATGTCTTTATTGTGTGTATGTAGCTTTTTGGCATTTTTGAATGAGTAATTACATGATAAAAGAGTTATATAAATATGGTAAAAATGAAATAATTAGGAGTCATTTATACAATGTCTCCATTGACGAGTTATTGACAATGGCTATCGGACGCCTAGCTATCAGCCAGATGACTAGCGAAAAATTAAATAATTATAGTCATTATGTAATCTATTTACTATTGTAAAATTCTATTCACCGTACAATAAAGGTTCGGTATTTTTAAATCGGCAAAAACCTTCTCAAAGTTGAGTGTGTCTAACATGTCAATTAATCAAGAAATCTGAAAACTGTAAATGTTTTTGTTAATTACATGACAACTGTACTTGTGATGTGCCATGTGTTAGTCTCGAATAGAAGAGAATTCAATGCAACAGCATCAAATTACACATAATTGGTATATTTTAAAAATCTTTGCGATATAATTAAGGCAATAAATCATACGCTGTAATTTCAAGATCGTATATCCTATTACAGTGAAATATCAGTATTGACAGACACAAATCTTAAAGAGTAGTGTAGGGACCGTCATTAAAAAATATCGACTTAAAAATTATTTAGATCATACATGTCTTATTTAAAAGAATTCCTAAGAACCTTTTAAAACAATGTATTAACAACAGTCTCTTAGCTATATGTATTTAAATAATCCTTACAAATTAGTAATATGTGTGTATATAGGTGCATTTTTAATATGTACTATTGCTGTGAATTTTTATTAGTCTAATATAGGTCTGTACTAGAATGGTCACATAATAATGTTTCTGTGATATATAATGTGACTGAAATAAAGAACAAATGAAATATAGTAAAACAATAGATGACTCGAACACTATCTAGGTCGAACACAAGTTTTCGCACCTTTCATTGACTCTTGAAATACATTGCTCGAATGCGGGTGGTCGGCGACATGTGAATTAAGGTTACAAGTTGTTATAATTACTGTAATTAACAATTGTTTGTGTACGACTGCATTTGTATAACTAGTTTTTAAAAGACTTAACTTTATATAAATCTATATTGTAATTTAACTTATTTTCGTTAATGAAATTCAGAAGCAACAACATATCAGAATAACATTATCCTTTTTTAAATTAAAGTACTCGTACTTATATATATATCAAAAGTTTTTGTTTCATTTCCATTTATTTATAGGTAGTCGAACTTGACCTCGGTCATAAGAATATTCCATGCGCTCCTTAACATAAATACACTATACATGTATAACAAGAAACCATAGTAAGATTTGTCAATTATCATACAAATATTTCCGAGTATTCTTTAGATTTTTGAACATTCGAAGAGTTTGCCGAAGATAATAAATCAGACTCCATGTCAATTTTGTCTATTATATTTTGTTATTACAGTGGAACCCCGCTAATCCGGACCCTCCAATCCGGATTTCCCTCTAATCCGGGCGGATCTGTGGGTCCCGAATATTCTTATTCATGTTTTAATACGTTTTACCCCTCGGATCCGGAACCCCTCCACTCCGGACACCGGACAAAATTACGAGGATTTATCATATATTTGCTCTAAAATTGACCCCTCGGATCCGGACAATCGATTTGAACATTGCCCAGGCCAATGTTTTGACAGGTGTCAATGTGTTGTATATTCGCGCCATCGTATATGCAATTAAAATAGTCCGATCAATTAACGGTTGTAACATCAACAATACGCAGTGTCGGTGTGTACGTGTTATCGACACGGGTGTGAAGATCACAATTTGGGACAATTAAATATTATCATTTTAAAAGCGCTAATTGACAGCGTTTATTGGCCTACTCAATTAATTAAAAGACTATTGCTGCGTTGTTTTGTCTACACGGAGGAAAGTTGAATCGAATACAGGTCCCCTTAATGTTTAATTTTGAGAAGGTCGTTATTGACATCAAAGGTGTATAATGAATACTGTTACAAAAATGATACACATGCAATAGTTATGTAAATCAATTATACAACACACACACACACGATTTGTACGGTTTAACATACTGGCATCAGTTCGAACTTATACACATGATACATATACTTGAGTACCATAGATGCCTCGAACAGGTAGATGACTCGAACTATTTTCCCGTAAGGAAGATAGTTCGAGGCATCGAATTTCTACTGTACCAGGCGACATTATACGTTGACGACACTACATGTTTACTTTGATTGGAATTGGTATAATTTGTATAGCGCAGATAATTTGACATGATCCTAACCTTTATACATGAATATATTACAAGGTACTTGCGTTGAATATATAAATTTCCACGAGCAAATCGTGCATTATCGGTTCTTTAGATTCGTGTTGGTATTACACATCCAGCGTCTTTGTGATATTCCCCGCTTATGAAAGCATACAGCCGGGATTATTAATATAGACAATATATCAGCTGTTAAATTATGCTAATTGAAGGTCGAGAGTCGTATCAAATTCTCTGGATTATAATAACGGTAGAAACTAGTGGTTTGCCGATGATTATAAGAATAAATAATACAGTTCTAAACCTCATGTACAAACATATATTGTGTAATGAGACATATGTATTGCATTTTGTATAATTATTAGAAGACACTGCTTGTTTATCACTCAGATACAGATCCTTATTTGTACGCTTTTTGTCATACATGTGCAATAGATTATCAATATTCATAAATATGCAAATGAGTTAATTAGCATAATATTTGAGTAAGTCCAAATCAAATTCCACAAATGAATCAATTTGGATATAAGGAACATGTTTAATGGGTGTTTAATGTTGATTCTGACTGTATTGAGATTTTTACGTTCTGGTTTCAATTTACCCCCACCCACCTTTGGTGGTTATTCTCGGTGGAATTAAATTATATTTATCCAAAAATATACATTTAACGAAAGCTCTATGTCCTCTCATGATTTTGGTACAATTTGGATCTTTAAATAATAGAAATAAGGAAGATATGGCATACATTTGTCAACTATACTAGTAGATTTTTAACAAAAAATTACCAATTTTTTACTTCCTCATTAATATTTATGAGTATGCAAATGTGATAATTTGCATAAAATCATTGCAAATGAAGGACCAATTCATTTCATTAGCATCATTTTGATACCATTTTAACCATTATACCTGTAGAATTGACCAAGATATGGTGCACTTTTAAGTTGATGCATGATATATGCACTTAATTGACCTTTGACCTCTTTTATGACCTTCACAGAGGGTTTTGCGCGTGGCATCCACCCAAACCATAGACAACTGGTATTGGGCAATTCAAATATGGTATTGAAACACTTCTACTAAAAAATGCCATGGACCATGAAAAATAAGCGACTTTTGTGCTGATGGACTCCCAACTATTACATAAAGCTCGTAACATCTGATCGATTAATCTCCGTTTAGGCCTTCACTTACATATAACAAATAGTTCTATTCATCTATTTAAATATCATAGTATACAATTACAATGCATGAAACTTAAACCCATTTCAGTTCGTTCCCGCTATGATGGTCTGTATATTCAGTTACGCTCTAATAATTCTCTTTTATGCTCAGTTTGTAGTTGTCCTACATGAGAAACATATCGAAACAAGTCAATAAATATCCTTAACTCACTTAAATAACCTGGGAAATCTCGTTTCCGAACATTTTTGTCTTTCCAAAGGAATCCGAAATTGAGCTACTACTGTACATGTAGTTAAGCAATGAATGGAACCACAAACAAATCATAATGTACTGTAGTCCAGGGTACTGTTTTATCAAAGCACTTACGAAAATCTTAAAGTTACGCTTAAATTTAAATGCTTTATAATTCTTTCATAACTGCAAATTCGTGACAGGAATGGTTTGTAGGAGTTCATTGGCTAAATCATTATTAGTATTGCAGCTCCATTTCCCACATTTTATAATTGTAAACAAATTAAAATGTCTTTAAATTTGATCGTAAATTTACGATTTCCGTAAGTGCTTTGATAAAACAGTACCCAGCTATCTAGACGTAGTGGATTGATACTGAGTTATTTTTGTATATTTTCAGTTTCCAACTCGGTTTGGCTAATGACCGTCCTACTGTTTAAATACAAGGTCGTGATAGTAGAACTAAATGTTGACAAAGTTTTACACCATATAAAATATAAACATAGTCAGAGTAAGAGCCCCTCCGAGGTGTATAATTATGTTACATGTATAAGATAAATAAATAAAATCATTAATTCATGACATTAATACACATTCATTGAATCGTTATTATCGTCAAATACGAGGATTAATATATAATACATATAGTTTCTTATTACAGTGGAAAAAAGTTATATATACGTACTAATATTGTGAAAGATATATACCGATAATATCCACCAGTCATATAAATTCAAGATGGCGCTTGCCGGGTAACGTAGTAATCGATATTTGGAAACCCAGGGTTTATTTAATTGTTCAACCGAGACCAAGGACAAACTATTTTAAGTACACATTTGCATTTAAAGCAACCCAAATATGAAACAATAAACCACAAAATGTCAGACAAAGTAATGCTTTAAATACATGTAAAACTAATGTTTATGTTAAATTCATTGAGTCTCTTTATCAAATGAAATGTTCATTATTAATGTGTGTGACTATGCATAAATGTGATTCTTAATAGTATAATTCAAATGAGAGTTTGTCTTTTATTTAAATGCCGAGCATAGACTTTATTTGCTGGTCAGCTTTCCGCTGAAATATGCCTCCACCCGGATTTGAACCCGGGTCGCCAGATTAGACGACTGGGCTACGGAGGCCACATGTCGGAATTGTATGACTTTGTTTAGCATTTTGCTTTTGTTTAATTCTTGTTAAAATGGTATTTCAACAAAGGCCGCACTGAGAATAAGTGTATATAGCCTCTACACCTACAAGTTCGTGCATCTTAGATTGAAAATTGGCGCATCTGCACAAAAACAAATACACTGGGACCAACCATGTGATAAACAATATCAATTATCTGTCTATTAACAAAATTCAAACACAAATTGAATGCTAAACTGCAAAAAGTTGAAAAATCGGCCTCAATGTTAGATGCAGTCTGCAGTCTTAAGATAAACATTTGTGACCTGTAAGTTCGTGCACATAAACTGATGACGTCATTAAGAACGCACGGGAAAGATTTTGCTAATAAAAAGTTTTGTAACATAAAGTTTGATCTTTTGTCAGTATATTGGCACATTTTCCCGTTCGTAAATATATCGCATCTAATGCAAATTATGAGATTAACAAATGTCTCCAGATTTCACGACCGGAACCGGTGATTATGTAAACAATAAAAACCCTCCTCGGATAAAACTCGCCGTAAACGTAACGAACCGTGTTTTTGTCGATTTTTTTGCATTGTTCGGCTGGATAAATGTTTTGTTAGTAATTTAAAATTAATTTTGGCCTGGAAATGAGATTATTAGCAAAGCAATCTACGTTTTACTAAAATGCACGAACTTGTAGGAATGCACGAAGTTATAGGAATAGAGGCTAATATGTATGTAATTTACTATCGGTATATAAAACAAATTTTGGCTAAGAACGCAGGAAAAAATATATAAACACAAAGTTTGAAACAGCCGTAAGCATTTTAACGTGATATTCTCACAATTTTTGCTCGAGACCGACCCAACTGCTTGATTCGTAGTTTCTATGGAGGTCGTTCTTTACCGAGCTACATCCAAGACGAAGACGTGCGTGGAGGATCTAACATAGCCTGTTCCCAACAGCATAATGAGATGGTGGTATACGCTGGGACCCATTCAGACGTGCTTAAAGCTTGGAAGTGAGGGGCTATTACAGACAGAATTAAGAGAGCATGTCAGCTACGTATCATAGAGGGTAATAATAATGTATTGTACAGCTGGGTACGAGAATGAATTATTCCATACTATATTTCATACTGCCCTGACATCCAAGCCAGCACAACTATATTTTATACTGTCCTGACATCCAAGCCAGCATAACTATGTTTCATACGGTCCTGACATCCAAGCCAGCACAACTATATTTCATACTGTCCTGACATCCAAGACAGCACAACTATATTTCATACTGTCCTGACATCCAAGCCAGCATAACTATATTTCAGACTGCCCTGACATCCAAGCCAGCACAACTATATTTTATACTGTCCTGACATCCAAGCCAGCACAACTATTTTTCATACTGTCCTGACATCCAAGCCAGCACAACTATATTTCATACTTCCCTGACATCCAAGACAGCAAAGCTATATTTCATGCTGTCCTGACATTTTATCATCGAAGCAAGCACAGCTATATATCATACTGTCCTGACATTCAAGACATCACAACTATATTTCTTACTGCCCTGGCACCCAAGCCAGCACAACTATATTTCATACTGCCCTGACATCCAAGACAACACAGCTATATTGCATGCTGTCCTGACATCCAAAACAGTACAACTGTAGTTCATACTGTCCTGACATCCAAGCCAACACAACTATATTTCATCCTGTCCTGACATCCGAAACAGCACAACTATATTTCATACTGTCCTGACATCCAAGCCAGCACAACTATATTTCATACTGCCCTGACATCCAAGACAGCAAAGCTATATTTCATGCTATCCTGACATTTTATCATCGAAGCAAGCACAGCTATATTTCATACTACCCTGACACCCAAGCCAGCACAGCTATATTTCATACTGCCCTGACATGCAGGCCGGCACAGCTATATTTCATACTGCCCTGACAGCCACGCCAGCACAGCTATATTTCATACTGCCCTGACACCCAAGCCAGCACAGCTATATTTCATGCTGTCCTGACATGCAAGGCAGCACAGCTATATTTCATACTGTCCTGACACCCAAGCCAGCACTGCTATATTCCATACTACCCTGACATCCAAGCCAGCACAGCTATATTTCATACTGTCCTGACATCCAAGCCAGCACAGCTATATTTCATACTGCCCTGACATCCAAGCCAGCACATCTATATTTCATACTGTCCTGACACTCACCCCAGCACAGCTATATTTAATACTGCCCTGACATCCAAGACAGCACAGCTATATTTCATACTGCCCTGACATCCAAGCCAGCACAACTATATTTCAGACTGCCCTGGCATGCAAGCCTGCACTGCTATATTCCATACTACCCTGACATCCAAGCCAGCACAACTATTTTTCATACTGTCCTGACATGCAAGCCAGCACTGCTATATTCCATACTACCCTGACATCCAAGCCAGCACAACTATATTTCATACTGTCCTGACATCCAAGCCAGCACAACTATATTTCATACTGCCCTGACATCCAAGCCAGTACATTTATATTTCATACTGTCCTGACACTCACCCCAGCACAGCTATATTTCATACTGCCCTGACATCCAAGACAGCACAGCTATATTTCATACTGCCCTGACATCCAAGCCAGCACAACTATATTTCAGACTGCCCTGACATGCAAGCCTGCACTGCTATATTCCATACTACCCTGACATCCAAGCCAGCACAACTATATTTCATACTGTCCTGACATGCAAGCCAGCACTGCTATATTCCATACTACCCTGACATCCAAGCCAGCACAACTATATTTCATACTGTCCTGACATCCAAGCCAGCACAACTATATTTCATACTGTCCTGACATCCAAGCCAGCACAACTATATTTCATACTGTCCTGACATTTAAGCCAGCACAGCTATATTTCATACTGCCCTGACATCCAAGCCAGCACAGCTATATTTCATACTGCCCTGACATGCAAGCCAGCACTGCTATATTCCATGCTACCCTGACATCCAAGCCAGCACAGCTATATTTCATACTACCCTGACATGCAAGCCATCACTGCTATATTCCATACTACCCTGACATCCAAGCCAGCACAACTATATTTCATACTGTCCTGACATCCAAGCCAGCACAACTATATTTCATACTGTCCTGACATCCAAGGCAGCACAACTATATTTCATGCTGTCCTGACATCCAAGCCAGCACAAGTATATTTCATCCTGCCCTGACATCCAAAACAGCACAACTATATTTCATGCTGTCCTGACATCCAAAACCGCACAGCTATATTTCATACTGCCCTTGACATCCAAAACCGCAGAGCTATATTTCATACTGCCCTTGACATCCAAAACCGCAGAGCTAAATTTCATACTGCCCTGACATCCAAGGCATCATAGCTATATTTCATACTGTCTGGAATTTTTATCATAATAACAAAATGTTAGTTTCACTTTTATTTTCACTAATAAATCGCTACAATCCATATTATAAATAAAGGATCATGTAAAAACGTCTCAATATGAAATAACATATTGAGCACCAGCTATCACTAATTAAAAACATGGATAACATAATTATTACATAGTGTCAAAAAACACATGAAATAATTAATGCATGCATACACGTACGAGGGAGGATAAAAAGTGGTTAGTCAAGTTCCCAGACTCACAAGTGAAGAATACTCTGGTAAACTAGAATGGTATTTTCGTTGCTTTGACAAATTTCTAGCGATATGTACATAACCGTTTCAAAATTAGGTCGATTACGTATGGCAGTGGCTAGGGAACCGGCACCGGTCGACTAGACAGCAAAATTATTATCTATACCGGAGCACACGGATAATTTGAAAATAACTTACAATATTTTATTAAATAAGTATATAATTCAAACTCCAAAGTTCGCGAAAATTTGATGTTTGATTGCATGAGATCATGTGAAACATCCGTTAAACATTCTGACATTAATAGCGATAAATAATGTTTACGGAACATTTGCATCAGACATTTGCATCATCGCGCTGTTAGAAATTCCCGCATAAAAATCGGACTAACTGAATGCGGCGATCAAAATAGGTGTGCAACTAGTATATACGGCATATAAGAAAGAAAGCACGACTTGAAAAGCACAGGTATATGTCCTGAAATGAGAGTGACAATGATTTATACATGACACAAGCGATTTTGTGAAGGACGATAAAGTCTAGAAAATGACGAGTGGGTTGGGCGGCTGAACAATTTCACCCCGATAGGGATGACATTGGTTCGCAACGTCGTCGAAGATGATCGGAGCCATACGATAGCGGTTAAAGTAGAAATCGTAGTTTCGTCAAATATACGGGATCCACGCAATTTGCCATTTTTTAGGGACTAAGTGTACACCTAGGTCAATAGTTCACATTAAAGAAAAACCTTGTTAACACTCTAGATGTCACATTTTTAGCTCACCTGTCACAAAGTGACAGAGTGGGCTTTTGTGATCTCTCTTCGTCCGTCGTACGTCTGTCAACAATTGGCTTGTGTAGTCAATAGAGGTACCAATATTGGCCTAATCTTTCTGAAACTTAGTCACAATGATCATCTAACCCACATCTAGGCCAAGTTCGATATTGGGTCATCCGGTGTCAAAAACTAGGTCACAAGGTCAAATCATAGAAACACCTTGTATAGTCACTAGAGGTCACAATGTTAGCCTAATCCTTATGTAACTTGGTCAGAGTGATCATCTCAACAAAATCTAGGTCAAGTGCGATATTGCGTCATATGGGGCCAAAAACTAGGTCACTAGGTCAAATCACAGGGCTTGCATAGACTGCTACAACAGATGAGCGACATAAGGGCCCTCTTGTACACATACTCTTAATAAAGCTGGGTCAAGTTCGAAATTAGGTCATCTGGGGAAAAATATGTCGCCATGTAACATAAAAGAAAAACCTTGTTTATTCTCTAGGATGTCACATGTTTACCTGATCTTTATAAAAACCTGGCCACAAAGTTTGTCTCCGTAAACTAAAATCTACATCAACTACAATGTATTAAGGTCATATCATAACAAATACTGCTTTTTTACAGATTATTTGAACGCCTCAGGAAATGCATCGCCGCTGACGATCGTCAGTTTGAAAAGCTAAAGTGAACTAGAACTTAAACGCAAGTGCGAACAAGCCCAACGTCAGTGTGACGTCTATCATTAATTGACGCTTGACATGCTCCGGCCTGTTGTTATAGTATTTGCGTGTTTCGATGTAAACATCATGCCGGTTTAAATAATTCGATGATATTTGACATGTTGTTTTGTCATACGTATAGTCATGCCACATAAAAATTTGAAAGCATTTGGAGGTGTGGTTTGTGAGTTATGATAGGATTCCGCGTACTTTTTATCCTCCCACGTGTACATTGCATAGTGTCAAATTGTCATTGACAAAACATATGATAATAATAATAATAATAACGTCCTTATCTTCTGTGGATAACATAATTGGCAAACCAATTTTCATTATGGTCCACAATAACAATAGATATACAAATGTATATACAAGTTTATACAATGGCAATATTTACAACAATTCATAATTTAAATAATACAAGTACAAGTATGCATATTAACACCTGAATCAGATGTTCGGATGTAAACAGTCAAACACAACAATGTTGATATAATAATTTTAAATGTATTGGCAATAATTATGAAATACCAGTAAATTTCCACTTACAATAATTGCTTTTAAAATGAATAAAGTGTCTTAGCAGTTTGCACTGATTTTGGTAGATTATTGCACAATTTTGCACCGGAGTAAGAAAAGGATTTTCTTGAGATATCAATTCTTGGTTTTGGAACATGAAGTATATTTTGCACTGACGATCTTAAGTTGATATTATGTTTGTCATGAATGTATTGAAATTTGTTTCCCATGTATTCAAGAGATTGGTCATGTAATGCTTTATACACTAATACAGATATTTTTCTATCACTAAATTTTAGCCATCCAAGTTCTAAGAAAAGTTATTGTGATGGTGCTGCATAGTCTTGATTAAGAATTACTCTAGTAGCTCTTTTTTGAAACTTATGTATTTTGTCTGCGATGTCACCACTACAGTTGTCCCATATTCTTTCCGTTACAATAGCATACTAATGCAGACTGGCCGGGATGGCCATTTCGGCCTTCCATAGTTTACGACCTAAATGCCCAATTCGGGAATTTTGCTGTCGTGGGTACACATGCATCCCAGACTAACGGATATTACGGGCCCAAGGTCGTAAACAGGTTTATGGGCCCGCTGGTCCCCTTTAAAGTTTATTAGAATTTGTCATGTGAAGTGGAAGATCTTTAATGACCAAAAGTAAGAGACCAAACACTGAGCCTTGTGGAACTCCAGCCGTAATTGGTCTAGACTCTGACAGAGTTCCTGATATAGTGACTGACTGTGTGCTACTTGGACAATATGAGCCAAACCATTGTATTAGGTTAGCATTGCAGTTATACAGTTTTAAAACAAGAAGGGAGTGCTTGACCAAATCAAAAGCACATATAGTGTACCTACTGTTTCTTTACTGTTTATAGCTTCAATCCAGTTATCAATTACAGTAGTCAATGCTGTCTCACATGAATGGTTGGCTCGGAAACCTGACTGTTGAGAATGAAGTAGTTTGTTTACTTCGAGGAACTTTTTCAAATGATTAATTCATGCGTAAACATATGACATAGTGTCAAAATGTCATTGGCAAAACATATGAAATAATTAATTCATGCGTTAACATATGGCATAGTGTCAAAGTGTCATTGGCAAAACATATGAAATAATTAATTCATGCGTTAACATATGGCATAGTGTCAAATTGTCATTGGCAAAACATATGAAATAATTAATTCATGCGTTAACATAATTATGGCATAGTGTCAAATTGTCATTGGCAAAACATAAAGGGTGATCCTTGTATTCCGCGCATCTAAAAATAAATGCTTATAACTTTAACATCTTTAAAGCTATAATATTAAAGAAAACATGTATTTGCAGAGTATATTTGCAAGTTTTGTTCTGATGTCAAACAGATGTTCAACAATAATATCCCTGTCTAATGCAGACGCTAAATGCGACCACCCATTTTCTCGGAAACGAGTTTCAACGTTTGAAATTCTGTGCGACGTTGTTGCACGCAGCTCAGGTAACCAGTCTCTTTTCCTGTTAATGACCATTCTCTTTCAAACTTATTCAACAGTATTCCAACTTGGATTCACAGGTGTATTTTGACACACTTTTGCAAGTTTTCTTTTCACTAAAACCCACAAAAGGTTTTATGATTTCGGCCATCTTGAAAATTCCGAAGTTATATGACGTCATCGATGACGTCATTGTGCCATTTTGACGGCACATGCCCATTTCACTTTCATTTCGGCAGACATTTTTATTTATTACCTTTTCAACAAGACCAATTTTATATGTGTAAGTAAAGAAATAATGAAGTGATAGGCATTTACTAATGTGCGGAATTAATGGATCACCCTGTATGAAATAATTAATTCATGGTAAACATATTGCAAAGTGTCAAAATGCCATTGACAAAACATACGAAATAGATTAATTAATTCATGCATACATGTTTTTGTTTACTGTCTATTTTGATTGACAGGTAAATGTACATGTATTTCATGTGGAAATAAATCTAAATATAACAATAGACTGTAATTCAGTATTACCTAAACACTATTTACATGAGATGATAGAAACAAACACAAGTGAGTATTAAACACAATAAACCCAAACATACATGTATTATGACATACATACACTTCGACGGATTTCTAATTGGCCACCTATTTTCTCAAATTTAAGGAAACTAATTTGTAGACAAATGATAAGAACCAACAAGCCTATGATTTTAACATAGATTTTTAGCAAAAAATTGCAAAACACCTTTCATTCAGTATTTGGTACAAAATAACAAATAATTAAACATAACTTGCAACTTTCATAATGTCGCCTGACATGCTTATCTGACATGCTTATCTGACGGAGTGTCGGAACCAATTATTTTGGGGGCTTGGACCCGTTCTACATTGCCCTTTCTAGCCATATTCGATATTATTCTTAAGGACAACCAACGAAGAATAAAATCCTAGCAAAACCACTAACCTACCAGTTAGTGCTTGAGAGAGTTCTACTCATTACTCGTTCTGACCAATTCTATTGTTTTTCATATTTAGACAATTAACGGAGAATAAATTCCTAGAAAACATATTAACTTACCTTACCATAAACTTGCACCATGTGTACATTTAGGCATCTACCGTTACACATGAGTGATTTGGTTCATCAATATGTATTTTCTTTCTCTCTATCAATATTAATAATGTGTACAATGCAAAAATAAGTGTACTTTACATTTATTGATTAAACAAGTTGCATAATATCATAGTTCATACGGTAGTCAATTAGAAATTCGTAGAAGTTTTAAAACAATCAAGTGTAAAAAAGTATCAAAACAAGTTGGATGTTTCACAAAAATCCCGTTATCAAAATGTTTCAAGTCAGAGTTTTCTGATCAGTAGAGATGGTCTGTGTATAGACTAACTTACTCAATAAATCCAGGTAGTATGTCTGCTGATAGACTAACTTACTCAGTAACTTCAGGTAGTATGTCTGCTTATAGACTAACTTACTCAATAAACCCAGGTAGTATGTCTGCTAATAGACTAACTTACTTAACCAATCCAGGTAGTATGTCTGCTTATAGACTAATTTACTCAATAAATCCAGGTAGTATGTCTGCTTATAAACTAACTTACTCAATAAATCCAGGTAGTATGTCTGCTTATAGACTAATTTACTCAATAAATCCAGGTAGTATGTCTGCGTATAGACTAACTTACTCAATAAATCCAGGTAGTATGTCTGCTAATAGACTAACTTACTCAATAAATCCAGGTAGTATGTCTGCTAATAGACTAACTTACTCAATAAATCCAGGTAGTATGTCTGCTTATAGACTAACTTACTCAATAAATCCAGGTAGCATGTCTGCTTATAGACTAACTTACTCAATAAATCCAGGTAGTACGTCTGCTTATAGACTAACTTACTCAATAAACCCAGGTAGTATGTCTGCTTATAGACTAACTTACTCAATAAACCCATAACAATGTTTATCTAATTGTACATGTCGGAAAGTGTTAACAAATCTAAATAGCTTAACACTTCCTGCTTTACAAATCTCCCGTACTTGAACTGGATGCTCTACCACTAGGCTATCGAGACAGTCACCGGCTTTACAGGCTTTACAGTCAGCGAGGATTCAAATACCAAATTTATTTCATTAAACAAGTTTAGCATATTTTCACAATACGTTAAGTTTTAATAAAACTGATAAAATAGATGTATATTGAATGTTACCTTATAGACGTAAATAATTATTTGATGCTTATTAATGAAATAAATAATTTAAGCCAACTAACTAGTACTCAGTCGAAACCTATTTAAGGAGGTACGAGCTACCTTGTGCGCATGCGCGAAATTTCAAAATCGTATTAGATAGGAACAAACATGAATTTTAGTTTCAATGATCGCATATGAATGTTGATTAATGAAAATAAACATAATATTATTGCACAAATTGGATATTTTTAACTTTTTATTTTTTGCATGTATGAAAAGGGGGTGGGGAACGGCAAAATTGTGAATACTATGGGTTCACAATAGGTCCCTACAATTGTTCAAATGCATATGCTTATATATAATATGTAGTGCATGGTTTAGTTATAAGAGGTAGCCACACTTTGAAATATTTTTAAGAAAAAATTATTTCATTACAATATGCAAATTAGCTTAATTTTATCCAAATTTATTCATAATTAGTACTTTTTATGCACAGCTCCCATAAAAGGCTAGTGACCCCTATTTTTTATTTGACTAAAATGGTGTTTTATTTGATACTAAACTTATAGGGCCAATTCTAAATCATTTTCGATCGTTAGGTATTTTTTGACGTTCATTTGAAATCGTTTTAAAATCCCACTTTTTTGCAAGTGGGTGGGGTAACTATTTATCATGTTCAAATACTGAATTTGTTCACCAGGCAGCCGGAATTGTGACTAATGTCAAAAGGAATGACTATTGAACACACAAAATATCATGCATTGCTTAAAAGTGGTTTCATATAGTAATAATCTTAAAAAGAACATAATGGTGCCATAAATGCAGGAAATAGATAAAATGAACAAAATACAATGGTAGGTCATTAGAAAGCCATGTATGTCGAACACGAGCCTGGTGACATATCATGTTTTTGATTTCAATGTTGTTTTAGAAGACTGTTCTGTCATTTTAAGATGTTTCAAGGAAAATTCGACCGTTAGATCAAAGGTGCGCGTACCTCCTTAAATGTTGTCTTTAAACTTGGATGTGTTGGTCTACTTTAATGTATGTATAGTCCGTTTAATCAGGTCTGTCACTTGTATACAAACATTGCAATACCATAACATTGTACTTTTATTGCTTTAAACATTTCAATTTGAGAAAATGGCAGTGAAAACCAATACATATTGTACATCATTCACTAAGCTAAAATTATACATTAATAAGAGAAATGGCTATGTTTATATAAACAATGTTATGTAACCAAGTGACCGACATAATTAATCGATTTATAACTTTCTTATTATTAAACAGAAACATATCGTGTAAACATTCATTTTCTTAGTTAGATCATTGCCTACATGTTGATGTTTCCTGTAAAATTCTAAAAAAGCAGCTTTTCGCATTTTTATTCTGTATGTGAATATCTTAAAATTTGTTTACACCGAATAAACAATATTGTTTGCTAAAATTACACGAACTAGAAAATAAAATAAATAGAAAATCAATAAAATCCCCCCAAAAAGTGAAAAAAGCAACATTTTCAGATTTTTACATCAAAACCTGACTCATCGTGTTAAAAATAAATAAATATGTTACCGACAGTGAATAAAATGTTACGTGCATTATTGTGCGGGGAGCATTCGGCAATTTTTTTACTAATTGATCACAATTTCCTTATAAAATCATAATTTTGCTTAAACTGTTTACAGATCTGATACAAAAGTAACCATTTACTGACAACCTGTTGTTTCAAAGTCTATCAAGGTATCACATTTATATGTTATGTTCACTGTTTATATCGATGTAAGATACTCGGACATATAATGCACCGACTCCTCAATTGACAGTTTCCTGTGAGTTTCTCCATCAACTGAACTAATTTGACAATTCGCTAACTCAACTTTTATCACTGATTGTTTGTTAACACAACTTTCAATGAAACACTGGAAACATTGACGACTCATTGTGACTACAAACAGTTCTATATTCACTTGTTTAACTTCATCATGTAATTCTAACATAACATCATCAGGAAATAACATGCTCCCCAGATGTAGAGACTGGATACATGGAAGTGTGTTCACTGCAGTCGTCAATGTTCTTATTGCTTTATTATCTACCTTGTCATCTCTAGCCAAAACGTTATCTAAATCGACATAAAGATGTACAAGTTGTGAACATTTCATGGATTTAAAAATACTGATATAACCATCAACACTCCTCTAAGAGAATGGATCAACCAATTTGATTGACTTCAACCTGAACGTGTTAACATTCTTACATACAATATCAACATGCTCCAGACATAATGATTCAAGGTGTGTATGGTATGAAAGGTTTAGAGATGTACAGTCACCGGACATATCGTGTTTATTACAAAACACACCACACAATGATATATTTTGCATCCGAACATTGTGCGACAGATATTTCACCAGATTCTTTAAATGTTCATGTTCCAATATAACCCAGGACAGAGACAATGATGTCAGATGATGGAGACTTCTCACAGTTGGTATGTTAAATAAAGATAGAAAATACGTTTTTACACGATGTTCACTTCTCACGGGAAGTTTTGGTAACAATCGTTCCGAAAAATTACCATCAATACAAACAGTATGCAGAGTTGAATGATTATTTAACATGCACTCGGTGAACTTTCCATATTGACAAGGCCACGCAAATTGTAAAATTTGTAGATGTCTGATCTCATCAAAGGCATCATAATATCCACCGTAAATAGAGTGTACAGATTTAACACAGGCTGTGTTTAACACTAAAAGTCGTTTCAAAATGTAAAAATCAGGATAGTCATCAAAAATAAAATCTTCAAGTTTTATTGAAATACTTGGATCATTGGATCTACGCAGTTCCTTGAAACATTTGATAACGAGAGTCTGTAATGACTTGAGTTGCCTCAGGTAAGGAGCGCGTTCATGGTGAAATATTGCATTTCTTCTGCATAATAACAAATCATCAGACATCATTTGATATAAAGTATCAAACAAACTTTTCCCTCCCTCAGTGAAAAATCCAACAAGTAACACAATTAAATTTTCATGTTTTAAAACATAGTCCAAAGACTTCCATCTTTCATCCAATAATTGACCGATATCGAACGATGAAATAAACAATGCCGAGAGAAATTCAATGTAACTCTTGTGAATAAAACTGATTTTCAGCTTTTCGACAGAACTACAACCAAATACCTCATTCTTTGACAAAATTCCAATTATACAGAGGAAGTCAATTTCTGCATTAGTAAAAGAGTATGGTTTATCTAGTAACTAATCTTCAGTAAATACAAGGGTTTTTGCATTTTCATCTTGTTTGAATAATGATCTAAATGAAAGATGACATTATACAACAAAGAGGCATGCTTGTTCAAATGTGTCAACCCTGACAGAGAATCAGGTATATGTTTAAATTTAGATTCTGTAGATGGTGGAATGTTCAATCCTTTCTGTTCAGCCCTTTTAAAGAGCATCTCTAAAATGTTAGCATAAATAAGTGCTCTAGGCATCTCTGTCATTGTCATATACACATAAGATCATAAAGTTTGCATTTGGTCATATCACTGCTGAAATCTGATAAGTTCTTGTTAACATGATTTTCCTTATTCATGTACTTTATAACATCTTCAACATAATTTTTAGATGATTCATCAGAGATACCCGTTATCTCTACTAGATGATCCACATCTTTACTTGCCAGACGCACACTTTCTATACGATAAGGTCTACTGGTAGTTATATGTACTATATTCTTAGAATATTTCCTGACGGGAAGCTCACATGTGGACTTCCATTCGTCTAAACCGTCCATCAAAATAAGAGTCGGTTTTTCTCTTAAGATATTGTCAATGATGGATCGATACCTTTCTTTAAACAATTGTTCAATGATCATATCTTTAACATGTGTATGGCGAGTATCACGAAGACTAACAAAAAACACAAATTCAAACTTAGAAATATAGTCAATATCTTTCTGGAAGCCTTCATATTTCACTTCTAATATTTCCCTATTTATCGCGTAGCACCACAAAAGACTCATGCATGTGCAGAAAGACGTTTTACCAACGCCAGCATCACCAATAATGTATATTTCCTCAAAATCAGCACCATTCTTACGAAAGATTTCTTTATAACCCGTAATTTCATTTTTATCCTCAGATTCTTCTACGATGTTGTCAACACTGCTAGATTCTTCTCCTCTTGACCTAGCGTCTTTTTTATTCTGTGATAAGTCTTTATTCAATTTGACACTTTTTATCGCAGGAGATTTGTATATATCTAACAGATTTTCATCCTTGTTTTTAAACAATGGCGATACCGGGAGTGTCTTAAAACGACGCCTGTACAAACCAACCAGATTTTTCTGTACATCTGAAAATATGAAAAACAACATCCCATACATGTATAACATAATTACACATTATACGTATCATATCATCATTTTAAATTTTGTCAAACTTAAAGTGATACTTTACGCTAAGTAATGTTGGAGAATTTTTAAATAATACATGTACATTACATGTACAAATAAAATACAAAAATGTACATTTAATAACTTAATGTTTTCTATTGTGCTGTACACAAACACTAGTATAAAACAAGTTTGCTCTTTAATGTTTTCCCAGTTATTTATTGTACACTGATCGTTGGTTATGAAACACACTGAATAGATGTCTTTAAATTTGTTCTGAATGCTGTTTCTGTTTTTATTTCTTCAATTCTTCTGGAAAGCTGTTTCACCATGCTGGTCCAATTACTGTTATTGATCTGTCCGCAGCTTTTATGCGCGTGGGCGGGACATCAAAACCAACGCTACCACGTGAGTGACAGTTGACCGCAATATATTTTTATGAACCCTAATATAAATACCATTTCAGCATTTTGATTTTTATCGGCGAAATCATGCAGATACGTTAATATTTCATCATATTGAACATCTGTACTAGTTTGAAGTTTAATGAAACTTTGACGGGAACTGTAAGGAAATTACATCCAAAATGGCGCACAATCGAACAATTAGAATTTGCGAAACACGTATCAGCTCATCATATTGACAAATTCGTGACCAACATAGTGACTCCAGTATAAATGTAGAGTCTACCCCCTCCAAAATTTGTTTCCGGGGTATAAAAAAAGATATTTCATATGTTTTTTAGCAGCAGGATGTGACCAATCCTTGCCTGAATCACCTGACGGACAGCCTAGTACTGCATTACACTGCAGTTCCCTGTATGTACACAGCACACACGGTACATAATATTAAGGCAGTTTGCAGAATGGTACCTTGCAGCCATATGCTGAAAGTAAGATACATGTAATATAAAATGTATTATATAGTTATAAAAATCGAACATACCACACTCATCCACAACGTTAGGGTTTTTATTGACTTGTAAAGTCTGTTCGACACCATCTAATCGTTTCATCATTCCTTGTTGTTCCTTCTTTACTGTCGTTGCTATGTTCATGCTTGTTGTTGATATGTTCATGCTTGTCGTTGCTATGTTCATGCTTGTCGTTGCTATTTTCATGCTTGTTGTTGCTATGGTATCTACTCTAGCAATATCATCCTTTAAAGATTGTTCATTGTCGTACCACTGCTTAATAGCTCTAATCAATTTGTCAGATAATCCCTCATCAGTGTCCATTTCCTCTGCCTCGTCAATTAATGTTTGCAGGTCTATGATGCAATCCTTACCACACCATTGATTGAGTCGTAACAGAATCTAAAACATAAAATGTTCTGGGTAATTTGTGCCATATATGTAATGCTTGTACGTCCATTAATACTCTACATATTATACTGTAAACTGTAGGGGCCACAATTATATATGTACGTGTAATGGTGGGGCCACAAAATTGTATGTACATGTAATGGTGGGGAGGGGGGCAATAATGTATGTACATGTAATGGTGGGGCCACAAAATTGTATGTACATGTAATGGTGGGGGGCACAATAGTGTGTGTACATGTATTGGTGGAAGCCACAATAATGTATGTACATGTAATGGTGGGGGCCAAACTGATGTATGTACATGATTTGGTGGGGGCCACTCTAATGTATGTACATGTAATGGTGGGGCCACGATAATGTATGTGCATGTATTTGTTGGAGCCATAATAATGTATGTATAACATACTTACATCGCTTAATTCCATCCATTTATTGGTGAATTCATTCGCTGGAAACAGTACAGTACCACTATGTGCCAACTGAAACAACAGAAAAACAATGATATCTGTATTTAATGTGTCAACTTCAGTTAGCTTGAGGATAAAGCAAATGAAAATGGATTGTGATTTCATGAGGAGGTCTATAGTGTCTGAATACATGAGGTGTATGGTGTGTGAATACATGAGGTATATGGCGTGTGAATACATGAGGTGTATGGTGTGTGAATACATGAGGTCTATGGTGTGTGAAAACATGAGGAATATGGTGTGTGAATACATGAGGTGTATGGTGTGTGAATACATGAGGACTATGGAGTGTGAATACATGAGGACAATGGTGTGTGAATACATGAGGACTATGGAGTGTGAATACATGAGGACAATGGTGTGTGAAAACATGAGGACTATGGAGTGTGAATACATGAGGACAATGGTGTGTGAATACATGAGGACTATGGAGTGTGAATACATGAGGACAATGGTGTGTGAATACATGAGGACAATGGTGTGTGAATACATGGGGACTATGGTGTGTGAATACATGGGGACTATGGTGTGTGAATACATGGGGACTATGGTGTGTGAATACATGGGGACTATGGTGTGTGAATACATGAGGTCTATGGTGTGTGAAAACATGAGGAATATGGTGTGTGAATACAAGAGGTCTATGGTGTGTGAATACATGAGGTCTATGGTGTGTGAATACATGAGGTCTATGGTGTGTGAAAACATGAGGATTATGGTGTGTGAATACATGGGGACTATGGTGTGTGAATACATGAGGTCTATGGTGTGTGAATACATGAGGTCTATGGTGTGTGAATACATGAGGACTATGGTGTGTGAATACATGGGGATTATGGTGTGTGAATACATGAGGTCTATGGTGTGTGAATACATGAGGTCTATGGTGTGTGAAAACATGAGGATTATGGTGTGTGAATACATGGGGACTATGGTGTGTGAATACATGGGGACTATGGTGTGTGAATACATGGGGACTATGGTGTGTGAATACATGGGGACTATGGTATGTGAATACATGAGGTCTATGGTGTGTGAACACATGAGGAAAATGGTGTGTGAATACATGAGGTCTATGGTGTGTGAATACATGAGGTCTATGGTGTGTGAATACATGAGGTCTATGGTGTGTGAAAACATGAGGATTATGGTGTGTGAATACATGGGGACTATGGTGTGTGAATACATGAGGTCTATGGTGTGTGAATACATGAGGTCTATGGTGTGTGAATACATGAGGACTATGGTGTGTGAATACATGGGGATTATGGTGTGTGAATACATGAGGACGATGGTGTGTGAATACATGAGGACTATGGTGTGTGCATACATGAGGTCTATGGTATGTGAATACATGGGGACTATGGTGTGTGAATACATGAGGACTATGGTGTGTGAATACATGAGGACTATGGTGTGTGAATACATGAGGTATATGGTGTGTGTGAATACATGAGGACTATGGAGTGTGAATACATGAGGTCTATGGTGTGTGAATACATGAGGACTATGGTGTGTGAATACATGAGGTGTATGGTGCGTGAATACATGGGGACTATGGTGTGTGAATACATGAGGTCTATGGTATGTGAATACATGGGGATTATGGTGTGTGAAAACATGAGGACTATGGTGTGTGAATACATGGGGACTATGGTGTGTGAATACATGAGGTCTATGGTGTGTGAATACATGGGGACTATGGTGTGTAAATACATGAGGACTATGGTGTGTGAATACATGAGGTATATGGTGTGTGTGAATACATGAGGACTATGGAGTGTGAATACAAGAGGTCTATGGTGTGTGAATACATGAGGACTATGGTGTGTGAATACATGAGGTCTTTGGTGTGTGAATAAATGAGGTATATGGTGTGTGTGAATACATGAGGACTATGGTGTGTGAATACATGAGGTCTATGGAGTGTGAATACATGAGGTCTATGGTGTGTGTGAATACATGAGGACTATAGAGTGTGAATACATGAGATATATGGAGTGTGAATACATGAGGACCATGGAGTGTGAATACATGAGGTCTATGGTGTGTTAATACATTAGGTATATGGTGTGTGAATACATGAAGACTATGGTGTGTGAATACATGAGGTCTATGGAGTGTGAATACATTAGGACACTATGGTGTGTGAATACATGAGGAGGTCTATGGTGTGTGAATACATGAGGTATATGGTGTGTGAATACATGAGGACTATGGTGTGTGTGAATACATGAGGTCTATGGTGTGTGTGAATACATGAGGTCTATGGTGTGTGTGAATACATGAAGTCTATGGAGTGTGTGAATACATGAGGTCTACGGTGTGTGAATACATGAGGACTATGGTGTGTGAATACATGAGGTATATGGTGTGTGAATACATGAGGTCTACGGTGTGTGAATACATGAGGACTATGGTGTGTGAATACATGAGGTCTATGGTGTGTGAATACATGAGGAGGTCTATGGAGTGTGTGAATACATGAGGTCTATAGAGTGTGAATACATGAGGTATATGGAGTGTGAATACATGAGGTCTATGGTGTGTGAATACATGATGACTATGGTGTGTAAATACATGAGGTCTATGGTGTTTGAATACATGAGGTATATGGTGTGTAAATACATGAGGACTATGGAGTGTGTGAATACATGAGGTCTATGGAGTGTGAATACATGAGGTATATGGAGTGTGAATACATGAGGTCTATGGTGTTTGAATACATGATGATTATGGTGGGTGAATACATGAGGTCTATGGTGTTTGAATACATGAGGTCTATGGTGTGTGAATACATGAGGAGATCTATGGAGTTTGAATACATGAGGTCTATGGTGTGTAAATACATGAGGCCTATGGTGTGTGAATACATGAGGAGGTCTATGGTGTGTGAATACATGAGGTATATGGTGTGTGAATACATGAGGTATATGATGTGTGAATACATGAGGTCTATGGTGTGTGAATACATGAGGTCTATGGTGTGTGAATACATTAGGTATATGGTGTGTGAATTCATGAGGACTATGGTGTGTGAAAACATGAGGTATATGGTGTGTGTATACATGAGGTATATGGTGTGTGAATACATTAGGTCAATGGTGTGTAAATACATGAGGTCTATGGTGTGTGAATACATGAGGACTATGGTGTGTGAATACATGAGGTATATGGTGTGTGAATACATGAGGTCTATGGTGTGTAAATACATGAGGTCTATGGTGTGTGAATACATGAGGAGGTCTATGGAGTGTGAATACATGAGGTCTATGGTGTGTGAATACATGAGGTATATGGTGTGTGTATACATGAGGTCTATGGTGTGTGAATACATGAGGACTGTGGTGTGTGAATACATGAGGACTATGGTGTGTGAATACATGAGGTCTATGGTGTGTGAATACATGAGGACTATGGTGTGTGAATACATGAGGTATATAGTGTGTGAATACATGAGGTCTATGGTGTGTGAATACATGAGGACTATGGTGTGTGAATACATGAGGCCTATGGTGTGTGAATACATGAGGACTATGGTGTGTGAATACATGAGGTATATGGTGTATATTTGCCATATTTCAGCAGAAATTTGACTGGCAAATAAAGGCTATGCTCGGCATATTGACATATTGAATATAAAATCTAATATTTAACACACTGACAAAATGATGTGACATGAACAAAACTACATCTTCTAATAATAAAGCATTTTATTGTAAGGAAAACAAGAGATGTTTGTCAAATAAGCATGCGCCCATGTTGGCAGCCAAATGCATGTTAACTGAAGTTTTAAAGATAATTTCAGGTTCAAATATCAAGTACTGTTCATATATCATCAAAGACGGTTGAACATACGACCCATATACTGACCTCACAATCCATAGGGGTCATCAACTGATGATGACCAACTTCTTGGATGAAGCAGGTAGATTATAGACCAAACCGTGGTTATGTTCTTGATCGGAAACTTGGTTAAGTCATAGCGTTTTCCACGCGTTTGTACAAATTCGCTGCTCTACTCAGTGGATTAGACTAGTTAAGTCATTTATGTTAAATGTCATGGCGACCTTTACATTTGTTCTTCTGACCTGATCGCAATAGGGATAATAATAACCAACCTTCATACATCGTTTAAATGTCTTAAAGAGACCTAAGTTCTTAAAGTTTACCGACCGACATGGGCAATGCAATAGATCCCGCATTTCCAACGGAGGGTATACATCATATGTTATAGATAGATACATACGTGATTCCGACACTGACGAAGCCTTGTTATATCTGCTTCTATCGAGAGATCTGTGGGTGCTGGTGTTGTCCATACAACATCAGACGAACTTTTAAGACCACAAACATTCCTCAGTAGACATGACAACAGGGTAATGTCAAAGTTTGAAGATTGTGGGTTTGTGTCCAATGGTGGCAGTAGTTTAGCTTGTGCAGGTGTGAGTGTAGGTCTCCCCTTGTAGGGAGCTATCAATGATTTCAGAGCAAGGCTTTGAGATTTATTTGCGGCTTGTGCTAGATAACTGTTGAGGTCATGGCCGACTATACTATCAAACAGCGCCCTCATTACCTTCGTCCCAATTTCTACCAGAATATACTGGTACCGAAAGTTGTACTTGCCTGTCAAAGATAACACAGCATTTACACAGCATTTACACAGGACAACACAGCATTTACACAGGACAACACAGCATTTACACAGGACAACACAGCATTTACACAGGATAACACAGCATTTACACAGGGTAACACAGCATTTACACAGGGTTACACATCATTTACACAGGGTAACACAGCATTTACACAGGACAACACAGCATTTACACAGGGTAACACAGCATTTACACAGGACAACACAGCATTTACACAGGACAACACAGCATTTACACAGGGTAACACAGCATTTACACAGGACAACACAGCATTTACACAGGGTAACACAGCATTTACACAGGACAACACAGCATTTACACAGGACAACACAGCATTTACACAGGGTAACACAGCATTTACACAGGGTAACACAGCATTTACACAGGACAACACAGCATTTACACAGGATAACACAGCATTTACACAGGACAACACAGCATTTACACAGGGTAACACAGCATTTACACAGGGTAACACATAATTTACACAGGGTTACACATAATTTACACAGGACAACACAGCATTTACACAGGGTAACACAGCATTTACACAGGATAACACAGCATTTACTTAGGATAACACAGCATTTACAAAGGATAACACAGCATTTACACAGCATTTACACATCATTTACACAGGGTAACATATCATTTACACAGGGTAACACATCATTTACACAGGGTAACGCATCATATACACAGGGTAACACATCATTTACACAGGGTAACACATCATTTACACAGGGTAACACATCATTTACACAGAGTAACACATCATTTACCCAGGGTAACACAGCATTTACACAGGGTAACACAGCATTTACATAGGATAACACATCATTTACACAGGATTACACATCATTTACACAGGGTAACATATCATTTACACAGGGTAACACATCATTTACACAGGGTAACACATCATTTACATAGGGTAACACAGCATTTACACAGGGTAACACATCATTTACATAGGGTAACACAGCATTTACACAGGGTAACACATCATTTACACAGGGTAACACATCATTTACACAAGGTAACACATCATTTACACAGGGTAACACATCATTTACACAGGGTAACACAGGGTAACACATCATTTACACAGGGTAACACATCATTTACACAGGGTAACACAGCATTTACACAAGGTAACACATCATTTACACAGGATAACACATCATTTACACAGGGTAACACATCATTTACACAGGGTTACACAGGGTAACACATCATTTACACAGGGTAACACATCATTTACACAGGGTAACACAGGGTAACACATCATTTACACAGGGTAACACAGCATTTACACAGGGTAACACATCATTTACACAGGGTAACACATCATTTACACAGGGTAACACATCATTTACACAGGGTAACACATCATTTACACAGGGTAACACAGCATTTACACAGGGTAACACAGCATTTACACAGGGTAACACAGCATTTACACAGGGTAACACATCATTTACACAGGGTAACACATCATTTACACAGGGTAACACAGCATTTACACAGGGTAACACATCATTTACATAGGATAACACATCATTTACACAGGATTACACATCATTTACACAGGGTAACATATCATTTACACAGGGTAACACATCATTTACACAGGGTAACACATCATTTACACAGGGTAACACATCATTTACATAGGGTAACACAGCATTTACACTGGGTAACACATCATTTACATAGGGTAACACAGCATTTACACAGGGTAACACATCATTTACACAGGGTAACACAGGGTAACATATCATTTACACAGGGTAACACATCATTTACACAGGGTAACACATCATTTACATAGGGTAACACATCATTTACACAGGGTAACACATCATTTACACAGGGTAACACATCATTTACACAGGGTAACGCATCATTTACACAGGGTAACACAGGGTAACACAGCATTTACACAGGGTAACACATCATTTACACAGGGTAACACATCATTTACATAGGGTAACACATCATTTACACAGGGTAACACATCATTTACACAGGGTAACACATCATTTACACAAGGTAACACATCATTTACACAGGGTAACACATCATTTACACAGGGTAACCCATCATTTACACAGGGTAACACATCATTTACACAGGGTAACACAGCATTTACACAAGGTAACACATCATTTACACAGGATAACACATCATTTACACAGGGTAACACATCATTTACACAGGGTAACACAGGGTAACACATCATTTACACAGGGTAACACATCATTTACACAGGGTAACACAGGGTAACACATCATTTACACAGGGTAACAAAGGGTAACACATCATTTACACAGGGTAACACATCATTTACACAGGGTAACACAGGGTAACACAGCATTTACACAGGGTAACACAGCATTTACACAGGGTAACACATCATTTACACAGGGTAACACATCATTTACACAGGGTAACACAGGGTAACACATCATTTACACAGGGTAACACATCATTTACACCGGGTAACACAGGGTAACACATCATTTACACAGGGTAACACAGCATTTACACAGGGTAACACAGCATTTACACAGGGTAACACAGCATTTACACAGGGTAACACATCATTTACACAGGGTTACACAGGGTAACACATCATTTACACAGGGTAACACATCATTTACACAGGGTAACACAGCATTTACACAGGGTAACACAGCATTTACACAGGGTTACACATCATTTACACAGGGTAACACATCATTTACACAGGGTAATACATCATTTACACAGGGTAACACATCATTTACACAGGGTAACACATCATTTACACAGGGTAACACAGCATTTACACAGGGTAACACAGCATTTACACAGGGTAACACAGCATTTACACAGGGTAACACAGCATTTACTGTACAAAGGTGTATGTGAATAGCAAAAATTTACACCGAATTCAATGAGTAGCAAACTATTTAACTAAGACATTGGTGGTATCCAGTAAATCTAGGGATTACCGACAATTATGTTAAATACAGTCACGTTATATCATAAATCTTTACCTGGAAAGAGACATTTCTGGTGTAAAGGTATAAATGTCCAGTCATTGATGTAGGAAAGACACGTTTCTGGTGTAAAGATATAAATACCCAGTCATGGATGCAGGAAAGACACGTTTCGAGTGTTAAGATATAAATGCCCAGTCATGGATGTAGGAAAGACACGTTTCTGGTGTAAAGATATAAATGCCCAGTCATGGATGTAGGAAAGACACGTTTCTGGTGTAAAGATATAAATGCCCAGTCATGGATGTAGGAAAGACACGTTTCTAGTGTTAAGATATAAATGCCCAGTCGTGGATGTAGGAAAGACACGTTTCTGATGTTAAGATATAAATTTCCAGTCATGGATGTAGGAAAGACACGTTTCTGATGTTAAGATATAAATGCCCAGTCATGGATGTAGGAAAGACACGTTTCTGATGTTAAGATATAAATACACAGTCGTGGATGTAGGAAAGATACGTTTCTGGTGTACAGATATAAATGCCCAGTCATGGATGTAGGAAAGACACGTTTCTGGTGTAAAGATATAAATGCCCAGTCATGGATGTAGGAAAGACACTTTTCTGGTGTAAAGATATAAATGCCCAGTCATGGATGTAGGAAAGACACGTTTCTGGTGTTAAGATATAAATGCCCAGTCGTGGATGTAGGAAAGACACGTTTCCGATGTTAAGATATAAATTTCCAGTCATGGATGTAGGAAAGACACGTTTCTGATGTTAAGATATAAATGCCCAGTCATGGATGTAGGAAAGACACGTTTCTGATGTTAAGATATAAATACACAGTCATGGATGTAGGAAAGATACGTTTCTGGTGTACAGATATAAATGCCCAGTCATGGATGTAGGAAAGACACGTTTCGAGTGTTAAGATATAAATGCCCAGTCATGGGTGTAGGAAAGACACGTAATGGGTGTTAAGATATAAATACCCAGTCATGGATGTAGGAAAGACACGTTTCGAGTGTTAAGATATAAATGCCCAGTCATGGGTGTAGGAAAGACACGTTTCTAGTGTAAAGATATAAATGCCCAGTCATGGATGTAGGAAAGACACGTTTCTGGTGTAAAGATATAAATGTCCAGTCATGGATGTAGGAAAGACACGTTTCGAGTGTTAAGATATAAATGCCCAGTCATGGGTGTAGGAAAGACACGTAATGGGTGTTAAGATATAAATACCCAGTCATGGATGTAGGAAAGACACGTTTTGCGTGTTAAGATATAAATGCCCAGTCATGGATTTCGGGTTGTAAGATATAAATGCCCAGTCATGGGTGTAGGTCGGATTGAAGCTTTTCCAAGTTAAAGATGGTATCTCGATAAGTAGATACACTTACATACCCGTTATGTGCATTATATTAAACTATCATAAAGGACTAGTTAAATGAGAACTTACGGACAACTAGTTTGAAAGTACATGTTGCAGATCCGCCACCATTGGACACCTCAAGTTTGTATTCCCCGGCATCTTCCTCTTTAAGTGACAACATTATTACACGAAGTAGTCTTCATATGATCATTTTCTGGAAGTTGAATATTGTCTTTCTCTACCTTGACCTCAACGGGAACATCTCCACCAATATCAATCTTTAGTTCCCATGGTTTACCACACATAGCAAACTGATGTTCCGAGACTTTGTTGAGTGTTGGTGGTACTAAAACATAGAGATTCTAGACGTAATGTCTGATAGAGATTCTAGACGTACTATCTGATAGAGATTCTAGACGTACTATCTGATAGAGATTCTAGACGTACTATCTGATAGAGATTCTAGACGTACTATCTGATAGAGATTCTAGACGTACTATCTGATAGAGATTCTAGACGTACTATCTGATAGAGATTCTAGACGTACTATCTGATAGAGATTCTAGACGTACTATCTGATAGAGATTCTAGACGTACTATCTGATAGAGATTCTAGACGTACTATCTGATAGAGATTCTAGACGTACTATCTGATAGAGATTCTAGACGTACTATCTGATAGAGATTCTAGACGTACTATCTGATAGAGATTCTAGACGTACTATCTGATAGAGATTCTAGACGTACTATCTGATAGAGATTCTAGACGTACTATCTGATAGAGATTCTAGACGTACTATCTGATAGAGATTCTAGACGTACTATCTGATAGAGATTCTAGACGTACTATCTGATAGAGATTCTAGACGTACTATCTGATAGAGATTCTAGACGTACTATCTGATAGAGATTCTAGACGTACTATCTGATAGAGATTCTAGACGTACTATCTGATCTTTGATTGAAATGTATACAATGTACTATACCCATCTAAACAAGTTACAAAATAATGTTTAAATAATCATTGGTTAAAACATTCGTAAGTAGAACAATTGAATTTATTACGTAACCAAATATTAACCATTAAATATCATTTTCTATAAAACCATAACGGAGCCATAATGCATGCATAAAGCAGAGGGAGTTTTGTGTCTTTATTCAACTCAAAGAAAGCAAAAACCGTGCAAGTTTCAAAACTATAGCTTTGATAATGTAGCAGAATTTAACCAAAGTATTTAACTCAAAGAAGGCCGCATAAATTGTGCAAACAGCAGGATGGGAATATTGTATGTTTTGCTTTACCGCAGGTATTGATGGTGAACAAGTATTGCAAGTTTCAAACGATAGCTTTGATAGTTAGTCTAGGTGAAAAGTTGATCTTAACATAAAACTTAACCAGGGAACACCAACTGCAATGCTGATCAATCCATTACAATAACGATCAGGAGGGTATTCAATGTTGATCTTATCTAATTGGAGAATAAGGCTAGCCAATCATATGGCATGTTACTGAACTAGAATTTAATATGGTGTGATCTGATTGGTTGTCCTTATAATTAGGTGAAGTAAAGATCAAAATTGAATACCATCCCAGGCGGGCTATAATTAAAGAAATAAGAGGATCATTTGCCAAAACGGTGGACTCACTATTGTTCTATGATTTAACAACTTGTCTTAGTTCTCAACTAAGACACGGAAGTGTACATACAGTTACATAATCAAAGCAGGTTAAGTTATAAGAATTTTATTATTGACCAACGTTACGACTTTTACCGAGCCTACATTAAGTGTCTTAGTTATAAATCTCAAATAACCGAATATCAAACTTAACTTAATATTATCATTTTAGATGTCGTACCACAAGGAATATCACTGAATATTTGCTTCATACAGATCGTTAGCATAATATAGATGCTAATAATATTGATATGCAACACTAGGCTTGGTACCGATAAACTATGTATACTCACCAACAGTACCGGGGTTACTTCCTATATCAGCCATCATAAACAGCTCAATCAATCAGCTAAAATATACGTGATGTCATCTCAACCCTGTATCTCTACAAGAGATAAAAGAGATAAAACAGACATTTTAATACTGTATAAGTGGTTAAGTTCGCGTCGTGGAAATCTTCGCGTTTTTCGCGAATGGTCCATTTTCGCGTAGATTTCCGTCCGCCTGCCAACAAAAAACGGTGTTTATGTACGACCATCTATGAGTTCATGGGCGTAGGAGCGTCTTCAACATTGGGGGGGGGGCCAAACATTTGGGAGGGGGGCGAATTTCCTTTTGAGATAGGGGGGGGGTCACATTTAGCAAAGACCTAAATATACATATATTTAGGTCTTTGCATTAAGTGTTAATAGCTTATGGTAAATGTTTGTGTATATCATAACTAAGGTAAGATATATCTACTAAGTTGTTTTGCTTGTCAAAATAGTGGGTAAAAGATTAACATTATCATAAACTCGTATTGCAAGTAGGGGGGTCCGGGGGCATGCTCCCCCGGGAAATTTTTTATAACAATGGACCAATCTGGTGCATTCTGTGTGTTCTGAGATAAATATTTGGTATTTTACAAGACATGTTTGTTGCAAGATCCAGCAAAATGAAGTCCTTATTTTGAAAATATTTTTAATAATTATTGCACAGGTGCCCGCATTCTGAGAATTAAGGGGTTTAGTAAGGGATAATTTTCATTTTATACTTTTTAACCAAGAATTACCTATTACAAGACTATTTTAGATGGAAAATTATGAAAATTGTCTGAATTATTGGGGGGGCCAAACGATATGTTGGCCCCCCTTGTCCTAACATTGGGGGGGGCCTGGCCCCCCCTTCTCCTACGCCCATGGAGTTTACCACTTAACTGTGTTTGTCCGTATTATGCAAACAAACTATAGAAAACGTTAACGGAGTGTGATAAGAAAATAAAGAAACATAACTGTTAAATAACGAATACTTTGGAAAATTACTGAAATAAATATTTTCTTGACATTTACAACCGTCAGGACTATTTTACATACGCACACGAGTGAGTTCACGGTGTAAACACACATTATTATGATTGATTTATTTCAGTACTGTTTATTTCCCTTCGCCAGTAACTTCTTTGGCAGACAAAGGGATTGGTAATTCCAGTGTACAACCGTTCTGATAACAAATTCTGGGGATTGGTCAACCGTTCTGATAACACCATCAGAGATTGGTCATTCCAGTGTACAACCGTTCTGATAACACCATTAGGGGATTGGGCATTCCAGTGTACAACCGTTCTGATAACAAATTCTGGGGATTGGTCATTCCAGTGTACAACCGTTCTGATAACACCATCAGGGGGTTGGTCATTCCAGTGTACAACCGTTCTGATAACACCATCAGGGGATTGGTCATTCCAGTGTACAACCGTTCTGGTAACACCATCAGGGGATTGGTCATTCCAGTGTACAACCGTTCTGATAACACCATCAGGGGATTGGTCATTCCAGTGTACAACCGTTCTGGTAACACCATCAGGGGATTGGTCATTCCAGTGTACAACCGTTCTGGTAACACCATCAGGGGATTGGACATTCCAGTGTACAACCGTTCTGATAACACAATCAGGGGATTGGTCATTCCAGTGTACAACCGTTCTGGTAACACCATCAGGGGATTGGTCATTCCAGTGTACAACCGTTCTGATAACACAATCAGGGGATTGGTCATTCCAGTGTACAACCGTTCTGATAACACAATCAGGGGATTGGACATTCCTGTGTACAACCGTTCAGAAAACACAATCAGAGAATTGGGCATTCCTGTGTACATTACCTTTCCGAAACACCATCAGGGGATTGGTCATTCCAGTGAACATTACCGTTCTGATAACACAATTAGGAGATTGGTCATTCCTGTGTATAACCGTTCTGATAACACCATCAGGGGATTGGTCATTCCAGTGTACAACCGTTCAGAAAACACAATCAGAGAATTGGGCATTCCTGTGTACATTACCTTTCCGAAACACCATCAGGGGATTGGTCATTCCAGTGTACATTACCGTTCTGATAACACAATTAGGGGATTTGGCATCCCACTGTACAACCGTTCAAATGACACCAATAGGGGATTGGGTATTCCAGTGTACACCCGTTCTGATAACACAATTAGGGGATTGGGCATTCCAGTGTACATTACCGTTCTGATAACACCATTAGGGGATTGGGCATTCCTGTGTACAACTGTTTTGATTACGCCATCAGGGGATTGGGCATTCCAGTGTACATTACCGTTCTGATAACACAATTAGGGGATTGGGTATTCCAGTGTACAACCGTTCTGATAACACAATTAGGGGATTGGGCATTCCAGTGTACAACCGTTCTGATAACACCATCAGGGGATTGGGCATTCCAGTGTACAACCGTTCAGATAACACCTTCAGGGGATTGGTAATTCTAGTATACAACCGTTCAGATAACTCCATCAGGGGACGATTGGTCATTCCAGTGTTCAAATGTTCTAACAACACCATCAGGTAGGAAACACAGAAAAGCAATTCTGTTTTTATCCGTATGGGTGCAAGATTGAACCCACATCCTTCGGATCAGCTCTCACCACTGGATCACTTGTCATCCTAGAAAGATAACTTATTTCACCAGAATTTATTAACGCGATGTCGGTCGACATAGAATTGTGCGTGTTTAGTCGTGATTTGGGCTGACGTAGTGTGAAGCGCGTGTGTGAAATTGTTGAATTGTTAATACTCAATGAAAGAATAATGTATTAGGTACATACTGGTACCTTGAACTTAGCTTTGACTGAATAATACAACCATCTAGGTCAGTTATATGACACCTAGTAAAATGACACTTACACCTAATAGGAAGTCTTGTAAGAAATGAATAAGTAGATGAGTGGTTGTGAAATTCCATTATGCCGAGATGAGTGTTTTAGGACCAAAAGGCTACACTGACTGCCTATGCTGTAAAACAGGTAATACAGTATGCACCGTTTCTTTTGTAGTTAATTTATTTTAATATTAAGAACAACTTAATCCAGGAAAAGTGCTGTGGAAATCAATATTTAATTCACTTGGCCACATATTCATTCGGACAAACGTGTGACTTCGAGTAAAAAAGCAATGGATCAATGCAATTCAAGGGGAAGAACTCTGATTGAACCATACAATAAGGTTGTTTGAGTTGCTCCCTTTATTTTTAAAATAACAATCATTGATGAATTAGCAATCCAATGTCACATATATCACACCATATTAAACTCTTGTTCAGTAAAAGGCGATATGATTGGCTATCCTTATTTTCAAATTAAGTAAGATCAACATTGAATACCACCCCAAGTCTTAACATTATGACAGTCAATTTAGGTAGATTATGAATTCGCGAGGAACTCAATCCGCGAATAATTGCGACAATGAAAACATCGCCATCCGGTACAGTATACAACCTATAGTAACGTCTTCCTTATTATTAAGTGGTTCTGTGTGTCAGTATAATTGTTTATTTGAAGAACCAAGGGGAGCAACTCGTACAACATTATTGAATTGTTCAAAATTATTTCCCTTGAATTACATTGCCTTCATTTTACACGAAGTCCAGACAGTATAAGTAATTGTTATTTTCTGTTAATTTGTACCATGCGTTTTACGTTAGATATACTGAGCTGTTTGTACCGTTACCAGCTCTACAAGATCATGTTTCCATTTATGGCACGGAGAGTTGATTCTGACCAACGTCAGTACCGATTCAGACAATGTCGGGTTTTTACCTCTACCCTTATTGTCTGTCACATCATCTAGGCCTTCTTTAAAACGTTTATGCCATTTAATATAAAACCAAGTGGCCAAAGGGTGTACTACTTGAGTATTCCAACATTTCTTTTGTCTGCGTTTTGGGGTTTTCCTAGCGGTACACAAAATTGCATGGTTAAGCGGCTGTAAATGAAATCTGGTGACGTCATTATTTACGTTAATTATGATATGACAACATTACCATATATATTCATAACATGACGAATATACCGAATTGAACCTTGAAATTTCACCCAGTTGTCGATGCGACATTAGACAACATGGTGCCATATTTCTGAATTTTTAACTGAAGTACAAACAATGTTACGATCAACAGGTTGACAAAGCGACTAACATACCAGACTTCATCGTTTATATATCACTGGCTTAGAAATAGAAGGTCGTAAGTACTATTTACGACCTTATAAGACTCATGTATATTTGAAATCTGCATCTCAAAGCGCTTCTTTTAAGCATATTTTTCATGAAAATCGGAAGTGGTCATGTCGACCAAACCGAAGTTTCAAAAGCTTGTTTTTCCATAAGTAAAGAGTAGTTTTCAGACAGTTATTTCTTGATTTCTCAAAATATTGATTTTGTACTTACTACCTTCTAATTCTAAGCTAGCGATATGAATGTGAATTTAAACATAAACTATTGTAAATAAAACCAAACACTTACCACTGCCTCTCAGCACAATGAACATCAACCGGACACTATGAATAGTTGACCACCACTGCCTCTCAGCACACTGAACATCAACCGGACACTATGAATAGTTGACCACCACTGCCTCTCAGCACACTGAACATCAACCGGACACTATGAATAGTTGACCACCACTGCCTCTCAGCACACTGAACATCAACCGGACACTATGAATAGTTGACCACTGCCTCTCAGCACAATGAACATCAACCGGACACTATGAATAGTTGACCACTGCCTCTCAGCACAATGAACATCAACCGGACACTATGAATAGTTGAGATATGCACTGTTGTCACAGATAAGCCTGCTGTCCCGCGATGACTGCTTCCTAATTCACAAGCAATCTGGGTATCCTCATAATTCACATCCTATATGGCTGTCCTCCTAATTCACAGACAAACTGGATGTCCTCCTAATTCACAAGCAATCTGGGTATCCTCATAATTCACATCCTATATGGCTGTCCTCCTAATTCACAGACAAACTGGCTGTCCTCCTAATTCACAGACAAGCTGGCTGTCCTCCTAATTCACAGACAAGCTGACTGTCCTCCTATTTCACAGACAAGCTGGCCATCCTCCTAATTTACAGACAAGCTGACTGTCCTCCTAATTCACAGACAAGCTGGATGTCCTCCTAATTTACAGACAAGCTGACTGTCCTCCTAATTCACAGACAAGCTGGATGTCCTCCCAATTTACAGACAAGCTGACTGTCCTCCTAATTCACAGACAAGCTGGATGTCCTCCTAATTCACAGACAAGCTGGATGTCCTCCTAATTCACAGACAAGCTGACTGTCCTCCTAATTTACAGACAAGCTGACTGTCCTCCTAATTCACAGACAAGCTGGATGGCCTCCTAATTCACAGACAAGCTGGATGGCCTCCTAATTCACAGACAAGCTGGATGTCCTCCTAATTTACAGACAAGCTGACTGTCCTCCTAATGCACAGACAAGCTGGATGTCCTCCTAATTCACAGACAAGCTAGACAGGCTGGATGTCCTCCTAATTCACAAACAAGCTGGATGTCCTCCTAATTCACAAACAAGCTGGATGTCCTCCTAATTCACAGACAAGCTGGATGTCCTCCTAATTCACAGACAAGCTGGATGTCCTCCTAATTCACAGACAAGCTGGATGTCCTCCTAATTTACAGACAGGCTGACTGTCCTCCTAATGCACAGACAAGCTGGATGTCCTCCTAATTCACAGACAAGCTGGATGTCCTCCTAATTCACAGACAAGCTGGCTGTCCTCCTATTTCACAGACAAGCTGGCTGTCGCGCCAAGACTGGTCTTTCCCGCTACATTGTTACTGTGTGCGACGTTTTGGTTTAACTACTGCTGATAATGGTACTTAGTTGACTGACGAATACAGATGTTGTGAGGTTGGTTGAACTCCAGATGGTAGATGAACACGGACGGAAAGTCATAAGTGGATGTACTTACATGTATGAAGTGTTTACGTCGAATGTAGACGAATACTTTCATCATATACAGTATATTGTCCTGCAACAGATCACACTACATGTTTCTAGGGAAAATAGAACGATATCGTGAAATCAAAGCACTGTGTGGAGCGTAATTGTCCTGTAACTGGTGACACTATTCAGGCCTATAGCGCATGTGTAGCTCGATTAATTTTCTCAGAAAGCACAATGGAATTTTCTAAGAAGTCCGACCAGCTGTATTGCTGAGGTGAGTCAGACCAACCATATTTCACAAAGGAGGACCTGACCAGATACTTAGGAGCATAAACAAGCTATTTATTATTATATTGTCACCTACATGTACTTGTTTGCCTGACAGCTGTTCTTAGCATAACAACACTAAACAGAAGACAGAAACATAAAATAAACAACCAAGTTTAAGTTTGTGCGTTATTTAATCGTAATACAGTAACTAAAGAAAATAGCCAAAAAGATGGGTGATAAAGCAAATCAAAGGGATGGAGCCCAAAGAACACACCAAGAAACAACATGAGTCTAAAAATCATTAACAAATATTATAAACAGAATTGTTGGACTGGGTTGTTTCCCTGTTCTTAAATATGTACAAAAGTAGCAAAATTGCAAGTGTTCCTTTAATTATATTGAGCAGTGTATAAACACAAAGTTTGAAACAATCGTAAGCATTTTAACGTGATATTTTCGCACAATATTTGTTCGAGACCGACTCAGCTGCCTGATTCGTAGTTGGGTGGGTTTTGAGCAAAAAACGTTGACTAATTGTACACATAATTAATATTAAAGGTGCTGCCTCACAGACTGGGCTAAATGTTTTGTATATCGTGATTTTCCAACCTAACCAAGTATTGATGTCATAGAAAGCCATCGACGGTTGCTTTATGATAGATTTGGTGCAAATAAGCAATGTTAACCACAAAAGCGCTGAGTTTCCTTCCAACATGCATCGTGAATTATGTAATTCACACATGATCGAACTGTAACATCAACCAACTACAGCGTTAACATCAGTGAGGTATTTGGTTCTTCATCAAATGCGAACAAATTTCAGGCAATTTAAGTAATAGTAGTATTAATTCTATAGGGTATTAATTTGTTAAATCCATACGGATATGGTAATTTTATTGCCTGTGAGTCGTTATTCGATAAAAATTGCCGAGGCAAACCAACACTACGGGTATGCCAACGTCAGCATGACGTCCATAAATTCTAGCGTTGGATTGTCTATTCTGGTGGATTTTTTAACAAACAATAGTACCGTCTGCGTTCCTGACATGAACAGCTAGCTGGTGACTTCATATGAATCTGTTACGTGTTGACGTCACTGCAATCTAACGCTCTTTTTGTGACGTAGTCATTGTTAGTCTGTCTGAACACGACCCACCGTTGACGTCTCCTGTTAGCCAATATTTAGTCTTTAGGCAATTTATGATCTACTAATTGTCATTAAAATGTATTGCTTTGCCTCTTGCCTTCGTGACATCATTCAACATTCCAATAGCCATTCGACGTCGTTCACTGTCATTCTTGGCACTCGAACCGTTGAATATTTTACAATTTTAACACCGGTTTATTTGATTGTGGCATAAGATTGACAATATCTTGCTTGTTTTCATTCATCCTTTACACGGGTCAAATTTCCTCCTGCACGTGTTACACGTGTTTTCTTTATAAATGACGTCATGGCTTCTCAAAACCACGAAAACACAAATTGACCACTACAATTTTGATAATTAAGTCATGGCCGACATGTTAATTACATCACGTATGCATACATCGCCATACTAGTAAAACTACATAATGTATTAGTACCCTAAAAAACTTGCTTAACTTTATTTTTTCAGTATATAACTTACCGGGTACGGCTCTAGATAACCTAGGACACTATACATTTATAGATACCAACGCTTATAAACCAAATCACTGTACGACTTATTGTGATACTATACAATTCAACGTGTACTCCTTATTGCGATAACCGTATTCCGGGAACTTGACTCGTTTATACACTGTGGATACACTTCGTTGGAAAAACATGCAATAACTGTCATATTGCTTCTGGTCAGAGACGTTCTACGTGTAGCCTGCATGCATGGCTGATAAGCCAACCTTCAGTAGAGTAGTTAGAATACTCTGTGACTAGTGATTGATTAAACAATATCAAACTATCTCGTGCATGGTCTATGTTTTATACTTTTATATACACAAACATGACGATGTACAGGTTGGTTAAACAATGGGGATAACGTATAGAACGGAAGTGATACCCCTGACGGTTTTTCGAGTGTAAATTTCGTCGCTTCGGTAAGTAAATCTTGATTTTTCTTTGTTTTGTAAGACGCTTTCAATGAAATCACCTAGCCCACCGTACCCGGCCCTATCGATACTTGCAGACCCAAGACCATTTTCCCTTCAAATACCTGTGATTAAGGAGAACACTCGATTCTAGTGCGGTTTTGGTTACTGCACCCCTGACGACCCGTCTACATTTGTTCCAATTTCTGCCGATTTGCATGGTGTGTTGCTGTTTTATGGGGCCACCTTCGTTGTTTACCTTATTCTAGGTATGCATTCTGCAAAATTAGTTCGATGCAGTCAGGTTATGAGGCAGAATAGACGAAAGAACCACTATGATACCCCTGACGGTTGCTGTCCCTCACTGATACCCCTGACGCCTCAAAATACTATAATGTTGTAATACGAGACGGTCGGCTCTGTATATGTTCAACCACTAAAAAATCAAGATCCTAATCAATTGCGTAAATACATGAAGAACTCATGATTCTGGCACGTCTCTACCAATGTAGAACAAACCGTTAAAAGAAGTTCCTACGCATTGCTTTATTGATAAAATAGACGTTATATTATAATCAGACACAGGCAAAACAAAGACTGGCAATATGAAATATCAACAGAAATCGAAAGCGACTCATTTTGATTGGCTATGTGGTGTGAAGAAGTATAAACTGAATTTATTTTTTAATGTTAACATTATTTTTGAAAGCCGATTTACTATTTAGAACTATAAGTACGCAGCAAGGAACTAGTTTACGGATTTATTTATATTTTCTTCTATACTTAAGTAACTTAGTGCTAAAACTGTGCTATTGGATATAGGAACATTTCTGGACTATTATATGACGGTAAACTTTGCTAATTATGTGAAATGTGACATTTAAACCTGATTTAAACCTCGTGCCGGGTGGGGTACTGTAGTTTTACATAAACTTTATATAGACAAGGACTATACTTGAAAAATCGTCACGCATGATTTACCACTCTATTTAAGTAACGCTCTATACACCCAGTATCGATATACAGTATCGATATACAGTAGAATTATACCACGTGCAACGGACGGGCCTCAAACTAGCCGCGTTTATATAATACGGCGTAGAGTACCACAGGGACATGGGCGTTGATATAAACGTTTGGCGGGCACGCATTGGCGGATTCTCGCAACCGGCAAAGATAAAGCGATGCATAGAAACTTTAAATGTAACTTGTATTCCAATTTGTATAAGGATATTCCTATTCTTTATGTTGGCCGCCCAATGCGTGGAGCAAAACCCCGGACCCCCAGCCAAACAGAGAACTGCAACTGCAACTAAACCTTCACATTACCAGGAACCGGAGCACTACAGTCCAAGAAACAATACCGCTAGACCTTTAAGAAGTAATTCTCGACATACGTATAAAAAGAACGAAACCAAAAATCCTGCTGCCACTCCGAATAATACTCAGCTACTAGACGCCTGGGTAAGACAACAACCCAACCGACGGACATCCTACACTGGAACTCATACTGAACTCCATGAATCCATATCTTTACCCGCTACACCAGGAACATCTACAACGTCACCAAAACGTAATTCAAATGAAAATCAAATGATGGAGGTAATACTGGATATTCAACGGTCGGTCCTAAGAACGGAGTCAAGACTTGAAGGTTTAGAAAAGTCGCTCACAGAAGTACAAGCTTCTAATGCAAAGCTTGAACGTAATCAAGATGAAATGCAACATGCTATGTCAAAAATGACGGACACTGTTAACAATTTAGAACGGAGATTGAAATCTAGCGAAGAAAAGTGTGAACAATTAGAATCACAATCTAGAAGAGAAAATCTGAAACTATATGGACTCCCGGAAAAACAAAATGAAACATGGGATGAGACAGAAGATAGATAATTTATTTGACTTTCCAGAAGGTCACAGACCCATGAGGACATACATAACATATATACAATACAAATATTAAAGTGTACACACACGTACACACATCACACATACCAAACACACCACACACACGCACAACAAACACACTCACACACACCCACCCATTCGCACACATACACCATGTACATACGTACAAATACACATGTTACAGCACAATATATACAAATTTAGGTTCATAACATCATTATACAAATTTGAAAAAAATACCTTATATGTAGTTATTATTATTGCGTATTAAAAATGCTTTATATATATAAATGCTTAATTTTCTGACTATCTTTTCTGTTTCATTCGATAAGAGTTCTATAAATTTCTGTACATTTGGTCTATGTCTATAATAGTAGGAGATGTATTGTTTTCTAATATCACTGTATAAACTGCACTCAAGCACAAAATGGTATTCATCTTCTAATATATCACAAATTAAACATTTTCTATCAGATATAGGTGTAGGATTAGGTCTTGTCCATCTACCACTTTCAATATATAATCGATGTGAGGCTACACGTAATCGAGTCAGATTCGAGCGAAATTTTGCAATAGTACATATGTTTAAATATGGTTGAAATTTAAATGATGCTAAATGTTTATATAATGATGAGCGACTTGATTCTTGAATTCTCCCATTCCACCCTTGTATAAATTGATCTCTTAGTCGTTCCTTCGCAGAAAATAGAAATAACTTAGGTTGGCCTACATCTTGAAATAACCACACGTCATAAAAGCCTAACGTACTAAGTAAGTTTTTTAAAAGAGTACACCAATTCTTTCTATTTGGATATATGTCACTGTCAGATTTTAACATAGTATATATTTTTTTATTATATTTATTGTTATCTGTATAAAGTAATTTTACCCAGTATTTTATTATTTGAAAATACCTTATCCATTGATAATTTAGACGCCCTAGTTCACCGTACACAAAATCATTTTGCGTCGTACGCTTAATCCCTAAAATGTGTTTGCAGAACTGTAGATGCACGCGTTCGATCGCATTACCTTGTATAAATCCCCAAACTTCACTTGCGTAATTTAAAATTGGAGAAATTAGTTTATCAAATAGATCTAGTTTATGCCCTACTGAAATATCAGTAAATTTATATAAATATTTTTTCATTTTAAAAACAGCTTTTAATGCTTGTCCGGATAAGGTATTCTGTGTATCAGTAAAAGAACCACCAGTCGAGAACACTATACCTAGGTAGTTAAACTTGCTTACTACTTCAACTTGATTACCATCAAAAATAAAGTTTAGGTTATTGGGAAGTCGCCCTCCTTTTCGAAATATCATTATTTTCGTTTTCTTTGTGTTAACAATTAACTTCCAACGTTTACAGTAATCATCTAATACATCTAAACTAGTTTGTAACTCAGCCGCGTCATTTGCGAAGATAACCATATCATCAGCATAAAGTATAAGAAATATCTTGAAAGACTCAACATCAATTCCGCTTAGGCCTTTCTCAGATAAAACACTTTCGATGTCATTCAGAAACATCGCAAATAAAAATGGTGACAGACATTCACCTTGTCTTACGCCGAGAGTACACGTGAATGAATTGCTCAATTGGTTACAGTATTTTACTCTAGATTTGACCGAACAATACATAGATTTCATGATATTTAAAAGTTTCCCACGGATTCCCAACTTAATTAATTTAGACCATAAGTTATCTCTTACTATATAATCAAACGCTTTGGAAAAATCGATGAAAGCACAATATAATTGTTTCCCTTTATTAATCATATGAGTTAGTAACCCATGTAATACAAATATATTATCGACAGTTCCCATTTTAGTTCTGAATCCCGCCTGTGCCTCTATGTAAACCGAATAATTTTCTGCCCAGTCCGTTAATCTGTTATTTAATATACGTGTAAAAAGCTTTCCCAAAGTACTTAAAAGTGTTATACCACGATAATTGTTTTGATCATTAATGCTTCCCTTCTTATGTAACGGTATTATATATCCCTCCGACCAGCTCTCAGGAAAGTATCCGATATCAAATATTTTGTTAAAAAGACGCATCAAATATGGAGCTAATACATTTTTCCCATGTATAAAGAATTCATTGATATGAAGATCTGGTCCCGCGCTTTTATTAGAGTTTAACTGTCCTATTGCTTTGAAAATTTCCGCTTCAGTAAATGACAAATCTAATTCATGAAACATAATTTGAAATTCATTGTTCTCGTATCTATCAATAAAGTGTAAAATGTCATCATCAGCTACGAAAAACGGATCACCCGGATTATTAACGCTTTTAAAATATTGCTCAAAAACTGACAATGGAATATTTGACTGGCTGATCCCTGCACATTCTTTTAACATTTTCCAGTATAATTTCGCATTTTTAAATCTAGCGTCCGTCAGTTTCTTTGTTTGGGAATGATCATAATTCAACCTCGACTTACGTAAACACGTTTTATAATCCGATCTGGTTTTAACCATTTCGGTACGATTTTCGTCCGATCCATTACGTCTAAATAAATTTAATTTTCTATAAAACAGACGTCTTTTATCTGAACATTCACTGTTAAACCAGTTATTATTGTTTGTCTGAGTATTACTATTATTTGTTTGAGCGTTGCATTTATGCTTAAATATAGGCGAAACTACCTCATCTAAAATACTGGAAAGTTGTGATATGCAAACATTTATGTCACTATCTGTTTGAGATGTATCCACCTGATTGTTTAAATTAATCAATTTATCTGTAATTGAATCACAAGACAATGCCTCAATAAAACTATCCTTACTATCATTATCCCATTTATATTTAAAACCCGGTCCGTTTAAATGAGTATGATCATTTACTGAAGTCGCCTCACACTTAGTGATAAATACAAAAGAAAAATCAACTAGACAATGGTCCGATAAAATATTAGGACTGTGTACAGAAAAGATATCAATATACTGAAATAAGTTTTGTGTAGAGATTACATAATCTACTACGCTTGAACCCCTAGAACCTACGTATGTATATTTACCATCTTTGTCATTATCAAAACGTCCATTCAATATTCGCATACATGTTTGTTTACACAAATCTAACAACATAGTACCATTATTGTTAGTTCTACCTTTATCACATGAACAACGCTTTAACTTATTATCTTTGTTGTAATTATCAGGCAAAATATCAATATCATTTAAATATTCGTCCGGAACAAAATCGGGACTATCCGATGTATGAGCATTAAAATCTCCACATACAACTAACTGTAAATCGTCATTACATTTTGCGTCTAATTCGACTATTGAATTTAATAAACGATCTAATGTATGAGTATCGACCATAGACTGCCGACTGCTGTTTTCTGGTATAACATAGCATAGACAAAAATATACATCATTATTTAAACCGAGCTTATTTGCACTAATTTTTACACATATAATGTCATCTTCGCAAGTAAAAACCAATGTGTCAGTACATACAAAATCATTTCTAATATAAACAGCTATTCCTCCTGACGACCTCTTATAGGTTAGTTTGTTTTCTGTTCTGTTTAAATAATAACACTCAAAGTTATCAAACTTCAGATCACAAAAGGCATTTGCCCAAGTCTCCGTTAATAAAATAATGTCATGATTACTGAAAATATTACATAATTCTGGAGATTTAAGTTTATTTGATCTACGGGTAACAAGACCCTGCACATTTAGCAGAGCGCAACGCAGTGTGACCTTCTCAGTATTGTCCTATTGGGTTGACTGAACACCTTGCGTGATTGGTGTACCTGTCCGCTCTGTCGGTTGACTGCCACTTACACGATCACTTTGTTCATCGGAATGTGTTTGCACAACAGAAATGTCAAGCGAATTTGTGCTATTTTTAGCATTGGGTAAAACCCGGTTAGTATTGGCTCTCGACCTTGACCGACTGTTACTTTGTCTCTTGTATGGAACAGCTGACTGTGATCGACGCTCAGAACGAGCCGCCGCCTTAGTTACACTAGATCTTCCACGGGGTGCGGGAAATGAAATATCCTCTGACTGTGCTGGGGATGATATATCATGCATTTCAACATTTGTTGAATTATCACTACACTTATTTGTCAACGAATTATCTGTAGAGGTAGCATTTATTAGATCACTGGTAGAACCTGTACGTGGTAGATCGTTGGTAGCGATGGTCCGTTCGCGGTCATTGGAAGCGTCTGTGCGTGGGAGATCAGTGGTAGAGCATGCACGTTTGGGGACAGTAGATTCTGTACGCACGATGCTATCGGTAGGGTCTGTACGTTGGAGACTATTGGTAGGTATATTGCTCGACTGTGTTGGCTGAGCAAGTGTCTCTGCAGGTTTATTTAATCCATGGAGCGTCGTTGTAGTGGATTGGGTGACTGATGCAGCTAGTATCGTACTACCGGTATTATTACAAGCTGGTTTCATCACGAATTGAGTGTCAGCCATATTATCAGTAGGTTTTCGAATCGGTAGGTTGTTGATATTATCGATGTTGTACACCTGATGGAGTCTATTGGTATTGACATATTGTCCCCAATCCGGTAGTTCATCTCGTATAATTCGACCATCACAGACTAATTTTGCCGGATAGACTATTTGCACTTTAGTATTGCTGTTAGCATATTGACGTTTCAAGTCTTTAAAGTTGGACCATAGCCGGGAACGGGCTTCATTGATCTCCCGTGGATAATCATGATCTATTGAGAAATTTGAACCACGTAAACGTGTTACTCGATACATAATAAGTTCCACCACATGATAATCTCGAAAGTTTACGATGATTGGCCTACATTGTGACTGGCGATCATTGTGTTTACGCCCCAGTCTGTGCGCTCGCGCTATGTATACCTGTCGGGGGTCAATATCCAGATGATTTTTAAGAAAGTCAAATACCAGATGTGCACAGTTTTCACCATAGTTCTCACTAACCCCTCTAATAATCAAATTATTTCTTCTCGATCTTGCCTCCATATCAATTGATTTGTACGTTAAAGTTTTAAGGACTTCAGTCTGTGCATTTGTGGTTTCGATTACCTGCGACAGTTTATCATTCATGCCAGACATACATTGTTGCAAATAATTCATACCTCTACTGCAGTTTACTTGTTCACTCCTTACAAATCTTAATTCATCAAAAATATGTAACATTTTATCTTCCAATGAACACTGTGCGAAAGCTTGTCTGGTAGTGGTAGTATTATTGTTATTGTTCGGATTACACAAATCAATCGGCTGTGTAAACTCACCGTTAGTTTCCCGCCCGGCAAGAGTGGCATACCTGTTTTGAACAGGAACTGCAAATTCACCATTCCACATGATTTTAAGTCCAGATTTTCACAAAATGTCAACAAACGTCTTATGTAACACTATGATAAGTTTCCAGATTTTTAGATCCAAAATAATTCAAAAGATCAATTTCTTTATCGATATTCAATCGCTTGAAAATTTTCACCTGCGAACACGTCACATGACCGGAAGTAGAAGAGACAGTAAGACAATATATTAAGTATGATCTTGGAATAGAGGAAGACAAAATCAAAATTGAACGAGCACACAGACTGCCAGGAAGTGAGCATACCAGATCAGTAATTGTGAAGTTCTCCTTCTTTAAAGACAAGGATAAGGTATTAAGAGAATATCGAAGAAGAAGAAAGTTATATAATGACACTGAAAACGCAAAACCAGAAGATACTAACGATGACGGTATAAGTGCAAATGATAGACAGACCAACAGGAGAACACCGGACGAGAATACAATAAGAGAAGATGGAGGTGATGTAAACGACACAGATGACGATGACCCAGGTTTCAGAGGCTACATATACGTCTCGGAAGACTTTCCTAGTAGAGTTAGTAAAGCCAGATACAATTTAAAGACCTTCCTAAAACAAGAACTGAAGCATGGGAATAGAGCATATCTTAAATATGATAAACTTGTGATAAACGGCGAAGTGTTTGAGTATGATGCAGAAATTGAGGACATAAGACCAGTAGTTAAATAGGATGTCGGTCAAGGCCACGATACAAACCGGACTTATCAAGAGTTTGTCCTTAATACAGTGTGCTGGAATATACATGGACTAGCTAAATATGTGCAAAATGCGTCTTTTTTATCATATCTATATAGCTTTGATATTTGTGCATTGAACGAAACATGGTCGAAATGCGCAGATGAGTTTGATACTTTCTTACAAGGGTACACTTGTTTCAATAATAATCGTAAAAAGACAAATAATAGAGGTCGATTTTCAGGTGGTGTATGTGTTTTTGTTAAAACTCACTTGTTAGAGAACGGTTTTGTAAAAAGAGTATTCGATCATCTTGAAAATTGCATTCTCATAAGACTAGATAAAGACTTGTTACAATGTAACTTACATACTACTAAAAGTGTGATTATGTATTTTACTTATATCTCTCCGGAAGGGTCGTCATTATACGGTGCTAACACTGATAGTGGTATAGAGCTACTCCAAGAAAATATTGTACAAGTTGTCTCAGAATTCCCAGATGATAATTTATGTTTAGCAGGTGACTTTAATGCTCGTTGTGGTATTTTGCAAGACATTATTGATAATGACGATATTGAGTTTGTGTTTAACGACAGCGATGTTGTATATGACAATGACACTTTTGATATACCTCGAAAGTCTAGAGATGTTGTATGTAATAATTATGGCTATTCGCTTATAGAACTTTGTAAAGTCTTTGGTATTCATATTGTGAATGGTAGAACGGACAATGACAATCTGGGTAATTTTACTTCAACTGCAAACGATGGCTCTAGCCTGATAGATTACTATATAGCATCTTCAGAAGTGTTTTCTTACATTACGAATTTTCTTATCGGAGACAGGCACGAGTCTGATCATTTTCCATTGGAATGTCAATTTACTTTTCCAACCAATATAGCTATGCACAACAATGTAAACCAAAGACTATCGGATGGTAACACTGTATTTAAGCGATTTAAATGGGATAGTGAGAAAAAAGATGGTTTTGTAGAAAATGTAAAACAAACACTCCTACTTGCAAAGCATAACATTATACGCACTATGGCTACTGACATAAATCAAGCTGTTGACACAATTGTGAATATGTTTCATAATGCTGCCGATAATATGGCTAGTAAACTTAGAAATCATAAACCTAAAAAATTACAACCTAAATGGTGGAATGATGAGTGTAATAGATTAAAATCAGACAAATTAAGAAAACTGAGAAAATTTAGATTTTTGAATACTGGTGACAGCCTGGACAAATATATTCAGAGCAGAAATAGGTTTAAAGGATACTGTAAACAACAAGAAAATGAATTAAAACATAAATATAGACAAGAACTAATTCAGTCGCGCTCTAATACAAATCTATTCTGGAAAACGGTCAAAAAGGTCAGATTTAAGGATATAAACTCGAAAAATAATGAAGATTCGATTTCAATACAAGATTGGTATAACCATTTTAGACATTTACTGCAGAATGAACACATCAATAATGACTCTATCAATGAACAAATTGTACCAAATAATGAGGATACAGATGAGATTTTCAATAGACCATTCTCGTCGCAGGAATTAAATAAAAGTATTTCACAATTAAAGACCGGCAAATCTTCAGGTCCCAGTGGCATTCTACCAGAGATGATAAAATGCACATCTCCTTATACCACCGACATATTACTTGAATTATATAATAAAGTGCTGAACAATTCAGAATTCCCTACGTCTTGGGGACAGAGCATACTGTGTCCATTTCATAAATCAGGATCACTACATAATCCTAGCAATTATAGAGGAATTTCACTTATTGACACGTTAAATAAAATTCTTACAGGCTTAATGTATAACAGAATCACATATTGGGCTGAAAATAACAATAAAATTGACCAAGTTCAATCTGGATTTAGAAGCGGATTCTCCACAATTGACAACATGTTTACCTTACAAGCTATGGTGCAAAAATATACAAGTAAAAAGCGTGGTAGATTTTATTGTCTCTTTGTAGACTTCTCAAAAGCTTTCGACACTATTGATCATGTAAATCTCTTCAATTGCCTTATACGGAAAGGTATGGGTGGTAAGCTGCTATCGTTACTGATGAAAATGTACAACAACCTAACATCATGTGTAAGGGTTGGTGATACGTATACCGATGAATTTAAATGTAACATTGGTTGTCGGCAAGGCTGTAAACTGAGTACAATTCTATTTAATCTATACATAAATGACTTAATTGATGAATTGAAACTAAAATGCTCAAATGGAATACATATATCAGAGGATGTTGATGATATTTTTGCAATACTATATGCTGACGACATGGCTAATTGTAGTGACACTGTAAGACTGTTACAATCTCAGATTAATGTTATCTCAACCTTGTTGTAGTTTTTAGAAATGGGGGCTATTTACGTGGTAATGAAAAATGGTATTACAATGGAGAACAACTTGAAGCGGTGTCATTCTATAAGTTTATGGGTCTGTACTTTACTCCAAAACTATGTTGGTCAAAGGCGAAGAACATACTAGCATTGCAAAGCAAAAAATCAATTATCACAATTAACAAACTTCAAACCTCGGTAGGTTACTTTGAACATAAAGAAAAATTTAGATTATTTGACACTATGGTATCACCAATACTAACATATGGTTCTGAAATTTGGGGCTTTGAATATTCAGCCCAAATAGAAAATGTTCACAATCAATTTTGCACTAGATATCTGAAATTGTTTAAAAACACGTCTCATGCTATCGCTAAAGGTGAATGTGGTCGCTATCCTATGTATATTACTTATTATAGTAAATGTATCAAATACTGGTTACGTCTTTTACGTATGAGCAACAATAGATATCCTAAACAATGCTACCTTATGCTTTTTAATCTAGACGAAGTCGGAAGAACAACATGGGCTAGTAAAATCAAACATCTATTGTTTCAATTTGGTTTTGGTTATGTCTGGATAGCACAAGATGTTGGTAATGAGAATTTATTTCTGTACAACTTCAAACAACGTGTAAAGGACTGCGCCCTCCAAAACTGGCATTCAGAAATTAACGATTCAAGAAAAGCACACTACTATAAGTATTTTAAAACTCATTTAGAAGTTGAAAAGTATCTTACACTCGATATCCATATAAAATTTAAAGTAGCACTTTCTAAATTAAGATGTTCCAAGCATAATTTACTAATCGAAACTGGCAGACATAACAATATAGCATACGAAGACAGGCTATGCCATTTATGTGATACAGAATCAATTGAGGATGAATTTCATGTTGTTATGAATTGTCCTGCCTATCAAAACATTCGTGATCATTATCTAGGTGAAATAATCAATGAAAACAATAAAAACAATTTAGAAGTTTTCTACAATTTAGTTGGAACGGATGTTACAGTTACTCTCATTAATCTCTCAAAGTTTACATACGAAATGTTTGAAAAAAGAAACTCCCTCTTGGAAGCTTAGTTTTTTCCTCCTAAAATAATCAGCCAATCAATAAAAAAAAAAAAAAAATAAAAAAAAAACAAGAAGAGAATTACTCCCTATTTGCATTACTCTGTAAACTTCTTTCTTGTTTTATCATGCCTCATAACATAACATTATGTGAAATATTTCGTGCGTGTGTGCGTGAGAGCGTGATTGGTGCATAGTTGAATTGAGATGTACACGTTATTATGTTTATATATGCAAATGTTTCGTATGAGAAATAGATGAGTGTGTGCGGGCGTATGTGCGTGCGTGCGGATTGTTTGTACAGATGTATGTGCGGTTATATCCGCGTGAGTGTGTGATTGTGTGCGCGCATGATAGTGAATATAGAAAATTTTGTCACCACTAGTACAAGTAATGTAATAGGGCATAATTATGCTAGATACTTCATCCATATCATTATGATACTATTTCACGAAATTATATTAAGTTGTTGTATATATTGAAATGCAATGTAAGTCATTATGTATATATTTTGTATATATTTTGGGTTTCATTTCAATTGTTTGCCATTGATTGCTATGTATTATGGGCCGGAGGCCTAAATTACTGGAATAAACATTATTATTATTATTGTAAGGACTAAGGTAGTGAGCTACTGCCAGGAGTTTGGTGGTATACTACACATGTACATTACGTTCACAACTACACCGGTTTATAGCAAACACAGCGTTGATCGTTCAAATCAAACGCACATGTAAATAAGCATACTTCAGACATAGAAAGGTATGTCAATTTAAAGAGTTTTTTTACATGCATCGATATCTGCAACGTATGAATTGCTTGTTTCTGGATCGATGGCTATTTAGTGAACTGTCACAAGTTTCCGCGAACCGGAAATGATACCGAGTAGGGCCTGCGAGTTTCCGCTTATATAACTACACGAACGATAAGCAAACATTAAATATCTTGAACAAGCATAACAAAACATCCCTGCGTTCAAGGAATGTTACCTGCAAACATGTTAAAAATCACCGGGTTTTGTCGTTACAATCCTTGGTTGTACGCTTCGTTTACGACAAACACATTGAAAGTATAAATCCCCGTTTTTTCCCTTCTCGACCACCCTGCGTTCAACCATTAGCCATTTCTGGCCGAAACATAAAATAGCTACTTATTTTCACTATAATAAACGCGCAACTCTGACGACATCGCCTATACTTTGAGTGACGTCACGTCAAAACTTTATTACACTAGTGTATTATCAAAAATAAATAATGGCTTTATTACGCTGCCGCGACGTCAAACATATGATAACTAGCAAATAAAAGACGAGTGTAGAACTATAATAACTATTTATAGGGAATATCTGTGCAACCCGTCTTTTAGATTGGAAAACACTCTTTTCGAAGTATTTGTTCGCCTGGTTTTCTAAGTGGTGCTGCCTGGCAGCCAGAGGCTAGATCTATAGTCTCTGTTGTAGAGCAAACAAATTCCAAAGTAATTTTTTTCTTCGATCAGATTATCAAAAAACCTGATGGGAAATCCCCGCTGGATGCAGTGCATTTGTTCATATTACATATTGACAATATATAATCTGTTAATTTATGCTAATAGAATAGGATCGTGTTAAATGCTCTGTACTTTACTACATGTATATTGATACCATATTTATATACAACTACAAATGTATATATCAATGCACGATCACAACCAACCCGTTATCAAAACATGACGTTACAAACGCACGATAGTTGGTACTTGTAAAACAGTTTGCGACACGCAACGTTGGAAACATTAAGCTGTAAGGCGTCGAACGAAGTTACCACAGGAGGTCATGTCTATTCGGACTTTGGTTAATAATAAGAATATATGGTTAAAGAAAGGGTACCTATATATTTAGAACGTTTCATAGACTTCCAATGACAAAAGAAGTAGATAGGCCTACAGTACTAAATTAGTAACTTTTCCGCATATGTGTTGATCAACCCTCGATCGAATTTCCTAATGTCCCAAGGTATTGTTTGTGACGTCACATGTTCCACCAAAGCGTGTCCAATAAAATGGCTTGTATCATCGGGTATTCGACATTACGTCACGTGACTCAAAATGGAAGTCCGATGAACATATTTAGATTTCAAAATGATAGAATGACCGCACTAGCGCTTGTGTGACTTTTCAGAGGTGAAATTTTGGTTATAGTTTTAGTTTTTATACGCTGTTCCAACCATGGCATTGTTTTTGTCGACACTCCTGTGTGAAGAGCCCTATAGTATGGTAAGGGCCTGTCCACATTTTTGTCCTGATTTTATTTTTCAGTATATTTTCAACATGTATGCATTTGTAACGGCTCGAGTGCGATATATTTTGACGTAAGATTTGTTGTATCTCGAAGATAAATGTATAAGCTTGCTACTGGAGAAAACAGTATGTGATTAATTGTCTTTTTGGAAAAGTTACAAGACTATTTGTAAAGTTGGTGGTGTCGCAATTTTGATACCAGTTACGTCCCTGTTAATCTATATCTAGTGATTGAGAGACCAGTGAGTCGATACAGACCCCTATGATCTCGATTAGAATCCCTATTAATTTTAAGGTGAGTGAAAGTGTGTTTTCCATTGATAGATGTTATATATTAGACATTTTAAAAAGCTGCTCTCTGATTGGTCAAATTGCTCTAGTGTCACATGGCTTGATTGGCTGCCTACAACCCAAATGCCCAATGGAACGGTGATTACACTGGAAGCGACTACGTACACGAACAGGGGGGACAATTTGGCTCAACGACTAGGTGTCCCATTTTGTGACTCCCATATATAAATAAAGTTTTATCATTCATGAAAACCGAATATTTCTAGATATATTGAATTATATTTGTAATAAGAGCAGAGAATATGATTCACCAGTGGAAATAAAAGGTAGCACCAACTTATGTAACTGCTTTTATTAAGAAGAAATGACAGACTAAGGCGCCTTAGTGTATTTAAATTACTTCCCGGGGTTTCACAGACGGGCCTCTCAAAAATATGTCAACGAAAACAACCGAGGTATTCCGGAATGATAAGTCGGATAATGCGATTGGCTATCGGTATTTGTGCTACGGATTTTGGTTGGACAAAAGCAACGTCATAATTTGTTTACATAATATATACATGTGTCGTAAATGGAAATGAAATAAAGGTTTTAAGAAGGTGTTTTAAGCGGATTACCACCGAAGCCATCATTAGGTAGATTTCTGCATGGATGATATTCTCTAACAATGGATGAAAAGTTGAAGCACGGGGAGGTATGTTTTTGTTTTTCATTGACAAAACTCTGACCGGTTCACTCGGTCTTGTTTGTAAACAAGTGTTCGATAAATTGTCTATTGACTGACTAAAGTACTTGATCTTCCGTGCAATGTAGCGGGTTTGAGGGTATGCTTTTAGTCAGATTGTACAAGGCATTGCTCGATTGAAGTTGGAATAGTTGGCTGTTGAATTTATACATTATCAATTCTTTATCACTTTGTGGTGGTTCCAATATCGACCGAGGAATTAAATACTGTCATCGGATTGTTGTGTCGATTTATTGTTGGTGAGTGAAAATTAAATATTTAGAACTTTTAAAATTGGTACATATTAACATAAACAATAAATAAAAAAGGCTAAATTGATTTTTAATTGGTTTTTTTTTTTAATTCGGGTTTAACACCCTGCCAATAATACTCGGAAGAGACGTTAGGCAGTAAAGAAAGATAAGATAGAAGATAACACGTTTTTCTTCCGCAGACTAGAACATGTGCTGTGTCACCGTGTGTGAGTGTAAATTACCTCAAAATGATACTGACTGACAAAATAGTGACTGTGGAGACTGGGTGGCACAGAGGTCGAGTGGTAACACACTTGACTACTGATCTAGAGGTCCCTGGTTTGAATCTCGGCCGGGGCACTTGAAACGCTTTTCAGTGTTTCCCACCTAACTAGAGATGAACTGGTTGGAACATAGTCATTTCATTTGCGACAATGCCCCAGAGTGGGCCCTGCAAATTACTCGGAAGAAGAAAAAGAAGAAGGAAACCCAGAGATAGACCCACCCGCGTGTATCATCTACATCTACATTATACTCCCGAGCAATCGAACTCGATTATAATTGGGAGGTGCGTTGTCTGGAAAATAGTGTTATAGTTTTTATACATAATTTAAAAATTGTGTTATGTGCTCAAATTAAAGGTTAAAAGATCAAAGATCATAGGTGAAAGGGTGCAGGATAAAAACAGAATAGTACAGGCTAGAATGTGACCATCGCCAGCCTGTTAGAATAGATGTCTAGGCTGGGACTTGATTTGACCTGGGATGGGAGACTATTCCAAAGTCTTATTGTTCTCGGGAAAAAGGAGTTGATGTGATATTGGGTATTTGACTGCGGTATAAGAAAGTTCTGATTGCGGGTTGGGATGAGATGATTATGATCAACGAAGACTAGGTTATGTTGGACTTTATATAGAAAGATTAAGGATGATTGCAGTCTTCGTTGTTGCAGTGTCACCCAGCCAAGATCGTTTAGCATAGTGGTGACTCTGCTCTGATAGTCATAGTTTCCACAGAAGTATCTGGCTGCAGCTCTCTGGACACCTTCAACCTTATTTATGAGATGTTTCTGCCAGGGGTGCCAAATGGCCGAGCAGTATTCTAGTTGGGGCCTTACGTATGTTGTGTATGCAGATTCTTTGACCTTTTTGTTTTGTGTTTTGATAGTGTATCGGTGCTGTACACTGGGCACATTAAAGAACCAAGATGTCTATTCGGAACGAGCTAGGGTAAAACACCTGGATTCCTCGTATCACAACTCTTTCTCTTCATTGATTTTAAGTCTGTCCCTGACAGACACACCTGCCAATAATACTCGAAAAGAGGCGTTAGACAGTATAGATAGATAGACTGACTGACGACTAGTTTAATCAACTCGACGGGTTAAACTGTAGCGGCTGGACTGTCAGAATTAAAAAACAGCAACTTGGAGACAGCTTATAGATCTGTCTAACTGTTGACAGGTGTCTGACAATCACTGATCGAGTGCGTAGGCAAGGGCTGAGCTACTGGCTGTTATAGCAGTGTAAAAGTGTTGGAGGCATGCCATCTATAGGGTGATCATGGAGAGCTCTAAGAAATGGAAGTGGGGAGGGAGTGTGGAGACTGACTCACAACGGCGTACTCTTTAAGACTAACGTATTGGGCATGTTTCACATGCTGTGGGGTCATCATCCTGATGCCCTGACAAGGGGCAACAGCCCCTCTAGGATCTAAACCCTGATCATACTTGCCCTTTCCAACCCTTGACAGCTATGCGACAGGTGCCTGGCTAGCTCTGATGGCTGCGCTACGGATCAAATAGAAATAATAGAGTCTAGGGTTTGAGTGCCACATCCTGTGCATGACTTTAAATATTAAGTTAACCATAGACAAACAGTAGAAGAACCTCAAAAAAGAAGAAGGATTATTTCATAGATTTTCTGCTGGAATTGGCCAAGATTTACTGTCACTATGATCATGATGATGTTTTGAAATTGACAGCAATGATGTCGCCTGTAGCTTAATGGTAGGAAATCTGCTTTTTTGCTGGATAGGTCTCGGATTCGCTGCTTTGAGAGTGAGAAGTCTCGGATTCATTGCTTTGAGAGCGAGAAGTCTCGGATTCACTGCTTTGAGAGCGAGAAGTCTCGGATTCACTTCTTTTTGAGCGAGAGGTCTCGGATTCACTGCTTTGAGAGCGAGAGGTCTAGGATTCACTGCTTTGAGAGCGAGATGTCTCGGATTCACTGCTTTGAGAGCGAGAGGTCTCGGATTCGCTGCTTTGAGAGCGAGAGGTCTCGGATTTCGCTGCTTTTAGAGCGAGATGTCTCGGATTCGCTGCTTTGAGAGCGAGATGTCTCGGATTCGCTGCTTTGAGAGCGAGAAGTCTCGGATTCACTGTTTTGAGAGCGAGAAGTCTCGGATTCACTGCTTTGAGAGCAAGAGGTCTTGGATTCGCTCTGTCAGTCCGTGCCTGTGTTATAAAATACCCAACCTAAATTAACAGTAGATTAATTTTATGTTTCTGTTGTAGCCACCCAGGGTACTGTTTTATCAAAGCACTTACGAAAATCTTTAAGTTACAATCAAATTTAAATTCTTTATAATTCTTTAACAACTGCAAATTGGTGATGGATATGTTCTGTAGGAGTTCAGTAACTGAATCATTATTAGTATTGAAGCTCCATTTGCCACACTTTATAATTGTAAACAAATCATGAGTAATTAAAATTTGATCGTTAGTTTAAGATTTCCGTAAATGCTTTGATAAAACAGTACCCTGGCTAGGATACATGTACATCCATGTTGAACTCGATCTATAGTCGAAACATATATTCGCATTTTTCTTCTCTCATATGGTATTATTTTGAGTGAGTCTCAGCAGTCTTGTGATAATAGATGCGTGTACAATACAATCAGAAATGAGGTGTCGAGGGTGATCAATAATAATTAAGTAATTTTAAGTACATTATAATTTTGACTAAATTTCACCATTTATAGACAAAATACCCATGATTTTAAAAGAAAATGACGCTTCAAACCAAAATCTTGAGGGTGAAAATATGGCTTTTTGGAAATTTCAAGGGTCAAAACCCCTATGCCCGAGTCAAATGGAACCCTTGCATCTTGTATAGCTGGTTATGAGATTTGGACGCAAGCTTTCAGTGAGCGTTACATGTTATTTACCTACCTGTTGAATCGGCTGTTTTATAGTCGGATTCTTATCATTTTAAATTACAAACTATACAAAAGATTAAAAAAAGTAAATATATAGATTATTAGACTTAATGCAAAAATATTTTTCTAGCCGAAAAATCATAAACTGGGATTCGAACTTGCGTGTAATAAAAATATCACTTTGTTGTGTCTCGACCTTGCTCTGTACTGACTGAGCTTTTTTCTCATCAGCTTTCGTAATGAAGTAAATACATCTTATTAGTTCACTTTAGGTGTAAAATGTAAATAAAGATTGTTTTTGTTCTGGTACTATTTATAGCCCGGCCAATTTATCTTTGTCCGATTATACATATACACACCTAAAAGATTCTGGGTCGGGTAACTCCAAACAAAGAAGCAGTTAAGGTATTATGGAAATATTGTTACATCATCTATTGTATATATGTACACTTATGTATATTGAAACCTGTTGTGAATAAAATATAGAAAAAAAAGGTCAGCCAAGTTGAAGCTGTCTGTATTATAACTTACTGGTGACCTGAATTGAACTAATCAGTTTTTCAGACAAAGTCTTTTGTCTGACCATTGACCTCTGACAGTTTGATTATTTTTGATATATTAATTTTGATGTATTTATCTTTGTATTTGTACTATACATAAGTGGGGGTAAAACTATTTAGTCATGCCTAAGGGACAAACTGCAGTTAGTAAATTAATCTAACTGAAAATGATTTATATTATCAAAATAGGAGAGATCATGTTTGTGTACAAAGTTATTAATTGATACATGTATGCGAATGTGCCTACCAGCTAAAAATTGGTGAATGACTCGTTTTTATTGTTCATTCATCCAATAGACTGCCAGTATGAATATAGGACGGTGATAGTGATCTTCCCTATAGTGTACAACTTGACTTCTTTGTCAGAACAGAGATTGCTTTGCCTTTTTGCTTGTCAAAGTTGTTAAGTGAATTCATCAGACCTAGATATCTCACTAGGGTCAAAGTTTAGGGAAAATCAATCCTTCCAGAGCTTTTTATAATATAGAGAAGTGAAGATAGTTTAGTGAGCTTATAATTATTAAACACTTCTGACAGAGCTTTTTATAGAGATGTCAGGAGAGTTTAGTGAGCTTATATTTAAACACTCCTCCTAGAGCTTTTTATTGAAAAGTGAGGAAAGTTTAGTCAGCTTTTAATTAAACACTTCTTCAGAGCTTTTTATAGAAAAATGAGGAGAGTTTTTAGTGAGCTTATAATTAAACACTTCTGACAGAGCTTTTTATAGCGAAGTAAGGAAAGTTTAGTCAGCTTTTAATTAAACACTTCTTCAGAGCTTTTTATAGAAAAATGAGGAGAGTTTTTAGTGAGCTTATAATTAAACACTTCTGACAGAGCTTTTTATAGCGAAGTAAGGAAAGTTTAGTCAGCTTTTAATTAAACACTTCTTCAGAGCTTTTTACAGAGAAGTGAAGATAGTTTATTGAGCTTATAGTTAAACACTTCTTCAGAGCTTTTTACAGAAATGTAAGTAGAGTTTAGTGAGCTTTTAATCAAACACCTCCAGAGCTTTTTATGGAGAAGTGAGAGAAGTTTAGTGAGCTTATAATTATTAAACACCTCTGGCAGAGCTTTTAGTGAGCTTATATATTTAAACACTTCTCCCAGAGCTTTTTATAGAAAAGTAAGGAAAGTTTAGTCAGCTTTTAATTAAACACTTCTTCAGAGCTTTTTACAGAAAAGTGAAGAGAGTTTAGTGAGCTTATAGTTAAACACTTCTCCCAGGGCTTTTTATAGCAAAGTGAGGCAAGTTTAGTGAGCTTTTAAATAACTATTCTGACAGAGCTTTTTATAGAGATGTCAGGAGAGTTTAGTCAGCTTATATATTTAAACACTCCTCCTAGAGTTTGTATACAAAAGTGAGAAGATCGAGTTTAGCGAGCTTATGAATATTTAAAATGAGATGAGGCATTGAGGATGATATTGATAAGTGACTGAAGATTAACAACTGGCTTGTTTAATTTTAAATATTGATAAAATCTTGTCTTTGTTCAACTTGAACCATTGTGAAGTTTCCTGAAATTATGAATTAATAATGGTGGTTAAGGTTTTCCTTGGTTATTTAAATAAGTCATTACTTTAATCACTGCAGGGAGTTGATGAGGTGTAATGTTTTAAAATTGGTTTCTGGTCTCCCGGCCTACCTTCAAAAGTCAGAGTATTTGCTTGTCCTTGATGTTAAAAACACAGGTGTCTGTATTATTGATTAAGAGTAAAACAATAATTTTATTTTAAATTTATATAATGTTGTTTTTTTTACTCTTAATCAATGGTACAGTTACCTGTGGTTCAAATAGTGAAAATATCGAAAACAACTGATGGTAGTATACCTATAGTGCGCCAAGGATAATAGGAAAGGCGGGCAAATTTGGTATAATCCACAAAGGTGGATTATTCATACGTGCACGATTTATCAATGATGTTTTTAGTACTAAACTGACCTTATCTGTTTACATAAGTTATTTGTAAAACCAATTTTGCAACAGTTGACCAAACCGATTAATATCACGTTATCCTGGGCGCACTATTATAACCTACCTTATCCTCTATGGGATGGTTTGTCCCTAAGGCCATGGTAGTATACAGTATCCAGGGGTGTCAATTTTCCTGATTTATCCGGAATTATGGATTTATCAGTCCTAAAAGAACTATGGCTTCTGACCAAAATAAAAGTCATTTGATGAAAATGTCTCAAGAAATGGCAAATTTATGGTTAATTTTTCAACAATTTTCCTGAATTTAAGGTTTCGTATGATCGATCAATTATTGGTTTCTTGTCTCCCGACCTAGCTACAAATGTACCTTAAAAGAAGGTTTTGGCTCATTTTCTATGTTACAAGGTAATGATATATCGAAAACAACTACCAGTTACATCAAACACCATGAAATCATTAACAATAACATGACTAAGGGTCGAAGCAAATTTAGGGTAGGTTCGAGAGACTGGAACCAAATAAATTCTTTAAGGTCTTATTTTAAATTAGCTCTTGTGAATTGATGAATCAATAGTTAAATCATCTATTTAACAAATTTCCTCAAGTACCTACAATGACCACATTGTTCAGGGGGTCATTATTCTTCAGAAATAATCCAGAAATAACAAGATGGAAATTTTCTGTAGAAAAATAAGTTACTGAAAAAAATCCAAGAATTAATTGACTTTTAGTAGTTATGGTCATTTGAAATTTCATAATCTGAGTTTTTTTAATAGAGCAATGTTTGAACTGAGTCAAACGCCATGAAATCATTAAAATGTCTTGGTAAATTTTTAGGGTAGGTCTCCAGTGACTGGAACTAACCTAACAAATTGTTTAAGGTCTTATTTAGCACTTAGTTAAGACCCTTCTACTTTATTTTAACAATTTTCCTAAATAATCTAAATTTAAGGGAAGGGTCACGTGGATAAACAGGGAAAAGATCACCAGATCTGTCGTCTACCTTGTCACGATGATGTAATTTACCAAGAATGCCTTCATCTCGCGAGATTTTTAAATTTTTGAGAAGTGGTCAATGTCAACAAATATGGCCGAAACGAACACAGAAACATGTGTAGATCAGATTCAAACGCAAAATTCGGCTTTTTTGTTGCAGTTATGGCCCTTTGTTGGAGACGCATTGTTTTGTGTCAAAACCCAATCTTAGAAATTTATGTTTTCAATGAAACTTCACACAAATGATGGTACAAAGCCTATAGGTGTGCATATTGACAAAATTTGAGGCCTGAGTATTTTTGCTTAGTTATGGCCCCTTTAGGGAGACGTACATTTTTGTGTCAAAACCCATCTATTATTCCCTTTATTTCAGACATCGTCCGCGATGGAACAGTTTGATATCAAGATAGAACGTCCGAAACCTAATCCCATTGATGAGCTGATAAACTTTCTGAAGCGAATACTCGACTGTTGTTTGTATTGTGTCACATGTGGTTGTTACCCAGGCAACGGATCAAGTCGAAGGTCAAGTACGTTTAACGGTGAATCTAGCTACAGCTCTATATTATTGGACAATGAACGACTGGCGGTACAGAACCTGCTGTTGTATTTGGAAGATGGTAAGATAGGTTTATTCCTGGAATACTGTAAACAAAGAAATTGTTTCGTATGATTTATTTTCGCGTTTTTTTTTTCGAGTGGTATAATTTTGCGAAATTAAGTCACCGCGAAAGTACTAAAACAATAACATGGACATTGCTGGAGACTTAAAAACATGAAAAATTTGTAGTCGCGAATATGCCAACGATCAGCGAAATGCGAATGTTAGTATTCTCAAAGGAAATTTGTTTACAGTAATCCAGAAATCCGGATTTGCTCCAGAAGAAAGAATGAACTTTTCTAATAAAAATGAAAGTTATTTAATGAAAATTCAAAGCATTAGCAAAGTTATGGTCATTTGAAGTTTCATAAGCTGAAGTTATCTGTTTCCTATTTTTAAATATCTTAGTTATGAATATGAGTATGTGTTATTTTGTACTGTCTGTAAATGTATTGTTGTTGTTTTTTTGTGTTTTTTTAATGATAATAGTTAAATGTAAGTATTTGTATAGAACGTAACTGTGTATGATTGTCTGGCATGAATGAGAGTGTGAAAGAGAACGAGTGTGTGAGAAAGAAAATCTTAAAATCACTTTGTGTACATTTTTGTCAAAATTGTTATATATATGATTATGCATGAATGTATTTAAAGTAATAAAGAATGAGAAAAAAAAAGCTGAAGTTTAACTTCCCACATTGAAGATCGGGAAACCGAATGTGTCAGCCTCATTAAATAAAGACGTTACTTACTTACAAAAGAACATTGTTTGAGACACACCTTTGGTGAAGGAATGTGTGCTATTGACACCCGAAACAGACTTGTACCTCATTTTCAGGATTGGGCATTATACCTCTGTAGGACCCCTGTTTCTTGTATCCATTGTTTGTAAGTCTGAAGATATCATCGTCGGATACCCTCGATCAAATTGAGATTTTGGTCTAATTAAAATTTGTCTGAATTTAGATAAATATGAAGCTCGAGCTCTCGAAATTTTACTGTTATCAGGATAATGTTTTGTTATACCAATTTAGAGTAAAATTTCACATGAAAACTTTCTCAAACAATAGGTGATAAAATTAGAGTTTAGATGAGCTCAGATCGGCTCAGATTGAGTTGTTTCCGGAGATCGGGGCCTGTTAGTTTTACTAATACTGTATTTCAGATGAGACAAGAAACCCTGTCCTAGATGAGAATCATATTAAAGCATTGGGCATCCTGACATATTCTGACAACACTGACTTACAGAGATCAGCGGCACTATGTTACACGGAAATCAGTGAAAAAAGTGAGACTTTAATTCCATATATTTGAGATTTGACATCCATATATTTGAGATTTGACTTCCATATATTTGAGATTTGACTTCCATATATTTGAGATTTGACTTCCATATATTTGAGATTTGACTTCCATATACATTTGTATTTGAGATTTGTCTGCCATATATTTGAGATTTGTCTTCCATATATTTGAGATTTGACTTCCATATATTTGAGATTTGACTTCCATTTATTTGAGATTTTACTTCTATATATTTGAGAATCGACTTGCATATATTTGAAACTTTTTGCGAGGGATACGTTTTCATTTTTTTCAAGCATTAGTGAAACTTTACTTCCATATAATGGAACTTTGCGAGGGATGCGTTTTCATTATTTCCAAAAATTGGATATCCAATGATAGGGAAGCCCTGGCTCCCTTACTTTTGATTTGAGAAGTCCCTTAGCGTGCTTGCCGTCTAATCTGGCAACCTAGGTTCAAATCCGGATGGCAGCACACATATATATATGCCTGTCATATTTCAGCAGAAAGCTGACTGGCTAATAAAGGCTATGCTTGGCATGTCAAAAAACTAATCTATCATAATGTTTGAAAAGCAACAACAATCTGTGTTAAAAGGTCTGTCAACGGATTATAGGGTTAAGACATTAAAGTAGTTTGTGTGTCTGGAAATTGCTTTCCCTATTTCTATGGTGCGTTCCAATCAAACTTCACAAGACTCAATTAAAAAAAGTGCCAAGCCTTGTTGTTGTTGTTGTGCACATCAGAGACACATTTATAATACTCAAAACAATCTGCATAGAATGAAAAGGTTGTAAGTGGCAAGTATAAGACTCATACATATTTAAAATCTGCATCACAAGGCGCTTCTTATTTAAAGCCTATTTTCATGAATATCGGAACAGGTCATCTTGACCGGTCATCTTGGCCAAGCTTATGTTGAAAAAGCTTGTTTTTCCATAAGTAACGAGTAGTTTTCTGACAGTTTTTTCTCGTTTTCTCAAAATATTGTTTTTGCACTTATAAGCCAGTAAATTGTCAGTGAGTTTGTTTGTATTGTTGTTTCAGTGAAGGTTCCTGTCTCGAATCCCCTAGCCACGCCCCTTGTGGCCCTACTGAAGTCCCCGGATACCGAAGTATTGAAAGCAACCACACTGGCAATCAGTAATTTTGTACTTAATGGACCTGGTAAGTGAAACTTTAAATATAACCATGGGTCACATTAGCTTCTCAAGCTGAGCGGTCATTTTGATACTTTTGACTAAATTTTACCATAGGCAAAATATCCATGATTTCAAGAGAAAATGACCCTACAAACCAAAATCTTGACGGTCAAAATGTGGCTTTTGGAAATTTGGAAAATTGAAGCCCTGATCAATTCTGTATTGTAAATGGATCTGCAGTTAAGAAGGTTAGCAAATATTTTTATATTTTTGTTACATTCTTTGTAGGACAAAATTTAGGTTTCAGGAAGGAGTAGTATTTTCTGTTTTTGTGTTTTGACTGAAACGGTTCACTGGCTTAAAACCAGAAGGACTTACGACCTTATAATTATTTACATATCACTGGCTAAGAACCAGATTCGTGCATATTTGAAATCTGCATCATGAGGCGCTTCTTATGAGCCTATTGTCATTAAAATTGGAAGGGGTCATGTTGCCCAAACTGAAGTAAAGAGTATTTTTCAGACATTTTTTCTTGTTTTCTGAAAATATTGATTTTGTACTTACGACCTTCTAAATCTAAGCCAGCGATTTGTCAGTGCATGGTGAATGCATCTAGATCCGTGTCCTTGTGGGAGGGTACCATAAATAAGCGCTGGTTAGCATTATGTAGCAGTCCTTGTTAGGTGAATCAGTCTGGTAATAAACGTATATATAACTGAAAAATTGTTGAGAAACAGGCATTAAACCGGAATAAAAAACATGTCAAACATATGCTATCTCGTATGTGTGATTAAATGTATTCTGTATTTGTACTTTCTTAACGATAAAATTCCTATAAAATTGAGTATAATTATACTCGGGTAAAATGGTTAATGGTTCAGGTATAATGGTTATATGTTCAGGTATATTGGTTATTATGGTTCTTGTAACATCTGTTTCTTTGATGTCAGTCTCACTTTCTATACATTCAATGTATTTCATTGCATTATTGATTGATGATATTGATTGGTTATTATAATACGTCTTAAGTTCTAGATTCTATATAGATTGTACAATATAACCTCATGATGCCCGTCCTCGGTGATCAAGTGGTAATTAGCATTTTAACTGATATCGCTACTACAGTATAACCTTCTCATGATGCCCGTCCTTGGTGATCGGGTGGTTAGTAGCATGTGAACTGATATCGTTACTACAGTATAACCTTCTCATGATACCCGTCCTTGGTGATCGGGTGGTTAGTAGCATGTGAACTGATATCGTTACTACAGTATAACCTTCTCATGATGCCCGTCCTCGGTGATCGGGTGGTTAGTAGCATGTGAACTGATATCGTTACTACAGTATAACCTTCTCATGATACCCGTCCTCGGTGATCCGGTGGTTAGTAGCATGTGAACTGATATCGTTACTACAGAGTACAGTATAACCTTCTCATGATGCCCGTCCTCGGTGATCGGGTGGTTAGTAGCATGTGAACTGATATCAATAGTGAATACTGTCCTCCGTGACCGTCTTTGTTGGTCGGGAATGGAAAGAAAAATGGAAGGAAACAGGTTCAATTCCAGGCTGCCAATACAATCAGGGACCCTTTACAGTTCTAGAATAATGCATTAGAAAAAATTATCTTTTCTATATAAAATAAAAGTTATTTGATGAAAAAGTTCAAAGAATTGACAAAGTTATGGTCATTTGAAGTTCCATAATCTGAATGTTTAACAATTAAACTGTTTGAAACGTAGTTAAGGCATAGTGATGTGTGCTAATGTCATCAGAAACCGACTTGCTACTCGTTATGATGGGGCATTATGCCTCAGTAGGACTCCTGTACAATAAAATCTTTTTGACTGATGCTCATGAGCCTATATCAGGGTAGTTCCAGTCTGAGCACCGATAGTTGAAGACATGTTGTACTGTGTATAATGAGTTTGTTTAAGACTGTGTGTCTTACATCGGTGTTACATTTTTTTGTACCAGATGTGGTTGATACTATGCATGTGTTACCTGGGTGACACATGTTCAATAGACAGGTGGTTATATCTCCATCAGACAATGAAATAATGAGCATTGATCTAATCTGCGTTCATACATCGTTCATGATGTCAGCATTGATCTTATCTGCGTTCATACATCGTTCATACATATAGAACATGATGTCAGCAATCAGCATGTACAGTCTAACCCGGCAAACGTAGTTACATGTATGGGTTGGTTTTCCACTAGCTTCTGAATCTGAAGGGTCATTTTGATACTTTCGACTAAATTTTACTATTTTATAGGCAAAATAACCATAATTTTAAGAGAAGTTGACCCTTAAAACAAAAATCTTGAGGGTCAAATGTGGCTTTTTGGAATTTGCAAGTGTCAAAACCAACCCCTATTTCCGAGTCAAATGGAACCCCTAATTAATATGTATTTAATAAATTATTTTATAAAATAATTAGATACAATGTAAGAGAACTTAATGTCTGACTTCCATCATCATGGCACCATGTGCTACACGAGGAGGTTAACTCATCCATCATCATGGCACCATGGGCTACACGAGGAGGTTAACTCATCCATCATCATGGCACCATGGGCTACACGAGGAGGTTAACTCATCCATCATCATGGCACCATGGGCTACACGAGGAGGTTAACTCATCCATCATCATGGCACCATGGGCTACACAAGGAGGTTAACTCATCCATCATCATGGCACCATGGGCTACACGAGGAGGTGAACTCATCCATCATCATGGCACCATGGACTACACGAGGAGGTGAACTCATCCATCATCATGGCACCATGGACTACACGAGGAGGTGAACTCATCCATCATCATGGCACCATGGACTACACGAGGAGGTGAACTTATCCATCATCATGGCACCATGGACTACACGAGGAGGTTAACTCATCCATCATCATGGCACCATGGACTACAAGAGGAGGTGGACTCATGTTGACAGGATGACCTCTCCTTAAATGGTTTAAATTGATATTGATAGATCATGTTGATGGTCTTTGTAGACAGGTTTCAGAACAGGTACTGGGGTCATTGTTTAGGGGTGGTCGTTGTTTACAGGTGGTCTAACAGGAGTTTGATGGCAAATGTGACCTCTTTATTGTTTTTTAGCTCACCTTGAGCACGAAAGGTGAGCTATTGTGATCACCCTTTTGTCCGTCGTCCGTCGTGCACCGTGTGCCGTCAACAATTGGACTGTTTACACTCTAGAGGTCACAGTTTTCACTTAATCTTTATGAAACTCGGTCACAATGTTTGACTCTATGAAATCTAGGTCAAGTTTGTAACTGGGTCATCTGGGGTCAAAAACTAGGTCACTAGGTCAAATCAAAGAAAAACCTTGTTAACACTCTATAGAGGTCACAATTTTGACATAATCTTAATGAAACTTGGTCACAATGTTTGTCTTTATGAAATCCAGGCCAAGTTCGTAACTGGGTCATCTAGGGTCATAAACTAGGTCACATCAAAGAAAAACCTTGTTAACACTCTAGAGGTCACATTTTTTACACAAACTTTATGAAACTTGGTCACAATGTATGTCTCTATAAAAATCTAGGTCAATTGCGTAATTGAGTCATCTGGGGTCAAAAACTAGGTCACCAGGTCAAATAAAAGAAAAACCTTGTTAACACTCTAGATGTCACATTTTTTACATAATCTTAATGAAACTTGGTCACAATGTATGTCTCTATGTAATCTAGGTCATGTTCGTAATTGGGTCATCTGGGGTCAAAAACTACGTCACTAGGTTATATCAAAGAAAAAACCTTGTTAACACTCTAGAGGTCACATTTTTTACATAATCTTAATGAAACTTGGCCAAAATTTATGTCTCTATGAAATCTAGGTCAAGTTCGTAATTGAGTCATCTGGGGTCAAAAACTAGGTCACCAGGTCAAATCAAAGAAAACCCTTGTTAACACTCTAGAGGTCATATTTATGATGTAATTAGAATAAAACATGGTCACAATATGTGTTTTCATGAGATTTAGGCCAAGTTTGCAACTGGGTCATCTTGGGTCAAAAACTAGGTCACAAGGTCACATTGAAGAAAACCTTGTTAACACTCAAGAGGTGACCTGCTTTACCTAATCTATATGAAACTTAGTCACAATGTGTGTCTGTATAAAATCTAGGTCAAGTTTGTAAATGGGTTATTTGTGGTCAAAAACTAGGTCACAAGGTCACATCAAAGAAAAACCTTGTTTACACTCTAGAGGTAATATTTTTTATGTGATATTAATAACACTTGAGCACAATGTGTGGCTTTATGAAATCTAGGTCCAGTTCGCAACTGGGTCATCTGGGGCCAAATACTTGGTCACTAGGTCACCAGGTCACTGATTCTGCCTAAACTGCTAGTCATCAGGTGAGCGCTATAGGGCCAATGGCCCTTTTGTTTAGAATGGTCAATTTCTGAAAGTGTGTCAATATTGACCTATGAGAGCTCACTATTTCTGAAGGTGTGTCAATGTTGACCAATGAGAGCTCACAAATTCTAGCTATTCACCATCCAGCTACATTTGTATATTAACCTGAGACTTTAACCTGATCATGAAATATGAGATTTCTAGTGTGTGCCACTTAAACATTCTGTGAACTATACTATATATTTGTTTATGGTCACAAAATAACATAACTGGGCAGACAATAAATGCAAAAAGGAGGTACCGTATGAGGCAACACCTCACAGTGAGACCTGAGTCACCTATATAAATTGTTTAAGTAATATAAATGTTTCTTGTTTAACTGTAGGACATTTGGAAATATAATATTTTTACCGGTCATTGGTCACCGTCATTTTATTGGTCATTGACCACCAGAAGTTCATCTAAAAGTCAACAATTTTGGTACATTCACATATTAGGTTGTTATTGTGTTTCGACTGAGACATTCGTAAATGTATGGTCATTTTTTCCCTGCCAGATTCTGACCAATAACCTCTACAGGTTTCCAGGCTGCATAAACATATTTAGTAAAACAGTGGCTGTTGTTTTCACAGTGTGTAAACTAGTTAACTTCCAGTTGTAGCAATAAGGCATACACGTTCAATTGTATAGTCTTGCAATAATACATTGATCAGAAATCAATAGGCGAAATGTTTTTAATCACAAAAAGTCTTACGAGTTGAATTGTATAGTCCTCCAATAAGTCATACAGATGTTTTTAATCACAATAAGTCATACAAGTTGAATTGTATAGTATCCCATTTAGTCATAGAGTGATTTGGTTTATACACAGTGGATACTGACCAATAACCTCTACAGGTTTCCAGGCTGCATAAACTTATTTGGTAAACAATAGCTGCTGCTGTTCTATTGATATATAATTTGTTTACTTCAAATCTGGAAAGAAAGCCGATATAATGAGGAATCATTGTGTTAATGTCACGTACATGATGTACAGTACTTTATAATGCAATGCTTAAATTAAGTTAATTGTTTCCAACAATATTTTCAATTTGAAGAGAAAAAAAACATTTGAAAAGAACATAATTATACTAACTTATTTCCCACCCAACTTGAGATGAACTGGTTGGTAACCTAGAGGTAGTCTTGCATGTATCAGTGCTTTACACCGAGCAAGTTATAGAACCAACTGATCAAAATGACCCTTAATAATCAGCCTCTTAAGTGAAACTCACATGTGTTACCCTAGTGCAGACCCTGGCCCCTAATGGAACCCCACGGAATACTATGTGTAGTTAATTCTCATTGACATTTTGTGAACAAAATAAATGCTATTTTCGACTATACTAATTGTGAGTGTAACAATGTAATTGATTATGCGCTCTAGATAATTGGACAGTTTGTGGTTTCCGAAGTATATATGTATATAATTGGCTGGCTTAGAATTAGAAGGTCGTAAATACTACTTACGACCTTACAAGACTCATGCATATCTGAAGGTGCTTCTTATGAGCCTGTTTTCATGTTGGCCAAACTGACTTTGAAGAAGCTTGATTATCCATAAGTAAAGAGTAGTGTTCTGAGTTGTTGTTCTTGTTTTCTCAAATAATCGATTTTGTTTGTATGACCTTTTCATTCTAAGCCAGCGAAAAATACGATCATGGTGGTATTCAATATTGATCTTATTTAAATAAGGATATAGCCAATCATATCGCCTGTTACTGACCCAGAGTTTAATATGGTGTGATCTGATTGGTTGTCCTTTTCCTTATGTCAAGTATGATCAATATCGAATGCCACCCCTGGGCTGGTATTCACAAAGCATCTTAAGTAAAACTTTAATATTTTGACTTAAGTTAAAAAACTGAGCTGCACATATTTCCCAAGAAACTAAAAATAACCCGTAATAATCGTAATTATTGTAACTCTTTACATAAATTCATAATGCATCTGAGCAATGTAAAAAAATGATTATCTTGATTTTCCTGTTTAGCTGATACAATTAAGGAAATTTTAGACAATTCTTAGTTTTCCCTTAAGATGCTAGATACTAGGAGGTTGTTAGTTCCCTAGCAAAATATTGTTACTATGTTGTGCATTTTGTAACTAATTGGATGGCTTTTAAAGATGATATCAATTGTATGGCAATTAATAGTTTTGCATGATTATTTGTATATTCTGGGGTGATATTCAATATTGATCTTCCTTAATTGACTTAAGGATAAGGACATCCTATCAGATCACACAATATTGAACTATTGGGTACTGTTTTATCAAAGCACTTACGGAAAACTTACGTCCAAATTTAAATTCTTAATTATTCTTTAAAACCTACATATTGGTGACTGATATTGTTTGTACGAGTTCATAGACTGATTATTATTTAGTATTAAACAACCCTTTATCACAATTGGTATCTGAAGAGCTATAAAGAATTTAAATTTGAACGTAAGTTTACGATTGTCGTAAGTGCTTTGGTAAAACAGTACCTTGGTCAGTACCAGCTAGCAGTCTAGCGATATGGTTATTCGCCAATTAAATAAGATCAATATTGAATACCACCCCATGATATATTAGTAGGTGGCTCGATTTTATTGCAGTTAAAAGGAAATTGACCGGCTGGTTCTATTAGAGTACTAGTTTTAGTATTTGGTGAAGCCTGTCTGAGCATACTCTACTTTTATTAAATCTTAAATGTTTTCTTGTCCAGTAAATGGGGCCGTTTCTACCACAGACAAACAAACTCTCGGGGATTTTGGACCACAATGACAATAAAAACTACTTTAAGTACAAATAGATACAGTCACCGCGCTCATAAAAACACAGCAAATTGCCTCTCATGATGAGTTGTACTTCCTTAATGTCTTTTCTGGAAATAAATATAGTCAGGAAATTATCTGAACTGACATCTCAGGGTTTATTCTCCGTCTTAATATGCCTAATATGTCCTTTGTTGTTTAAAAGGTTTCATTGGTTACATGTTTACATTGACTGTGGTTATGTGTTTCATGTTTTCATTGACAGGTTACATGGTTTCATTGACTGGTTATATGTTTTCATTGACTGGTTACATGGTTTCATTGACTGGTTACATGGTTTCATTGACTGGTTACATGTTTACATTGACTGGTTACATGTTTTCATTGACTGATTACATGTTTTCATTGACTGGTTGCATGTTTTTATTGACTGGATACATGTTTTCATTGAATGGTTACATGTTTTCATTGACTGGTTACATGTTTTCATTGACTGGTTATGTGGTTTCATAGACTGGTTACAGGTTTTTATTGACTGGTTACTTGTTTTCATTGACTGGTTACATGGTTTCATTGACTGGTTACATGTTTTCATTGACTGGTTGCATGTTTTTATTGACTGGATACATGTTTTCATTGACTGGTTACATGTTTTCATTGACTGGATACATGTTTTCATTGACTGGTTACATGTTTTTATTGACTGGTAACATGTTTTCATTGACTGGATACATGTTTTCATTGACTGGTTACATGTTTTCATTGACTGGATACATGTTTTTATTGACTGGATACATGTTTTCATTGACTGATTACATGTTTTCATTGACAGGTTACATGTTTTCATTGACTGGTTACATGTTTTCATTGACTGGTTACATGTTTTCATTGACTGGTTACCTGTTTTCATTGACGTGGTTATATGTGTTCATTGACTGGTTACATGTTTACATTGACTGGTTACATGGTTTCATTGACTGGTGACTAATTTGTTTAACTGGTTACATGTTTTCATTGACTGGTTACATAATGTTTTCATTGACTGGTTACATGTTTTCATTGGTTGGTTACATGATTTCATTGACTGGTTTCATGTTTTCATTGACTGGTTACATGTTTTCATTGACTGGTTACATGTTTTCATTGACTGGTTACATGTTTTCATTGACTTGTTACAGTTTCATTGACTGGTTACATAATGTTTTCATTGACTGGTTACATGTTTTCATTGACTGTTACATGTTTTCATTGACTGGTTACATGTTTTCATTGACTGGTTACATGTTTTCATTGACTGATTACATGTTTTCATAGACTGGTTACATGTTTTCATTGACTGGTTTCATGTTTACATTGACCGGTTACATGTTTTCATTGACTGATTACAGTTTCATTGACTGGTTTCATGTTTACATTGACTGGTTTCATGTTAACATTGACCGGTTACATGTTTTCATTGACTGATTACAGTTTCATTAACTGGTTTCATGTTTTCATTGACTGGTTACATGTTTTCATTGACTGGTTACATGGTTTCATTGACTGGTTACTTGTTTTCATTGACTGGTTTCATGTTTTCATTGACTGATTACATGTTTTCATTGACTGGTTTCATGTTTTCATTGACTGGTTACATGTTTTCTTTGACTAGTTACAGTTTCATTGACTGGTTTCATGTTTTTATTGACTGGATACATGTTTTCATTGACTGGTTACATGTTTTCATTGACTGGTTACAGTTTCATTGACTGGTTTCATGTTTACATTGGCTGGTTTCATGTTTACATTGACCGGTTACATGTTTTCATTGACTGATTACTGTTTCATTGACTGGTTTCATGTTTTCATTGACTGGTTACATGGTTTCATTGACTGGTTACTTGTTTTCATTGACTGGTTTCATGTTTTCATTGACTGATTACATGGTTTCATTGACTGGTTACATGTTTTCAATGACTGGTTTCATGTTTTCTTTGACTAGTTACATGTTTTCATTGACTGGTTACATGGTTTCATTGACTGGTTTCATGTTTTCATTGACTGATTAACATGTTTTCTTTGACTGGTTTCATGTTTTTATTGACTGGTTTCATGTTTTCATAGACTGACTACATGTTTTCATTGACTGGTTACCTGGTTTCATTGACTGATTACATGTTTTCATTGACTGGTTACATGTTTTCATTGACTGGTTACATGGTTTCATTGACTGGTTTCATGTTTTCATTGACTGGTTACATGGTTTCATTGACTGGTTACATGGTTTCATTGACTGGTTACATGTTTTCATTGACTGGTTACATGTTTTCATTGACTGGTTACATGTTTTCATTGACTGGTTACATTGTTTCATTGACTGGTTATATGGTTTCATTGACTGGTTACATCTGCAAGCTGTGTTGGATGTTATGTCCACTGTCAATAATTTTGTTTAATTATATAATATATTTTAATATATGTTTTGATAATTTAACTCATGTAGATGTACAGTGAGTATGAACAAATCTTAGTTTATCACATAACGTGCGGTCCAGCAGTGCTGTAGCCAAGCCAGAAATATTGTTCTGCACTCCTAGAGTGTGCAATAAATATTAAGATTAGTCTGAAGCGACGTAAGCCAATCCATGCCTTGTTAGCTCATGATGTCAGGATTAATACCAACGTCACCATGCTGTCGCGCTCATTGTACCTTTGAATTTTATCGGAAACATATGCAGTGTACTTCATCATTTTGAATGGTAATGAGCGTTCTCTAAGGTTATGTGATAAATAGAATCCTAAATTCGTACTCATTACATACAATTTTTATTAAACTCGTATTAAACTTTTTACCACTCATTTAAAAAGACTCGTATGTAATGAGCACTCATGCAAGATCCTCTATTTATACCAATTCATTTAATGATGATAGTAAAACTTGTTTTACAATATATATTAATCAATTGCGATACCTTGTACATGGTAGAATTGATTGCCATGAGGGAATTTGACAAAAAATGAAAATCTGATGTATTCTATTTACAGCTATTAATGGTTTAATACTTGTTGATGCTGGGGCCATACAATTACTGATACCATTGTTATATCATGATGTCTTCTATTTACAGCTATTAATGGTTTAATACTTGTTGATGCTGGGGCCGTACAATTACTGATAACATTGTTATATCATGATGTGTCTTCTATTTACAGCTATTAATGGTTTAATACTTGTTGATGCTGGGGCCGTACAATTACTGATACCATTGTTATATCATGATGTGTCTTCTATTTACAGCTATTAATGGTTTAATACTTGTTGATGCTGGGGCCGTACAATTACTGATAACATTGTTATATCATGATGTGTCTTCTATTTACAGCTATTAATGGTTTAATACTTGTTGATGCTGGGGCCGTACAATTACTGATAACATTGTTATATCATGATGTGTCTTCTATTTACAGCTATTAATGGTTTAATACTGGTTGATGCTGGGGCCGTACAATTACTGATACCATTGTTATATCATGATGTCTTCTATTTACAGCTATTAATGGTTTAATACTGGTTGATGCTGGGGCCGTACAATTACTGATACCATTGTTATATCATGATGTCTTCTATTTACAGCTATTAATGGTTTAATACTGGTTGATGCTGGGGCCGTACAATTACTGATACCGTTGTTATATCATGATGAGGTAGAAATACAATGTAACGCATGCGGCTGTATAACCACCTTAGCTACCACAGGTTAGTACAAGATATGTGGGCTGATCAAAATTGCTTTAAAACTCTACAAATATTGAATGAATGTGGGCTGATAAAAAAGTTGATGAACTCTTTAAAATGCGTGAAAACTCTAAAATTGAATGAATTTGGGCTGATGAAAAAGTTAATAATTACAATAAAATGTTTTTAAACTCTACAATTAGTGTAGGAATGTGGGCTGATAAAAAAGTGTTACGGCAAATATACGAATAATAAATGCATGCGGGGTGATTGAAAATCTGCTGTTAATTGCATGAAAACTCTACAAATAGTGAATTATGTCAAGTTGATGATATGGGGTAATCAAAATGTTTTAAGACAAACTGCGAAATGTTTCAATATTTTACTGTGAATTAATGGCATGGGGTGGTCATAGAGTTTTAAGATGAATTCTGTAAAAATGTAATACAGTAGAATATCGATGCCTCGAACAGTACTTGCCTCGAATACCTAGATGCCTCGAACAGTACTTGCCTTGAATACGTAGATGCCTCGAACAGTACTTGCCTCGAATACCTAGATGCCTCGAACTGGTTCTTGGTCCCGGCAAATCTCTTCTTTATTCATATAGTGAAACAATAGATCACTCGAACAATATCTAGGTCGAACACTCGAACTGATTGGACGGTCCCTCGCTATAATTTACCTGTAGATGGGTCGAACAATGCAAGTTTTCGCACCTTTCATTAAGTGTTGAACTCCATTGTTCGACCGCGGGTAGTCGGCGACAGGTGTATTAACAAGTTGTGATAATTACTGTATAGATGTATACCTAATTGTTTGCATCGTATAACGAGTTTTTGAGAAACTTAAACACTTATAGATCCATTTAATAGCTAACGAAGGCCAACCATGAAATTATACTTTAATAAATTTTTGTGAAAAAAGATTCAGAAGCAACAAGATATCAGAATAAAATAATCAATCTTTAAAGTTCTCATACGTCAAAAGTGTTTGTTTCAGTATCATTTATTTATTGGTAATCAAACTTGACATTGAACATGATAATAATTCCTGACTCGCTGCTTTATATAAATCCGGTATATAACAAGTTACCGTAGTAAGACTTGTAAACATTCGAAGTGCTTGCCAAAGATAAATCAGATTTCAGGTCAATTTTGTCTAAATTTATTATGTTTTATTATTATAATGAATAATATTAAAAAAGATACACGTGCATTATGCAAGTGAAGTAATTATGCAATGCACACATGGATTTCCATGCCGACATCAGTTCGAACTTATACTGTGAATACCATAGATGCCTCAAACACCCTAGATGCCTATTTTCCTGGTCTGAAGATAGTTCGAGGCATCAAAGTTCTACTGTATTTTATAAAAAGTGAATGTTTATATTTATGAAATTTCACCACCCGAAAGAATTTTTCATTTGCAACCTTCAACGAGCATCATTGTTACTCCACTATGTTTATTCAAACTTTGAGCATCATTGTTACTCGACGATGTTTATTTAAACTTTGAGCATCATTGTTACTCTACTATGTTTATTCAAACTTTGAGCATCATTGCTACTCGACGATGTTTATTTAAACTTTGAGCATCATTGTTACTCGACGATGTTTATTTAAACTTTGAGCATCATTGTTACTCCACTATGTTTATTCAAACTTTGAGCATCATTGTTACTCCACTATGTTTATTCAAACTTTGAGCATCATTGTTACTCGACAATGTTTCGGGTATACTTGTAGATGTCACCAAGAGGATGATTGCTGAGAAAAATGGAATCCCGGGATTACTACAGTTGATTCAATCTACCGATCTCCGAGTACAACGAAATGCAGCCGGATCTCTCCTTAATCTAACACATATACGTAAGTAGAGAAAGCCTTCATGTAGGAGGGGCTTGTGTATGCAGGTTTGTGTAGGCAGGGCGTGTGTAGGCGGGGTTTGTGCAGGCAGGGGCTTGTGTAGACAGGGCTTGTGTAGGCGGGGCTTGTGTGGGCGGAATTTGTGTAGGCCGGGCTTGTGAAGCGGGGCTTGTGTGGGCGGGTTTGTGTAGGCAGGGCTTGTGTGGGATTTGTGTAGGCAGGGCTTGTGAAGCGGGGCTTGTGTGGGGGGGGTTGTGTAGGCAGGGCTTGAGTGGGCAGGATTTGTGTAGGCGGGGCTTGTGAAGCGGGGCTTGTGTGGGCAGGATTTGTGTAGGCGGGGCTTGTGTAGGTGGAGCTTCATGTAAATTTGTTTTGTCCCTGGAGATTGTACCTTGGTGGTCAACTTTTCAATGTTTCTGTGTCTTTAGGTAAATGCTAAAATTTGGTGCTTATTTTTTTCTTCTCAAAATGCTAGTCCACAGCACATGTCCACATAGGTCAAATACTAAATAACTAAAAAAATGCCGATGTGTCGCAAGTTATTTAAATGTCAGTGTGGTAGTTTGTGGGATATGCAGGCAACTATACCAAATTGAAATTTTATTTTATTTTTGCAATACACCAATACGTAAGGCAGCACCTTTAATGTGAGGCGAAATATCAAAACAAACCAATTGTTTATACTATATTGAGATTCCCCTGTACTTATTTCAGAGTCCAATCGTGATGATATTGTGCTGGACGGTGCCGTCACCTACTGTAAATCGCTTAATTTTTGCGAGAGTTTTATTTTCGCAAATATTCGCGAGGGTTGTTGCCACGCGAAATCATGATTCTCGCTAAAAATTTGTTACAAATTTAGTTTATTTTCGCGTATCCGATATTGAGTACGTCCGAAAACACGTTCACTTCGAGCTTTTAAGACGTTCCAATACGTATCTTTAGTTTACAGATGCACAATGAACTAACATGAATGCGGACACTAATAATATCACCTTTAAAATAATGTAAGTACGCCCCTACAATCATTTTACATATGATAAAGTGAACGTGTTTTCGGACGTACTCAATATCGGATACGCGAAAATAAACTAAATTTGTAACAAATTTTTAGCGAGAATCATGATTTCGCGTGGCAACAACCCTCGGAAAAACAATTAGCATTCGTAAACAAACTCGACAGCCTATTTGCAAAACACGTGTCGTCACGTGACGTGTGATATTTATCGGCATATTTTCTAGCTAGTCGAATATGCATTGTGTTTTTTTCAATTAATCTTTACATGTTTTAGCGCATAAGATATGCAATGATGCGATTTAACATTGTACATTGTATTCAGGTCTCTGGATTACCATTTAAAATGCCTTTAAATATCACGAATCGTCTAAAACTATAGTGTCTGATTTAGACATCAATGCAGGCTCGCATGTAAGCATATTTTTTTAATTATTTTTAAAAGTAGCAAGTTTTATCGATGGGACATAATTTTGATACTCTATATTGATCAATAATTGTTGTTTGTACAAGCGCCGGTCGTATAATATGTGTCTCTCAATAAAACTGCAAATTGGCGGATTATACCACGACTGGGTATATGGATAGCTTGTTTGGTGTTAAAATGACACCATGTTAATTACGATTTCCAGTAAATAAACAGTAAATATAATTATGCAGGTATATACGCTCGTACATGTAGCATATTGCGTCTGTAAGACTCGCAAATTAAATATTTTCTGCGCTACAAATTTGCGAATTTAACATTTGCGATGACGCGAATTCAACATTCTCGCGAAAAATAAAATCTTGAATTTTTCGGAAAAAACGCGAAATAAAGGTTACGCGAAAATTAAGTGATTTACAGTATACTATATTGAGATTCCCCTGTACTTATTTCAGAATCCAATCGTGATGATATTGTACTGGACGGTGCCGTCACCTATACTTTGTTGAGATTCCCGTGTACTTATTTCAGAATCCAATCGTGATGATATTGTACTGGACGGTGCCGTACCTATACTTCATTGAGATTCCCCTGTACTTATTTCAGATTCTAATCATGATGATATTGTACTGGACGGTGCCGTCACCTATACTTTATTGAGATTCCCCTGTACTTATTTCAGATTCTAATCATGATGATATTGTACTGGACGGTGCCGTCACCTATACTTTATTGAGATTCACGTGTACTTATTTCAGAGTCTAATCGTGATGATATTGTACTGGACAGTGCCGTCACCTATACTTTGTTGAGATTCCCGTGTACTTATTTCAGAATCCAATCGTGATGATATTGTACTGGACGGTGCGGTACCTATACTTCATTGAGATTCCCCTGTACTTATTTCAGAGTCTAATCGTGATGATATTGTACTGGACGGTGCTGTCACCTATACTTTATTGAGATTCCCCTGTACTTATTTCAGAATCTAATCGTGATGATATTGTACTGGACGGTGCCGTCACCTATACTTTATTGAGATTCCCCTGTACTTATTTCAGAGTCTAATCGTGATGATATTGTACTGGACGGTGCCGTCACCTATACTTTATTGAGATTCCCCTGTACTTATTTCAGAGTCTAATCGTGATGATATTGTACTGGACGGTGCCGTCACCTATACTTTATTGAGATTTCCCTGTACTTATTTCAGAATCTAATCGTGATGATATTGTACTGGACGGTGCCGTCACCTATACTTTATTGAGATTCCCCTGTACTTATTTCAGAGTCTAATCGTGATGATATTGTACTGGACGGTGCCGTCACCTATACTTTATTGAGATTCCCCTGTACTTATTTCAGAGTCTAATCGTGATGATATTGTACTGGACGGTGCCGTCACCTATACTTTATTGAGATTCCCCTGTACTTATTTCAGAGTCTAATCGTGATGATATTGTACTGGACGGTGCGGTACCTATACTTTATTGAGATTCCCCTGTACTTATTTCAGAGTCTAATCGTGATGATATTGTACTGGACGGTGCCGTCACCTATACTTTATTGAGATTCCCCTGTACTTATTTCAGAGTCTAATCGTGATGATATTGTACTGGACGGTGCCGTCACCTATACTTTATTGAGATTCCCCTGTACTTATTTCAGAGTCTAATCGTGATGATATTGTACTGGACGGTGCCGTCACATATACTTTATTGAGATTCCCCTGTACTTATTTCAGAGTCTAATCGTGATGATATTGTACTGGACGGTGCCGTCACCTATACTTTATTGAGATTCCCCTGTACTTATTTCAGAGTCTAATCGTGATGATATTGTACTGGACGGTGCCATCACCTATACTTTATTGAGATTTCCCTGTACTTATTTCAGAGTCTAATCGTGATGATATTGTACTGGACGGTGCGGTACCTATACTTTATTGAGATTTCCCTGTACTTATTTCAGAGTCTAATCGTGATGATATTGTACTGGACGGTGCCATCACCTATACTTTATTGAGATTCCCCTGTACTTATTTCAGAGTCTAATCGTGATGATATTGTACTGGACGGTGCGGTACCTATACTGGTACAGGTTCTACAAGCTACCACGGATCATGATATGCAGTACTATTGTTGTGCAATGCTAAGTAACCTAGCAATCAACGAGAAACACCGTGCCATGATGGTCGCTGTTGGTTGCCATGACATTCTTGAACTGATGATGGGGTTACTTATGTCTAAATCAGAAAGGGTTTGTGTTGCTAGAGTTACTTGTACTTAATATTCAGAGCTAAGTGTTTGCACAAAGCTGAAAGCATGTTAAGGGAAAACTTAAATATTTCTACTTAAGTTAAAAAATTCAGCTGCACATATTAACCAAGAAACGAAGAATAACCCATGTTTTCTTTGTGATTATTGTAGCTCTTTACATAATGCTTCTAAATTATGTAAAACATAGTTAATCTTGATTTTTCTATTTAGCTGACACACTTAAGGAAATTTTAAGATTTTAAGAAAATTCTAAGTTTTCCCTTATTATATAATAAAATGCTTTGTGAATACCACTCCTGACTACTGTTCAATTTTGAACGTACTGGATCGTGATGCTGTATCCCACGGTCACTCTTCAATGAAAAATATTCCACTATGAGTTTCTATATAATTAGGATAAGGATATCTCACACAAGGGGCCGAAATTTAACCACGGACAAGGCTTGCTGAGGTTTGATAAGGATATCTCACCTTCAGGACCAAAATTTCAACCCTGGACTCAGCAAGCTGTTTAAAAATGTTTTCTAGAACAGAACATACGGTACATGTACATGTTATGAACATTATTACAAATGTCATACATTGACAGTCTCAAGGGGGATTCTTCAAAGTAATTTTAGACAGTGAGAATCATATTGACAATATGTTCGTATTCATAGCAATCATGTAGGGTGTCAATATTCCTGATTTATCCGGAATTCCTGATTTATCTATCCTGAATGAGCTATGATTTCTGACCAAAATAAAGGTTATTTGATGAAGATATCTCAAGAAATAGCCAAGTTATGGTCAATTGGTCCCGGGGGAATTAGATATTTGCAATTTTTTTATGTCTAAATCCCCACCCAGGAGACAATGCTTACTGTCTAAATCCCCAGCGTGGGGCATAGTTTTTCATCCAGGTACTTTAATAAAAACACGAATAAAAGTATCACTGTCGTCTATCGCGGTGTCGAAATTCCCGGACGAAAGTCAATTCCCCAGGACTCGGAGTCGATAAGGTCGTCTAATTCCCGCCTGTCGGGAAGATTCGTCTGTCTAATTCCCCCTGAATCCCCCCCCCCTGGCGGGCATAATATTGACTGGTGCATTACTGTCTTGTATGATTTAATTATATGCAGATATAACATTATATATTTGTATGATTTAATTATATGCAGATAAAATCATTAATATTCATAGGGAATTTAATTTCATGGGTTTTGTAGATGACTTCCACCATGAAATTAAATCCCCAATGAATAAGTATACAAATAAATATGTCAAGTTTACAGTGGCTGACACACTTACTTTCAAGTTCAGTCAGGTACAAGACTGGGTTTTTGGGAAGTTTATTTGCATAAATCAACATGTAATAAAACAATTATTATATCTGTTTGATTTTTAGCTCACCTGTCACAAAGTGACAGAGTGAGCTTTTGTGATCACTCTTCGTCCGTCGTCCGTCGTCCGTCGTCCGTCCGTCGTCCGTCGTCCGTCCGTCCGTCCGTCAACAATTGGCTTGTGTAGACACTAGAGGTCACAATTTTAGCCTAATCTTTATGAAACTTGGTCACAATGATCATCTCAACAAAATCTAGGCCAAGTTCGATATTGGGTCATCCGGGGTCAAAAACTAGGTCACTAGGTCAAATTATAGAAAAACCTTGTGTAGTCACTAGAGGTCACAATTTTGACTTAATCTTTATGAAACTTGGTCACAATGATCATCTTGACAAAATCTAGGTCAAGTTCGATATTGGGTCATCCGGGGTCAAAAACTAGGTCACAAGGTCAAATCATAGAAAAACCTTGTGTAGTCACTAGAGGTCACAATTTTGACTTAATCTTTATGAAACTTGGTCACAATGATCATCTCGACAAAATCTAGGTCAAGTTTGATATTGGGTCATCCGGGGTTAAAAACTAGGTCACAAGGTCAAATCATAGAAAAACCTTGTGTAGTCACTAGAGGTCACAATTTTGACTAAATCTTTATGAAACTTTGTCACAATGATCATCTCGACAAAATCTAGGTCAAGTTCGATATTGGGTCATAAGGGGTTAAAAACTAGGTCACAAGGTCAAATCATAGAAAAACCTTGTGTAGTCACTAGAGGTCACAATTTTGGTCTAATCTTTATGAAACTTGGTCACAATAATCATCTCAACAAAATCTAGGCCAAGTTTGATATGGGGTCATCTGGGGTCAAAAACTAGGTCACTAGGTCAAATCATAGAAAAACCTTGTGTAGTCACTAGAGGTCACAATTTTGACTCAATCTTTATGAAACTTGGTCACAATGGTCATCTCAACAAAATGTAGGTCAAGTTTGATATTGGGTCATCTGGGGTGAAAAACTAGGTCACAATGTCAAATAATAGAAAAACTTTGTGTAGTCACTAGAGGTCACAATATTGGCCTAATCTGTATGAAACTTGGTCACAATGATCATCTTAACAATATCTAGGTCAAGTTTGATATTGGGTCATCTTGGGTCAAAAACTAGGTCACATGGTTAAATCATAGAAAAACCTTGTGTAGTCACTAGAGGTCACAATGTCGACCTTATCTTTATGAAACTTGGTCACAATGATCATCTCAACAAAATCTAGGCCAAGTTTGATATTGGTTTATCTGGGGTCAAAAACTAGGTCATTAAGTCAAATCATATAAAAACCTTGTGTAGTCACTAGAGGTCAAAATATTGGCCTTATCTGTATGAAACTTGGTCACAATGATCATCTCTACAAAATCTAGGTCAAGTTCGACAGGTGAGCGACCTAGGGCCCTTTGGGCCCTCTTGTTGAAAATTTGCTGTTAATTTGTGTGAATTTTGACCTTGCTATTTATCATGGACTCTGAAATCCTTGAAATTAGTCCCCTCGAAATGGTCTTTTTCACAGAAACCAGGAAATGTTGTCCCATTGAAATTAAACGATTCACAGTATATGTATTATGTATTTGTATGATTTATAGGTGAAGTGTCAAGCTTGTTATGTGCTGCGTAATTTGGCCTCTGATGGTAAGACTTAGTATTCTTTATTGTCAAAATATTAATTAGACCGACATTAAAGGTTATTTCCAAGGAAGTGTATCCATACAGGGATTCCACTAGCTCCTGAATCAGAAGGCTCATTTTGATATGTTACACTAAATTTTAGCATTTTATAGGCAAAATACCCGTGATTTTAAGAGAAAATGACTCTTGAGGGTCAAAATGTAGCTTTTTGGAAATTTCAAGGGTCAAAACCCCTACTCCAGGGGTCAAATGGAACCGCTGTTCATAATATAATGAAAATGATTGGTAATTATAAAAAATTGATCAAACAATTGAAATAAATTAATTAAATTTTTAAGTTAAATACTTTTCTTGTCCATTACTTGAATTGAAATTATTTTCAATATAGTAGCACTATCTCAGTGGTAATGTACCGGACTGTCAATCCAGAGGTCGTGGTTTCAATCCCTGGCGTGGGAAATGGATATTTCTGAATTTCTATACATAGTATTGCCTGCTATATCTGACAATGTGGGCTGTTAAGTATCTGGTTAAAGGTGCCAGGAAGCTGTGTATCGGTGCTATACACCGGGCACATGAAAGAACCAGTCTGTCTATTTGAAATAAAAGCTAGGCATACCTGCGTCCTTGAGGCTGCAACACAACTATGTAAAGCGATCTTTGAACGTGTTTCATGATAAGGGGGCTATATAAATCTGACATTCATTCATTCATTTAATTGTATAATAAAATGCTTGATTTACAAATAAAGTTGTTTTCTTAATCAAACTCCTATACATACAATGTCATGTATTTACTATAATATTATTGAATGTATTCAAAGCTGGTGTGTATAATTATTGGCTTTGTGTTCATATTTTTGTTGTCACAGCATTCTCGTTGTCATGGAATCAGGTTGTCATGGACTTTTGGTTGTATGATAATCCTGGTTGTTTTGGAAACCTGATTGTCATGGAATCATGGTTGCCATGGTAACTATAGTTGTCATGGATTCCTGGAAACTGAAATGTCATGGATACAATGGTTGTCATGGAGTCCAATTTGTCATAGAAACCTGTTTGTTATGGAATCTGGATTGTCATGGAATCCTTGTTTTCATGGAATCCTGGTTGTCATGGAATCCTAGTTGTCATGGTTTTCAATGTTTTATGATCACATCAACTTTTTTTCCAGCTGACAATCAATGTTTGATAGTGAAGTATAAAGGTTTATCAGCTCTACATAGATGTATACGTCATTCCAAACGGGACACAAAGTCTGCTGCTATGGCATGCTTACGTAACCTGTCTATTCATAAAGCAAACGAGGTAACTATAGCAACGATATATGACTACATTACCACTGTGCTAACTTCAGGGGTGTCAATATTCCTGGTACATCCTGAATTCCAGATTTTTCATTCCTATGCTATGATATCTAGCCAAGAAATGGCAAAGTTATGGTCAATATTCTAATGTCTGAAGGATTTCATTCAATACAAACTGAGTTAAATATGGAAACAATGTGGTTGTAGTGACATGAAGGCATCTTGTTTGGCTAAAATGGTTGGCACATATGGTTTTCAGGATTTTTAATTTGGCTCTGTTGACACCCCTGTAACTTTAAACACAACTTTTTTGCTGAAAATGATATACTGTACAACCTCTGTAGACCAACACCCTTAAGGAGCTGCAAATATTGGCTTTTGTTTAGAGGTTGTTGCTCTACAGAGGTTAAATTTATAGTAAATATAGGCTTAGTGAAATTTTAAGGTGTTGTTAAAGAGAGGTTGTGGCTCTACAGGTGTAGTGGCCGATCTGGAAAGGTTATACTGTATTCATTGCTAGAAGCTTGTAATATATTAATGCATAAAGGTTGTGGACCAAGTTAATTTGTTCGGATTATACTATGTAACTTTAATTAAAATGAAATCAGTTTTTTTTCAGTTTTCAAAAATTGCATCACCTGAGGTTGTCTACCTTAATTTGTTCCACAACATTTACATGTTTTCAATCATTTAGGAATATTAATTAAAAAATACTGTAAACCATTTTACCGTACTTTGGCGAATACTAACTTTCGCATTTTACTGAGTGTCAGCATATTCGCGACCACAAATTTTCACATTTTTAAGTTTCCCAGCAATGTCCATATTAATGTTTTTAGCACTTTCGCGGCAACTTAATTTCTCAAAATTCTACCACTCGCTAACTCCACGAAATTAAATTGCACAAAATAATTTCTAGGTGTACAGTAATGAAAATGTTGGTGCGTTTTATCATTATAATGAAGTTGTGTCATGAACTATGATGTGTAGTAATTAAATGTTGAAATTGAATTTTAGTTTATACTGTCGAGAGTGATTAATATGAGTTGGAAAAACTTGTTTCACAATCGACTACAAACTGTCAATTTAGATTATTATATATTATATTTTACTCTGGCATAATCAATCATTTCTTTATGTTTATTCTAGGGTCCACTAATGTCTACTGAAATTCTTGGAGATATTTTTGAAGTTCTTTGTGACTCTTCTATGGTGGAGGCTCAAAGACATGCTGCCGGTACCATACGTAACCTCTGTGTAGGAGATCATATCAGGGTAGGTAACCTGTGTGATACTGTAATACAGTAACGCATGATTTAGCTCCCTTTGTGGATTACAAGAAAAGTGATGATGTACCAAGTAAAAAGTCTAGTTTCAGGCATGCGTCCGTTCAGCTGTCTGTCCATTCTCAGATCATTGAGTCACAAGTCAGTTGTTACAGACTAGCATATTAAGTAAAGTGGTTGTTCAATGTGTATCTACTTTTAATGAATATCTTCTTAGTTAGATTTTCCCTTAAAATTGGCTGACAATTTAGAACAGGGGAGGTAAGTATCATGCTATTAGGAACTATGGATTGGTTGACCTAATACATTTAAAATTGACACACCTTCTGGCATAGAGAGCTCTCATTGGTCATTATTGACACACCTTCATGCATAGTGAGCTCTCATTGGGCAAAATTGACAAACCTTCTTGTATAACAACTCTCATTGGTCAATATTGACACACCTTCATGTATAATGAGCTCTGATTGGTTAATCATCATATATATTACAGGAGCTGACAGACCATGGATGTGTAGAGAAACTAGGTTGTGTATTGTTACACATTGAATCTCGTCCGACAGTACTGGCCGAGGTTACCGCTGCTATAGCCGTGATGGCCGATGATGGTAGGCTCAGATTTATATTTGTCTGACATAATTATGGAAATAGTTAGTCTTCATTGGTCAAAATTGACACACCTTTCTGACATAAATTAATTTTCTTTCATTGATCGATGTTGATTTATAATCGCTGAATTATCACCTTGGCCCGTATTTATAAAGCAACCCAGTCACCCATTTATGTCAACATATTATGTCACCCATTTATGTCATCCATTTTTGGCAACAATTTATACCACTCATTTATGTCATCAATTTATATCAACTGTATGTTTAAAATATTTTATGTCAGTTATTTATGTCACCAGTTTATGTCAGTTATATATGTCACAAGTTTATGTCAGTTATATATTATGTCACTAGTTTATATCAGTTATATATGTCACCAGTTTATGTCAGTTATATATGTCACCAGTTTATGTCAGTTATATATGTCACTAGTTTATGTCAGTTATTTATGTTATTTCAGATCTCGTAAAACATGAGCTGATGATGATGCATGATGGGAAGGTGTTTGTGAAGTTGGTTACCATGGCGACACTATCAACAAGTACAGAAGTTCAATATAACAGTGCAGGCATTCTAGGACAACTGGCATTGATAGGTATTACATAAAGTACAAGTACTCAGGCGTATTACAATTCCGGAATAATCCGGAAATCGGGATTTGCTGCTTTAGAAAGACTGATTTTTACTGCACAAAATAAAAGTTATTTGATGAAAAAAATCAAAGAATTGACAAAGTTATGGTTATTTGAAGTTCCATAATCTGAATTTTAACAATAGAACAATGTTTGAAACCTAGTTAAGGTGTAGGGATGTGTGCTAATGGCACCCGAAACAGACTTGCGACTCGTTTTCAGGATTGGGCATTATGCCTCAGTAGGACCCCTGAAGTATTATGGTAGACAGTAGCCTACCTGACCACCAGGGTACTGCTTTATCAAAACACTCTACAAAAATCTTGATCTTACGTTGAAATTTTGAACTTGCGTCGAAATTTCAATTCTTTATAATTCTACAACAACTGCTAAGTGTGGTAAATGGATCTGCAATACTAATGACGATTCAGTCAATGAACTCATACAAACCATATCGATCTTCAATTTGTATTTGTTAAAGAGTTATAAAATATCAACTAAGACACCGAGTGTAAATGTAGCGACACAATCGAAGCAGGTTATTTTTAAGATTTATTTATTAGACTGACATTTTTGTAAAAGCCTTCTTCAGGGTAAAAATGTTGTGAAATTGTCTATCGAAGTATGAAAATCCGGTACTTTTTGACCACGTGATCGTGATCTAAAAAAGAGTTATAAAGAATAAGAATTAATATTTGAACATTAGTTTCATATTTCCCTAAAGGGGCATGCCCTGGAACTAAAGTGACTTGAATAGCAATCAAATTGGTATCATTTTAAATACCTAAGTCTTATAATGAAAACCCTGTAAAAAAGTTACGAAATATCCCGCTAGTTTTTGAAGAAAAAAATATTTCAAGAGTAACTTAATATCGTCGTCGTCAATAAAACAATAAAAGTCTGACAGCCTTTTATTCAAATCGATATACAAAATATCAAAGCGCGCATTATAGGGTAAATTTGTAAGTCAAATTCTTCTTTGACTTTTCTGTAATAGTTGGTTTTACTAGCGATAAATTTTGTTGTATGGAAACCAAGACACTCCAGTTTCTGGGCATGCCCCTTTAAGTGCTTTGATAGAACAGTACCCAGGTTCTCAAGTAGAGCTATTGTAATCGCCCTATGCCAAGGGGACAAGTTGTGTGAAGAGACGACACTTGGGATTGAAAGAGGGGTCAAGGTCACCATCACTAAAAATAAAAAAAACGTTTTCACTCAATAACTTTTGTGAACACAACTTGCAGTGAATATATTGCTTATGTGAAGACGTCACTTGCAATTGATAGCGGACTAATGGGGGTCGAGGTCACAGTTACTATAAATAGATAAATTGTTTTTGCTCCATATCATAAGTTGGGAATGAGATAATTATGATCAATGAATCTTGCTATGTAGGTAGCTTTTGTGAAGACAACAATTGGGATTGGAAGTAGGACTCTGTGGATCAAGGTCTCTGTTAACCGGTTTTCTTGTAATGTCTGCTTCTTGTGTTGACTTTGTTTATTTTGTACATGTATGTTATAAATTTGGATATAGAGAAAAATCTTTTGTGCATCTCAAACATTTCTCATGGTACAAAAACCAAACTTTCACATAACTTATGTTAAGAATATTGTTTGTATTCAATAATTTTTGGCACAATTAGTTTCCTTCCGGCGGGGGATATGGCTGTCTGTGACTGCTTCTTGGCCACTGGGTAAAGGGGAGCATTATGGGTTATTCTTGCTCTGAGATATTAAGCAGAGGTGCAGAGGGGAATCACACTCAGGACCTCTAGATCCCAAAAGATGTGCCCTACCTCCAGACCACAATTCCCCACAAAGATTTTCTATCTGTTATTTCCTCTTGTTTTGTTTTTCAGCAATCCCCACACAACTGAAAACCGAGAACCTACAGGGTATAGTGTTGTACATTGATAAATTCCTGAAATCTCAAGATTCAAACTTTAATCATATTGCATTATGGACATTGGTACAAATGTTAAAAGGTAAGTTTTAAAAAAGAAAATTATATTTTTTTTATTTTTTAAGTTGATATTATACAAACTGTAAAATCACATATTTTTTTCGCGAGGTCAAAATTTCGCGAATTCTCTTAAAGTAGTTTGCGAGGTTCGAAATGTTCGCGAGTTTTAAACTTCTGAAAGAGTTACTATCAGTGTTTTACTGCCTATGTTTAAGTTCGCAAACATAAATTTTCACGAATTAATCAATGTCGCGAAAATAGCGAAAATCAATCCATCGCGAAAATTTGTGATTTTACAGTATCACATTGACAACTGAAACTAACTGACTTAGGCCAGAGTTCTTTTATTTTTCGTTACTCGGACCCTCCTGCCCAATTTTTTGGCATTTTTAAAAAATTTTTTTTTTGAAAAACTGGCAAAAAATTGCATATAATGTTTTGATGATAAATGGACCAGCCTTGTATTGTTATTTCATTATTTTGTTAGCTCACCTGTCACAAAGCTTTTGTGATCACTCTTCGTCCGTCCGTCAGTCCGTCCGTCCATCAACAATTGGCTTGTGTAGACACCAGAGGTCACAATTTTAGCCTAATCTTTATGAAACTTGGTCACAATGATTATCTCAACAAAATCTAGGCCATGTTCGATATTGGGTCATCTGGGGTCAAAAACTAGGTCACTAGGTCAAATCATAGAAAAACCTTGTGTAGTCACTAGAGGTCATAACTTTGACTTAATCTTTATGAAACTTGGTCATAATGATCATCTTAACAGAATCTAGGTCAAGTTCGATATTTGGTCATCCGGGGTCAAAAACTAGGTCACAAGGTCAAATCATAGAAAAACCTTGTGTAGTCACTAGAGGTCACAATTTCGACCTTATCTTTATGAAACTTGGTCACAATGATCATCTCAACAAAATCTAGGTCAAGTTCGATATTGGGTCATCCGGGGTCAAAAACTAGGTCATAAGGTCAAATCATAGAATAACCTTGCATAGTCACTATAGGTCACAGTTTTAGTATAATCTTTACGAAACTTGGTCACAATAATCATCACAACAAAATATAGGTCAAGTTTGATATTGGGTCATCTGGGGTCATAAACTAGGTCACAAGGTCAAATCATAGAAAAACCTTGTGTGGTCACTAGAGGTCAGAATTTTAGCCTAATCTTTACGAAATTTGATCACAATGATCATCTCTCCACAAAATCTAGGTCAAGTTCGATATTGGGTCATCCGGGGTCAAAAACTAGGTCACAAGGTCAAATAATAGAAAAACTTTTTGTAGTCACTAGAGGTCACAGTTTTGGCCTAATCTTTATGAAACTTGGTCACAATGATCATCACAACAAAATCTAGGTCAAGTTCGATATTGGGTCATCCAGGGTAAAAAACTAGGTCACAAGGTCAAATAATAGAAAAACCTTGTGTAGTCACTAGAGGTCACAATATTGGCCTAATATGTATGAATCTTGGTCACAATGATCATCTCAACAAAATCTAGGTCAAGTTTGACAGGTGAGCAACCTAGGGCCCTTTTGGGCCCTCTTTTTAATAATATGTTTTATTACATAAGTGTTTCACTGCAGTGTACTAGTCTTAAGATAAATTGGCTGTTTTCTTGAAAACTGACACAGTTGTTAAGTGTTGATTACTTTAAATCGGACCGTCATTAACTATTCTACCACCAACAGCTTGTGGATGCTATATTTTTATTTTATTCCCTCCTCCTGTGAACTTTTTTCTGAAAAATGTCCGAGTAACAAAAAATTAAAAAACTCTGGCCTAATCCAAAATCTTGTCTGAAACTGAACATTCAAAATGTTCCAGACCTGAAATTTGTCGCTCATTAATATGCCCCCCATCTTTGATTGATGAGGGGGTATATTGCTTTGCACATGTCCGTCGGTCGTCTGTCTGTCGGTCGGAAGACCAAATGGTTTCCGTTCAATAACTCAAGAATGCTAAGCCATAGGATCTGCAAACTTACATGGGCGTTGGTCAATAACAGTAGTTGACACCTATCGACTTTGAGGTCAGTAGGTAAAAGGTCAATGTCTCTGTGACCTTTACCATTTCTGACTACTGGGCTGTCATGGGAGCATAATCTCTTCCTTAATGTTGAAATTAATAGTTTTTGACCAATACTGTATATAGCCAAATTAGTCAGCCCTGCGACTTTCCAAGAAGATAATAGAAAGTCTGACAGGGTAAGCAGCACTCAACTTAACCAGCTGAGCACAGAAAACATAAAAACATCACATACCTCAATTACACGGCACAATGCCCAATACATAACCGAATGAGAAAATGAACTGCCCAAGTCCCAGCTGTCAAAAAGCTAAGTGAACTAGTTTCAGCAATAAAAAGCTGAATCCCCTGGCTGAAAAACCTAATTTATATACATGTACTAGACTAAGTAATGATAGTTGTATTTCAAAGTTTATGTGTTATCTATTTGTGAATGAAATATATTTGCAAAACATGAAACAGCTACAAAAACCACAACACCTTACTCACCCACTACAGCCAGTCCGATATAAACAGAGTAATTAAGAGCCAGGCTTCTTTGTCCTTTTATTGAAACAAAGTAACTAATGTCTAATGGCTTAATGTATTTTATTCCAGATCCGTTATTCCTGCAAGCTTTTATAGATCATGGGATTGAACATATTGTTACCAAACTGACAGGTGTGACGCATCGGTCAACAGTGCAAGAACTTGCTTCTAAAGTATTGATGAGATTACAAGGAGGATTTGAATCAAGTCCTACCAGTAGTGAATGAATCAAGCACAGCCAAACAATCTTTTTATAGAATCAAGTCCTACCAGTAGTGAATGTATCAAGCACAGCTTAACAATCTACTTATAGAATCAAGTCCTACCAGTAGTGAATGTATCAAGCAGAGCTAAACAATCTATTTAAAGAATCAATTCCTACCAGTAGTGAATGAATCAAGCAGAGCTGAACAATCTTTTTATATGATCAAGTCCTACCAGTAGTGAATGTATCAAGCACAGCTGAACAGTCTATTTATAGAATAAAGTCCTACCAGTAGTGAATGAATCAAGCACAGCTGAACAATCTATTTATATAATCAAGTCCTACCAGCAGTGAATGAATCAAGCACAGCCAAACAATCTATTTATAGAATCAAGTCCTACCAGTTGTGAATGTATCAAGCACAGCTGAACAATCTATTTAAAGAATCAAGTCCTACCAGTAGTGAATGTATCAAGCACAGCTGAACAATCTATTTATAGAATCAAGTCCTACCCGTAGTGAATGAATCAAGCAAAGCTGAGCAATCTATTTATAATTCAAGTTTTACCAGTAGTGAATGAATCAAGCACAGCTGAACCATCTATTTATATAATCAAGTCCTACCAGTAGTGAATGAATCAAGCACAGCTGAACAATCTATTTATATAATCAAGTCCTACCAGTAGTGAATGTATCAAGCACAGCTGAACAATCTATTTATAGAATCAAGTCCTACCAGTAGTGTATGAATCAAGTATTGCTGAACAATCTACAGTAAAACCTCGTTATCTCGAGGACCCATCGGGACAAGCCAAATGCTCGAGTTAAGCCAGGTGCTCGAAATATCCGAAGTCTATGATGAATTGTTGTTATGACTAAGTGTAACTGTGTTTATAATGAAAACACGTATGATACATATATTTGGTTGTAACTACGAATAGTGTCATTGTTTATCAAGTCTATACGCAATTTGAATCGTGTGGACATTTGCCGAATTCACAAATTGCATATGAAAGTCGTAATGAATCATTTAACATTAAATATCCAACTCCATTTAACGGTTGTAATAAAAGTTCGCATCGGCAAAAAGATAGCATTACCCAAAGCGCACGATAGATCCTACATGTTTGAACAAACACCCACGCACAAAAATCGCACGTGATAAAATAAAACCCGGATGCAAAGTCGATCCAGTTTTCAGCACAGGGATACGACTCATTGAGTAAAAAACATGCACTATATTATGTATGATAATTTATATAGGACAAGATATTTAGCTGAATGAGTTATTTCCCTGTGGTTTCCAATTGAAACGCGCGCGACAATTTGGAGACATCAAACGCCGCGGTCTTTCGACTGACTTCAAACACGCCGCACATCAAAGAAATTGCCGGTACAGTTGGGAGTAGTGTAACGTCAAAGTTCCATACCGCGGTATGAATTCGCCAATCTGCGCTTAGTGTAGATTCCATTGACATTTAATTTGCTACTTTACAAAGTCGACTAATTTTTTGTTCTTCTTCGATAAGAATTGGATTTAATCGCGGACTTGATTTACTTCACTTATTCAGTATCGGACACGTGAAATTGCACTGTACGTAAGCTTACATTTGCAGGTTTTCATGAAATACGGGGTATGAAAAAGTTTTAAAATGATTTTGATTTGTAGTTTTATAACGGACGGAACCTAAATATTTAAGATTCTACATGTACGTCGGTTTATCTTACGATAATTAAAAGTCTGTGCGAATCAGTACGTTCGAAGCAACGATGTTGCATTTAATAATTCTATTTCTCGTATGTGTTTAAGTTCCCAATTGTTGCCTATTGAACAGTTCTGAAACGTATGTGTTGTTTTAATCACACTCATTAATTTAATATCTTCTACTTCGTGTTTAATATAACGAATCGAAAATACGGAAATCAATTTAAGTGTTAGGGATTACGCTATTGTCATAAAATGTGATTATAACGATGTGTGAAAAATACGGACTGTAAAAAATTTAGTATGACATTTTTCGGAGGTGTGAAATTTCGCTCGGATGATTGCCTCGAGATAAGGTAATTTAATTATCGTTGAAAATTGTTGATTGGACCGACACCTGCGCTCGAATTAGACCGGATGCTCGTAATAACTTAACTCGAGTTAGAGGGATAAATTAATGTACAATATAGAGCAAATTCGTCGGGACTTTGAAATTTGCTCGAATTAGGCCAGTTGCTCGAATAATCGCTGCTCGTATTACCGAGGTTTTACTGTATTTATAGCTGCATGTTGTGTGAATCAAGCACAGCTGAAGAATCTATTTATAGCTGAATGTTGTTGACAATGATTGTGTTAGTGATATATTTGGTTGTGTTAAATAGAATAGATTCTATGTTCAATGTTGATGGCATATTTTGTGTTTTTATGCATGTGTTATAGGCCCTGAACTCCTGAAGCATCTCAAACTGAGCAAAATCTCATCTCAAATATTGTCATGTGTCTTTGAATTAATTTCCATGGAAGGCTAGACTAAAAATTGGCATGAGAAAACAGAAATATTATTCTGAGTTTATTATAGTAAAATTTCAAGACCTTTAACTTCAGATTTATCTCGAATTCAGACTCAGAACTTGAGCAAAATCTTAATTTGAGCTGAGATTTCTGCTTGAGAAGCCACAGGAAATCGAGGCCTGGCTTCAGAATTATAACAGGATCGTGAGTCAAACTCATGAGTCAAACTCAAACTGTCATAACTTTAAAATGCCATTTGTTTAGATTTGTAAAATCTTACATTTTAACAACAGCAATATTAACTATCTTGCTTTTGTTCACAAAATATATTTGTGCATTTTGTAATAAATTTGAAGCATTCGATAGTGACAGTCTACAATATATAGTGAAGACATAGTCTATTCAAAGGTCGACTGTGGACATGACATATTTGTGGTTAACATGAAACAAGACAATTTGGTCATAGTATGGTGCTGTGCTGTAAGGACCTGCTTGAATCTCATTGACACAAGCATATACATTGTGCAACATCTGATACCGGTATCTCATCAGTGAATCTCATCTGATACCAGTATCTCATCGGTGAATCTCATCTGATACCGGTATGTCATCGGTGAATCTCATCTGATACCGGTATCTCATTGGTGAATCTCATCTGATACAGGTATCTCATCGGTGAATCTCATCTGATACCGGTATCTCATCGGTGAATCTCATCTGATACCGGTATCTCATCGGTGAATCTCATCTGATACCGGTATCTCATCGGTGAATCTCATCTGATACCGGTATCTCATCGGTGAATCTCATCTGATACCGGTATCTCATCGGTCACGGGACTTGTCAAGTGTATTATAAGTGTATTTAGGCAATTCCGTTTTATTTTTTCAGTATTTTATTTTTGTTGTTTTTGTTTACTTTTTATACAACTGTTTGACTGTATTGCACTGTTTATACAATTGCTTGACTCAAATGTAACTTTGATTTTCATTTTCTATTTCACTAAATGTAAAAAGGTGCAGGGGTCCTACAAATTAAGAAATCCAGGATTGCCACACTAGGCAGATTTCTTTTGCGGAAAATGAATTTATTTTATTAAGAAAGTCAAATGATTGACCAAGTTACGGTCATTTTAAATTTCATAAGCTGAAATTTAACAACAGAGCAGTGTTTAAAACAAGAGCTCTAGTGTAGGGATGTGTGTTAATGGCACCCAAACTAGACTTCTTTATTATTATACCCCCCGCACAACGAGTTGTAAGGGGGGGTATACTGGATTCAGCTTGTCTGTCCGTCCGTCCGTAGACGCATTCTTGTGGAAGTAACTCCTCCTACAGTTTTTGCAGCATTTGGTTCAAACTTTAACAGATGAACAACCTCAACATGTAGACGTGCATAAAGGAAAGAATTTGCGCTGCTACCACTTTTTGACAGAATTATGGCCCTTTGTACTTTTATGCACTATACAATATATAGTGAACAGTTCTTGTGGACACAACTCCTCCTACAGTTTTTGCAGCATTTGCTTCAAACTTTAACAGATGAACAACCTCAACATGTAGACGTGCATAAAGGAAAGAATTTGCGCTGCTACCACTTTTTGACAGAATTATGGCCCTTTGTACTTTTATGCACTATACAATATATAGTGAACAGTTCTTGCGGACGCAACTCCTCCTACAGTTTTTGCAGCATTTGCTTCAAACTTTAACAGATGAACAACCTCAACATGTAGATGTGCATAAAGAAAAGAATTAGCTGCAATGATTTTTGCCACGCGGGGGGTATATTAGTCTGCCGATTGGCGACAGTTCTAGTTATTTTAAGGATTTGTTTTAAATATATGTTTTATTTCTTATGAAATAGGATTGGGCAACAGACTTAGGCTCAATTAGCCCTCTCCTTATTTGAAAATTGAGCATTTAGGAAAGATGACAATTTACTGCATTTAGGAAAGATGACAATTTACTGCTTAATACTCACGACAGTAAACTTCAGGTCAACTGTTATTTACTGTTTAATCTGTTTGTCAAGCTGGTTTGATTTGGTTTAAAGGCGTACCAACACATTATATGCATGAACCCTAAGCAGGAACAATGATTTAGATGTTATATATTTATATTGAGATGTAACATTTTTGTAACAATATTTTAAAGCACATGGAACCACCCCCACCCCCGCTTGCTGGAGTCAAAGTTATAAAGATTCCAAGGTTTAGCGCTAGGACCAGTTTAATCGCCTTATACAATGCACACATTGCAATCTTGAGTCCGACAGTAGTTGCCAGTCTGGTCCCTCGCTTGCGAAATGGCCCCAGCTTCAGGGACCAGATAGACAAGGGATACATGAACACTTGCTGTTAAATTTGCATGTATTTGATATCAAAATGTGTTTTAAAAGACAGGACTGGTGACTGCTCTTCATAGGTGACCACTAATGAAGGTTTTATTATATTTTTATGCAACAGTTGATTTCAGGTTTATTTGATATGTACTAGTGCAATGTTCATGTTTACTTGTAGTATTGTGGGAACATGTTGACCTGATCCTGACCTTTCTGTATGAATATATAACAAGGTGTGACCTTTCTGTATGCATATATAACAAGGTGTGACCTTTCTGTATGAATATATAACAAGGTGTGACCTTTCTGTATGAATATATAATAAGGTGTGACCTTTCTGTATGAATACATAACAAGGTGTGACCTTTCTGTATGAATATATAACAAGGTGTGACCTTTCTGTATGAATATATACAAGGGGTGACCTTTCTGTATGAATATATAACAAGGTCAAATAGGATCAAGTTGATATTTTCCAAATAATCGTACGTTAAAGTGACAAACTATGATTTGTATGTGGAAATTTTTATATATGATACAACATTCTCACATTTTTGTTTTGATGAAATCACCATATTTAAGAACTATATTTGAGAGAAATTAAATGCAATATACAGAAGTCATCACAGACACGTCTGCTGTCTAGCTAAATACCATAGTGGTATGAAGACTAGGGGAATGACGTTAGGGCTTAAGAATTTCCCCATCATTACAAAGGACTGGTAATAAAGTCATGCAAGGATACTATAAACCAATTTACTTTGGCAAATCCTAACTTTTGCCTTTTGCTGATCGTCGGCATATTCGTGACTACAAATTTTAGCTTTTTTAAGTTTCCCACAATGTCAATATTAATGCTTTCATCATTATCGTGGCAATTTAATTTCGCGAAATTCTACCACTTGTGAACTCCGCGAAATTAAATTGTGCGAAATAATTTCTATGTTTACAGTAAGACAATGTTCTGGTTTGTCACTTGAACGATTTTATAGTGATCTAGATATTGTGATATTTGGTCTACTTGGTGTAGTAATAAATGGTATCCAAGATATCAAATAATGTTGGTCTTATGTCTATATTTATCTTCCCTTTCACACAAAACATCTCCTGTGACATGTAAAAATGAATTGTTAGTCATCCAAATTGTTCTGAAAATGGTGAAAGACCTAACTACATCAAATACTACCAAATACTTGAAAGAAAGAAATGAAAAAAGCTGAGAAACATTGAGACTATGACTATAAAAGTGAGTTAACGGAAAGCTGGTTCTCTGGCACATCATTCAATGAACCAAACGGAAAGCTGGCTCTCTGGCACATCATTCAATGAACTGAACGGAAAGCTGGCTCTCTGGCACATCATTCAATGAACTGAAAAGACCACAAAAACCCCAGGCTTCGGTTAATAGGTTTTACAATAATACTGAAGTAAAGGGTACTTGTAAAAATGAATGTTCCTAAGACAAGTATCAATGGAATGACCGAAAATACAATACTTAAAGAAAACATAGATATGATGACAGCTGCAGGAATAACAGAAATAGAAAACACCATTCAAGATGAAATAAGACCTGACCCTGGAACCACAAATGATACGCAAATGTTTGGATCAAATAAAACACATGGAAATCACATGAAACGAGTCTATCTGCACATACATGAAACCAGTTTATCTGCATAAATATGAAACCAGACTATCTGCACATACATGAAACCAGTCTATCTGCATCAATATGAAACCAGTCTATCTGCACATGCATGAAACCAGTCTATCTGCTTAAATATGAAACCAGTCTATCTGCACATACATGAAACCAGTTTATCTGCATAAATATGAAACTGGTCTATCAGTATAAATGTGAAACCAGTCTATCTTCATAAATATAAAACCAGTCTATCTGCTTAAATATGAAACCAGTCTATCTGCACATACATGAAGGTTAGAAACCAAGATATAAATTTGCTCTTTAGTTCAATGTAAAGTTACAATAGTAGGCCCCAAATTTTTACATCTTTTAGTCTATGGCCAGCAGGAAGACATACATCATTTTAAAGAAGTACCTTTGAGCTTCAAAATAATACAATAAAAATTGGGGGTCATGTATCTTCTAAGAAAAATTTAGTCCATCAAACATGGTCTACCTATTTTTACACATGTCCGGACTGATTCAATCCGGGTTTTACCCTATTCTACTTACACTTTGGTATCAATGTAAGAATACCAAGATATTCCAGATTTTCCAGTTTCACTACATAACATACATATTTACAATGCAGTTAAACTCAATTTCATCACTCCAGTGCACACTTGTCAAGAAATATCCCCATTTACAGGCAAGCCGAAGTTTTTTTAAGGACTACTTGAGTGTATCACCATTTGGTCCGCGTATGCATTTGGTGGTTCTTTACCTGAAACCAGTGTATCTGCATAAATATGAAACCAGTCTATCTGCATAAATATGAAACCAGTCTATCTGCTTAAATATGAAACCAGTCTATCTGCTTAAATATGAAACCAGTCTATCTGCATAAATATGAAACCAGTCTATCTACTTAAATATGAAACCAGTCTTATCTGCACAAATATGAAACTGGTCTATCTGTATAAATGTGAAACCAGTCTATCTGCATAAATATGAAACCAGTCTTTCTACATTAATATGAAACCAGTCTATCTGCACATACATTAAACCAGTTTATCTGCATAAATATGAAACCAGTCTATCTGCACATACATGAAACCAGTCTATCTGCACATACATGAAATCAGTCTATCTGCATCAATATGAAATCAGTCAATCTGCATAAATATGACACGAGTCTATCTGCACATGCATGAAACCCGTTTATCTGCATAAATATGAAACTGGTCTATCAGTATAAATGTGAAACCAGTCTATCTGCATCAATATGAAACCAGTCTATCTGTTAAATATGAAACCAGTCTATCTGCACATATATGAAACCAGTTTATCTGCATAAATATGAAACTGGTCTATCAGCACAAATCTTAAACACTGTCTGAACACCAATTGTCACTCGCTGATTGTTGGTATTTAATTAATTCAAGCTGACAATATCTATTAGAACTTAATAAAAAAAAGTCCACGATCATACAAATGTCTAATAATTACGATTTATGGGTAAAACAGATTATTACAAAAGGACCGTATAAAATATTTGACTAGCCGCGCTGTTAACAAAATAGATAATTATCTCCCTTGGATTTCAATTTGCAGCGGCGCGTCGTGAGACAAAGGCGTGTCAATTTATTCTAAATTAGACACTCTGACGACAGAATCAATGGTAAGAAACAGGTATATTGAAGCATAATTTGCCAATGATTCGGTTTATAGTTATTGTTTTGTATGGCACGTTGTCTGTGGGTCTATTTTCGAGATAATTTCATCGTATTTATGTCAATCAAGGGAGACAATCCAACGATGGTAGAATTTTTTATCATATTCAATTTTTACGATTTTATCTGCGTATTTCAAACTCGATGATTTTACTTCATGACAGTACTTGTTTCAAATCACATATTTATTGTTAGTCCCAACAGAGACCAAACGTATCATTTCATTACATTACATGACGTTAGGTCTCACCGGCTCCCGAGTAGTTGTATGTAGCACTTTGCGACACGATTCTTTGTCGCTGTTTGGTGACCGATTATGAGCCTTTGAAAGCAATACAAAGTAAAGGCAGACCACACATGCCTTCATTAATGCCTTTTCTATCATTGAAAACAAATTATTGCAAGAACACTAACCTCATTGATACATAAATTATTCCTGTTTCATTTCACTACTGAAATGTCCTTATTTACGCCATTGAAGCCGTCGAACAGAGCCGATGTATTCCGAAAGTTGTTGTTCTGACATTTGTAAGAATTTTGATTGGACGAAAAGTGGCTATAACTAAAACCCAGTATCCGGACTAAAAAAATGCCTACATTATAGACCATAGGCAGTCAGCACGTACCCAAATACTACCCCGGCCAAATCGGATTTTACCACTGTTTACTATGTTATGACAAGGTGAATCACGAAGAATGGAGTGCCTGTCACATAACTTGTCGTATTCTTTTATTTATTCACTCAAATGCTATCTTACAGGTATCATCGTGTAGCCAAGATATTTTACTTTCCAGATATATAAACAGTTTAGTCCTTAAATACACACCCTTAACACAATATAAGTCAAATCGCGAATTTTTTTTGGTCATCAATTAAGAAGTTCAGTATATACACCGGACACAAACGGAAATGGCCGAGCTTACACGATTGAACAACTATGAATGACGTGACACACACTCTAGCCAATTAAACGATCGCTTCGAAATCTGTTGAGGTCGAAAGGTTATCGGAATACTAAATAAAATTGGAAATTGACGGTGGCGAAGTTCGTACATTTTTTTTTAATTATCGATCTAGTGAAATATTGCGATGTTTAATTGGCATGTGAGGTAAATTATTTAGTTACACTTACTGAAAGGATGACTAGCTAGGCCCGTTTGTGAAGCATACATTCTGTTTCAAGGCAAAATTCACGTTTACAAGCGTGAAAATCTGGGTTTTGCTGAACGTCTTAGTTAGCGACCTAATTAAGGAATTGTATTCTTGATTCTGACGTTCGGTGTGTAAACGGGTGTGTATCTAAGGCCTAAAAAAAAAATAGTTGTGTTTCTGGTGGCATGACCAAAAATAATAGGGTCGGTAGGTAGGCATTTTTTTATTTTATTTTTTTTTTTAGTGTTGGCAGGTTCCTTGACTAAGAACTACGGTATATAAAAAAACACACAGTTGTAGTTGTCAGTTCTTTATTAACAAGACTACATTTATATTGAGTCCATAATCGAATGTCAGATTGATTCAAGTTAAATGAAGCATCTCACACAACACAAGTAAACTTAACTAAAAACAGCTGAAACGGACCAGGAATTTCATTGAAAGAACCCGTGTACTGTAGGGGTTGTGGTCATGATGGTGAACAAGTATGAAAAATATCAAAGCAATATGTCAATGCAGTTTGAAGATATTAAAGGTTAAAAATTGTGAACATAAACTTTTAATAACATTTGCATTTCTAAGTCCAAAAGAGGGCATAATTTCAAACAATGTTTGATAGAGTTACCTATCCCTGTGTAAGGGTTGGGGTCATGATGGTGAACAAGTATGCAAAGTACCAAAGCAATATGTCAATGCACTTTCAAGATATAGGAAGTTAAAAAAACTATACCTAAACTTTAGCATTTGCATTTCTTTAAAAACCTGTCAGTCATTCGGACTGACAGAAACAAAAAAGTTGTCTGTCCGATCGAACATTTGTCTGTCTGAAAAAATGAAGATAGATGTAAAGATAATGCATGTTTTTCTTAAATTGCCTATTAAATTCAGAGGTAAATAATTAAGGAATGCATTGTTAGCTTTAACACACAGTAAACAAGTGATTTCAAATAGGCCTAATTAGATAGTTTGCCTTTTTACAATGGACTTATTCAGCCCATTCAATGAGCATATGTCAGACAGGACTTTCTGTCAAGAGAAAGGTTAGGCCGAACTTAAAATATTCTTTGTTTCCCCATCCCGACCCTAGCAGATTTAGAATGGGTAGGTAGGTAGGGTAAATATTTTTTTTAACTGTTTCAGTATGATAGTTATTGGTTAAGACATATAAATAATGAAATTTAGACTTAACCCTAAGGTAAAACCAACAATAATGAAATTTAGAATTAATTCTAAGGTGAAAACCAACAGTCTTAAATTTAATGGTAAGATTTAAGAAGCCAGTAAAAAAATAAAATTTTCACTTCTAATTTTTAATAAAAAAAATATTATTTCAATTCGGGCAATAAAATATTTTGGGTAGGGCCCTCTTTAATCGGGTAGGTAGGGGATGGGGAAACAAACAATATTTTATTTTAGGCCTTATTTTCATTTTACCATTAAATATCAAACATCTTTAAACTAAATCACATTTTCGTGTTAAAAAGACTCGTCGCAAATCGTCAAAACTAAAAAAATTCAGACTGGATGCACGTCGCGAAAATCCCGGAATCCGTACCGTGTACTACGGGTTTTAGCAGCATCCAAAAAATAATAAGTTTTCGCGACCTTCATTCCGCAGAAAATTGTTACATTTTTGACGATTTCGGAGGGATTCTTGTTGCATCTCGACAAGGATTTGCCGAAATACATTCGTGTTTCATTCTTTACAATAGTCTTCAACTACGATGTGGGAATATCACCGTCCAGACTCAAAATCTCCGTCGGTCAAACGGTCCGACATTCAGTCAAATTTTGCCGGACCAAAACATTTTTTGTCGGTCAGGACCGACGGTTTTCACGATGCCTGGAATAATGTCGATGTCATCTTCACACGTAATTTCGAGACAAACATTGGCGATATTCGTTATCGTCTGCCAATCATCCACAATAAAAAAATACGATCGGCAGTCAGAAAATAGGGTCGGTCGGGCCACCGGAAACAGAACTATTTTTTTTTTAGGCCTAAGGACTAAAGTGTTGATATATCCTGAAAGTAAAATATAGTAGCTACACGTTGATCCCCGTAATATACCATTTCAATGAATAATAAACCTACACGGCTACAAATGTGACAGGCACTTTTATAATCGGAAATATTGAAAGTAACCTTTCTTATATAGGTAAACAATGAGAAGGTTGATATGACTTGTGAAGTAGTAGGGTACGTGCAGGCTGCCTATGTTATAGACGGTCAAGAACGACTACTCCATACCGAATAATTATTTCGTCTAAAACGAATTTGTCAACTGTAGGTAACTTTCGTTTTTAAAACGGAAGTGAATCGCGACAGATGTCAGACACACATATCATCTAATATTGGTTGTTTAAAGGTGTGTTTAACGCTGTTTGTGGTACTTTATAATTGAAATAAGCTTTACTGCGGTCGATTCAACTGTTTAATCCCGAATAAGTCGTTCAATTCGGAAATAAAATTTTGCTAAAGACAGCTAAGTTAAAAACTATGAGACTCTATAGTACTGTGGAACGTACGTAGAGTCTTATTTATGGGACTAATTTATTGTATGTTGTCATGTCTGAAGTCACACATGGACTTGCATTCAATCAATTTACAACCAGAAATCCCATCATCTCCACAATCCCAACATCCCCAGTATCCCCAACATCCCCACAATCCCAGTATCCCCACAATCCCTGTATCCACACAATCCCAGTATCCCCACAATCCAAGTATCCCCACAATCCCAGTTCCACACAATCCCTGTATCCACACAATCCCAGTATCCCCACAATCCCTGTATCCACACAATCCCAGTATCCCCACAATCCCAGTATCCCCACAATCCCTGTATCCACACAATCCCAGTATCCCCACAATCCCAGTATCCCCACAATCCCTGTATCCACACAATCCCAGTATCCCCAACATCCCCACAATCCCAGTATCCACACAATCCCTGTATCCACACAATCCCTGTATCCACACAATCCCTGTATCCACACAATCCCTGTATCCACACAATCCCAGTATCCACACAATCCCTGTATCCACACAATCCCAGTATCCCCAACATCCCCACAATCCCAGTATCCCCACAATCCCAGTATCCACACAATCCCAGTATCCCCAACATCCCCACAATCCCAGTATCCCCACAATCCCAGTATCCACACAATCTCAGTATCCCCACAATCCCTGTATCCACACAATCTCAGTATCCCCAGCATCCCCACAATCCCAGTATCCAGTGTTCAATCTAGGCCGCGCCATTGCGCCATTGACCCCCAAAAAATTGAAATGGCGCACTTGAGATGTTACTGTGGGCCAGGTCGGCGCGCTCACAGAAAATTGAAGTCTTTTTGCTACATTATCTTTTCGTTACTTGTTGTCCTTTAGCTTCATTCAGTAACTCTTCAGGCAGGTGTCCGTTGCTATGGTAATGATGTCGGCCTCCAGTCATTGAAGCATGATTGAAACATCTCAAGTAATTTTACGCCGATATCGGTTTAATTATAAAAAATGAGGAAGAAATCAAAATGATATTGCAAGAAGAACATCTGCAAGTCCCAAGTATGTCAAATGATGTCTGTAATTTGGCCGAAAAAAATCGTTTTAGTGCCGATGTTTCACTTTTACAAATCGCGCTTATTCACGGGCATGGCAATTCTTAGATCTAAAGTATGGATGCTTTATTCTCATCAATCGTCATAAACTCAAAGATATATTCCTGTCTGTTGACAGATTGAACAAACTGCTCGAGGAGAATTTCATTTCATTTTATTTTTTAGTGATTTTGAATTTAGTTGCCATTGAGGTTAGGTCACCGTTAGCTAAGCATATCATATGCATGTATGAGTGCTTTTCAAGCCTGGTAACTTTTATCATTTACATGAAGTATGAATACTGGAATTTTTTTAAATTATTTTAAGGGCCCCCATTTTTCCCCAATGGCCCCCTGTTGTATAGTCTATGGGCCCGAATGGCCCCCTGTCATGGTGGGCTAGATTGAACACTGAGTATCCCCAACATCCCCACAATCCCAGTATACCCAACATCCCCACAATCCCAGTATCCACACAATCCCATCATCCCAACAATCTCATCATCCCCACAATCCCAGTATACCCACAATCCCAGTATACCCACAATCCCAGTATCCCCACAATCCCAGTATACCCACAATCCCTGTATCCACACAATCCCAGTATACCCACAATCCCAGTATCCCCACAATCCCTGTATCCACACAATCCCTGTATCCACACAATCCCAGTATCCCCAACATCCCCACAATCCCAGTATACCCACAATCCCAGTATCCCCACAATCCCAGTATACCCACAATCCCAGTATCCCCACAATCCCAGTATCCACACAATCCCAGTATCCACACAATCCCTGTATCCCCACAATCCCAGTATCCACACAATCCCTGTATCCACACAATCCCAGTATCCCCAACATCCCCACAATCCCAGTATCCCAGCAATCCACACAATCACAATATCCCCAAGCATTGCCTCAAGGCTACATTATCATTTTATCAAAATCATTCCATAAATTCAATTATGAACAAACGCTCATTCAATATCCTCAATTAAATGAACAATATTCTTTTTCAGGTTCTTAAAATTCAGCTTAAAATTCAATACAAGCAAAGAAGAACTGTCGTTGGTGAGTGAACAATTCCTCATCAAGTTATAACACTGCATACTACTGCGGTCTGTGTCAGTTGACTGTATAACATCGTGTAGTTTGTGGTGACTTGATGACGAGACGATCAAGATGGCGGCGCCCGATATGGAAGTGATCAAAGAGATACCGGGATATAAAGTCATCCTGAAAGCTGTCTTAAAAAGTCAGATACAACAACTGGTAAGTCTTAACTGTACTTTCAGCTATACATTAAAACGATACATTTAACTATACATTTTACTATACATTTAACTATACATTTAACTACATTTAGCTATATATTCAGCAACACATTCAGCTACACAGTCAGTTATACATTCAGGGATTTCGCCGACGCAGGTTTTTCTGCGTCTCTGACTTCGAATGTTTGTTTGTTAATTATTCAGATTTTATTCACCTTACTAGTTTTCCTGGACTGTTTCTTAACCAGAAATTGCTTACTCTTCCACTAGGAACCAGCAACTTCTCCACGTATGTGGGAGGAAAATTGAAGTTGAAGAGTCTCTTCATTTGTAGGGGTATATTGTGCTGTGGTACCCTATCAGTATCACTGTTGTACAATCAGACCAGGCACTTCCCCAGTAGGGGGTACTTGTGTTATATGAGAGATTATGGCGTGAATTGTGTTAATTGCTTTAAATTATGGATATAGATTCATTTTTCTCTTCTAAAACATTTTAGTCATTCTTGTTGATCTTAAGCACAACTCTATAGTTGCCCCAGTAGTTAAAAATACTATGGGGAAAGGTCTGCAGTGGAATGACTTTGCCTTTTTGCATCAACAGTTTCCTAACATTACAGGTAGAACAGTTAGCTAGAAGTACCGACGAGGAATCGGTCATACTAACAGCCAGTGTAGCTGATGGTACATTATGTCATCTTGGTTCTGACTCGGGGAAAGTGTTCCTCGAAGATCACGAGGATATCAAATCTCAGTTCTTGGGCTTTTGTTTGAAACGTGAGTATTACAACTCTCAGGGGTGTCAATTTTCCTGATTTATCCGGAATTCCCGATTATCATTCCTGAAAGAGCCATGGCTTCTGACCAAAATAAATGTTATTTAAGGAAAATATCTCAAGAAATGTCAAATTTATGGTCAATTCAATCTGCTCTGAAGGATTTTCTTCAGTACAAACTAGGTTAATTATGGAAACAATGTCATTGAAGGTCTCTTGTTTGGCAAAAAACTCGATACAGTATTATAAACCTCGATATAGTGAGATAACTCTGAGCCTGTCCCAGTATTCAAACCTGGGGTCACCCAGGTGGCAACAAGTGTTTCATCATCTGTGCTAACCATGGGGAGCAAAGTATAAACCATAAATGCTAGTTTCGCAAAACTATTTGCAGGAAATTGGTGATGGAACTGCTGAAGATTTCAATAAAATGAGGGAGATTTTCCTTGCTCTAACTTTTAACTAAAATTAATGAAGTTTATATGCAGTTTTCACTTATTTTTACTTGTATGACAATAGCATGCATGCTTCATAAAGCAATGTGATCATTTTCATAATATATAAAACAACAAATGTCAGGTTCCAGTATGTCCAAGAAATGTGTTAGATTTATCAATTTGCCTGTGAGCGTGCATGAGACTCACACATGATGCTGGAGACCTGGCATGTATGAATCTATAACACACTGGACACAGAGGACATGTTCATAGCCATGTTACAGAAGAATTTAACCTTAACCCATCCGTCAGATCCATCCCACCTTAACCCATCCTTCAGATCCATCCCACCTTAACCCGTCCGTCAGATCGATCCCACCTTAACCCATCCTTCAGATCCATCCCACCTTAACCCATCCTTCAGATCCATCCCACCTTAACCAATCTGTCAGATCGATCCCACCTTAACCCATCTGTCAGATCGATCCCACCTTAACCCATCCTTCAGATCCATCCCACCTTAACCCATCCTTCAGATCCATCCCACCTAAACCCATCTGTCAGATCGATCCCACCTTAACCCATCTGTCAGATCCATCCCACCTTAACCCATCCTTCAGATCCATCCCACCTTAACCCATCTGTCAGATTGATCCCACCTTAACCCATCCGTCAGATCCATCCCACCTTAACCCATCCTTCAGTTCCATCCCACCTTAACCCATCCTTCAGATCCATCCCACCTTAACCCATCCGTCAGATCCATCCCACCTTAACCCATCCTTCAGATCCATCCCACCTTAACCCATCCTTCAGATCCATCCCACCTTAACCCATCTGTCAGATTGATCCCACCTTAACCCATCCGTCAGATCCATCCCACCTTAACCCATCCTTCAGTTCCATCCCACCTTAACCCATCCTTCAGATCCATCCCACCTTAACCCATCTGTCAGATCCATCCCACCTTAACCCATCCGTCAGATCCATCCCAGTATTCAAACCAGGGTCAAGGGTTGTCATTAAGATTTTGCTGAACAAGCTTGTTTTAAATATGAGGCGTTTTTCTCATTACACAAAGGGGCTGTCTTGTAAGGCTTAAAGGTGCTGCCTCACAGATCGGGCTAAAATGTTTGTATGACGTAATTTTCCTACCTAACCAAGTATTTATATAATAGAAAGTCACTGATGGTTGCTTTATGAAAGATTTATGGCATATAAGGCCATCCTTAAAAAAGTGTTTGTTTGCCCTTACGCGACCGACCCGAAAAAAACGGCCCGACCCAAAAAATTTTATTGCCAAAACTGAAATGATATTTTTTTATTTTGTACGAAAAAATCGGGGATGAAAATGACATGTTTGAATTTGTTTGAGTCTGATATACAGCCGCGATTGTCAAAGGGAGATCACTGCGTAGTAAGTCTGTGTAATTAGAAGCTTGTCAGATGCTGAAATAAAATGCAGGCATCGCGAAAACCGTCGGTCCTGACCGACAAAAATTGCATTGGTCCGACGAAAATTGAATGTCGGACCTTTAGATCGACGGCGATTTTGAGTGACAACGGTGATTATCCCGCATCGTAGTTGAATATTATTGTAAAGAATGTATTTTCTTAATTCCTCGCCGAGATGCAATAAGAAACCTTCCGAAATCGTCAACAAATGTAATGGGATAAGGTACATATTTGGATGCCGATAAAACCCGTACACGATATGATTCCGGAATTTCCGCGACGTGCATCCCGTCTAAATATTTTTTTGTTTTGACGATTTGTGACGGGGCTTTTATACATGAAAACGTGATTAATATTAAAGATGTTTGATATTTAATGGTAAAATGATTAAATAAAATGACAATAACCTTTCTCTTGCCAGAAAGTCCTGTTTGATATACGCTCATTGAATGGGCTGAATGAGCGCATTGTAATAAGGCCGAACTTAAAATATTCTTTGTTTCCCCATCCCGACCCTAGCAGATTTAGAATGAGTAGGTAGGTAGGGTAAATATTTTTTTTAATTGTTTCAGTATGATAGTTATTGGTTAAAGCATAAAAATAATGAAATGTAGAATTTACTCAAAGGTGAAAATCAACAATCCTAAATTTAATCGTAAGAAAGAAGCCAGTAAACAAAAAAATAAAATTTTCACTTCCAATTTTTAATAAAAAAAATATTATTTTAATTTGGGCAATAAAATATTTTGGGTAGGGCCCATTTTAATCGGGTAGGTAGGGGATGGGGAAACAAACAATATTTTATTTTAGGCCTAAGGTTAACTATCTAATTAATCTTCATAATTTAATGACGATCTATTGCCACCGCGTTTCCACCGTGTTGTCACTGCGATTCCACCGAGTTGTCACGGTGGCAATGGCCACGGTGGGTTGTCCACCCTAATTTTAAGTCTAGGTGGATTTGGGTGGGTTCACGGTGGCATATTTTGCGTTGCCACCCAGAGTCATCGCCACCGTGATGGGTGGAAATTAGAAAAAACCCACCTTGCGTGTACTGTAGATGACCCCTATTGATTTTCAGGTGAAATGCCTTAAGGTGGCCTTGAACATAAATTACTACCAGTATTTTGGCTGCCATGGAGGCATAATAAGTTATGATATAATAGTATCCTTGCACTTCCAGAGTGAGCCATATTAAAGCACTTAGGGAGCCTGGCTAATGGCTAAAATGAAATAGTGCAAACCAGTGCAGGTATGTTACAAAGCAGGTTAGCATTTTACGAAGGGGTCCTAATAGCCAATAGGTGCATACAACAGATAAAGCTATACAGGGTTAGTATGTGTACAATTTAATATGATAAATCTCAGATACGGCATACATACAACATGAAAAATCAGACACACACCAACCTAAAAAAAAAACAAAAAAAAAACCTACCTACCCACTGAAAAAAATCTGGGTCGCGTAAGGGCAAACAAACACTTTTTTAAGGATGGCCTAAGCAATTTAAATCACTCTTGATATATGGCACTCAGTATTTTTCTGTTTGAAAATATCTCAGAGTTTCCTTCCAAAATGTCCTGTGAAATATGTAATTCACACATGATTAAACTGTAACTTCAACAAACTAAAGCCGAACCATCTGTGAGGTATTCGGTTCGTTTCGCAATTCGTTTTCATCGAATGGAAACAAATTTCAGGCAATTTAAGTGATAGCAGTGCTAATTCTATAGGGTATTAATACCCTATATAATTTTGGGTGTAAAAATGCTAAATTACTACAAAATGCCGATGTTTCCCAAGTAATTTTTTATGTCAATGTGGTTGTTTATGGCATATACAGGAAACTATACCGAAATTACGTGAATATTTGACAATTTTATTTTTGCAATACACCAATACGTGAGGCAGTCCCTTTAATCAAGTACTAGTATATACTAGGGCTGCGTACCGGTTTACGATATAAATCGAATACCGGTATTTTGCATTCGATCGATACATCGAATCGAACGTTTCCGTATAATAATCGATCAACTACAAATACACATGGAAACCAATAATATTCCCATTCAAGTCGAGTTTTTTGATGTCCACTCAGTGTTTCGTCACAAAATTCAAACAAAATGCTGTGAAATTAACCTCTCGAAAATACTATAAAACATGTGTAAACAGAGTAAACCACAAACTTTTGTGTTACATGTCTTGTTTGAATTGTGTTCTGCAAGTTAAATACATATTGAAAGCTAATACCTTCCTATAAATTTAGACGTTTTATTGCTTAAAGAAAATATCATATGATATATCGAATATCGATCATTTTGAATCGATACAAATATCGTATCGATCATTCTAACCGATACGCAGCCCTAGTAAATACCAACAAGTTAAGCCTCTCGGCCAATTGATAATCACTCCAATAATTGCGGCTATTGTTTAACCATTTATATAGTATACAAACAGTAGTCGTAATTATCTGGAATGATTATCAAGCCATGGCAATTAAATGATGTACTAGGGATATTAACGAGAAAGTAGGATTTTATTATTCTTTCTGAAATTTGAAATTCGCAAACATTAACCCTCGCCAAAAACCTTCGAAATTAGAAATTCGCAAAAATTTAGCCTCGCGAAAATAAATGCTTTCACAAGACCATATTTTATGAGATGTTACATATTTTATGAGATGTTCCATATTTTCAGGCCATCACAAACAGAAGCAGGACAAGGAACGGCAGGAAGCTTTAGAGAAGGAGGAAGCCTTGGCTCGTAGTATGGCCCCTACGACCCCGCCAAGATACGGGGGAATGGGGCCACGAGCAGGTTTCATGCAGCAACGTTCACCTAGATACACCTCACCTCATCCTATGTCATTATCCAGAGCTTCACCTCATTCAAACATACGTTCCTCAGGACCAGGTGTAAGACATCATCCGTATCAAATGACACGCCCACCTCGACCGCGTCTCAGTCTCGATCAGCAGACCTGGTCAGGTGGTCAGGCTCCTCCGCCAATGAAAATTCCTGACGGACAGGTGATAAAAATTGAACCCGATGACGACAATGATAATGAGGATTCGGACAAAGTTCAAACACCGACAGCGACTGACACGAGCCAACCATCCTCACCTTCAGTTAAACCAACCACACCAGGGGGCGCCGATAACGACGATGCAAAATCTGAATCATCCACATCAACAAGTGAACAATTAGATACAAAGTTAAGTGAGAGTATTCCAGCAGTAGGTCTCAGCCTAGACTCTGATTTATCTAACCTTATGAAAGCCTCATCATCAGAATTAGACGCTAGTGTATCTCAATCCGCTGACGATAGTAACAATATATCTCAATCATCTGTTAGATTAGATCCTAATATTGGTGTTAAACTTGAAGCAGTAACTGACGCTGAAATGGATTTAGAAATAACAGGTGTGGAATTAGGGCAAAGGCCCACACAGGAGCCAATGAGCTCCCAGAACTGGATGCCAAATATCTCAATGCAAGGGGCTAGTGGAAGTGCAACTGACATGGGAGGCTATAGTAAGTCTTATATTTCCTTTCTTCGTTTCTTAAAACCAATCCCAACATTTAGTGCAATGATCTTATCTTCTACTTGGTTGAAACTGGCACTATGCAAGGGTTGAAACTGGCACTATTCAAAGGTTGAAACTGGCTTTATGCAAGGGTTGAAACTGGCGCTATGCAAGCTTTGAAACTGGCACTATGCAAGGGTTGAAACTGGCGCTATGCAAGGGTTGAAACTGTCATTATGCAAGGGTTGAAACTGGCACTATGCAAGGGTTGAAACTGGCTTTATGCAAGGGTTGAAACTGGCACTATGCAAGGGTTGAAACTGGCGCTATGCAAGCTTTGAAACTGGCACTATGCAAGGGTTGAAACTGGCACTATGCAAGGGTTGAAACTGGCACTATGCAAGGGTTGAAACTGGCACTTTGCAAGGTTTGAAACTGGCACTTTGCAAGGGTTGAAACTGGCACTTTGCAAGGGTTGCAAATGGCACTATGCAAGGGTTAAACTGGCACTTTGCAAGGGTTAAAACTGGCGCTATGCAAGGGTTGAAACTGGCACTATGCAAGGGTTGAAACTGGCACTATGCAAGGGTTGAAACTGGCACTTTGCAAGGGTTGAAACTGGCACTTTGCAAGGGTTGAAACTGGCACTTTGCAAGGGTTGAAACTGGCACTATGCAAGGGTTGAAACTGGCACCATGCAAGGGTTGAAACTGGCACCATGTAAGGGTTGAAACTGGCACTTTGCAAGGGTTGAAACTGGCACTTTGCAAGGGTTGAAACTGGCACTTTGCAAGGGTTGAAACTGGCATTATGCAAGGGTGGAAACTGGCACTATGCAAGGGTTGAAACTGGCGCTATGCAAGGGTTGAAACTGGCACTATGCAAGGGTTGAAACTGGCACTATGCAAGGGTTGAAACTGGCGATATGCAAGGGTTGAAACTGGGGCTATGCAAAGGTTGAAACTGTCCTTATGCAAGGGTTGAAACTGGGGCTATTCAAGGGTTGAAACTGGCACTATGCAAGGGTTAAAACTAAAATTGAACCCTATGCAAGGGTTGAAAGGAACCCTATGCAAGGGTTGAAACTGTCGCTATGCAAGGGTTGAAACTGGCACCATGCAAGGGTTGAAACTGGCGCTATGCAAGGGTTGAAACTGGCACTATTCAACGGTTGAAACTGTTTAACCCTATTGCCCTCTAACCCATGAAATTCTTAAACCAACAATTTGTAAAATGACCATCAGAGTTCAGACTAATGGGGCAGTTATTCTTAAATTGAAATAATTATTATGGGTATTTTGAGTAATTCGGTGAATGTTTTTAAATCCAGTACAAATACCTTAATCATGAGCCTTCATTCAATTTGCAGTGAAAGGATGTATTCACTAACCTACATGCAATAGGTTTTCTGATCAAAGAACCTGCTGCCTTATCTCATGGAAGCTCTTTCATGATGGTTGGTGCTGGTAAACTTAATTTTCTGAGGCAAACAAAGTAAAAGACTGACACCAACTTAAAATAACCTTTAGAAGCAAGTGCTAGATGAATGGAATGTGAAGGACAATTTATCACATAAATAAATCTTATATTAGGGGTTCCCATAGTTTCTGAATTTCAAGGGTCATTTTGATACTTTTGACTAAATTTTACCATGTTTAAGGCAAAATACCCATAATTTTAAAAGAAAATGACCGTTCAAACCAAAATCTTAAGGGTCAAAATGTGGCTTTTTAGAAATAACAAGGGTCAAAACCCCTACACGGGTTTCAAATGGAACCCCTGTCCATGTGAGAACAAATCAAAGAACAATGTTCTCCCAACGCGTGTGATAATCAATGTTTGACGTCACTAGCTTTTCAGTATGAAATTGAAATGCTTAAATTTGTGATTTCTGAAGTTTTTTGACTCGCTAACGATGGAAATGTGATAAAAAGAATCAGTCAATCGTTGTCCTTGCGATCTACTTTTCACACTTCCCTGTGCCAACCTGGAAATATTTTACTGTCCCCTAAAATCGAAATTTAGAATGTCAAGCATAGTACTGTCAGATAGACCCAAGTTGGAGATGAGTTATTGTAGCTAATGTTGGGATTGGTTGACAGTTTACAACACAATGCTTACACTGTTACCTGTTGAGTTATTTCCCTTTGATTTTGAAGTCATATATTTTATGCCTGTGTTATAACAGTTTACTATTATATATATATATATCGCAGGCTTAGAATTAGAAGGTCATAAGTTCAAAATCAATGTTTTGAGAAAACAAGAAAAAACTGTCTGAAAACTACTCTTTACTTATGTAAAAACAAGCTTTTCAACTTCAATTTGGTCAACATGACCACTTCCGACTTTCATGAAAATAGGCTCATAAGAAGCGCCTTGAGATGCAGATTTCAAATATGCATGAGTCTTATAAAGTCGTAAGTAGTACTTACGACCTTCTAATTCTAAGCCAGCGATATGTGTGTGTTAGATGCCTGTAAAACTCCTGTACTAGTATGGGACTAAGTACAACATGGAGCATTTAAATATTACATGTATGCATACAAATTTATCCATTGTCGTGTGAGGCAGTCACATGATTGACTGTAATACAGCTAAATAATCTGGAGTACACGAGAACAGCCTGCCTTCTGATAACTGGAATAGAGTTAACTTATATATATAATTATGCGACACTGATCATGATGAAAACTGTATGACAGTGGGCGGAATATAATAACATAATATAGAACAAACGTCTCTTAAAATTGACAGAAGAATAACGAAAGGTAAGTCATGATTTTATAAATAATTCTCTAAAAGGAAACCCAGAAATGCCATATTTAAATGGATCCAAGTCCTTGTGTCGACTTGGTTAGCAGCAGAACCTACTTCTGTTCTATATCCTCCAGGCCCTAATTCCTGAGCCATTGGCCAGATTATCATCCAAAATTGTTTTTAATGATGCGGGAGAAATTTCTGCAAGGGTTCCAGTAGCTTCTGAATCTGAAGGGGTCATTTTTTTTACTAAATTTTACCATTTTACAGACAAAATTCCCGAGAAAATGACCCATGAAACCAAAATCTTTAGGGTCAAAAATGTGATTTTTTTAAATTTCAAGGGTCAAAACCTTTACACGCGTGTCAAATGGAACCCCTGTTGAAGTCTTATTTATCAATATTGATTTAATATCGACTTCTCAAATCAAAGGGTAATAATTTCAATTACCTGATATTAAAAATTATCTTCATATTTCATATATGTGTTGATAAAACATCCATTTGTACTTTCTGCTTTAAACTTTCAGTTTCACTGCTAGTAAATCTTGCATTTGTGTAAGTGAAACTTTACACCTTCCACTAGATAAAGTTCTATTCTCTAGGCTGTAATGGTCAAAATGTGGCATTTTGGAAATTTCAGGTTAAAAATAAAACTCCTGAAATCTGAATAAAATAAACAAATATTTTATAGTCTAGGTACGGCATCGGTTTTCAATGATTTACCAACAGTTACTGTAGCTTACCCAACATCAGATATATTAACAGTGTGAGCAATTGATTGTGTTGTGAACTGTCTGTCTTAAATTATACTGCAGATGTTATTCTGGGATATTATATCGGCTACTATTATAAGAGGTCACTGGCCAGTTATTTTTGCTCAAATTTTGATGAAATGTTAAATGCCCCAAAAAATTTAAATAGTTTAAAAATGTTTTGTGAATAAATCCGAAATTTTTCACAATTTGTATACTTGTCAAAAGTATGATGTTTTCTTAAATTCTTGACATGCTGTAAGAACCCCAATTATGTTGCATACATTCATATTTTTGGCTCAATTATATTGAATTTTTTTAAACTTCTGATCTTCAGATATCAAAAGTTAAAATCCAGAAATTCAATTGAAGTGTAATTTATTGAATAACCTCATTAAAACTATCGGGAGAGACAGTAAATTAATATTTATAAAACCAATTTACATCTGCAGTAAAAATAAAGACAAAACTTTATTTCATGTTCTTTTTTTTGTTATACTGTTTGCAAGTTATATAATATGCATACATAACAGGGTGCTAAATAAGTTTGTTCACAATGTTTAAATTTCAATAGTTTCTGACGTCAGAAGAATATAAATTTTTATGCCCCCGTATCGATAGATCGGGAGGCATATAGTGATTCACCTGTCCGTCCGTCCGTTCGTCCGTCCGTTCGTCCTTCCGTCCTGGTTAACCCAAATTGACCGTTTCTTCTAGCATCATTATGGCTTGCTACAAAGCTTCCAAACTTGCATGGATGTTGTATATGAACACTCTCCACACACCTGTATCACCTGACCCCATTTTGACCTTCACCTTGACCTAATTTTGGACATAGACTTATTTATGGACAAGGCTTCCACAGGGGGCATAAGCGTTTATTGAACGCAGGCTTGTTCAGGTTAAATTTCAGAGGGATCTACCATTGTTCTAATGTTTTGAGCACTAAATGAAATGATTAGTGTGAGAAATTAAAAATGCATACAGTGACACTGTGTACTAAGCTCAGATGAAATTTAGTATGAATTTAAATTTTGAGAACAGACCTTTTTAACACCCTGTTTATACTACATGTATGTTTTAGGTTGTCAGTCAGTATCAGGACATCACAATAGTTTATTCATTTTGATTACTTTGTCAACAGCAAATCAACTTCTTTCTGTCAAGCAAATCAAGTCTTTATCATTTTAGCATATTTTAATTGCTTTGTGTCTCAAAATGGTGAATCACTCTTCTTCCTAACCTTACCTTTTTAGTTAATATTTTGTAAAAATCTATTTATAGTAATATTCTGTAAAAATCTATTTATAGTAACATTCTGTGAAAATCTATTTATAGCAACATTCTGTGAAAATCTATTTATAGCAACATTCTGTAAAAATCTATTTATAGTAACATTCTGTAAAAATCTATTTATAGTAACATTCTCTAAAAATTTAGATCTTGGATGTAGAAATGGAGAGATACTAAGGAAATGACGATACTTGTGTATTCTGATACTGACTGACAACTTGCTTTGTATTATAAAGTAAGCGCGTTGATGAATTCAGATGATGATCATTTACGTATCATTTATATGTAATGAAGTCTACATACCGGTATATTATGTATATCCCCCAGACTAAGTTGAAAGTTTTACGCCGAATTTAACTGCACACTAAAATACACAATACAGTATCAGGCTATTTAGAATAATAATGATGGACCTTCAAGTATTGCCACTCATAGTTTTAGTCATGTGACTATAACAGATGATTGCTCTGACATCATATATGAATGTTCATTTGAAAGAACACAGCCTACAGTTTGATGTGCTCTGACATAACTTATGAATGTTCATTTGAAAGAACACACTCTACAGTTTGATTTGGTCTGACGTAATATATATATGAATGTTCATTTGAAAGAACACAGCCTACAGTTTGATGTGCGGCACATTTTGATGTTATTACTTATAACTGGGTAGGTTTATTATTTGATTCCATTAATATATACTGTACATTGTCACAACTCATATATAATATGTTACTGTTTGTATTAATATGTTGTTTATATATGGAGAGAGATTTTCTGCTCCATACGTGTTTAGAATGAACTATTATTATGTTCCCATCCTTGTACTCGCTGTATTCTCACTGCGTACATGGTTCTGATACATCTTTGTAATGGTTAAGAGTTAAAATATTTCCTTCATGTGTTTATACCTGGGTCATAGATCCTATCCGAACACTGTTCGATGATTGGCTGGTGTATTTTGTGCTAAACTGACAACAACCTCAGTTATCGGGGCATTTTGAAGCTTATCATATTGTCCAGAACTGAGAACTCACTGCTGCTCATAGGCCGATATACCGCTTTGTTGTGTACATGATACCTAATGCATAGACACTGTTTATATTATCTAGGGTGTATGTGGCCCAGGCATAGACACGGTATACACTATCTTGGGTGTTTTTTGACCCAGGCATAGACATAGTAATAATGCAGTATACACTATCTAGGGTGTTTGTGACCCAGGCATAAGTAGCCTTGTGAGGGAAGAGTTTTCAACAAATCACGCCCTTTGCATTTCTTTATCGCGGTCAAGTTGTGAATGCACACAATGCTTCGAATTACTTCTTGGTGAAGGAACGTTTCTTTCTCAATAAGAATGTTCTTCTAGATATGACATTATAATGGATCCCACTGATTAGTGGAAGAAATGGAGGAAAGGCTAATAAAAGTATAGTGCATATATATAGTGTTAGGGAGTCATTGAGTAACATGGAGTTCCTTTATAACCATGGACACAAATGGTAAACATTTTGTCATGGTGAAGAAAGTTTTGTGCTTGAGGATGTCCATTGTGTTGTTTTATAATGCCAAAATGGAGCTGTTGGTGGTGAAGATATGTATAAACATACAAATAGAATATGTTTTAAAGAGTGAAGATGCTGATAGTCTATAGTTGTTGCTAATAGATGTTGATCATGTTTATATGTATGTCATTTGTTGCCATGTTTATTTCATATTTAGTTTGTGACTTGTGTTTTATATTTGATGATTGTATAAATTGCATATATAGTGACAAGCATTTATTTACCTGTCACCAATCAATATTGACACACCTTTCAGTATAGTGAGCTCTCATTGGTCAATATTGACACACCTTCCCCAGTATAGTGAGCTCTCATTGGCCTGTATTGAAACACCTTCCTCTATAGTGAGCTCTCATTGGTCAATATTGACACACCTTCCAGTATATAAATGAGCATCTCATTGGTTAATTTTGATGCACCTTCCAGTATATAAGTGAGCTCTCATTGGTCAATATTGACACACCTTCTGGTATATAAGTGAGCTCTCATTGGTCAATATTGACACACCTTCCAGTATATAAGTCTGCTCTCATTGGTTAATATTGACACACCTTCTAGTATATAAGTGAGCATTCATTTGTCAATATTGACGCACCTTCAAGTATAGTGAGCTCTCATCAATTGGTCATTATTGACACACCTTTCAGTGTATAAGTGAGCTCTCACTGGTCAATATTGACGCACCTTCCGGAATGTTCATAAGTGTGCTCTCCAAAGCAATCTTGAGGGTTCAAATCACTCACTGTTCCATAAATTTGTTCGCAAAAATATAATATACAATGTTGGTCTTTGAATGAACTACTTATTTATCTAAACGGTAATATAGCAATATAAAACCCTTATATAAATTAAAGGAATGTGACCCCTAACCTTGAGGATGAATAATGTAGCAATATAAAACCCCTTATTAAAGGCATGTGTCCCTCAATGATGAATATAAATAAAGCCTTGCATTCCTTTATGCAATTATAAAGATGGTACATGCTAAACTTTCAATTCTAGACTAGTTGTAACTGTTTTGCCTAAAGTGGAGACAGACCATGTCAGGAGCGTGCATGTCAGGAGGGTGGTTCTTGTAAACGAGGGGATGGTATGTAGTAAGGAGGGGCTAGCTTTCATTAGGAGGTTTTTCTTGGAAGGACGCTGGCCTTCTTTGAAGATTGGCTTTGTTTCGAGGACAGTCTTTCCTATAATGGTGGATGGGATTTGTTGACTGGATTTGTAAGGAGTTGTAAGGATAGTTGTGTCTTGTAAGCACATGTTTCGAATGGAGGAGGCGTGTCTTGAAGAAAGAGGTGGGTCTAGAAAGGAAGAGGCGGGTCTAGATAGGAAGAGGCTGGTCTTGAAAGGAAGAGGCGGGTCTAGATAGGAAGAGGCGGGTCTTGAAAGCAGGAGGCGGGTCATGAAAGCAGGAGGCGGGTCTTGAAAGCAGGAGGCGGGTCTTGAAGGCAGGAGGCGGGTCTTGAAGGCAGGAGGCGTGTCTTGTTTAAGGTGGATCCGAGTTGTGAAAGAAAAAGATAAGTTTTGTCTATTTGGATAGAGCATTGTATTATGTGATATTGTTCACTATGTGATGTTATGTATATTACAGTGATTGTTTATTTGGAATATTGTACAATCATTGAAATTCCTTACTTTGAATGTTAACAGGAATGATACGTGAAAAAGTAATTGTACAGTCAACTCTCGTTATCTCAAACTCGCTTTTCCCGATTTTTCTCCTTCTTTGTCTACATAAAGTCTTGAGATCTATCTCGAAGTTTCTGCTCGAATTTTCGTTATCTTGTAGGATTTTTTCACCCAGACGTTAAATCTTAGGGGAGTATTTTATACTTACAGCTGTGGATGACAGTTTGAAGCTGAAGCATCTATGTCAGATTTGTGGATGTACGTATCAAACCGTGAGTGGACTCCGAAAACACACAATATTGAACCATTCAGGTAAAGACTTACATAATTATGCCCCCCATAAGGGGTATATATTGTGCATGTCCCTTGGTCTGTCGGTCGGTCGGTAGAACAAATGGTTTCCGTTCAATAACTCAAGAACGCTTTGTTTTAAGATCTTCAATCTTTACATGAAGGTTGGTCATTAACAGTAGATGACCCCTTTTGATTTTGGGGTCAGTAGGTCAAAGGTGACAGTCACTGTGACCTTTACCATTTATGACTATTGGGCTGCCATGGGGGCATACATGTTTTACAAACATCTCTTGTATTGCTCTTATGATTGCCTTGTTAGCTCATTGGTCTCATGACTTCCCCGAAACTTCTTCTAGACCACGAGGAACCTGTTCCCGATGTCCTGATAGCTCATTAATTTCAATCTGGGGTACATCGCCGAGGCAGAAAATGCTCAGTGGGACCTAGGCTTTATATCGCCCAGTGATTGCCTTCTTAGTTCGATCACTGGTAAAGCATCTGCTACTTTGTCTTTACAGTATGGGAGCATGTAGAACATTCCATAATTTAAGTTAAGTCAGGAAATGTTAGTGGGCCAAGTCATAAGTCAGGGAATGTTAGTGAGCCAAGTCATAAATCAGGGAATGTTAGTGGGCCAAGTCATAAATCAGGGAATGTTAGTGGGTCAAATGGATGTGGTAACAGACATTCGAAACTGATTGCAGTTACTTTATTCCGAATAAATTCCCTATAAAGGCTATAATTATAACTTCTGTGGAAGGAAAACCATGAACTTATTTAACTGTCTTATTTTTTCTTAGCAAAATCCCCGTATTCCTGCTGTGGGAAAGGTTTTGTGGATAAAGGACGGTACGACTCACATTGTAGAATGGTTCACGGTAAGGAGAAACTTGTGTGTGATCTCTGCGGAGTGGAAGTCTCATCCGGCACATCGTTGAAACGACACATGTTGAGAAAACACACGGAACAGCCGAAACACTTCAAATGTACTTTATGCCCCCTCGAGTTTGTGAGAAAAGATGAGCTAACAGACCATATGCATGGAACACACTCGAAGGGCACAAAGTTCCGGTGTAAAATATGTGGAAAATCTTACTCCTGGCGATCAAGATTAAGTCGACATTCTAAAAAATGTCAGTAAGATGATCAACAGTGAGGCTTACAGGTGCTTTAACTCGAGACTGAAACATTTTAACTCGAGACTGAAACATTTTAACTCGAGAATGAAACATTTTAACTCGAGAATGAAACATTTTAACCCGAGAATGAAACATTTTTACCCGAGAATGAAACATTTTAACTCGAGACTGAAACGTTTTAACTCGAGAATGAAACATTTTAACTCAAGAATGAAACATTTTAACTTGAGACTGAAACGTTTTAACTTGAGAATGAAACATTTTAACTTGAGAATGAAACATTTTAACTCGAGACTGAAAGAGTTTCACTTGAAAATGAAACATTTTAACTTGAGAATGAAACTTTTAACTCGAGAATGAAACCTTTTAACTCGAGAATGAAACATTTTAACTCGAGAATGAAACAGTTTCACTTGAAAATGAAACATTTTAACTTGAGAATGAAACCTTTTAACTCGAGAATGAAACATTTTAACTCGAGAATGAAACATTTAATGTAAAATTATATATTTAACAAATCTGATTCAGAGTTCAGTGCAAGGATGTATTAATAAATTATTGTGAAATTCCATTGGAAAGTGAATAAAATTCAGGCTCCAAAACTATCAGCCCTCCAGTCCTGACTGACAAAATTTGATTCACACTGACAGAAAAACTTGTATTTTTCTATTAGACGAAGAGGAATATTCACTGATTCTACCAATTCGGATTGACAAGTTTAAAACTTTTTGCAGAGCCTGACAATCTATAAAAAAAAGTGTTGCCATGGGTGAGTGACCTCACCCTGTTACAAATAGAAATTTATGCAGTGAAAATGTGATATCTAGTACATGTTTCATTCAGCTTTTTCCTGTGGTTTAAGAACATTTCTCCAATAAATAATAGAGGGGGAGGCATATTAAGTTTGTGCTTGATATTACTATGTCTCTCTACTGGATGGATTTCACAAAGTTTGTCCATTAGCTAGTTCTCCTTAATTTATTATCGGATTTCAACGAAAATGCATGGGAATGCTTGGGTAACCATGACTAGTTGTGCATATTGTCAGGAATTTAAGGTCAAATTATTTTTGCCTATGTTTTGGCCCTTTTAGGGAGGTACAAAATGTATACACTTTTTAGCTCACCTGTCACAAAGTGACAGAGTGAGCTTTTGTGATCACACTTCGTCCGTCGTCCGTCTGTCCGTCCGTCCGTCCGTCTGTCCGTCCTTCCGTCCGTCCGTCAACAATTGGGTTGTGTCCTCTCTAGAGGTCACAATTTTGGCCTAATCTTTATGAAACTTGGTCACAATGATCATCTCAACAAAATCTAGGTCAAGTTCGATATTGGGTCATCTGAGGTCAAAAACTAGCTCACTAGGTCAAATTATAGAAAAAACCTTGTTTTAAACCTTTCAACATGTAGTCTTCATGGGCACTAACTCTCTGCTGTAACTCTCTAACACTCTATACATACAATAAACTTTCATCAACCAATGAAAATGTGTATCAGGGTTCACAGCAGTTTTGTAAAGGTCAAATATCAAAATATTCTAGAGGGTGTGAATTGTAATGGTTAAGTGGAAATCAAAGCGCTGTAGGGAGCATAGACATTTTCCTGAGGGTCATGGGTTCAAACCCCACTGGAACCATAATTTTTATTTTTTTATTTTTATTTTTTTTGAGTGTTTAGGTATTGTTTTGTCTGTAAAGCATTTATTTGTACATTTTCCTGATGGTCGTGGGTTCAACCCCCACTGGAACCATAATTTTTTTTTTTTTTTTTTTTTTGAGTGTTTAGGTATTGTTTTGTCTTTATAGCATGTATTTGTACATTTTCCTGATGGTCGTGGGTTCAACCCCCAGTGGAACCATCATTTTTATTTTTTTATTTTTATTTTTTTTGAGTGTTTAGGTATTGTTTTGTCTTTATAGCATGTATTTGTACATTTTCCTGATGGTCGTGGGTTCAACCCCCACTGGAACCATAATTTTTTTTTTTTATTTTTATTTTTTTTGAGTGTTTAGGTATTGTTTTGTCTTTATAGCATGTATTTGTACATTTTCCTGATGGTCGTGGGTTCAACCCCCACTGGAACCATAATTTTTATTTTTTTATTTTTATTTTTTTTGAGTGTTTAGGTATTGTTTTGTCTGTAAAGCATTTATTTGTACATTTTCCTGATGGTCGTGGGTTCAACCCCCACTGGAACCATAATTTTTATTTTTTTATTTTTATTTTTTTTGAGTGTTTAGGTATTGTTTTGTCTTTATAGCATGTATTTGTACATTTTCCTGATGGTCGTGGGTTCAACCCCCACTGGAACCATAATTTTTATTTTTTTATTTTTAATTTTTTTTGAGTGTTTAGGTATTGTTTTGTCTTTATAGCATGTATTTGTACAGTTATATGGAGGAAAAATATTCCAAAATATTTTGTTTAAAATATAGGTCAAATCATAGAAAAACCTTGTGTAGTCAGTCACCAGAGGTTACAATTTCAACTTAATCTTTATGAAACTTTGTCACAATGATCCTGTCAACAAAATCTAGGCCAAGTTCGATTTTGGGTCATCTGGCGTCAAAAACAAGGTCACAATGTCAATTGACATTTTCCTGAGGGTCATGGGTTCAAACCCCACTTTAAGTGTTTAGGTATTGTTCTGTCTTTATAGCATGTTTTTGTACAGTTATATGGAGGAAATATTTTTTTTAAATTATAGGTCAGATCATAGAAAAACCCTGTGTAGTCGCCAGAGGTTACAATTTCGACTTAATCTTTATGAAATTTGGTCCAAATAATCATCTCAACACAATCTAGGTTAAGTTTGATATTAATTAAGTCATCTGGGGTCACATGGTCGCTAGGTCACATGGTCAAATCATACAAAAACTTGCAATAGAGGCTGAATTTCCTTAAATTTTATTCAGAAAATGTGTAGGATCACCATAGGGGTGTGCATGCACTAGTACGACAGGTGAGCGACCTAGGGCCCTTTGGGCCCTCTTGTTGTATGGAAACCCTTCTTTTTGATGTTTTAAGATGGTCAAAGAGGTTGAGCGCCTTTAAATTATTTTTGCATGATGTATGTTTTTTTCACGCTAGTACTTTTCATAATATTTGAATGCTTATTACACTGCCAGATACTTAAATGTAATAGGGGCTGTATTAAAGTTGTGCTTTAGTGTTTTAGATGTTATATTTATTAAACTGAATGAGGATTATCGTATCTTTTGTTCATTTACTTAACTGTTACGTTAAATATCATTGGGTCTTTACAGTGTGGCAATACCACGTGGTTTTTGGCTACAGTTCCAAGTAGAAATGTGTAAACATTGGAACACAAATGTAGCCATAAGTATTTTATTTCTTCATCGATTTCTATGAAATATACGCCACGCTAAGGGAAACATTATTTGCTTTCCATAAAATATTCAGAAAAATTTAGCGACTGCCGTTTTGTCCATTACCCTGTGAAACCGTGGAACGTGTAGGTTTCACAGGGTAATGGAAAAATCGGTAAAGTTGTTAAAAAATATCTTACATTTCATGGAAAGCAAATAATTTCCCCCTTAGCGTGGCGTATATTTTATTGAAATCGATGAAGAAATAAAATACTTACGGCTATTTTATTTTCCAATGTTTACAAAATGTTTCTTGTAACTGTAGCTAAAAGTCACGTGGTATTGCTATACTGCTTTAGGGACTCAGGAGTTGGGGTTTTGACCGTTGAAACTTCCAAAGAGCCACATTTTGACCCTCAAGAATTAGGTTTGAAGGATAATTTTCTCTTATGATCATGGATGTATAATAATATAGACACAAGTATCAAAATCACCCTTCAGATTCAGAAGCTAGTGGAACGCCTGGTGTTGTTTGTAGTCTTGAGTTCAGGAGGTCATGACACCTGGTGAGCCCCTAGAAAAACCCTTCTGATGCTGTTTAACTTCAGTGAGCTTGAGGGGCTAAATGGGACCCCTTATTCTGGAGATAAATCTATACTGTTAAAAATGAATGATTAGATTTTATTATTAGATTCAGAAATCTTGACACCCTGGAAAATACCTTGAAACTGATGCTTTGGTGAGCATGGACCTTTAGGGGCTAAATGGGCCGGATCCCTGATTCTGGAGATAAATCTATACTGTTATAAATAATGAATGAATAGATTTTATTATTAGATTCAGAAATCTTGACACCCTGGAAAATCCCTTCCGAAACTTTGATGCTTTGGTGAGCACGGACCTTTAGGGGCTAAATGGGTTACAGTGAATGTTTATTAACAGTACTCTGGAAATTTTGCTATTTATTTCAGGTGATTCTTCAGTGGGACAAAATGTTAGAATCTCTTCAGACCCTTCAGGATTGCTTTCACGTAGTGGTAACAGGTCATCAGACAATTTCAACATTCAATTTAAAGCTGGTTCAGGAGTTAAATTTAAGACTGGTTCCAAAAGGGAATTTGAAGCTGGTTCCCGAGTTGAATTTGAAGCTGGTTCCCGAGTTGAATTTGAAGCTGGTTCCAGAACTGAATTTGAAGCTGGTTCCAGAACTGAATTTGAAGCTGGTTCCAGAACTGAATTTGAAGCTGGTTCCAGAACTGCATTTGAAGCTGGTTCCAGAACTGAATTTGAAGCTGGTTCCAGAACTGAATTTGAAGCTGCTGGTTCCCGGTTTTTCAAATCTTATCTAGTGTGTCCAGTGTGCGGTAAAGTGTGTACACGTAAGACTCATCTTGTAGAACATATGTATACCCATACCGGCGAGAAACCGTACGTGTGTGTAACGTGTAATCGACAGTTTGCACAGAAGTGTAGTCTGAAACGACATTGTATAGTGATACATCACCTAGATTATCAGAATCCAAAACAGCCGTCCTAGCTAGATGTGAACCTTATAATTAGGGTTGTCAATACTCCTAATTAATCCGGAATTTCGGATTTATTTATCATGAACAAGCTATGATTCCTGATCAAAATAAAAGTTATTTGATGAAAATATCTAAAAAAATGGCCAAGTTATGGTCAATTCAAACTGCTCTGAAGAATTTATTCAATACAAACTGAGTTAAATATGGAAACAATGTGGTTGAAGTGACATGAAGGCCTCTTGTTTTGCAAAAAAGGTCAGCTGCACTCGATATTCAGGATTTTTTTGGCTCTGTTGGCAACCTTGTATAATTCATAGACAGTGCAACCAAGAAAATTTTCCGTGTGAAATTATACAGTATACTTGCTTAACAAAACTTTTCTCTGTGAAATGATGCTGTGTACTTGTTTAACAAAACTTGTGGTAAAAGGATTATGCAGTATTACTGTAAACTAATTTACTTTCGTGAATACTGACTTTCGCATTTTGCTATCAGCGGCATATTCGCGACTACAAATTTTCACGTTTTTAGTTTCTCGCAATGTCCATATTAATGTTTTTAGCACTTCCCAGCGACTTGAATTTGCTAAATTCTACCACTCGCGAATCCATGAAATTAAATTGCTCAAAATAATATCTTGGTTTACAGTATTGATATTCAAGTTAAGTACGTTTAACAAGACTTACAAATTGTGGTAAAAGGATTATGCAATATTAATGCTATTCCAGTGTAGTTAACCCAGCTGTCCCCAATTTTTTAGTTGTTAAAGAATCATAAAGACATTTAAATTGAGTGCAAGTTTTAGATTTTCTGTAAGTGCTTTGAATGAACAGCGCCCTAGGAGTTCGTTTCTATTTGGCATATTGGCGTTACCTAATTCTGGAGAATAAGTATTAGAAATATAATTTTTTAGAGAATTTGGATGTTTGTTTTTCATCATTTAGTTTACTTAATTATTACACAAAGTGTTTTGTTGTTGATTAAACTGAATGTGTAATTCTATGTTTGCTCATTTACTGTTATGTGAAAAATCAGTCATTGAGTCAGTGTTTAAGAACTCTATATAGTTACTAAAGAAAGCCATCGTTTCACAACATAATATGTCTCTGACAAAAAACTTGGCAAACTTATTCAGAGCAGGTTTCTGGTAGAGTATATGTGTTATTTTGTTACCTTTATGGAAATCATTTCCCCTTCTTCATGTGTGCATTGTATTTCTGCGGCATACACTGCACTGCTGTAGTAATGGGACTGTTGTTTGATGTATTTTCCGGTCACATGTAGTATTCAGAGGCCTTACAAACCCAGAATAATCTGGAAATCTGATTTCCTGCACTAGAAAGAATAAACTTAGCAAGCTTAAAATCATATGCCTGTATTGTATCCAGAGAACATAACAGTTTTTTAAATGTCTGAGTACCAGAAACTTATATGTATGTTTTTGTCGGAACCTTTGTCCCATCTTTAAAATAGTGGATAAAAACTGATATATTTCATTTTGACTAAAAGACCCTGTTTTCCCTATTACAGATATGTCTGGGGATGGTTGGAACTCTGACGCCCTCACCGACTCCGGCGGCATGCATCCTGATAGTCTCACCAACACTGGACGAAGTCGCAAATGTCTGTTGTTTTGTGAATTGTGTGGGTTAAAGATTGATCGACCATCACAGCTGACCATTCATATGAGGACACATACAGGAGAGAAGCCGTTTGTTTGTCCAATATGTGATAAAGCCTTCAAGAGGAAATATCATTTAAAGACGCACATGGTGATACATTCCCGGGAATATCAGTCTATGTGATAAAGCCTTCAAGAGGAAATATCATCTAAAGACGCACATGGTGATACACTCCCGGGAATATCAGTCTATGTGATACACTCCCGGGAATATCAGTCTATGTGAGAAGCCGTTTGTTTGTACAATATGTGATAAAGCCTTCAAGAGGAAATATCATTTAAAGACGCACATGGTGATACATTCACGGGAATATCAGTCTATGTGATAAACTGTTTTGTTTGTCCAATATGTGATAAAGCTTTCAAGAGGAAATATCATTTAAAGACGCACATGGTGATACACTCCCGGGAATATCAGTCTATGTGATAAACCGTTTGTTTGTCCAATATATGATAAAGCCTTCAAGAGGAAATATCATCTAAAGACGCAAAGGGTGATACACTCCCGGGAATATCAGTCTATGTGATACACTCCCGGGAATATCAGTCTATGTGATACACTCCCGGGAATATCAGTCTATTTGATACACTCCCGGGAATATCAGTCTATGTGATACACTCCAGGGAATATCAGTCTATGTGATACACTCCCGGGAATATCAGTCTATGTGATACGTTATAGCAAGTATCTAAAATTAATGTGATACATTCTTAAGCAAGTATCTAAAATTTACAAGTTACGTTACAGTGAAAATATACTGTTTAAGTGATACTTTCTAACAAGTATATAGTTCTCTAGAGGATATGTTTCTGCGAGTTTCTAAAGTTTACGTGGTGATTTAAGAAAAACAGTTCAGTAGGTGACCTGGGTACTGTTTTATTAAAGCACTTACGAAAATCTTAAACTTGCGCTCAAATTTAGTTTCCTTATAATTCTTTTAAATCTACAAGCAGGGGGCAGATATTGTTTGTAGGAGATCATTAACTGAATCCTTGTTAATATTGCATATACCCTTTACTACATTTAGGAGCAATTAAATAATTATAAAGAATTCAAATTTCGAAGGTAAATTTACAATTTCTGTAAATGCTTTTATAAAACAGTGCCCAGAAGTGTACTTGATAGATTTACCTACGTGATACGTTTCAGTGAATATGTAGAGTCTATGTGATGTTATATATCTCATGTTGGAAGTTAAATTAAGTAGCAAGACTTATGTTGCATGTGTCATCATCAGGGGTGTCAATATTCCTGATTATTCCGGAATTCCGGATTTGTCTATCATAGAAGAGCTATGATTTCTGATCATAATTCTAAAAGTTATTTGATGAAAATATCTCAAGAAATGGCAAAGTTATAGTAAATTGAATATTCTCTGAAGGATTTTCTTAATACGAACTGAACTAATATTGGAAACAATGTCATTAAAGGGCTCTTGTTCGGCAAAAATGGCAGGCCGTATATGATTTTCCTGATTTTTGAATTGGCCCTGTTGACACCCCTGTCATCATGTGGTGGGGTAAATACGAAAACAGTGTAAGCTACTGACCCTTAGAGTAAAGTGTTCAGGAGAGAGAAAAAACTTCCTTATTTTGTTGAAACACAATTTGGTTTATAGTCTGGTTTTGTTCTGTATAAAACAAAGAGTTATAATGGTTCAAATAAAAGTTAATTAGTTTGTTGTATACTCAGAGAGTTTGTTGTATACTCAGAGAGTTTGTTGTATACTCAGAGAGTTTGTTGTATACTCAGAGAGTTTGTTGTATACTCAGAGAGTTTGTTGTATACTCAGAGAGTTTGTTGTATACTCAGAGAGTTTGTTGTATACTCAGAGAGTTTGTTGTCATTATTTAAAGGGACTTAGCATTTTTTTTGAAGAAAAAAATACTCAGTGGGCGATATCGAGAGTGGTTAAAATTGCTTATTTGTACCAAATCTTTCATAAAGCAACCGTCAGTGGCTTTCTATTACATCAATACTTGGTTAGGTTGGAAAATCACGATATACAAAAATTTTAGCCTAATCTGTGAGGCAGCACCTTTAAGTTTAATAAGTGTTTGCCTGATTAAACCTTTTACTATACAATACAATTCTTGATTTCGTCATGGTTACATGAGTAACAACAGACAAATATTTCATACAATACATCAAGTATCTATCACGACATTCTAGGTGGACAAGTGGTCTAGTGGTAAGGGCTACTGACTGCTGATCTGAAGGTTGTGGGTTCGATCCCTACTCCAGACGTTCAATAACAGTAATGCTTTCCAGTGTTTCCCACCTGACATAACTAAACTACTAACAGTCTTTAAACGAGACGTTAAGCGAGGTCCCGTGTATGATGCCTCTGGAACTTGGGCATCTTCTGTATCATGCACTATGCCTCAAAAACTAAAGTGACTAGCCTCTTCTGGGGGTCTCGCCCATATGGATTTCCGGTGGCAAGGATATATAAAAGCAAATAAACAAATCTATCACGGGTTGTTTCAAATGTTGTTACTATTGATAGTGTTTGAATGATGCTTAACTCAAAGTGATGTTTATATGTGGGGTGATCCAAAAGTAATGTCACTGATGCTATTAAATCGTCCATAATGTAAGAAAAACAACCAAATTTTACACAAAGTTACATGAATCTATTTTGAATATGATAGCCAAATTTCATGAAAATGCACTGAACAGTTATTGAGATATTAGCATGTACACGATGCAAGCCAGAAGCCAATGACGTCATAATGACGTTAATACTTGAATGATTACAGTTATTAGTCATTAATTTTAAGGTATTGTTGTTTTAATTATTCCTTCTGTTGATTACCTTCGTATATATTTGCAGATAGCGAAGGATCTCCTTATATGGGCAGCCGTTCTGGTCCAGATAGTGAAGCATCACCTTATATGGGCAGCCATACTGGTCGACGTCTAAGATCTCCTATCCATTGTGAATACTGCGGACTTAAGTTGAACACGCCCTCCCATCTAACTGTACATTTGAGAATCCATACTGGTGAAAAACCGTACATTTGTCCGGTGTGTGCGAAAGGTTTCACGCGAAAATATCACTTAAAAACTCATCTAGCAACCCATCTGTGAACTGCTGAAGTTTGAACATACGTGCATGAGTAAATTGGTCACATGGTAAACCTTGGAGCAGCTCATCTGTGCAGGCTTCTAGCTCCAAGAAAAGTTTAAAATTTGTCTATCCAAATTGGTAAAATCAGTGAATGTTCCTCTTTGTCTAATAGAACAATACAGGATTTTCTGTCAGTCCGAATCAAGATTTATCAGTTAGGACTGACAGTTTTCTTGGAGCCTGTCTGTAAAGCATTCAAAATAAGTAAATATATCTTGTGGATTCTTGTGAACATTTTTCTAGAAGTTTCATCTTCAAACTACCGGCGTCCTACAATACTGTAATTATCCGGAAATCGGCAGAAATGGGAATTTGCCGCACTAGGAAAAATGAACTTTTCTAGAAGACATTTAAATGTTATTGGATAAAATAGATTGAAAGTATTAACTAAGTTATGGGCATTTGAAGTTTTCCTGAGCTGAATTTTAACGATAGAACCATGGTGGAGTTAGTGCAAATGGGTATTATTTTCAGGATCGGGCATTAAACCTCAGTAGGACCCCTGAAACTATTAAATGTTATGGAAAACTTGCAAGTAGTATATAAAATCCGCCCTTTAGACCACTGTAAGCCGCAAATAGCCAATCACAGGGCAGTATTGCCATAGTCAAAATCCCGTATCCAACACTTTTGAGCTGAATAACCTGTGATTTTGATCCTTTGATGGTTTGAGTATTAAGTGCAGAATTTATTCCTATTGCTTGGAGCAAATTGCATAAGAAGGTCAGAAATACAATGTACACCTTCTTTAATGTGCGTGATTAACGGTACATGTACAAATTAGTCAGTCACATGGTCTAAGTCGGATAGACATCTCGTATCACTGGTTATGAGATTAGAATCTGATAACCAGTGATACTCATTGTCAATCCTATAAATGTAATTGTCAATCATTCCTATATATGTAATCTTCAGTATTGAATTGTGTCTATAAAATCTTGTTGTTTAAGATAAGATATTTTCATTCTGCCAAATAACATGGATGGTTAACCTGACATCGTGAGTGATCTTTTGACACATTTTAAGTGTCAACACTTTAATTGAATGTACTATAGTGTGCCCAGGATAATGAGAAAGGCAGAAAAATTTGGTATATTCCACAAAGGTTGATTAATCAGATATATATGCACGATTTATCAGCAATATTTTGAGTACAATACAGACCTTATCTGTTTGCTTTAGTAATTTGTAAAACCAATTTTGAAACAGTTTACAAAACCGGTTTATGTTTGTAATAGGTATCACATTATCCTGGGCGCACTATAAAACTGGTTTGACATGTTTAATGCTGTTAGTAAATGACATGATTATGTATTCAGGAATATATAACACACTTTATTCAGAGAATAAAAGAAATATTACTGAAGACTTTTCATTTGTGTCCTCAATAGATAGTACTAAATGTTCTGCATCAAGTTAATCTATTAACTTTGTCTCAATCCTGTCTTGTGTCATATCGTTTAGAGTTGTTCTGCAGATGGTGAAAAGGTGTTGATTTTAAGTTTGATTTTATGATTTTATCCGATTACGAGCAGCCCTCAATTACTTCGACAGTTTGTTGAGTATCAAATTTAGGTGTACAGTGGTCCATCTTTACAGCGACATTTGTCGGAGACAGACAGAGTGTTTGTTGTACTAATACTTATGTCAAACTTTATGAAAACAATCAACAACTGACTTAACCGACAATGGGCCGGAGAGGTAATTCTTATTGTCGGTATGGCTGTGTAAGTGATGTTTGTTGTTGAACAGGTGCCGTGCCGTTCATCGGAGGGAATTTAACGTTGAATTTTGCACAGGAGGAATTTTGAATGCCTTTGTAATGTGCTGGAAGGACAGACACCAACAATTCCCTTCAGTGAAAAGCTAGCTCACCACTAAGGGTGATTTGTTGGCATTTTATATGCTATTCTACTCTAATGACAACCTACAAGGTTTACTTTGTGCATAATTATCCAATTACCTCCCTTTATGCACCCAGCAAATGTTACATTACTTCCCCCTCCGAGAAATCTCGTCCCGAGATTTGGCCTGGGAAACACATGGGTAAGGCAACTCCGGTCTGGCAGTTGACTTTATCCCACCGCTGCCACCATTTGTAACATGCCGGACGGACAGACACCAACAAATCCCGTCAGTGAAAAGCTAGTTCACCACCAAGGGTGATTTGTTGGCCTTATATATGCCATTCTACTCTAATGACAACCTACAAGGTTTACTTTGTGCATAATTATCCAATTACCTCCCTTTATGCACCCAGCAAACGTTACACCTTTAAAAGAAGTGAGTGGTTTAAGAGAGGTGACGTTACGAGAGGAAACACTGTATAGGGTAGATCTAGAACATGAGTAGCTATTTCACTTGGTAGATCTAGAACATGAGTAGCTATTTTACTTGGTAGATCTAGAACATGAGTAGCTATTTTACTTGGTAGATCTAGAACATGAGTAGCTATTTTACTTGGTAGATCTAGAACATGAGTAGCTATTTTACTTGGTAGATCTAGAACATGAGTAGCTATTTCACTTGGTAGATCTAGAACATGAGTAGCTATTTCACTTGGTAGATCTAGAACATGAGTAGCTATTTCACTTGGTAGATCTAGAACATGAGTAGCTATTTCACTTGGTAGATCTAGAACATGAGTAGCTATTTCACTTGGTAGATCTAGAACATGAGTAGCTATTTCACTTGGTAGATCTAGAACATGAGTAGCTATTTTACTTGGTAGATCTAGAACATGAGTAGCTATTTTACTTGGTAGATCTAGAACATGAGTAGCTATTTCACTTCATGGTAAACATGTTATTATGACTGTTTACTCCATTGCATGACTTCCAAGCAGGCTTGTCAATAATGCCAACATTTCCAGCAAGACCTTCCTTAAAAAAATGTTTGTTTGTGGTAACACTACCTACCCATTGAAATTGCCTCCTACTTATATTTTTTCCAAGCCCATTTCCTTACATATCCATGTCGACCCACTTGTTTTTACAGGTTCCCCAAAATAATTCTACACAAAATAATATTCGACCTACCTACCCACCTTAAAAATCTTGTTGCCGCAAAACAAGTTTTTTAAGGTTTCAAGGACAGCCCCAATCCCATGTTTCTTTCAGGACTCTTTGAGTATATTACCGCCTATGTATTTAGTGGATTAACATCCTATTCTCTCCTTCCCAGGTGAACATACAGTCTACGAGAGAGCAAGGGGAAGCAACTCATACACACCAGGAAAGAAAGATAATTCCAGTTTACGATGTGAAGATTGTGGGGCGACCTATAAGTTTCCATCCCAGCTTAAGATACATCAGAGAATTGATACGGGTGTCAAACCTTTCGCTTGTCAAATCTGCAATAAAAGATTCGCGCAGAAAAACAATTTAAAATCTCACATGACATGTCACATGACTTATACCGATATGTAGACATTATGTGTCACATGACATGTCACATGACTTATACCGATATGTAGACATTATGTGTCACACATGTCACATGACTTATACCGATATGTAGACATTATGTGTCACATGACGGCTGATTTAGAGATGTATCAACACTAACATTGTTTCCCTTAAAACTAGTCTTATCTGATGTATAAATTGATTTATCTGGTCAGTCACTTGTTTACATAACATTGTGTACATAAACATTGTAATTTCTCTTATTAATGTCTTATTTTTGGGAGGCGTTTGAGCCTCTCATTACTACCATTGCCCATTTCTTAATACAAAATTAACCGCCTTTAGGCTGCTATGTGAATCCGCATTCAAGTAGTTCCAGAAACTGTCAACATTCCCAATACTGCTACATATGTTTCTCCAAATTTTTTAACTGATTTAAGCCAATCAGCAACATTTGTTTATTCTAAGATAAAAAATTATTGTGAAACTGTTCGTTAAATCGATATTTTTGCAAAAAAATCACTACACCGGCCGATACCGAACTTGTTTCAAAATACGAAAATGACGTGTACATCAAATGTCCCGGCTGTAAAGCTATTTTTAGAAACTTCAGACTACGGTCAAGTGATGGTTTTATCAATGAATCGTATACGGTCTGCAAAGTACTGTTATGCAATCATATGGTGTCGCTGTACTAGCTAGCCGCTTTCTATAGACTGTCTCACGCTGTGAGGGAAGTGTTTACAAGGCGGTACTGTAGAATCTGATAAATAGGCGCGTAGTATTATTTTAAAGCCACTTTTGATATACGCATTCAATACACGTATTACATATAAATTTATATGCACCTTTTAACAATTATTTAGATACCCAACATGCCTATATAGTCACATATGCCTATTTTGACATTCAAGACAAGATCGGCAGTAAGAAAACAAACATTAAACGTGTAAAGTCGGTTTAAGCTTTAGTAGCAGCAACCAGATCGCCTCCCACTAATACTCTCAGTGCTTTGATTATAGATACTATGTGTATTATTGTGTGGCTTATATATATAGTGAATAATGCATTGGTTTCCACTGCCCTTTTCTCAAATTAGAATGTTTAAAACAATAAAAAATACACTGTTATGCTATTGCAATGTTTGTATACAAGTGACAGACCTGATTAAACAGACTATAGGTGCTGTACACAGCTGACTGACTGCAGGTCATGTCTAGATATATAACAAAACAATATAAAAGGCTTGATCTTGTTAATTTGAGCTGAAATAAATCTCCTGTTAAAAAAAAAGAACTGTTAATCAACTGAATCCTGAATGAGCTTAATAAAGTATATTTTAGTAATAAATGTGTTGATCTAAACCTTACTTGGTTGTGTTGTCTTTTTCTCTGCAAAATACTTACTTTCGTTGGCATGACTTTTCATTGATTTGGAAAAAACACTATTTCGTGGGTGGATGGTGAATTCTGAATACTTGGCTTCCAGACAATTGATACAATGCCATATGGCAGTGAGTGATGTGAACTCATTGATATTTTTTATTAGGCCAAACTTAAAATATTCTTTGTTTCCCCATCCCGACTCAAGCAGATTTAAAATGGGTAGGTAGGTAGGTTAAATATTTTTTTTATTTCTTTCAGAATACAAGTTATTGGTAAAGACATACAAATAATGAAATATAGTAATATGTGTAACTATAAGGTGAAAACCAACAATCTTAAATTTAGAATATGTACGAAATGTAATAGAAAGAAACAAGCCTGTGAACAAAAATTAACATTTTCATCCCCAATATTTCATAAAAAAAAATATTATTTCAATTTGGGCATAAAATATTTTGGGTAGGGCCGTTTTTTTCGGGTAGGTAGGGGATGGGGAAACAAACAATATTTTATTTTAGGCCTTATGTAAAAATTCTTTGGGTGAATATTTGTGTTATTTGTGTGAATATATGCGTTATTTGTATGAATATATGTGTTATTTGTGTGAATATATGCGTTATTTGTATGAATATATGTGTTATTTGTGTGAATATATGTGTTATTTGTGTGAATATATGCATTATTTGTGTGAATATATGCGTTATTTGTTCGAATATGTGTGTTATGTGTGCTTTACTTGGGATATGTCTGCATTTTATGTACTGATTACCATACTGAGTATTGCCAGCACTTTGAGCCAGACAAAAGATGAAAGAATTATTGATAACTTGATAAGGTGAATATGGTGATTGTTCTACCTCAAGTTTCTTGATGTTATTTGACATAGTTTTAATTTGTTCATGTTCTCCCATTGAATATAAATGATTTTACAGTAATTCTGGTTGCTTTACATATCACATCAAGAACAGCAATATTTTTAAGAGAATAAAAAATCAAGTCTGGGAATCTAAACTTGTTTAGAACCAATGATGTGACTGGTATATATATTCAGCGTGGACATACCACATGGTATATATGACATAATGTTTGGCTAAGCAGGCTAGTAGAAATCTGTTGACAAATGTGAAAAACAACCTGTATTATATAAAAACATTAGGGCCGCCATAATAAAATGTGTATACATTGATGTAAAAGGGACGTGTTGCCGTACATATATTTTAATCTGGTTATTACGATTGTAAATATTTCAACTGAATTACCCCTATTTACAACAATAATGATGTAAAACAGGGATAAAATCAGAGTTGTAATCCAAATGACAGAACCAGTGTAGTTTAAGAGAGTAGTAAGGGGAGATAACTCACTTATGTTAAAAAAAACAAAATAAGGATAACATCAGAGTAATCCAAATGACAGGAGAACTAATGTAGTAATAGAGAGTATTCAGGGGAGATAACTCACTAATATTACAACCAACAAAATAAGGATAAAATCAGAGTAATCCAAATGACAGGACCAATGTAGTTTTAGAGAGTATTCAGGGGAGATCACTCAGTAATGTCCTCATAAACTAACCCAGTCCTTTATTGATGCCCCTCATATCGGAGGCGCTATACATAAAATGCGTTTCAATTTTGGTCATGATCAGGGGTGTAGAAATGCCCTCATGTAGTCAGTAATCTTTAAAATTGGGTTGTTGGTTTGAAATCCCACTTTAAGTAAAAAGTAAGAAAATGACAAAGAGAAGCCGGTAAGCATGTTTAAACAGCATATTGATTTTGCTGTCTTCTATATACCCATTGTGTTGATATTTTGGGAATAACCTCTTCCGAGCTATTGGTAAAAAAGGTACATCATCAGGGCTTTTTTTCACTATATAGGAGGGGCCTATATTAGGCCCCTTCACAATTTCCTATAGGCCCCACAAAGCACCAAACAAACAAATCACAGATAAAGTCATATATTCCTGTAGAGGACTTGATAATTATGAAGTATTATATCATAGATTCATGCATGTTTGGGAAAAGTTGACAAAATGACCTAGCATCTCAAAAAATTTATATTATAATTTGAGGATTTGTCGCTTTAAGTTTTTCACAATTTGAAAAGTTTCCGCGCCTTCTTTTTCACAATTTTGAGAATTTTCGCGCTAAATTTTCACAAAACAAAAGGGCTTGCATGGGCCTCTTCACAATTCAGCGAATAAAAGCCCTGATCATTTACACAAGGATAGCACCATTTGACTAATATGGTGACACCTTATTCACCCTGTATAAACCAAATCACTGTATGATTTATTGGGATACTATACAATTCAACTTGTACGACTTATTGCGATTGAAACATCCGGTGATTTCCTATCACTGTATGACTTGCAAGACTATACAATTCAACATGTACTCCTTATTGCGATAACCGGAAGTTGACTCGTTTATACACTGTGTTATTTATCTGTGATGGTATACTAGTAGTAATATAAGTTAAGGTTAGGTAACTGTGCAACTATAGACGTTACTTTCTATAAAAATTGATCAGAATTTGAGATTCACAAATAAGATTTCTTAACAGTATTTAATATCATCTTATTTTCTGCTTCACAGGTGAACATACACTCCGTGAGAGAACAAGGGGAAACAACTCTTACTCGCCAGATCAGTGTTCGTCGGGAAAGAAAGATTCCAGTTTACGATGCGAAGTTTGCGGGGGGACCTTCAAATTTCCTTCCCACCTTGAGATTCATCGTAGAATTCACACGGGTGTCAAACCCTTCGCTTGTCAAATCTGTAATAAAAGATTTGCGCAGAAAAACAATTTGAAGTCTCACATGACAGTACATTTTGAGATGTAGATACAAGCTTGTGATGTGGGTGTTGCCACACATGTGTTATGTGATTTAGTTCCTGCACTAGTGTTATGTGATGTTGATGCAATATATTGTCCTGTTAAATCAAACTGATCCTTACCTTGGTTCCTGAATATCTTGTGTAGGTAGTTTGTGTGAAGAAGACACATTAAGGATTGAAAGTGGGGCTGATGTGGTCATGTGATTGAAAGTGGGGCTGATGTGGTCATGTGATGGAATGTGGGGGTAATGTGGTCATGTGATGGAAAGTGGGGGTAATGTGATTGAATGTGGGGCTGATGTGGTCATGTGATGGAATGTGGGGCTGATGTGATCATGTGATGGAAAGTGGGGGTAATGTGATTGAATGTGGGGCTGATGTGGTCATGTGATGGAATGTGGGGCTGAAGTGGTCATGTGATGGAATGTGGGGCTGATGTGATCATGTGATTGAATGTGGGGCTGATGTGGTCAGGTGATGGAATGTGGGGCTGATGTGATCATGTGATTGAATGTGGGGCTGATGTGATCATGTGATGGAATACGGGGCTGTGGTCATGTGATGGAATGTGGGGCTGAAGTGGTCATGTGATGGAAGAACATTATACCTGCCCAACCTAAGTTTAACGTCTGTATTGCTCTATTGGCAAGTGAGTGTTTTAACACCAACAGTAACAGGGCCACCTTATATGCTATTGAGCCTGAAAAACGAATTTCTTTTATAAAATATCGTAATGCATTGTTGTATGATTGTTCCCTTTTCTTTTGTCAAATATACATGTTGTTTAGTGAATACAATCTTAAACTGTCAGTTGTTTTGTTTTTGAATGATCAGTTGTGGGACTGTTGTTGTTGTGCATCATCTGTCAGTATTTGCTTTAAAAGTGGACAAGACAAGATATGTGGCTTCTCCTATATGCCTCAATAGATTTTGACCAAATAGTACAGGAATGATCCTGTGATGGTCATCTTTAACCTTAAGTATAATTGTTCTAGTCTGCTGAACATGTAGGTCACTGTATCAAAATCTAGGTGTTTTTTTTATGTGGGAAATCGTTAAATGTGGATTTTGACCAAACAACTTATAGGAAAGATTATGTGTTACTAATTCGATACAATAAAATTTCCATAAAGTTTACTGTACGTAATATAACATTATTAAAACATCAGTATATAATAAAAAATAACAATAACCATCAAGTCATGCACACAAACACCAAGGATAATTTATAAATATGAGTTGACTCTTTATTCAGGGGTCCTATCATTCCGGAATGATCTGGAAATCCTGATTTACTGTATAATAGAAAGAATGAACTTTCCTGCAGAAAATAAAAGTTATTTGATGAAAAAATTCCAAGTTTTGACAATGTTACCGTCATTTGAAATTTCAATAGCAGAATTTTAGCGTTAGAGCAATGTTTGAACTGAGACTTGGTGTAGGGGTGTTTGTTAATGGCAACTGAAACAGTCTTGCGACTTGTTTTCAGGATTGGACATTATCCCTTAGTAGAACACCTGGCTATAATGCCAACGTGGTCCTTGACCACTAAGTGTTTAAAGTGTATTTCCAGGGGTTCTACACTTCCGGATTAATCCGGAATTCCGGATTTGCTGCTTTAGAAAGAATGAACTTTTCTTCAAAAAATGAAAGTTATTTGATGAAAAAATACCAACTATTGACTAAGTTATGGTCATTTGAAATTCTATATGCTAAATTTTGATAATATAACAATGTTTGAAACAGAGGTTTAGTGTTGGTATGTGTGCTCATGGCATCCAAAACATACGTGCGTCTTATTTTCAGGATTGGGCATTAGGCCTCAGTAGAACCCCTGATTTCTTATTGTAACTTATGTTATATTTCACATTGCAGGTATTGGTGAGTTGCCCAGTCAGATGTGGCCCTATATACAGTCCTCTCCAGCATCATATGTACAGTGTTCGTACTGTGGTAAAGTCATGGCTTCCATGTGGGCGAAAACACGTCATGAACGAATTCATACCGGTGAAAAACCGTATACGTGCGACATCTGTGGACGAAGCTTTAGTCAGAAACATCACTTGTACCGACATACTGCGTCTTATCATCAGTTGCAGAAAAAAATACTGTGTGACCAATATGCAGCAGATATGAAATGAACATATTAGTCTGAGGGGTCAAAGGGTCGTTTCAAGGGTGAAATGAGGGGTCAAACGGTCGTTTCAAGGGTGAAATGAAACCCCAAAGTTGTTGAATTTGTTTTGTTCTAAACCAGAGAAAAATATCAACCGCAACTTCCAACATTCCTTCAAGATTTTGATTTTCTATTTTATCAGTGTAGCAATATCACATGACTTTTGGCTACAGTTCCAAGACAAAATTTGTAAACATTGGAAAACAAATATTTTACTTTTTCATATCTTCAGCTTGGAACTGTAGCCAAAAGTCACATGGTATTGCTACACTGTATATGTAACTAATTTATAAAATTTAGATTTTCTCTAATGTTTTTGAGTTATTTTATAATGAAAACAAAGACATTTAGTATAAATAAATATACCAAATCTAATATCATTTACCACAAAAGGTATCTTTTAAAAATTCAAAGTATTGACTAATTTATGGTCAATTATAATTTTGTATGAGCTGGATTTTAGCAATAGAACATTGCTTGAGTTTTGGTGCTAATAGCACTCGCAACATTCTAGACTTGTAATTTATTTTCAGTATTGGGCATGATGCATCATAGTATTGAGGCAATTTGTGGCAATTGTGTGATAATTTTAATGACATTATCATATATGGAGGATATGAAAACTTTTAATACTTTTATACGGATACGAAAGTTTATTTTGCATAAAGCATAATACAATGCTTTTAACAAATGTGTTGTATATATGATTGATTAAAACTGATTAACGCACATGCAGGCTTTTTATAAAATTACGCTCAGGGAAGGTAGCACTCAATGAAACAGTCGAGCACAGAAAACATTAAAACACACAAGGCACAATGCCCAACTTAACAAGTAAAGATCCAACCAAGTCCAAGCTGGTGAAAAGTAGAATGAAATAGTTTCAGCAATCGAAAAACTGAATCACTTAGCTGAATAACCCAGTTCCCACGGTAAAACGACTATAATGCCTAGTTTTAGCTGTCAAAGACCACAATCACACAGCACAATGCCCAACACACAATTGACCCAGAAAATGTAATTTAACTGCTGCAAGTCCTGGTTTCAGCTGTCATAATAAAGTGTCCAATAATGTTTAATAAAGGGAGACCATCCAATTACAGAATTGAACATAAGTAGACGTTTTATCAAGGGAGATCATTCTTGAAGTTGGTCCCAAAAATCTCCATATTAGATACATGAGTATAAAATTATATGCATGGAGTGATGGGGTTTAAAAAGTTGAAAATATTTAGCAAGAGTTTGGGCAGTTCTTGTAATCCCGGATGTGTTTTATTAAGCCAATGTCTGTCCATCCATCACAAAATGTTGGACATTAAATACAGAAAGCTAAAAAGCTTTTTTGAAAGCTTATTCTAATTTCCTGAATGTCTAATCTCGGATATTTTATTTTCCCAAATGTCTAATCTCTGTTATTTAACTTTGCAGGACACAAGTGCCAGTACTGTGGGAAGATCCATGCATCAAGATGGGCGCTAGAGATCCACGAGAGGATACATACAGGAGAACGACCGTTTGTTTGTTCTGTTTGCGGCAAAGGCTTCAGTCATAAGAGCAATATGACGAAACATGTGGTGACAGTTCACAGGAAATACGTAAATGTTTCATAAAAGCAATATGACGAATCATGATGTGACAGTTCACAGGAAATACATAAATGTTTCATAAAAGCAATATGACGAATCATGATGTGACAGTTCACAGGAAATACATAAATGTTTCATAAAAGCAATATGACGAATCATGATGTGACAGTTCACAGGAAATACATAAATGTTTCATAAAAGCAATATGACGAATCATGATGTGACAGTTCACAGGAAATACGTAAATGTTTCATAAAAGCAATATGACGAAACATGTGGTGACAGTTCACAGGAAATACATAAATGTTTCATAAAAGCAATATGACAAATCATGATGTGACAGTTCACAGGAAATACATAAATGTTTCATAAAAGCAATATGACAAATCATGATGTGACAGTTCACAGGAAATACGTAAATGTTTCATAAAGGAAATCCGTCATATCTGCCAGGGGTTCTATAATTCCGGATTAATCTGGAAATCCCGATTTGCTGCACATAATTCTTAAAAGTTATTTTATGGAAAAATACCAAGAATTGACGCATTTATGGTCATTTGAAATTTCATATGCTAAATTTTAACAATTTAACAATGTTTGAAACAGAATGTTGTGGTAGGGATGTGTGCTAATGCCATCCGAAACAGACTAGTATCTTATTTTCAGAATTGGTATTACACTTTAGCAGAACCCCTGATCTGCGATAATTCACGAGTGTCTATAAGACATGTGGAGAGAGTTCCGAGATATATAGGATCCGTCATGAGTTGTCTTTGGAGATCAACATTCTTAAACGAGTCTAGAAAACACAAGTTACTAAGCGAGCCTTTGTTTCCGTGACAAGTTTAAGAAATCTGGATCCCAAAAACAATGAGTTGTGGATTCTTTTTATCACATAACCATAGTTACCAAGTTAAAACGTCAGAAATAACGAATTTAAGCCGACGATATGACATTTTCGCACTTAAAAGCTGGTGACGTCACGCATTTGTTAACACACGTTGGAGAGCAATTGTTCCATCATTTGTTCTCGCATTGAAGATCACAGTATTTATGTGATAAATTTAGAGGTGAAATTAAACACTCATAGGATAGGTACTGGGCTGATAATGTTTGTGGTAGTGCAGAGAATTTGACGTGACTCTCAACCTTCTATTAGCATAATTTCACACTTGATTTGTAATTCGCGGAAATTTATATATTCAACTAAGAATCTTGTAATATATATTTATATATTTATGCATAAAGGTCAGGATCATGTCACATTCTCCATGCTATACTGTATATAACCATGTGATTCTATGGAAATATCTGGAACACAGTGTTTTAATTAACATCTAGGTAAACTTCAATTTTTCAGAGAATTTAACATAAAACTATTATCAATCAAAACCTTGTCAGTGATAAATAAACTGGCAACTGTTTTATACACCCGTGTTGTATTGTGAGCATACAATAAAGTTTCCCTAGTAATTCTGTATTTCAATGTTTATTTGTTTTTAATAAATGGAAAAAGTTCATATAAATCGGACAGGTAAGGTAGCTCTCAACAAAAACAGAGCACGGAATCTAGGGCAACAGTGCAAAATTGTAACTACATATATTATTTTTGAAGGAAATAAACTGTTTTGCACTAAGCCCTCGAAATTTACAAATTGCTAGCTCCGCATCATAGAGTGCCCCGCCCTCCCCTTGTTATCCTGGAATCATTTATTTCATTTAATATTATGACTCTCATTGCATTTAATTGCCATGAAAATTGAGGAAAATGTACTTATTTTAAAAGTCCTTGAAAAGTACTGGAGTTTGTTCAGTATGATTGAACCATGTTGATTTATGATAATGTAACAGGATTTATCCTTATTGCAGATATTGAGGACCTGATGAACCAGACATATACCACACGACCGTCTAAATCCACGGGGGAACCTTGGACGAAGAACCCGTGTCGTTACTGTGGCAAGTGTCATCGTACCCACGCGGATCAGCTGAGACACGAACGAGTCCATACCGGGGAGAAACCATTCGTGTGCACTGTCTGCAATAAAGCTTTCAGCCAGAAGAGCACACTAAAAACACATTCATTTATTCACTTGGTTAAGAAATTTTAAACGTGCTACATGAACTGAATTGTTAAGTTTTCTTTAGACGACAGAATCTACAACATATGTGTTTTATTAGGTCACCTGCCACAAAGTGGCAAGGTGAGGTTTTGTGATTGTTTTTTGTCCGTCGTCCGTTAGCTTTTTAACTGTTAACGCTCTAGCACTCTCAATTTTCAGTAGTTGTATCTCAAAGAAATATAGGTCAAGTTTGAAGTTAGGTCATGTGGGGTCAAAAACTAGGTCAAAAACACTCTGGTGGCCACATTTTTGCTTTAATCTTCATGAAGTTTGGTCAATATGTTAATCTTGGTGACCTTAAGGTCAAGTTCGAAGTTGGGTCACAAACTATGTCGATAGGTCAAATAGTAGAAAAACCTTATTAACACTCTTGAGGCCACTTTTTTGTTTTTATCTTTATCAACTTTGGTCAAAATGTTGATCGTGACGACCTTAAGGTCACTTTCGAAGTTGGGTCATGTGAGGTCAAAAGCTAGGTCAATATGTCAAATAATAGCAAAACATTGTTGACACTCTGGAGGCCACATTTTTGCTTTAACCTTCATTAAGTTCGAAGTTTGACCATGTTTAGCAGGTGAGCGCCCCAGGATCTATGATCCTCTTGTTAATTATGCCCCCATCGTTGATGAGGGCGTATATTGCTTTGCTGACATGTCGGTCGGTAGACCTAATGGTTTCCGTTCAATAACTAAAGATCGCTTTGTCCTAGGATCTTTAAACTTTACATAGATGTTGGCCATCACTTGTAGATGACCCCTATCGATTTTGAGGTCAGTTGGTCAAAGGTCAAGGTTACTGTGACCTTCACCATTTCTGACTATTGGGCTGCCGTGGGGGCATACATTGTTAGCTCACCTGTCACAAAGTGACAGAGTGAGCTTTTGTGATCACTCTTCGTCCGTCCGTCCGTCGTCCGTCCACAATTTGTGTAGACACTGTGGGTCACAGTTTTGGCCTAATCTTTTTGAAACTAGGTCACAATGATCATCTCAACAAAATCTAGGTCAAGTTCAATATTGGGTTATCTGGGGTCAAAAACTAGGTCACTAGGTCAAATCATAGAAAAACCTTGTGTAGTCAGTAGAGGTAATAATTTCGACATAATCCTTATGAAACTTGGTCACAATGATCATCTCAACAAAATCTAGGTCAAGTTCGATATCTGGTCATCCGGGGTCAAAAACTAGGTCATAAGGTCAAATCATAGAAAAACCTTGTGTAGTCACTAGAGGTCGCAATTTTGGCCTAATCTTTATGAAACATGGTCAAATTGATCATCTCAACAAAATCTAGGTCAAGTTCAATATTAGGTCATCTGGGGTCAAAAACTAGGTCACAAGGTCAAATCATAGAAAAACTTTGTGTAGTCACTAGAGGTCACAATTTTGACCAAATATTTATCAAACTTGGTCACAATGATCATCTCAACAAAATCTAGGTCAAGTTCGATATTGGGTCATTTGGGGTCAAAAACTAGGTTACAAGGTCAAATAAAAAACTACTTTGTGTAGTCACTAGAGGTCACAATTTAGATCTAATCTTTATGAAACTTGGTCACAATATTCATCTCAACAAAACTTAGGCCAAGATCGATATTGGGTCATTCGGGGTCAAAAGCTAGGTCATAAGGTCAAATCATAGAAATACCTTGTGTAGTCACTAGAATTCACAATTTTGACCAAATATTTATCAAACTTGGTCACAATGATCATGTCAACAAAATCTAGGTCAAGTTAGATATTGGGTTATTTGGGGTCAAAAACTAGGTCACAAGGTCAAATCAAACAAAAAAAACACCTTGTGTAGTCAGTAGAGGTAATAATTTCGACATAATCCTTATGAAACTTGGTCACAATGATCATCTCAACAACAGCTAGGTCAAGTTTGATATTGGGTCATCTGGGGTCAAAAACTAGGTCACAAGGTAAAATCATATAAAAACCTTGTGTAATCACTAGAGGTCAAAATATTGGCCTAATCTTTATGAAACTTGGTCACAATGATCATGTCAACAAAATCTAGGTCACATTGGTTATTGGGTCATCCGGGGTCAAAAACTAGGTCGCAAGGTCAAATAATAGAAAAACCTTGTGTAGTCACTAGAGGTCACAATTTTAAGCTAATCTTTATGAAACTTTGTCGCAATGATCATGTCAACAAAATCTAAGTCAAGTTCGATATTGGGTCATCCGGGATCAAAAACTAGGTCACAAGGTCAAATCATAGACAAAACTTGGCTTAAACTTCAAATTGCCATTTGGTCTATGATGAAAATTGCAATGTCGCTTTATAAGACAATATGAAAACCTTGTACATGCAATAGAGGCTACCATCAAGGGGTCTGTATGAACTACTGGGACAGGTGAGTCCCCTATGGCCCTTTGGGCCCTCTTGTTATTCCTTGTGATAACTTTTTGGCGTAATAAGAACCCATTGTGATTAAATTTCAGTTGAAAATATCTCTTTATGTGGATTTATTATGTGACTAAACTAGTAAAATACTGTATTTGTTAAAAAAACATGGAAGTATTTTTAATATAGCAAAGTTTTATCACGTAATAATTAGAGATGGCAACGAGTACTTTCGATCGAGTACTCGGGTACTCAGAAAACTATAAATGCGAATGATATTTGGGACACAGAAATGTTGTACTGCAAACATGCGTGTTCAACTTCAAATAGAACATCGTGTATGCCTGTCCATTCTGTTCAGTTAATGGTCAGATCTATATCGGTAGAAAATGTTGAAACAAAAAAAAACTAACAAAAGAACAACAATACAGTGTAAATGCAGTATAAGTTATAGTCAATAATGCTAGAAAATCGAATAATAACAAATTAACATCTAAGGGGGAATACTCTTATCAACCAGTGACATAGTAATATTTACACAGCGTGACGCAGTCGAGTTCATTCATACATGCGTGAGAACGATTATAATTTAAAGTAATATTTTGATTATTAATTTCTTAATCGATTGTCACACCCAATAAACAATAACTGCCAATTAAAGATCGATGACAATCACTCAGATTGATGTCAACAAACGTGTCATAAACAAACTAACAGACGATGAATGACAGGTCTGCATGTGTTTTGCTTGCAATTAGCGATTGCTTAGCGGCGATTAAGGATTGATGACATGTTAATTGTTATTTTAGTAGACCAGATAAGACTTGGACACCTTCTGTACAATACAGGATTAACAATTATTATTTTTATTTTTTACCGAGTACTCGAATACTGATTTTGATATTCGATAATCGGACCTTTGAACGAGTACTCGAGTACTCAGGTACTCGTTGTCATCCCTAGTAATAATGCAACATAGAGAGATGTTGACCCGAATAAGAAGATCCCATGAAACTAGGATTGGTAGAAACTTGTATTATCGGTGTTTTGATTGGTTGAACATTATTTGAAAAGATGAGAAATAAAAATATTTGTTTGAAAAATGTTTCTTCCTTCTCTTATTCTGTGAGCACATAATTATATACATTTGTACCAACAAAACTTATATGTATGAATTTATGTTTTAGTATTGACAATTATAGTTCCTCACAAAAAAACAGCATCATTTTACCTATGTAGAACGCTCACCTCTCTGCAGAGACTACAGTTTGCTTTTCCCATAGGTGATCTTTAGATTTGAAAATGTTCGTTTCGTGGTGGGGGTGGATTTTTTACATAACTGTAGAAAGAGCAACTTTCTTTCAAAAAAGGTTTATAGAAAGTGAAAATATTGATTATTTAGCCAATGGGTAGGTCTACAATACCAAAATATTTGTTAGGCTGTACTAATCTAGTCTGTACTAATGATAGATATTGTAGAAAAAAGATTTTAATTGGATGTTTATTTGTATTTTCAGTACCGCATTTATACAGTTCTGCCGTACAGGATGAGGGAAAGAATCGTTGCCAGTATTGTGGGAAATGCAATGATAGCCGGGCAGATCTGATACGACATGAGCGTACCCACACGGGCGAGAGGCCCTTTATCTGTAAGATATGCAATAAGGGATTCTCACGGAAGTATACATTGAAGGCACACACATTGACTCATTTGAGAAATATCAAACCCTTCCAGGAAGGCGGGGATCACCAGAACCCCTAACGTGATGGCAGATCTCCAGAACTTGATAACGGGATCTCCAGAACCCTTAGCTTGATGGCGGGACCTCAACAACCCTTAGCTTGATGGCGGGACCTCAAAAACTCCAAATTAACTTTCTAGCATCCTGGATACAATATCTTGGTCCTGGGTACTTTTTTATCAAAGCTCTTAGGAAAATCTTAAAGTTACGCACAAATTTGAATTTTTTATTATTCTTTAACAACTGCAAATTGGTGATTAATATGGTTTGTAGGAGTTCATTAACTGAATCACTATTAGTATTGCAGCTCCATTTACCACACTTTATAATTGTAAACAAATCATAAAGAATTTAAATTCGATCGTAAGTGTACGTTTTCCGTAAGTCCTTTGATAAAACAGTACCCAGGTCAGTAGGGTTAAACCCACAGGCTTAGATAAAACAAGAAGCTATGATTGGCTTACTACATGTATATTCATTTACTAAGGCCAATTAATTTTCATTTTTAACAATGTAAGTGTTATGATTGCTTCTAGTTTTATACACCCCAGGTTTAAACATATTAAATGGCTTGCCTCCGTGTGACCCCTAAAACAGATTTCTCTTGTACTTTTTGACATATTTCAAATCAACATTAGTGCTTTTACAGAATCATATATAAATGATTCAAGACAGGGATAAAAGTGCAGCCAATGGGGAAGTGACATTTAAAGATTCCGTCTGATAAAAATGTTAATACAATCCATCAAAAAAGCACATCAGTCCAAATCACTTACAGAAATTTTAAAAACCTCACCCTTCCCTTATTAGCTCACCTGAGCACATGGTGCTTAAGGTGAGCTATAATAGTCGTCCCTTTGGCACAACAAGGTTTTATAGATACATACAAATTTGTTGCGATGAGGGGACGTATTGTTATATAATTGGATGTTAATCTGACTATTTATTTATTAGTATGGCCTTTATTTGTGCAAAATGAGCATTTTTTACTGACTTTAGTATTTATATTATTTTAATCTTAAAGATTTCTAGTAGTACATTTGTAAATATGTATATAGTATGCTTGGTTTTAGTAAATAAAGTTTTATGGAAAGTTGGTTTGTTGTAACTTTCTCTGGATCTACTTTATAGTATTCAGTGTAGCAATACCACGTGACTTTGGGCTACAAATCCAAGATGAAAAACAAAAATGGCCGTAAGTATTTTTATTTCAGAATTGATTTCTGTTAAGCATTCGCAAGTTTAAGGGAAAAATTATATGCTTTCAACAAAAAATAGGAACTTTTTCAGCAGCCTGGCAGTTATTCTCAACATCTTGTGAAACCTTGAGAGTTTCAGACTACAGTTTCAAGCCGTCATTTCATAGGGTGCTAGATAGGGATCCTACATTTCGTTGAAAGCTTACATAATTTCCCTTAGTCCGGCGTATGTTTAATAGAAATCAGTATAGAAATTAAAATACAACAGCTATTTTTGTTTTCAACAGGTCGAATATTGTTAAATGCAGTAAACGTATAATAAACAGTGGTCCTACAATTTCGGAATAATCCAACAATTCGGATTTAATGTACTAGAAAGAATTAACTTTTCTGCAGGTAATGAAAGTTATTTGGTGAAAAAATTCAAATCGTTGACAAAGTTATGGTCATTTGAAGTTCCATAATGTGAAATAAAAGATAGAACAGTGTTTGATACTGAATTTTGGAGTAGGGATATGTGCTAATGTTACCCGGAACAGATTTGCATCTTATTTTCAGGATGGGGCATTATGGCACCCGGAACAGATTTGCTTCTTCATTTCAGGATTGGGCATTATGCCTCAGTAGAACCCTGGAATAAAAAATAGAATTAGTATTGATTTTTTGCACATACAATTTATGTAATAATGGTCTTTGTTTGCAGGTGGTCCTTACGCTCTTGTTTGACTGTCGTGTATACAAAGGTGGTAGAGTTTCTCCAATCCTGACTGGTTGTTCTGATATAGCCTAGTGGTACCGTGTTACAGAACAATACAGAGGTTACTGTCAGAAGGTGATAGAGGTCTCATTTATAAGTCAAAGTAGATGACCCTTAAATAGGGGCGGTACGGCCCTTGATTCTTCCTCCGTTAGGATGATTTCCTCCTTTTTGACCATGAATATTTTAAACGAAAGGGTCCAGATTCAGTCTGACCTTCCCCCATAATGATGTTTTTGTAAGGGGTGGGTGTTTCCACCTTATTTGTTCTGGAAGCAATCTCAGGCTTGGGTGACACTGTATTAAACAAACACATATCACCTTTCTTCCATTTAATGATTATCGTTTTCCAATTTCAGATATTGAAAATCAGAAGTTTACACCATGGACGCACCCTGCTGACGGTCGTGGTATGCCACCTGTGACGAACCAGTTTACACCACGGATGCCTCCTGCTGACAGTCTCGGTACAAGTAGTGTTATACCACCTGGGAAGAATCAATGTAACTACTGTGGAAAATTTAAAGCTTCACCAGCTGCATTGAGAAGCCATGAGCGGATACATACAGGGGAGAAACCCTATGTTTGTGCTGTCTGTTATAAAGGTTTTTCTCATAAGGGTAACCTAAAAGCACACGCTACTGTACATTTGAAACATTTACCCTATTTTCAGAAACAATAATGGTTTGATCTTTCAGGGCTCGACACTAACACTGGTCCGCTGGTCCGAGACCAGTGAAAATCCAGAAGGACCGGTGAAAATTCTGGAGGACCAGTAACTGTCCTATTTACAAATTGGGCGCTTTTGCCCTGTCGGACCAGTGGCCAAAATAGTTAGTGTCTAGGCCTGTTTTTTCTTTATTATTGTCTCATTTATGTACATAAAACTTGCGTAAAACTTTACACATTATAAAACAATGCATAACCATTCAACATTAAATTATTAGAGACATAAAAAGCACCATAATTATACAATGTTATCACATTACTAACTTTAAGCATTTTTTACACAAATAACCTGTGTACTTTAAAAGTTGATTGTAAGTACATCGATCTGCCCGGGCGTCTCCCCCTTCATTCATATCTTAAGCATTTATTGCGGACTGGTTATCAATGAAACCTTATAATAGCGCCTGTAGGACCTAGATCACGCCTGTACATGATTCAGAAATTCTACATAAATTAGAAATTCATGGGAGAAATGCTTTGTATTTGTGATTAAACCCATTTGATTGGCCAATCATTTGTAAAACATGTTTTCATTGGTTGATTCGGCCAATCATTTGTAACACAAGTATTCATTGGTTGAATTGGCCAATCATTTGTAAAACATGTTTTCATTGGTTGAATCAGCCAATCATTTGTAACACAAGTTTTCATTGGTTGAATTGGTCAATCATTTGTAAAACATCTTTTCATTGGTTGAATCTGCCAATTATTTGTAACACAATTAGTTTTCATTGGTTGAATCGGCCAATCATTTGTTACACAAGTTTTCATTGCTTGAAGCGGCCAATCATTTGTTAAACAATTGTTTTCATTGGTTGAATGCATTTGTTAAACAATTGTTTTCATTGGTTGAATGAATGTCTAAAAATGTGTTTATAATTACTATTCTCAAGTGAATGTGTTCTTATTACTTTAATTGTTGCATCAATTTATTTATAATTTGCAGCTTTTTTATATAATTCAAAATAAAGAAAATGAATTACTTGTTTGTTTTTATTCTTCATTGATATATTTATTGAATGTTGAATTTACCAGAGTTTTTAGTTCTTAGTTTAAACATATTTATTCCCATCAATTACAACATATTATAAATAAACGATACATATACATTACAATTATTATAAGGAAAGGATTGGAATGAATGACTAAGTCTTATTGAGTTCTTTTCCTATCCTATCGTTCTTGCTACGTCAATATAAAACTAGAATGTTCATATAAACATTTTATTTCTATTTTTCAGATCGTGGGAATACGGGTCATAAGAATTACGCAATGTCGAGTATGCACACCATGTCATCACAGCAGATCAATACCAGTGTAGCATACGCGCAATCTACGAAGATTCCAAAATATCCATGTAGATACTGTGGAAAGTTGATACGCAACCAGTACGATTTAGCGATACATGAGAGAACGCACACCGGCGAGAAACCATTCGTCTGTAAAATCTGCCAGAAAGGTTTCGCAAATAAAAGCAACTTGAATGTTCATATGGGGATACACATGAAATTCCCTGACGGATTGTGAGAAGGACAGATCATGTGACTAAATAACAGATCATGTGACTAAATAGCAGATCATGTGACTAAATAACAGATCATGTGACTAAATAACAGATCATGTGACTAAATAACAGATTATGCGACTAAATAACAGATCATGTGACTAAATAACAGATTATGTGACTAAATAACATAACAGAGAGTCAGTGGTTTCTAATTTGATTTATTGAGATTGTCAACAATTCGCTGGCTTATAATTAGAAGGTCGTAAGTACGAAATCAATATTTTGAGAAAACTAGAAATAACTTTCTGAAAACTACTCTTTACTAATGGGAAAACAAGCTTTTAAAACTTTACTTTGGTCAACATGACCATTTTCGATTTTCATGAAAATCATAAGAAGGGCCTTGAGATGGAGATTTAAAATACGGTATGCATGAGTCTTTTAAGGTCGTAAGTAGTACTTACAACCTTCTAAGCCAGCGAATTGTTGACAATCTCATTATGCATGGTATATTATGGACAAAGTTTAATCTCAAAAAGCGTAAATTAGCATTTCAGGAGACGTTGGATATTTGTGTATTACGTAATCATCTGGTAAGGACGTGAAGTTGATTGTGTATTAAAACAAAAATGTAAAAACATCTGTTCTGTTACAGTCCAAGAGTTTGAAGTATACTGACACACCCTATAAATCAACGAATAGTAAGGCTTTATTTCGTCACACCTTATAAAGCAACCAATAGTAAGGCTGTATTTCGTCACACCTTATAAAGCAACCAATCATATGGCAGTATTTTGACACAACCCAAAAATTAATCAATGGTAAGGCTGTATTTTGACAGACCCAATAAATCAACGAATACTAATACTGTATTTTTGACACACACAATAAATCAACCAATAGCAAGGCTGTATTTTGACACACCAAATAAATCAACCAATGGTAATACAGTATTTTGGCATGCACAATAATTAAACCAATAGTAAGCCTGTATATTAACACACCCAATAATTCAACCAATAGTAAATACAGTATTTTTGACACACTCAATAAAGCACCCAATAGTAAGACTGTATTTTGACACGCCCAAAAATTCAACCAATGGTTAGGCTGTATTTTGACACACCCAATAAAATAACCAGCAGTTAAAGAACTTAGATTGACACACCGACTATAGCAACCAATAGTAAGGCTGTATTTGTGACACACACCCAATAATTCAACCAATAGTAATACAGTATTTTGGCATGCACAATGATTAAACCAATAGTAAGGCTGTATTTTGACACACCCAATAATTGAACCAATAGTAATAGTGTATTTTGACAGGCCCAATAAATTAACCAGCAGTAAGATTGACACACCCAATAATTCAACCAATAGTAAGACTGTATTTTGACACGCCCTATAAATGATCTTGTATCTATTGCAGTGACGATCCTACAGACAAGTGTGGAAGATGGTCGCAAGAGGTTCCCGTGCAAGTACTGCGGTCGAAACATCCGTTCCCGTGCCGACTTGATCATTCATGAAAGGTCCCATACAGGAGAGAAGCCCTTTATCTGCGACATTTGTCAAAAAGGATTCACGAACAGAAGCAATCTGAAAGCCCATAGAATGATTCACATGAATATGAACAGTTTATAACTTAGCAACCTAAAAGCTCATAGAATTATTCACATGAATATGAACAGTGTATAACTAAGCGACCTGAAAGCTCATAGAATTATTCACATGAATATGAACAGTTTATAACTAAGCGACCTGAAAGCCTGTAGAATTATTCACATGAATATGAACAGTTTATAACTAAGCAACCTGAAAGCTCATAAAATTATTCACATGAATTTGCATAGTTTATAACTCATACATATTGCAAGAGCATCAGTTAATATATCGCTATCTTAGAATTAGGTCATATAAGTACAAAATCAATATTTTGAGAAAACAAGAAAAAACTGTCTGAAACCTACTCTTGATGTATGGAAAAACAAGCTATTTAAACTTCAGTTTGGTCAACATGACCACTTCCAATTTTCATGAAAATAGGCTCATAAGAAGCGCCTTGCAATGCAGATTTCAAATATGCATGAGTTTTTTAAGATCGTAAGTTTGTAAGTAGTACTTACGACCTTCTAATTCTAAGCCAGTGATATAGTTTATAACTCTTATATACACAGTTAGTTCTTTCATACAACTGTTCCTCAACATTTTATAGCTTTATTCAGTATAATTATGTCTCCCAGAAGATTTTAAAGCTTTATTCAGTATTATTATGTCTCCCAGAAGATTTTATAGCTTTATTCAGCATTATTATGTCTCACAGAAGATTTTATAGCTTTATTCAGTATTATTATGTCTCACAGACGATTTTATAGCTTTATTCAGTATTATTATGTCTCACAGAAGATTTTATAGCTTTATTCAGTATTATTATGTCTCACAGACGATTTTATAGCTTTATTCAGTATTATTATGTCTCACAGAAGATTTTATAGGTTTTTTCAGCATAGCTTTGTCTCCCACATGCAGTAGTCGAGAAGAGATATCATTTATGTGCTTGACCGCTAGATGTCACTCTTAAGTTTATTTGTCCACCCTTGTTCTGGTTGGATTTCAATGAAACTTCACATCATTGCTTGTTACCAAGCCTAGCATATTGTCAGAATGGTTTTCAGAGTTACGGCCTTTGATTGTCTATAATGAGCATGGTTATCAGAGTTATGGCCCTTTGATCATTCATAATAAGCATGGTTGTCAGAGTTACGGCCCTTTGATTGTCTATAATTAGCATGGTTGTCAGAGTTATGACCCTTTAATGGTATATAATGAGCATATTTGTCAGAGTTACGGCCCTTTGATCATCTATGAGCATGGGTTTCAGGGTTACTGATTGTCTATAATGAACAAGGTTGTCAGAGTTAGGACCCTTTGATTGTCTATAATGAGCAAGGTTGTCAGCGTTACAACCCTTTGATTGTCTATACCCGATGAGCAAGGTTGTCAGCGTTACAACCCTTTGATTGTCTATACCCGATGAGCAAGGTTGTCAGAGTTATGGCCCTTTGATTGTCTATACCCGATGAGCAAGGTTGTCAGAGTTATGGCCCTTTGTTCGTCTATAATGAGAAAGGTTGTCAGAGTTACGACCCTTTGATTGTCTATACCCGATGAGCAAGGTTGTCAGAGTTATGGCCCTTTGATCGTCTATAATGAGCAAGGTTGTCAAAGTTACGGCCCTTTGATTGTCTATAATGAGCAAGGTTGTCAAAGTTATGGCTCTTTGATCGTCTATAATGAGCAAGGTTGTCAAAGTTACGGCCCTTTGATTGTCTATAATGAGCAAGGTTGTCAAAGTTATGGCTCTTTGATCGTCTATAATGAGCAAGGTTGTCAAAGTTACGGCCCTTTGATTGTCTATAATGAGCAAGGTTGTCAAAGTTATGGCTCTTTGTTCGTCTATAATGAGCAAGGTTGTCAGAGTTATGGCCCTTTGATTGTCTATACCTGATGAGCAAGGTTGTCAAAGTTATGGCCCTTTGATCGTCTATAATGAGCAAGGTTGTCAAAGTTACGGCCCTTTGATTGTCTATAATGAGCAAGGTTGTCAAAGTTATGGCCCTTTGATTGTCTATAATGAGCAAGGTTGTCAAAGTTATGGCTCTTTGATCGTCTATAATGAGCAAGGTTGTCAAAGTTACGGCCCTTTGATTGTCTATAATGAGCAAGGTTGTCAAAGTTATGGCCCTTTGATTGTCTATTATGAGCAAGGTTGTCATGGTTACGGCCCTTTGATTGTCTATAATGAGCAAGGTTATCAAAGTTACGGCCCTTTGATCGTCTATAATGAGCATGGTTGTCAGAGTTACGGCCCTTTGATCGTCTATAATGAGCATGGTTGTCAGAGTTACGGCCCTTTGATCGTCTATAATGAGCATGGTTGTCAGAGTTACGGCCCTTTGATCGTCTATAATGAGCATGGTTGTCAGAGTTACGGCCCTTTGATGGTCTATTATTAGCATGGTTTTCAGAGTTACGGCCCTTTGATGGTCTATAATGAGCATGCTTGTCAGAATAACGGCCTTTGATGGTCTATAATGAGCATACTTGTCAGAGTTCCAGCCCTTCTATCGTCTATAATGAGCATCAGAGTTATGGCTTTTTGATCGTCTATGTGCCCCAGCATTTACTGATGTGAGAAGTGTATAGTGATTGTTCTGTCTGTTTGTCGGTCCCATTGAAAATGCTAACCAATTTTTCAGTTTTTGAAACTCAAGTACATCTAGACATTGCTTCCAAACTTGGCATACTTTTTTACCATCATAAATTTAAATTGTCATCAACATGTAAGATTATCCTACATTTAGACAGAAGTATGGTCCCTGATTGACTTAGCTACTCACTATGCACAAGGCTTCCACCAGGGTATAATTAAGCTTTTATTGAACACAGTTTTGTTTAATAGTTGATTTTGTGTCTATGTTTAACTTCGGTTTATTTTTCACCTTAGGATTTGATATGTTTTTGTTGTCGTCAGTATAATTTGTAGATAAAATAATAATAATATAGTCGAAACGTTGAACAATCCTGGAGTTTGTCTTGATTTAATTTATTTATAGATAAAATAAAGACATAGAAATGTTAAGGCTTGTTGTTTTGTCTTATTAGTACTTAACCTCATTGAACTGAGACGAATCATTGAATTAACATTTTCTTTGAGATTCAGTTCAATGTGGTCAGGTAATATTTTAACCAGTCCAAATATTCTTATGGTACAATAACCAAAGCAAGGTTTAAGTTGTTAGTCCCAGGTAAATAATCTCTCACAATCAATAATTTTAATACCAGGTAAATAGTCTCGCGTGATAAATAATTTTATTTATATGGTTCATACATTAATATGGGACAAATGTTGTTTTACTTTTAATGTTATCTTCTCATTTCTTACAGCCGACAGTACAACCCAGAAAACTGAGAGAGAAGCCCCGGGACGGTATCCATGTAAATATTGCGGACGGAACATTCGATCTCGTGCTGATCTCATCATTCACGAACGGACGCACACCGGAGAGAAGCCGTTCGTTTGTGACATCTGTAAACGTGGCTTCAGTAACAGGAGTAGTCTGAAGGCTCATATGGTCGTACACATGAAAGGAGTCCCTATATTCAACTAGGGACCAGTTATTGATCTATGAAAGGAGTTGCCATATTCAACTAGGTACCAGTTATTGCCCTATGAAAGGAGTGGCAATATTCAACTAGGGTCCAGTTATTATCACATGAAAGGAGTCGCCATATTCAACTAGGGATCAGTTATTGACACATGAAAGGAGTCCCCATATTCAACTACGGACAAGTTATTCACATGAAAAGGTCGAGTCCCCATATTCAACTAGGGACCAGTTATTGTCACATGAAAAGGTCGAGTCACCACATTCAACTAGGGACCAGTTATTGTCACATGAAAGGTGTTGCCATATTCAACTAGGACCAGTTATTGTCACATGAAAGGAGTTGCCATATTCAACTGGGGACCAGTTATTGTCATATGAAAGGAGTCGCCATATTTAACTTTAAGGGACTAGTTTATGACATATGAAAGGTGACGCCATATTCAACTAGGGACCAGTTATTGTCACATGAAAGGAGTTGCCATATTCAACTAGGGACCAGTTATTGTCACATGAAAGGAGTCGCCATATTGAACTAGGGACCAGGTATTGTCATATGAAAGGAGTCGCCATATTGAACTAGGGACCAGTTATTGTCACATGAAAGGAGTTGCCATATTCAACAAGGGACCAGTTATTGTCACATGAAAGGAGTTGCCATATTCAATTAGGGACCAGTTATTGACACATGAAAGTAGAATCGCCATATTCAACTAGGACCAGTTATTGTCACATGACACATGAAAAGGTGTTGCCATATTTAACTAGGGATCAGTAACTGTATGGAGTCGCCATATTTAACTTGGGACCAGTTTTGTAACTGTCACAGTAATGATTTGTTGTTATTTCATGCTCAGTTGGAAGTTTGAGTATGAATTGAATGTAAACAATGTTGTACAGTCTGGAATAATCTTGATGGGCACACAACGTCATAATTCTCAAATCGTGACATTCTAATTTCGACGTGATTTTTCCAATTTAGCCAATTATGGCACATATTTAAGAGGAATTGAGGCGTATAATAAACAGAAAATTTGTTGATTTTTGGTGTAAGATCAATTTTATTTCACTCGTGATCACAGAAAATTAAATTTTCAATTGTGGCTATCTTACCTCAAAATCAACAATTTAGATCTTTGTTATGTGATAACACTATTCTGCATACCTTTGTACCATCTACATCCCCATGTTCATTTCCCTGTACTAAGTAATCAGGGGAGACTATCCATGCAATTTGTCCTAATTTGACTTCATGAACAAAATACTTTATCAAGGGAGACAATTCTCAATATTCATCCTCAAAAGCTATTTTAACAAGTTATACAATCTAGCTTTAAATATATCGGTGTATGGTGTAACTTAGTATATATTGGTGACATCATGTTATAATTTTATCAAAGCACTTACAAAAATCTTAAATTTACATTCAAATTTAAATTCTTAAAAATTCATTACAACCCTTCTGCAACTACATGTACAATATTACCCAGCTATATTAATGTGCTACATTTTCAAATGTCTCCAAAGCTGTCAAGCTCCGTGCTTTTTAATCTATTACAATTTTGTCCTATGTCCTGTGATTTTTTTGTACATTTTGTATTATACTGATGTTAATTTGTGGTAATAATTATGTTCTATATATTTTTGACGTAAAATTCAACAATTGCCATGAATATAATTATAGTTGCTGTACAATAAAAATTGTTCCCCATTTACATGTATATATGCTATTAACCATTGACACTCTGAAAAACCGTAGTTTATAGAGAATTTCATTCAACAGAATGCCACCTGTCAGAGAAAATTGACTATACTGAAAATCAATATATCTCTGAGCTGGACATTATGACTCATATAATGCAGTCATTCCTCTGTATGTAAAAATGTTGTCTTTTGTTTGTGAATGAAAACTTGTTCAGTCATTGGACTTTCATAGTGCGAACAAATCAACGTGGTCCTCGACCTTTATGCATGAATAGATTACAGCATTCTAGTGCAGTCTATATCAATTCCTGCAAGAAAGTCTTGCCTTCCCGGACATTTAAGATTAGTGTTTATAGAACATCTATACTACACATATATCTTTATAGTGTGCCCAGGATGATGTGTTGTTTACAAACATGAATCGGTTTGATCAACTGTTGCAAAATTAGTTTTACAAATGACTGAAATAGTTTTGAAAACAAAGTTGGTTCTTTAAACAAACTTAATTATAAAACTTGTGTTTGTTTATATGTATTGGAGGCGTGTCAGTTCCGACCAATGAATAATGATTTTACTTGGAGGTGTGTCAATTCCGACCAATGAATGATATTCAATTTCAGTACAATGTATTATGAGTGCGCCGGGGATAACACTAGCCTTTGTTTACAAATAAAAATGACAATTATAAATGCATTTTCGATTTTCATTTTTGTTAAATCGTGTGCACATTTACTTTTAATAATAAACCGGTACTCTTTAAATCCTAACTGGTAACAGCCAGTCAGTCAACCTTGCAGTGTTTTTATAATGCATGCTTGTTTACTGATAAGTCAAGAGTTACCTCGGCAAACTATTTTACATAGTTTCAGCGCCAGGGGTCCTCTAAAGACTTATATATACAAATCTGGAAAAATACAGAAATACAGATTCACTGCAATATAAAGATTGTTCAACTTTTCTGTGCGAAATAAAAGTTATATGATGAAAATTTAAAATTTCATTAGCAGAATTTTATCAATAGAACTGAGTTACGGAGTCTGGGTATTAAGGGAATGTGTGCTTATGGCACCCAGGGCCCTGTTAGTCTTCAATGGCTGTTTAACTTAATTTACAATTCAGGGGTCATACAATTCCTGAGTAATCCGGTGTTAAGGTCATTTGAAATTTCATATGCTCAATTTTAACAATAGAACAATTAATGTTTGAGACACAGTTTGGTGTTTGATTATTATTGTTTAAAACATGGTGAATCATACAAGGCAGAGGTCCTACAATTCTGGATTAATCCGGAAATCCGGATTTGCTGCACTAGAAAGAATGAACTTTTCTGAAGAAAATAAAAGTTATTTGATAAAAAAATGCCAATTATTGACTGAGTTATGGTCATTTGAAGTTTCATATGCTGAATTTCAATAATAGAACAATGTTTGAAACAGAGTATTGGTGTCGGTATTTGTGCTAATGGCATGTAAAACAGACTTGCGTCTTATTTTCAGGATTGGGCATTATGCTTCAGTAGGACCTCTGTGTAATATGATAATAATTCAACGGAACGCGACTCGAGACGTGTGGCGACGCGTTTCGCGTTACCACTCCACTTTCGGATTTTGGAAACTTGGCAGGTATGGGAATGTGTCCATATGGAACCACAAACAGACTTGTATGTGTCTTCTTTTGAGGGTTGAGCATTATGCTGCAGTAGAATCCCTGTTTAATGGACCTTAAAAAAGTACAAAGTTGATATTAACGTAAATCTTTCCTTTATATTTCAGTGGATCAGTATGGTTATACTGTCGATACAGAGAACGTTCCGGATGATTTGAAGAAGCGGTATATGTGTAAATATTGTGGGCGGAGCATGAGACGACCATCAGAGTTAGTTATACATGAGAGAATGCATACGGGAGAAAAACCGTTTGCTTGTGAAATATGCAACAAGGCCTTCAGTACTAAAAGCAATCTGAAGTCACACATGGTTACACATATGAAGATATAAGTGTAGGACTTAAAGGCCACAATTTGTTTATTTTTCGGACATTTAGGGAAATTAGCTGTTGGGAGGTCTGAGGGAATGGATATATTATAATACAGGGGTCCTGAAATTTTAGAATTCCAGATTTGCTGAACTAGAAAGAATGAACATTTCTGTAGACAATAAAGTTATTTGATGAAAAAAAATCAAAGAATACTTAAATTTCATAAGCTGAATTTTAACAATCGAACAATGTTTGAAGCAGAGTTTTGGTGAAGGGATATGTACTTAAATGAATGTCACCCAAAACAGCTAGATGTCTGACTCATTTTCAGAATTTGGCATTATGCTTGAGTAGAACCCCTAGAGTATAATATAAGAGTGCCAAAAGGACCCTAAGTGACTAATACCACAGGAACTTGCACAATTTTAAAAAAAGAATTGAAAAAAAAAATATATGTATGTATTAAAATATATTTTATTATGTATGTTTTTTTTTTGATTTTTTTTATAAATTATGCAAGTTCCTGTGCTAATACCTACCATTGTGTGAGCGACATCAGACCCCCAAAGGGGCCTCTTATTTTATTTCCTTTTCCTCCTCTCAATAGAAAAATGTTAAAAAAAGTCTGTAAAAACTAAAAATGAAAAAAAATGTTTTGGCCTTAGTTTATAATCTTTGTGGTGATGTTGACTGTTGAAGCTATAAGTAATATTGTTGAAATACAAAATGTATAAACAACACAGTTTAAAAACAGCTTTATTATACCCCCGCACAACGAGTTGTAAGGGGGGTATACTGGATTGTCTGTCCGTCAGTCTGTCTGCCCGTAGACGCATTCTTGTGGACGCAACTTCTCCTACAGTTTTGGCAGGAGTTCGCTCAAACTTTTACAGATGAACAACCTCAACATATAGATCAGGCTCCAATCTCCTGGAAGCATTAATTACCACTTTAAGTAAAAATTCTGACACTTTTACAGTTATGTAAGATATTTGATAAATAAATGTACATTGTACACTGTGCACTTGTTGTATTGTTTTCATTACTGGTGCTAACAACACAGATAGTTTCAATGTTCTACCCAGGCCCAACTTAAGATATTCTTGGTTTCCCCTTCCCGACCCTAGCAGATTTAGAATGGGTAGGTAGGTAGGGTAAATGTCGCCTGAAAAGGCGACATATAGGTGTTACTTTGGCGGCTGCGGCGTCACAAATTGCTTGTGCGGAGCATAACTTTGTCACCTTAAGTTCAAATGACTCAAGGATTGGTATGCATGTTTCTTGCAATAAGCCGGAGTGCAGTGCGCAAGAACCATAACTCTACCTGTCATAGTTTTTTAATTATTTCCCTTTGATTTTATTAGAGCATTTCTTGTCCGGAGGATAAGTTTGTCACCTTACGTTCAAATGACTCAAGAATTGATAGGCATGTTTCTTGCAATAAGCCGGAGTGCAGTGCGCAAGAACCATAACTCTACCTGTCATAGTTTTTGAATTATTTCCCTTTGATTGATTTTATTAGAGCATTTCTTGTCGGGAGCATAACTTTGTCACCTTAAGTTCAAATGACTCAAGATGTTGTAAGTATGTTTCTTGCAATAAGCCGAAATGCAGTGCGCAAGAACCATAACTCTGCCTTCCATCGTTTTTTAATTATTTCCCTTAGATTGATTTAATTTGAACATTTCTTGTCCGGAGGATAACTTTGTCACCATGAGATTGAATGACTTGAAACTTGGTATGCATGTTTCTTACCAAAAGTCCAAGTGCAGTACATAAGAACCGTAACTCTACCTTGTGCCATTTTTCAATTTTTTCCCTTTGATTGATTTTATAAGCATTTCTTGTCCGTGGCATAACGTTGTCACCATAACTATTAATGACTCAAAAATAGGAATGCATGTTTCTTTGCTGTAACGTGAAGTGCAGTGCGCAAGAATCATAACTCTATCTTGTGTAGTGTTTGAATGATTCCCTTCAGATTGATTTTATCAGGACATTTTTTTGTCCAGAACATCGCTTTGTCGTTTTTAGTTCAGATGACTAGAGAACTCTTGTGAGTCTGATATGTAGCCCAATACTGGATAGTTTTCCTTGACAACTGTGCATTTCGACAGGCGACACATGCGACTCGCGGAGCTTATATTTTTTTCAATTTGGGCAATAAAATATTTTGGGTAGGTCCCGTTTTAATCAGGTAGGTAGGGGATGGGGAAACAAAAAATATTTTATTTTAAGCCCCAGCTGGACATGGGTCAGCCATTATATTGTAACATGTATCAATATAGGCCAGAGTCTCTTAATTCCTTGATTATCACAACTGCTTGCTCAAAGATGAATATATGTGTACATTAGACAGCAAATCTTTTCCGACAGGCAGGAATTTTATATGTTCTCTAAGATTGGTTCACTGGTAACATACATGGTCAGACTTTGTTAAGGCCTTTGTGGCAGAAACTATCACCCAAGAAAATCACATTTTAATGTATGTCAGCTCAAATTATTGGTTTTATATTATGATGTATAGTCTCTCAATAGGAAAGTATTTTATAGTATATATAACGATGACTCTTTGATCAAACTTTCGAGCTCATGTCCTTCTATGAAACTTAAATATATTTTATTGAAATTAAAATTCCTGAAGAAGATCATGAGCTTGAAAATTTGAATGAAGAGTCGCTGACAGGTTTTGACCACCTATTGGGTGGGTATGTGACACTCTAGTGAGGTATTACATTGATAGATTTATAAGTTGGCTGGATAAATGTAACACATAATATGTTATATATAGAGGAATCACACAATTTATCTAGCATGTATTTACACCTTTTGTTTTCAATTTCAGATATAACCTCTACATTAACATCTTTGGCTGGTTTGGCTGCTGGTGATTCTCCCAACTCTTCTGCTGGATCACCTACAGCTGGTCGGGAATCTGCTGTAACCACTTCCACTGGATCAACTGTGACAGGTCGCGATCCTGCTGTAAACGCCTTCCAGTGCAAATATTGTAAGAAGTTTATCAGGTCAAGATGTGATTTAGTCATCCATGAACGGATTCACACCGGGGAACGTCCGTATGTCTGTACTGTGTGTGGGAAAGGATTCGCCCAGAGAAGCAATCTCAGGACCCATTCAGCAACACATTATTTTGCAAATATGTAAAAGTTAAATGCCATGCAAGCCATGCAGTATTGACAACAAGACTGAAGTCAATAAGTCAGAAATTCTATGACATCATGTATCAAACGCTAGGAGCACTTGTCCACTCAACAATTAATGATATAATACCATGCAGTGTTAACTCCAAGACAAGGACTAAAATTATAAACTTTGTTTTCAAGTATTGTCAACCAGGGATTTTTCTCTCCCCCCCCCCCCCATAGGATGTAAGGAAAGGGGCATAAGAATTTGTCCTTGTTTCTATTCAAAAGACTTTCCTTTAGCAGATTATTTCAGAGAGGAGCTGTTTTGGGTGTCGGTCGGCTTCAGCATTGTTATTTCACCTGAACAAAAACTGTGAAGTTAAAGCTTTGCGACAGTAGATGACCCGTTTTAGGTCAAGGTTGTCATGATATTTAACATTTATAACTATGTTGCTGCCTTGGGGGAGCATAAATGTTTTACAAGCATTGTTTTATAAGCATAGTTTACAATCTATTAGTTACGAGTTGCTGAGATTTTTTAGTGGGTAGTTGTATAGTCCGAAACAAACAATTTATTAAGGTTAGTCTTGTGAATTAGTTAGAAGCAACATTGAGTTGTGTCCCTTTGTTTGACGGCTTTAGTTAATTAGCTTCAATGTTTCCTGTATTGTGTTTATAAGAATTAAAACATGAGAAGTGTCACTGTGATCTGTTTTATTACTCCTTGCATCTGATTGAAGCTGTATTTTACATATGTATATGTTCTAAGTGAAAATCCACACTGTGTATAGCGGCCTTGGACATACATTTGTACCAATTAAGTTTTTACTCTAGCACATTTTAATGAGTAGATTGTAGAGTTAATCTCCTATTAAAACAACCAACCAGCCAACCAACCAGTGATGGTGAAGAATACATTTACACATTACTGACAAAACATTAACAGTGTCATTTACATACCGGTATATTATAAAACACACATTGCAGAAGGTAATGGCTTGGTTTGAAAGCGGTCATTGTTTGTCATTTTTTGGGTGTGGACTTATTCGAAAATGACCATAAACTAATGGTTCTATTCTTCGTAGGGTTACTTAATTTCAATAATTTGTGGATCAGCTCAAACCATGAAAACTACAAAATTAAATGTTCATCAACACAAAAAACATCATATTAAGTCAGACAGGGAAGGCAGCACTCAACTTAACCAGCAGAGCACAGAAACACACCAGGCACAATGCCCACCTGAACCAACCGAGCAAAGAAAACATAAAGTACTTATAAGGCACAAAACCACAGTAACAATCGGAGAAGATCTGCAATATTTACCTTCCTTGTTTTGTGGTGTTGGTCATCTTTGAAGGCAATGTTCTTACATGTTAAATAGAAAATTCAGATAAGTGGTTTTACTAAACTCAATTTACATAAGAGTAATCTAGCTAATCATGAAGTTTCAAAAATCATTTAGCACATGAATGTGCTTGCTATATTCCGACTTTAATATAAATATCTTCTATTAAATTAATGCCTGTCAAATTTAGCTTTAAAAGATGACTGACATTTTCAAAACAAGGTAGATAATATCAGAAGAAAAGAGCAACTGTTAAGTGAAACCACAAAAATTGATTTATTAATACATGTAGCAAGATGAGAGAGGCATAAATTAAAGTCGGAGTGGACAAAAATATAATCCAGCAATTTACTAATTCTGAGCTTACAGGTATTAAATAACCATATAGTAACAATGTGATGCTGGAGTCTCAGCCAACCCTCATTATTTCCCTCCATTCATTGATTTGGCCAGTAAGAATGGAATATCTAGTCATGTGACTACCACCAGCCAATCACATAATTTCCCCTCCATTCATTGGTCAATCAGAACAAAGTATCTAGACATGTGACTACCACTAGCCAATCAGATAATTTCCCCTCCAGTCTTTGGCCAATCAGAATGAAGTATCTAGTCATGTGACTACCACCGGCCAATCACATCATTTCCTCTCAATTCATTGGCCAATCAGAATACTGTTTCTAGTCATGTGACTACCACTTGCCAATCAGCTTTAATTATTGTGTATTTATTTTGTCCTGTAACAAGAAGTATCGAGGTTTGAAAAATAAAATCTCAAATGTTTTAATTATTTTTTTATTTATTTAAGATATGTCAGCAACTGGTGAAGATTTGCCGTACACAGCCTCGCAGTATTACCCACAGTTGCAGCCGCTACACACAGCCTCACAGAATTACCCCCAGTCGCAGCCTCCACACACAGCCTCGCAGTTCTACCCTCAGTCTCAGCCTCCACATTCACCATCTGATGAAGGCGGCGACAACAAATGGCAGTGCTCAATATGTGGCAAATATTTTTCATCGAAAGGAACACTTCGAGTACACGAGCGAGCACATACTGGTAAAATGTTCTCATGTAAGCAGTGTGGAAAATGTCTGTTCTCGAAGCAAGCACTTGTCATACATGAGCGCACACATACTGGCGAGAAACCATTCACCTGCGATATCTGCCACAAGGGGTTTACACATAAAGGCAATCTCAAGTCACACTACGTTGTACATGTAAAATACTAGTATTAGCCTGACCGATGGACTATAGTGAGTTATTTTAGCCTGACCGATGGACTATAGTGAGTTATTTCCCTTTAATACTTGGTTTTCTTGTTCGAATTTTCTATGTACTTATCCCTATTTACTTCTTTTGGTTGAAAAATATTTGTTTAAATTCTATATATATAATTATGTAACACTGGTAGTATAAAACTGCAGATTTTATCATAAGGCACTTCTGCCATACTGGCCAGCAAAAACTGAATTACGTCAACAAAGCACTTTATATTTAAAATCTAGATTGTTTTTTGTCAGGTGAATAAATCCCATAAAAATACATATTGTCTGTAATTTACAGAAGTATTTCCATGGCCATAACTTAAGACTCGGTATAATAAATAAATTTAAAGCGTTGATAAAATAAGTAATAAAATATGCAATGAGTTACAGCCAACCCATTTTGTTGAAGAAATTGACAGTGCGGCAAACAGTTTATCAAAAACGCAACAGTAAATATGCTCTTACATTAATTATGAGGAATGGTATGCATCTGTAACAAAATTGTGTTCCCGCTCCTGATTACTTTTTTTTACCCCACTACTTTTGTTGTGTATGTATAATAATACAAACTTCAACGCCTGGATTTTAATAAATACATTGTACAATTCTCCTGTACATTGGTTTCAAATGCCATCGTTTTATGAAAATAAACATTTAATCTATTCTGTCGTGTTCTATTGTAAATTCCTTTGCTGTGTTTTAACCATTTAATTTCAATGGGACAAAATGTCTTGGTTTCGGTAAAGAAGACTATTTCGTGGGGACCTAATTTCAAGGATTTCATGAAAAATGAAAAGGTAAAAATCAGCATAAAGTATCAGAAATTATTCAATCAAAGTACTGAAGTACTCATACTGGGGGAAATCGCAATTCTGGTTATTAATTTATAGGGGTTCACATTTAATGGTAATGAATTTCAAAACAAATGTTAATATTGTGACAAGGTTTCTGAGACGTGATAGCAGCTGAATCATTCAAATCACACCTCAACGGACCCATCACAATACTAGAACTCATAAAGGCAATATACCTGCTGTAGAAAAAAAACTAGAAACTAAAAAGTGCGTACACAGAGTCCTTATTCCATAATTATACCTGCGTACGAACTGGATATGGTGCGAATAGAGCTAACGAATAAGATGGGGACGAAACATAAACAACTCATATGGTCTCGATTTTCGGCGGGAAAATTTATGTAATGTTCAGCGCTTGGAAAAGGGTTGTTCTAACGGTAGATCCAAATTATTTAGCTGAAGATCTCTGGTAAGTTAAAGGACGAAACGTGGATCAATACTATCACGCATGTTAATTTCAATTAAACTTCGTGATACTATCAACAAATGCAAAATATCGTAAATAGTACAAGACAAGCACACGTTAGATTAGAAGTTTCTAGCTTTACTGTAATATGAATGTTAAAACCATGAATTGTGATAAGTTCGTCTGCTCAACGGGTTACTTTCAACAGTGACATTTTTATCGCCCCTCAAAAATCATTAGTCATTTTACAGCGCGTAGGAATTTATATGCACAAATACATTTTCTCATCAAAATAAGCTTTCAAAAAGTTCACACAATACAAACAAATAAAAAATATTAAATTGTTGTAAACAAAAGTTCTCATAAATGTTCGAAAATTACGATATCGGTTGAGTTTTGCAGGCACTTCTTTCTTGCTCGGATGAATTGGTTGTGGAGAAATTACATCGTTAAAATCGTAGTGATTTCAGGATTGTATGTAATACAAATACTGGGGTTCCCCCAGTAAAAATCAAACTGATATTTATAATAATTGTTTTTATTTCATGTTGATTTATGCAAATAAACTTCCTAAAAACCCAGTCTTATACCTGACTGAACATGAAAGCAAGTATGTCAGCCACTGTATACTTTACATCATTTATTGGTATAATAACTAATTGGGGATTTAATTTCGTGGTTGAGGTTATTCAGCCCCCGTTTTTCAAAATATTTTTCGAAGTATGTGTTGTTATAGTCTTTCTTTCTTTAAAATAATTTGTAGTTGCCTACATGTACCGAGTCCTAATTGACACTGAAAGTGAAACCCATACTCAGACTTAAATTGTGCAAAATGTTTTAACTGACTAATAATATTTTCTGATGAGTCTAAACTATTTGTTACTACAAAAAGTATGCATATATGCAATTCATTTTAAAATTGGTCACTTACATTTAAACACCATGAGAGTGAAAGAAATTTTTAACATTTTGAAGTCTGAGTTTCGGTCTTAAAATATGACTTTGTAGCTTGTGAATTAGGTCTGGGAACGGTGGTTTTTTTAAACATTATATGATTAATATACTTGTATGTTGTTATTTTTGCAAGAAACGTTGGACATTACCATAGTGGACCCACAGTACAGGTAACTGTATCATTATTAAGAGTAAATATAATATACAATTTTTTGTAAAATTCATACACATGTATTCATAACGTTATTGTTTTCAATTTTTTTACTCTCAATCAATGATACAGTTACCTTTGAGTGGACCATATTGAAAAAATATATTACTGTTAAAAATACAAATGTATATAATGCACTATTATATTAAGATAAAGTTATTATTATTTTTATCGGTGTAGCCACCATGTTGAGCTGTTCAGTCATTGCTGCAAAACTAATTGTTTAGGTGTTTTTATTATGCTTGATATGTTTGTGTTTTGCAGGAAACGTTGGACATTCATGTACTCTCTGTGGTAAGAGGGAATGTTCTAAGGGAGCACTAGAGATACACATGCGGAAACATACCGGAGAGAAACCATTCAAGTGTCAGTTCTGTGAGAAACGATTTGCCAACAAAAGTAACATGAAGTCTCATATGTCAACCATACATATCTTCAGAGCCAAGGATTAAATGTTGTGATCATGACTTTTAAAAAAGACTTAGATAGATTCTACATAATATTTCAAAGGATATTTCGCTGGCTTAGAATAAGAAGGTTGTTTTAGACTGATGCATATTTGAAATCTGCATCTTATGGCGCTTCTTATGAGCCTATTTTCATAAATATCGGAAGTGGTCATGTTGACCAAACTGAAGTTTAAAAAGCTTGTTTTTCCATAAGTAAAGAGTATTTTTCGGATGATTTTTTCTTGTTTTCTCAAAATATTGATTTTGTACTTACGACATTCTAATTGTTAGCCAGCGATTTGTAAAAATCAGTCAAAATGTTAATTTCGATGTATTCTAAGTTGTATTGGAACATCTGGGTCAATAAATAGTTCATTAAATCAAATAGATAATAACACATTAGACAGGACAGGCAACACTCGACAGAAACTGCAATGCACGAAAGACACAAAAAGGAACACATTCAAAAAAATCACAGACCACATGCACTGTGACACGCCAAAATGACAAACAGAAAAATGAACAAAAATTGAATTTAACAGCTACAAAGTCATGCTTTCATGTATCAATCCATAGAAAAACCTTGTGCATGATATAGGTTGTATAATCCACTGGGACAACCGTGTGCATCGTGGTAATAATTACTGTATATATCATTTAATTTGTATGAATCTTAGTCAGTATTGGATTTACTTGGATTCCCATACCGACTATTACAGGTGAGAGACCCAAGGCCCAAAGTGACCCTCTTGTTTGGACAAGGTAGGGGCGACATTTATAGTATGCACGTGCGTTGTCTGATGTTCTTTAATACATTGGTAGTAGTTAAATGTATTGTTCTAAGAGTAGTTAAATGTTTACTTCTGTAAGAATTTTGTTTTTACATAATTTGTTTCATCGTTTCGCATACCACGAAATCATGTTCATGGAATAAATGTTTGATATGAAAAAAATATGTATGGTTTTAGTTTTCTGTATATGTTGGCGTCGTATTATTATTATTTATGTAATTTAAATATATGTGCACACACCCCTAACGTTCTGCAATATAGCAGTGACGTAGGAAATATTTGAGTGGTCACTACATTATGTTACCGTGATTGATAATCTAAATCGCGCTTGGATGGATACTGTTTTATCAAAGCACTTACGCAAACATTAAACTTACATTTAAATTTGAATTATTCATAATTCTTTTAAACTACAAAGTGTGGTAATTATAAATAGATACTAATACTGATTCTGTTGATGAATTCCTACGAACTATACATTTGTATCTGTCTCAAAATTAGAGTTGTTAAAGTGCTATTAAGAATGTAAAAAGTTTAAGGGTATCATTTATATGTGCTTTGATAAGACAGCAGCTTGCATGGTGTTGAATTTATATAGTGTACAGTCGGATACGAGGGGTGTTCGAAAAGAATTGCGACGAAACAATATTGAAATGATTAAATAAGTGTATGATCTTGGACATATAATGCAACATGATTATACATCTCTGGTATCCTTACAAACACCAAACCTTCACAGAATCTTATACATCTCTGGTATCCTTACAGACACCAAACCTTCACAGAATCTCACGGTATTGTTTTATCAAAGCATGTGATTTATAAGTATTTAACAACTACAGATTGTGACAAAGGGATCTGCATAATTAACAATGATTCAGTTGATGAGCTGCTACAACCCATATCTGTTCCGATCATCCCTGTTTGTTGTTATAAAATATAAGGGATTTAAATTTGAGCTTAAGATTACGATTAAAGTACCCAGTAGTCTGTTTGCTTGGATATATAACCCTTGAACTGCAATATTGCTGACTCCACACCTTTTCCGTTGAGCATGTTTATACGTAAATAAATGTTGCGGTGATTCTGAATGAAGTCAACGTGTAATCTGAAGACGTTATGGCATGATCGTGTTGTCGTTACTGTATGATTCTTGAGAAATCACAACCAATTCTTACACTCGGCACCCAGCACTCAAATATTGAAATTCATTCTTTCTAGGTTCATAGCAACATTTTTTTAGAACACAAAGTTGTAATAATGTCAAATAGGTACCTAATATCATTTTTGGCTTATTTCATAGTGTAATTTGGTGTATTTGTAAACAAAAAATGTAATTTACCAGTCTGAGTGCTGAGTGTGGCACTCAGATTCAATAATTACATTTATACCTCATGAATAGCAAACAATGGCAAAAAATATGTATCAAATGCTATTTTCAACACTCGAAAAATACTTTTATTCATTTTCCTCATCTAGATTTGCAATGTAGGACAAATAATGGCTCATTATATAACAATTTCAATATTTGAGTGCCGAGTGTTGAGTGTAAGTAATGGTTGTAATTCTGGCCCGGTTGCAGCCTAATGTGCCAGCGGGCACGAAGAGGAGGTAAGATTCTTGGCGAGGACATAAACACATTAGTGTGTATAACGGTTTTTGCAGGATTGGTCGGATTTAAGGTAATTTGACAAGGTAGTCTGAAATTTAGCATAATAGTGTTTAAGACATTCAAAACAAACCATTACAAAACTGCATATTTATATGCATGCCCGACTATCTGTTACCACGTGTTGATAAACGTTTTCTGTTGTTTATTTACAGGCGACGGTACAGCTGTAGATACGTCCATGCTCCCGGCAACCTTGGTCTCATGTCTAGTGTGTGATAAAGTGTTTTGCAGGAAGAACGATCTGGCGAAGCATTTACGGAGGCACACCGGGGAACGACCGTATGAATGCCAGTATTGTCACAAGCGATTCTCACAGTCCAGTGCGTTGTACAGACACATGAGAGCCGTCCATCAGGAACAATGTGTAGTGAATAAACAAAGTTAATTTATACACGTGGACCAGCCATATATGACGACTCAATCAGTCGAAGCGAATCACGACCTAAACATTGTCCCTTTATGATAAATATTAAATGCAAAATTGGTTATTTCAACATTTTCCATTGATGTAAAGTCTGATGTGATAGCAATTCTAGGAGACAAATGATAGGCATCATTCGCAAGTGTATTCAACGGATTTATTAGTTATTGCACACTATCCACACATGCGTAATTTTGCGACATAAGCCCGTAGATCATCCTTCACGCTTGCCAAGATTCTCGAAAACTAAACAGAAACTATTTTATCAAACATTAAATTGAAATACATGCTAGAGATATGAATAAAACACATTTGTATTGTATAATAAGACAAAGGATTTAAGCGATATGAGAACTTGACCCATGTCCAATGAGGTGTTATACAGCCCTCGAGTTTATTTACATCAATAGAGGGACATTTTAACAATTAAGCTAAATCTTACAGATTTGTAGAGATTACCCATATCGCATAAAAATTTTGACTTTCGTCCTATGGTTTAGCCATCGAAAGAGGCAGCAGACATACAACTATTCCAAGAACATACATTTGCTGCTGTAACATGTAACTTTCTCTTAGTATGCCCAAAATAAAACAGTTTAAGACCCAAGTATTTTACATCTTATTGCTAAACAACCTACTGCCATTGACCCACATTGTAAAAAACCCACCTAATCAAATAATTCTAACATCGCAAATATTTATACATTCATTTTAAAATCTGAAACACCAATCCTTCATTAGTAATATTTAGTTCTTTAATTCATCTCGTCTTTGAATTCTTAATGTATTTAATTTATCCTTACATCATTCGAACTTCTGTTCAAATCCGTGTGGGGGCACACATATATGCCTGCCATATTTCAGCATAAAGCTGACTGGCAAATAAAGGCTATGCTCGGCACTTAATGTAAACATATATGTATTCATGTAAACTTGAAATATGAATTTACCTACAACTTTGTTATATGTTGACCACACCTGTTCATGTTTATATATATATCGCTGGCTTAGAATAAGGTCGTAAGTACAAAATCCATATTTTGAGAAAACAAGAAAAACCTGTCCGAAAACTACCGTCTTTACATATGGAAAAACAATTAAGCTTTTTCAACTTCATTTTGGTCAACACGACCTATTCCGATTTTCATGAAAATAGGCTCATAAGAAGCTCCTTGTGATGCTAATTTCAAATATGCATGAGTCTTATAATGTCGTAAGTAGCACCTACGACCGTCTAATTCTAAGCCAGCGATATGTTGGCTATGAATTTGCTAAAGTCTATTTTATACACGAATAAACTTTGTATTGTATACATGTACTGCATCTTGACACAATGATACATTTGTAACCCCGTTTACATTTTGCATTTGCTGATAAAATACAATTATTTGCCCTAGACTGGTATCAACTGTCTCATTTTCCGACAATATATATTTTGATAGTAGAACCATGGAACCAGTCGCTGTGTCTACATTTACACATGTATGTCAAAATATAACAGATTTAGAGAAATTGATATACATTTTTACCCATGATAATTTGATGTATTTGCTCGATCATTCTCCAAGAACAGATACAATTTTCAATTAAAATATTTATTGTACAAATGGCCTCCTGCCCATATACAAAATATATACACAGAACATACAAAACTATACAATGGTCAAATAACATAATATTATAAAAGTTTTCGTTTTTCAAAGGCATGATACAAATACATAGACAAATTCCTCATAATGGTATGGTTTTTAGCAGCTAGTAGAATGTTAAACTTAGACAGATTAGGATATTTACAAAATTTATCAGGTATGTATCTAATTCTAATTTCAGCGTAAAATGGACAGATAAGTAGAAAATGAAATTCGTCTTCTATAGTATTTTGACAGTATTTATATGCATGTATAAATGGTACATTGTTATTATAACTGTAAATATGTATAGTTATCTATAAAAATAATTTATTAACATGACGAACCTAAATGTTTCATAATTTTGACAACATAATTGATAAAGTTATGCTGTTGTTCGACTACCGAAATTATAAGATCCATATATAATTATATTATGCAATATTTTAGAGCTTTAGATCTAAACAAATATCTGCATTTTTTGGTTTTATCATAGATGATTTTAATGTTTTAGATGTGAGTTACTGTATTTCTATTGTCAAATAGTGTCTTATAAATCAATCATGACTTATCGCATGCTTGTATTATTACATTTATATAATTTACAGCGTGTAAAGTGTATTGTACATATATGAAATGTGAATGAGACTTCAATAAAATAATTTAATTTAAAAAATGCTGTACTAGTATATGTTTTTCATTTCTGTTTCCAGGTCTGCCAACAGCAGCTGCTAATGTGAGGAAACCAGGTTTTAGTGAAGAACACGTGCGGAAATACGCGTGTAAAATTTGTAGCAAGTTTAGTGCTTCACAGTGTGATTTAGACCGTCATATGCGCATACATACAGGGGAACGACCTTATATATGTGTGTACTGTCAGCAAACATTCGCTGTCACCAGTAACCTCTACAAACACATACGTAACCGACATGACCCAAACTTTGTTGTTACAAGATAAAAAAGATAATATTAAGTCTGAGAGGGAAGGCAGCACTGAACTTAACCAGTCGTACACAGAAAACATTAAAACATACAAGGCACAATGTCTAACTGAACCAACCGAGCACAGAAAACATAAAACACATACAATGCACAATGTCCAACTGAACCAACCGAGCACAGAAAACATAAAACACATACAAGGTACAATGTCCAACTGAACCAACCGAGCACAGAAAACATTAAACACATACAAGGCACAATGTCCAACTGAACCAACCGAGCACAGAAAACATAAAACACATACAATGCACAATGTCCAACTGAACCAACCGAGCACAGAAAACATAAAACACATACAAGGTACAATGTCCAACTGAACCAACCGAGCACTGAAAACATTAAAAACATACAAGGAACAAAAAGGGAAGTGGTGTCAATGAAGATTACATGCCAATTAATGTACATTTGTATTAAATGATACATATACAAAACCGAAATGGTGCTAATTAATACTACGTGCCAATGGGGAATGGTGTCATTAAACAACACACTCGAAAGCCTGATGGTGTAAGTGAATACTAGTAACGAAGGCCGAAAGGAAATTTCTTCCAGTGAAGACTCAATGAAGGGAAGTTGTTTCAATGACGAATAGCAAAGTGGCAGCATAGTGTCAATGTCCAATATATATGTGTTGTGATAATGTTAACCGATACTTAATAAGCACGGTGCCAATGTAAAACATTTGTTCAAAGCGGGTTGTTAATATGGAGAATGCATGTCAACGGACAGGCTAGGTGCCCATATTGTGGTTGTGCTGAAAGTAATTGCGATGTTGTTTTAGCTATCATGTAATATGACAACGGAAACTGTTCATTTTGTTGTGTGAATAATACAATTGTTCGCGTATACATATTTGTGTTGTGTTAAATGTCCAAAAGACCCATTCTTATAGATACTGAATACGCTAGAGCAGATCGCTGTTTGTGGATTTTTTCGCTGGTCATGGTTATATTTTGCTTTTGTCATTCTTTACTTTTACAGCTCTGAGATTAGGAATTGGCTTTTAATGACGTACCCTGAATGCGCTTTGGTAATGACGCACTGAAATACTCGGGACATTTGTAGTTTAAATTTGTTCTAACATTCAGGAAAAACGCATAGAAAATCACATATTTTAAATACTTCAATTAATGCATTACCATGGTAAAATTTTATTACTGCAACATACAAAAATACACTAATACGGGAAAGCAGCAGTCAACAGAAACTGCAACTCACAAAGACTACATGGGTCTAAACGCTAACACACTCCTTATTCCAGCATGTTGTCTGGTTTTGGTCCTATATACATGTATATATATTTATTTACATTTGGAGCCAAACTAAATCCTATTTACGCTAGGCCCCATACAACATATACTATGTTGGTCCGTTAAAACAATAGGTTAAGATGGTATATATAGTGTGACTAGTGGTGTCAATAAGCCTAATTACCACCATGCACAACAAACAAAACAGGGGTTAAATCGGAGTAATCCAAATGACAGGACCAATGTGGTTTTAGAGAGTAGTAAGGGGAGATAACTCACTAAATGTCATCTTTCTTGTATTTCAGTTGGGAAATACCAGTGCACGATTTGTAGCAAGATTTGTGCGGTGAATCGTGACCTGGAACGACACATGAGGACTCATACCGGAGAACGTCCGTTTGCGTGTGCCTACTGTGAGAAAACATTCGCTGTAACCAGCAACCTGTATAAACATATACGCAGATACCATGACCCAGATTTCGTCACCGAAAAAATGAAGAAGGCTTAGCAAAAAAGTTTTTTACTCGGTACTAAGTAAATTATACATCTACCAAAACAATAAAAAGAAGAAAGGTCGGAATCAACTGTATTTTTGTCCTAGACACAAACAACCGAAGAAAAGAATAAAAAAGCAACAACTATATCTGTATTACCATAAAGGGTCACAGCAAAGGCAAAGGGTAGTTTGGGATACCCAAAACATTTGTTTTATTGAGATTTATACGCTTTAGCAAATACAATATTATTTATTATTTGCTTTCAATGGATTACGGAGATTTTTCAGTGAAAATAACAGTGAAATTACCACTTTGTTATTTTCACTGTTTAAGAAGCTGGTTCCAGTATCATGCAGAAAAAGAAACGTAACGTCAACGGCGCCGGGCTTTAAAATATGCGTTACGTCATCATGACGTCATAATTCTCACGTCGTGACGTTCTTATTTCGACGAGATTTTTTCAATTAAGCAAATTAGTGAAATTACGGCACATATTTAAGAGGAATTGAGGCATATAATAAACAAAAAAATTGTTGATTTTTGGTGTAAGATCAATTTTATTTCACTCGTGATCACAGAAATTAAATTTCCACTCGTGGTAGCCACTTGTAAAAATATTAGTTTTCTGTGATCACTCGGTGAAATAAAATTCGATCTTACACCAAAATCAACAATTTTTTTTGCATCACAACCTTTACATTGATACCAGTATATGTACCTTAATGTCAGTCATATCCGGACACTGCACACATACGTTCAAACAATAGAGCTGTACTATTACTACCTTGTATAAGGGCTATCAGGCGATTTGGATTAAAACATGAAATTATTGCACCCGCTCAATGGACCGACAAGTTTGGAGCTCTTTTAGGTGCCTTTCGTGCTCTGGTGTTTCTGTTGAGAGCTGCCTTCCCTGATGTTTCGTTATCTTTCACGATGGACATGCAGAATGTTTCATTTATAAACTCAAGTTGACCCATCGGACGTATTTATAAGAGCAACAACAGGTTAGACATTTAAAGACATGATACGACAATGAAATTGACAAGCATCGGAACATACATCCTGAAAGGTATGTTCATAGAGTCTACTCAATTGTTACGTCATCTTACAATGAAATAGGAAACATAGGTATTCTTATAAAGGGACCCACCATTTATCATGTAATTACATACTAGTATCTTAACCTTGACGATGTTTTTAGCTCACCTGTCACAAAGTGACAGAGTGAGCTTTTGTGATCACTCGTCGTCCGTCCGCCCGTCGTCCGTCCGTCAACAATTGGGTTGTGTCCTCCCTAGAGGTCACAATGTTGGCCTAATCTTTATGAAACTTGGTCACAATGATCATCTCAACAAAATCAAGGTCAAGTTCGATATTGGGTCATCTGAGGTCAAAAACTAGGTCACTAGGTCAAAATATAGAAAAACCTTGTGTAGTCACCAGAGGTTACAATTTCAACTTAATTTTAATGAAACTTTGTCACAATGATCATGTCAACAAAATCTAAGTCCAGTGCGATTTTGGGTCATCTGGGATCAAAAACAAGGTCACAATGTCAACTATAAAAATCACAATTTCAACCGACATTTTCCTGAGGGCCGTGGGTTCAACCCCCACTGGAACCATAATTTTTTTTTTTTTAACTGTTTAGGTATTGTTTTGTCTTTATAGCATGTATTTGTACAGTAATATGGAAAAAAATATTTTTTCCAAAATATTTTGTTTAAATTATAGGTCAAATCATAGAAAAACCTTGTGTAGTCACCAGAGGTTACAACTTCATTTTAATCTTAACGAAACTTTGCCACAATGATCATGTCAACAAAATCTAGGCCAAGTTCGATTTTGGGTCATCTGGGGTCAAAAACAAGGTCACAATGTCAATTGACATTTTCCTGAGGGTCGTGGGTTCAAACCCCACTGGAACCATAATTTTTATTTTTATTTTTTTAAGTATTTAGGTATTGTTTTGTCTTTATACCATTTATTTGTACAGTTATATGGAGGAAAATAATTTTTTTCCAATATATTTTGTTTAAATTATAGGTCAGATCATAGAAAAACTGTGTAGTCACCAGAGGTCACAATTTCGACTTAATCTTTATGAAATTTGGTCCTAATGATCATCTCAACACAATCTAGTATAAGTTTGATATTAATTAAGTCATCTGGGGTCAAAAGCTAGGTAACATGGTCAAATCATAAAACTTGCAATAGAGGCTGAATTTCCTTAAATCTTATTCAGAAAATGTGTAGGGTCACCATAGGTGTGTGCATGCACTAGTACGACAGGTGAGCGACCTAGGGCCCTTTGGGCCCTCTTGTTGTTTATATTCCTTAAAGACAATATGATAATGAAAGCGATTATGGCCTGGTACATATAAATTTAAATGATGGTCAAGTTGCGAAAGACCTTGTCGCAGATGAGTCTTTAAATTTAGATATATGAGGCATTTCGCGGATAAAATAGTTTAACGAAGCTTATGGGAAAAGTATACCTGTCGAAGTTACTGAAGTCTGGTTGAAAATTCAAAGATTTTAAATACCCGGGGATCATAACCATAATTCAACGTTTCTAAGTTTCAATCGTATCTTTGGTGTAAGTCTTACATGAATCTGACAACAATTGTGGTTGCTATGGAGACGGAAATAGTTAAATTACCTTAAAACACTGGATTCTGCCATTACACAACCAGATTCAAAGCTAGGTTCATGAAACTTGATATGTGCTTAAAGTGCAGTAAGGAAATTTTGCACATTTATATAGTTTTTATTCTGACAAGAATGTGGTTGCTATGAAGACACAAATAGCGAACATATGCCAAACAATCTCAATGAGACGAAACTTTAAATCAGTAGAGGACTTCTGTATTAAATAGTTTACACGAAGGGTATGACTATATGAAGCATGGACCTATGAACCTTATTTTATATAAGATATCATTGTGTATTTCAGAACCAAAGCGAAGGGTATGAATAGCTTACACGAAGTTCTTCTTAGCTTTCATTATGGACATTATACTACATGTAACCGTTTATTTTTACATGAAGCAACAATGATTTGCGCGAAGTTGTGCAATGCTATAGAATCTATAGATTCGAAAGCGGATTAGAACTCGGACAAATCGGATATTTTGTTATTTTTCAAATAAAAACGGAGAAACTCCGCCAAAAGTGGAGTACTTGGCAGGTATGCTATAGATTAACATTATTTTATATGATGTAATTGTGTCTTTCAGAACCCATGGCTTACGAAGAGGGTTTATCACAATTTGACACGTGTCCATTCTGTGGCAAACGATTCAATCGTGGTTGGATTTTAAGGAGACACATAGCAGCCCACTCTGGAGAACAACCATATTATTAGGTTACTAGTATCTAATGTAGTTCTGGAAGATTGGGAAAACCAAATGTGTAGTCTCGTTAAATAAAGTCTTTACTTATCTACTTACTTACTTGCTTGCTTACTTACTGTACAATGCGGAACTATAGTTATATTTATTCAGCTTGTAAACCTTATTTGACGAGCTGATCAATTTGCAATTTATGCCGGCAGTCTGATAATCTTCAGACTGTCCCGAACATTTTGGTATGTAACTCTTTCTGTTACTTTTGGGGTCCACCTTAAATGTTGAAAATGTGGTTTTGTTGCTCTTCTATAACATATAAAACATAGACCCATGATACGTAGGAAACATTGCATTCGCAATTGCATCCGGGCATATTCACGATTGTAGGACTCCATTCTCTATCGTATGTTTTACATGGACCACGTTCTCGTACCGTCCAATATGGAATTTACATAATCCCATATTTGACAGTTGTGTGCATAGTAAATGGTCACGTGGTACAAATAAAGCTCGTTGATTGGATAAAAACAACAGGTATAGAACAAAAGTGCAATATATGTCAGAGACGTCATACCTGCCAATATATCTTAGCAGCCGTATGGTCGTACATTTAAATCATATAAAAATACTATACCAAAATGATTTTCAAGACGGCGTTGGATATTTATGCATAAAAGTCGAGGATCAGGTTCATTTGTTTGAGTAATAAGTGTAGGTAAACGTTTCTCCTCAAAGGAACACCTATAACAAAATGGTCAAAGCAGCAGGTTTTGTAAGTTGGTAAAACATGAAACAAAATCTATTGAGTACCAGAGTACCAAAGAAATCATTCAATGGAGTAAGAGCAATAAGAGGTAAGACATGGAATGGCACGATAAGACAATGGCACTGACAAGTATCAACATCTGTCGTCCTTAAAAAGCTTTCGGTTAGGGATGTCTACATATTGTTTAGTCATCACACAATTTATGAACATTATTTTATATTGTATGTTATTGTGTATTGTAGAACCAATTAATGGCTTACGGGAAGTGTGTCCAGTACGCGTAAACATTTACGAATACAAATACACATGTATATATTAGATGTACATTGTAATTGTATTAATGTTTGCGTTCTCTTAACACTAGTGAAGTGCACTAATAGCATGTGTCCCTCTGGCAATGCAGATCATTTATGTCATAATGAATATACCAGTAATACACCAACACCAAAGTCGATTGGACGTGTCTGACAATGTCAGACGACTTATTATTAAGTTAATATTAACACAATAAGGTTATGTAAGCAAATTATAGAATAAAGTTGGACAAAACAATATATCAGATGTAATTGTATATTTCAGAATATATTTGACAATGTCAGACGTTTTATTATTAAGTTTATATTAACACAATAAGGTTATGTAAGCAAATTATAGAATAAAGTTGGACAAGACTATATATGAGATGTAATTGTATATTTCAGAACCCATGACGTACGAGGAGGATTTAACGCAACCGTTATCACATACGTGCCCATTCTGTGGTAAAACTTTCAATCGTGGTTGGACTTTAAGGCGGCATATAGCCACACACTCTGGAGAAAAACCGTACATGTGTAGTATATGTCAAAGACGTTTCACCCGCCAAGATAATCTCAACAGTCACATGACCGTACATTTAAATGAAATACGTACAACAGGTTTGGAATGATCCATGGGTTAATTACAACTTTGTTTATTTTCACATACATGTGTAGTATATGTCAAAGACGTTTCACCCGCCAAGATAATCTCAACAGTCACATGACCGTACATTTAAATGAAATACGTACAACAGGTTTGGAATGATCCATGGGTTAATTACAACTTTGTTTATTTTCACATAAATGCTGCATTCTGATTGGATGAAACGGTCATGTGACTTGTCGTTCATATCCCGATGAAGCAGCACCGTATGCAAATCAATCGACGGACTACTTTTTCATTCATTCTAAATCTAGCTTCGTTCATCAGCTTGGACATGATAATGTACTTCAGCGTCAAATGAACTGTTATTCCAATTTTATTCGTAACAACTAAATAATTTGATACATTGTCGGTTGTTACAGGACGTTGTTGTTTGAAGTTTAATTAATAATTTAATACTCATTGTTTTATGTGGAATGTGAAGCTTGTTCTACGACCTTGTTTAGCGCATTCCAATCGGAACGGTCCGTACGGCATTTTTACGAGATAAAATACCTCAGATGTATCAAGCGTATGAATTCGGAAGCATTCTTTCTTAAATCCTACGCAGAAGAAAATGGGCCGGAGAAAATAGACCGTAACTTATCAGCAGCGGAAATATCAAACGATATTTTATTGATTAAACAATACAATTTCGCTACATTCCTTGAGTATAACACGCAGCTACGCAGCGCTGGCTTGATGGGCATGTATTCCATTGAAGCACTGTTTAAATTTGTCATGATGACGTCATGGCGAAAGACGTTAAAAAATGGCGACGTTCTATTTACACCCGAGAGATGTTTCGTAGAGATTGTCCGAGGTGTCCCGATTGAGCGCATTCATCGACCGCCACGAGGGTTTGAAAGACACGAAAATATTCATTTTCAACTGATCACGTGGCATGTAACACAGGTTTGGAATGACGCATATGACTGGAGATACAGTATCGGTTGTTACAGGATGGTGCGGTTTGAAGTTTAATCAATACTCATGTGTTTGGTGTGTAATGTGAAGCTTGTTCTTCATGATACCAATGGTTTGAAAGACACGGAAATGTTCCTTTTCAACTGAAGTTCCCTAGTAAGTCGATGGTTGTAAGTCTGGTGTCTGCCATGCGTCGGCGACCGTCTGTCATTTTCTTTGAATGACAAACTAGTACGCCACTGAATAGATTTAGACTAAATGGTACCTGACTGAGCATTAGGTGGTCCTCTCGAAACGATAGAACAATCAACGGTTCCGGTCCGCAGTGTAATGTACACTCGACAATAGTAATGTTAAGTACCATTTTAAAGACTACTTTCGGAAATAAAAGGCATCCGGCTTTGCCTTGGACTGTACATACATGTATACCCCGACCATTAAGTCGTAAGTCAGCTGTTACATTCGGTATAGTTGGCAGCCACACCAGATCAGCTTTTCGGATCATTTGGTGGCAATTCCTGCTTCTGGAAATTATATTTGCAGGGTCCCACGGTCAGGGAAAAACATAATTATTTAAGGTCAGGGAAAAGTCAGGGAATAATGAAATTAGTCAGGGAAATTTGGAAATTGAGCAAAAGTCAGGGAAAAGTCAGGGAATTGTTCATTGAAGCCGTCGCCAAGTGTTATTTCCTATGAAGAAAATACCTAAGACTGAAAAATTCTCGCTAGCTATGCTCGCTCAGAGTGTTTCTAAGTTGTATTAAATTACTGTTAATCAACATACTGCTAACCTAAACTCTTTTGTTCCATATAGGGCAAATATAGCCTCCTTCTCTATATTTTTTTGCCAAATTTAGCTATAACAAAAAGATGCCAATGTCACCCGATCGTTCTAAAAAGTCAGGGAAAACTGCTCTGTGGTCAGGGAAAAGTCAGGGAATTTTGTATTAGAAAATTTGTGGGAACTCTGATTTGGGGTTACAACATGAGATCTGTTGATCCGATTGCGGGTGCCCTACCGCTAGACCAGCGCTCCACACACAGTAATACATGTACAACTGTCATAGCATTAACATAATGTCAAATAATAAACACATTGATTCAATCATTGTATGGTTCAAAGTTTTATTTATTGCAGACATTCTGTGATTATGTTCATCACCAAAGTTAGAAAAGGTTTCACAAAATGAAGGAAGACAAGTACATGTAAAATAATTAGGCGACCTCGACATTAATCGATTATCTGTCACAAGTAAGTTAAGATTATTGGACACGATTATGCATTTGTCAAAATTGACTATTATAATCATCAGGGAACTGCCCCACCCGTACAACTCCGGCACAACAAGAAGAAGATTCTCATTTTTAAAACGTTTGATTATCATGCTGCATATTCTATGCAACTGGTTATAATTCTGTAGTACTGGGATAATACTGACCACCAACCGGTATAAAACACCATTAAATAAAAGATTACAGTTGAGCAAATCTGGTCGGAACACTGGGAACGACTGGACCATACTCTACTGTTGTTGTTAAGCACTATGTTGTTGTATAAACTTCACGGCAGCGTCGTGTGCTTCCTTGCATGTCTCCGGGAACGCTCCTGAAGACAATTAGAAAGTTGATTTTTTATGTCAATAGTTTACACCTAGAGTGGCCGGACATTCGAACCTATTCCGTTTGGCGCCATCGCAAAGGGGCTTGGTAGATATTAAGTTTCATGGTCAAACTTAACTGATTTAGATACACTCGACACGAACGTTGGCTACCGGGTCTTGGGAGTTTCTGGTTAAGTACGTCCCACCATTGTTCCTCGTACAGAGAAACAGTCCCGTTGACAAAATGTTCATCAACAATTGATAACACAATTAGCATGAAGTAGTTCCCCCGATATTCAGCTCTAGGTTTGAATTCCCACCAATGGTTACATAGATAGAAATTTCAAGGACAAATTGTCAAGTACAATGCATAGTTTTACAGATATGAGGAACGTAAATAACAGTCAGACAAATGGACTGAAAGGGCGAGTACAATATAGCTCACAAACAAAAAACACACAATGCATATAAACAGCCCCGATACGCTGCTTATATGCCTTAACTGTTTTTTAGCTCACATGTCACAAAGTGACAGAGTGAGCTTTTGTGATCACTCTTCGTCTGTCGTCCGTCCGTCGTCCGTCCGTCAACAATTGGCTTGTGTAGACACTAGAGGTAACAATTTTAGCCTAATATTTATGAAACTTGGTCACAATGATCATCTCAACAAAATCTAGGCCAAGTTCGATATTGGGTCATCTGGGGTCAAAAACTAGGTCACTAGGTCAAATTATAGAAAAACCTTGTGTAGTCACTAGAGATCACAATTTTGACTTAATATTTATGAAACTTGGTCACAATGATCATTCTAACAAAATCTAGGTCAAGTTCGATAATGGGTCATCCGGGGTCAAAAACTATGTCACAAGGTCATAGAAAAACCTTGTGTAGTCACTAGAGGTCACAGTTTTAGCATAATATTTACGAAACTTGGTCACAATGATCAACACAACAAAATGTAGGTCAAGTTCGATATTGTGTCATCTGGGGTCAAAAACTAGGTCACAAGGTCAAATCATAGAAAAACCTTGTGTAGTCACTAGATGTCACAGTTTTGACCTGATCTTTACGAAACTTGTTCACAATGATCATAACAACAAAATCTAGGTCAAGTTCGATATTGGGTCATCTTTGGTAAAAAACTAGGTCACATTGTCCACGGTGGGGAAACCACGTGACCAAAATAGGTGCAGTGCACGATTTTCGACCGAAAACAGCGTCGATTCAGGTAGGTTTTTTCACTCTAACTTCTTTGATACACCATTGTTTTTAGTCAGATAGCGCGCATAAACCCCGCGATTGAAAGCGGTTTCATTGGCTTTATGGATCTTGATGCAATTCTTCTCCGTTTTTCCGTAATCCTTGCCCAACCGATTCCAAATTTGTGAAATGTTTAGATAACGTACACTTCAGTTCGCAAATTATGCATCTAGCACAGCTTCTATGGCAAATACTCTGTCAAATGATGGATTAAATGGAAGCTAGTTAATATTCTAAGCAGTATGTGAAATATAAAATATGTCTCTTAAGAAACTTTGGAAATATCATCATACGCTGGGTTTGGTAACGTACACTTTGCCATATTTCTGAAGGTAACGTACACGCGATCTTTCATAAGGTAACGTGCACTTACAAATTCTTTTTTATGATTGAAATATATAGGGTTAAGTAAAGTAAATTGTATAGTTAAAATCTATTTAGTGTCATTTCAGTTGACTTTTCTGGCCCTGACGTTGATGTCTTTGTCAATAATGTTAACTCTCTATATCAGCACTGATTGTACTTACTTACTTAATTACTTTCCCGTTATGCACACTCAGCCAGGCTGGAAAGTCAGATGTTAAAAAGCAGCCACTTCGAGACAGCAAGCTTGTCAAGGCTGTATATGTGTGATCAAGGATTAACTTATTCGTGTTACTTCTCATTTCAGGTTCAATCAGACCTATACCACCTAGTGATCTACTACTCTGAAGAAGAGGTAATCTTTAGGAGAGGCAGATCTTCATGAGCGACCGGAGTATGCCAGGAAACCGAAAAACAGTTTACATGAAATTCCAGCGCAATGACGACTGGTCATGGTCTCATTTACAAACACATGTACAGTCGTCTGAACAAACAAATTTGATTATTTCTGACAGAAGATCTGAAATAAGTACCCATACTTCTGTTCCGACATACAAAAGAAAAAAATGGATTCTCTCTTACCCTGGTGGCAATGGATATGAAGTGCAACGTTTTATTAAAGGGGATTGTCTATTCATTTATGTAATTCAGTGTATATGGTGTATACAGTTAAACTAGTCTTATATAGTCATATATGGAGTAAAGTGTTAATTGTGCTATTATTGTAAAACTAAAAATGTATATTCATTGTCTGATAAAAATGTGATGTTTTCATGAATTTTATGTATCGGCTCATGATGAAATCAGGGTAGAAACACTGTCGAGTCAGTTGAGTCTCTTGACTACGTAGTACAGATTTCAAGTTCCCTGTGTTAATGGTGAATGTTGACTTAAGATATTTTTCCAATTGTCAGAAGTTTGATACCATTTTCTATCTGTGACAGCACTCCAGAGTACTTTCTACCTTCCAAGCTGAAGGTACAGACATTCTAGTAATTCCAGACTGAGAGATATATAACAAATTAACTTGGTCCTCAAACTTTCTATTTCATTGCATAATTGAACAGTTGATTGCTCAGCTATAATTTAATGTCTGCCTTTGTTTTTATCAGCGATTAAGATAATGAATGTATATGAGGTTTTATAAAACTACTTCTATACATCTTCAACAAGGCATGACTTTCTTGCAAAATTTGATTTATTCTGCACAAAAACCTTAATGCTTAAAGGTCGAGGACCAGGTTAATTTGTTTCGGGCTATAGTTTGTTTTGCAATTTCAATAACATAATTTCTACCAATGGTTTTCTACCACAGCAGCTATTCTTTGATAGCAGACTGTCAGTTGGATTACAAACCAACCTGATCTGGTTAGAGAACCTAGATAAAAATGGTGGAGTGTAGACATATGCATTATTCTGATAGTGTTAAAGTAGGATATATATCAACAGACAGTAATTATACGTAGTAAACGCAATATTTTATTATGGTTTAATAAGTGCATTTTATATACAAATATACTGTACTGTAATAACAAAACATACATACATTGAATAAATAATACTTTCTTAGAGTGTTTAAATATTGTTGTCTAAATGTCATTTACAGCAGCCGATTCACCTAACAAGTTTTCCTGGCATGTTTTCTATACCTTTCCACAAGGTAACACCAACCTTTCCACCTGTGGAAGAAAATCAACATGATTGGAAAATTTTATGGAATGGTATGACTTGCCATTACCTTAAAATCCTTTCCACAAGGAACCACCAACATCTCCACATGTGGATTAAAATCAACATTGACAATTTTCTGGTCAAAGTTTGACAGAACAGGAAGAATATTACCCGTTCCTACCTCTAAACATCTACATAGAGATTTCAACAGGTGTAATGAAGTATCGGCAAAAATAAAGTACCACAATGTGTTCGCACAGATTATTTGATTCAAAACGAATCGACTACGTCCCTTTTAACAAGTGACAGAAACTAGCCACAGGATATCACCAGGTCAACTGTTTCAACGTGAACACGACTTGACGGGCTTGGTATATTTCTTGACAATGCCGTGGTGTGATTTTTGAGGTAAATTATTCATAACCATCACACGTGCACCAAGTTTGAAAATACTGCGAATGTCTGCTTGTCTGCTGGGTGACCAACTATGGGATGTTCATTATTTATCGTAGATTGCGGGTTGACACTGAAACCCATGGAGCTGTTGATATAGACTATTGGTTATGTTCAGACCATGTGTTGTCATCGAACTGTCAAGATGTGTGCTTGTACCAGCACTGTATACATAATGTTTGAGGCTATTCAATGGTGCTGGTGAAATTTTGATCAAGTCCTCTTCTGGTGTTGATAAATCTTCCTACATGTTTTTTGATCAACTACTGTTGATCATGATCGAGCTTTGGTCGGTACTGTATCAAAGGTTTCTAGAAGAAGTTCTGACTTGCAGAGCTGAAAATATATTATAACATGGTGTAAATAAACTAAACCAAGATGATTTCGGTAAGTGTAGAGACTTATACCGCGAGCACGTTGACCCATGACATAAGACTCTAAATACCAAAGTTAGGGTCAGGGGGTATCAACCTATTACCCATGCATTGATTTTATGGAAAGCATTTTCAATAATCTTACAATATGCAAATTAAGGTGCGCAGAATTACCCGATGTGCAGAATGAGCCGAAACGACTGTAGTTGTCAGATGTTCCGCTAGTACATTTCGTCCCAATCTTATTCGTAATCCGATGCCGTTTTTGTGATGGTAAGACTTTTCATAAGTAACAAACATGCACAAAAACAGCGCAGAATTAGCCGAAACGACTGTAGTTGTCAGATGTTCCGTAAGTACATTTCGTCCCGATTTTATTCATACCCGCGGTTAACGCACCCATCGTCATGTTTAATTATGGTTATAGCTCTAATGTTCGTGTACATCTGTTATTGTGTGCTTATATATGCCCAAGAGGGCTCGTAATTAGATGTAAAATTTATTTTATTCTAAAAATTTATTCTTTTACATTTTTGACAATGTGTATAATACACATGTATACATACATAAATAAAGTGACTCGCCCTTGTATATGCCTCATTTGAATGTTTATTACTCGCGTGTATTACGAAGAGAGATATAGATCTATAGAACCTTTGGGTATAAACTATATGAAAATTCAGTCATGAAGCATTACTCGTTTTCGATCAACATCTATATAGTTCGATGATAACAAAATCCTTTGTTTTCTAACGAAAATGACTATAAATCACAATACATTTTTATTTGCATTTGTAAACAAAAGTAACTGTAGTGTTGTCGTCGGCAGACTATAGATATATCATCTAGAAGTATTGATGTTTATAGATCGAAGACGAGTATTGAGTCGTGACTGCACTTTTAGCTATATACTTTATATAGTAAATATTCGAAGGTTACGGCTAAGAGGTCAAATTCTATCTATAGATCTAGTGATGTTTATCTCACCATGTTATAATATTACACAATATTTTAACCGCTCTATATATGCAGTCCACATTTCAAAGCAAAAAATCATCGAGCAGGCCTATTTGTTATTGCAAATATATGACTTCAAAAACTTTGTATTTGTGAATAAACAACATGTTTATGCGGGTATAGATTATTTGTTTGTATTCAGTCGGGCTTACCTATAAACTATTTATTAATCGACGAGTTAAATTGTAGTATTCAGTTCGATTGTTAGAAATGAAACATTTTACGTGTACGTTACCTTCAGAAATATGGCAAAGTGTACGTTACCAAACCCTTCGTATGTTGATATTTCCAAAGTTTCTTAAGAGGCATATTTTATATTTCACACACTGCTTAGAATATTAACTAGCTTCCATTTAATCCATAATTTGACAGAATATTTGCCACAGAAGCAGTGCTAGATGCATAATTTGCGAACTGAAGTGTACGTTATCTAAACATTTCACAAATTTGGAATCGGTTGGGCAAGGATTACGGAAAAACGGAGAAGAATTGCATCAAGATCAATAAAGCCAATGAAACCGCTTTCAATCGCGGGGTTTATGCGCGCTATCTGACTAAAAACAATGGTGTATCAAAGAAGTTAGAGTGAAAAAACCTACCTGAGTCGACGTTATTTTGAGTCGAAAATCGTGCACTGCACCGCTTTTGGTCACGTGGTTTCCCCACCGTGTTGTCAAATCATAGAAAAACCTTGCATAGTCACTAGAGGTCACAATTTTGGTCTAATCTTTATGAAACTTGGTCACAATGATAATCTCAACAAAATCTAGATCAAGTTTGATATTAGGTCATCCGGGGTAAAAAACTAGGTCACAAGGTCAAATAAAAGAAAAACCTTGTGTAGTCACTAGAGGTCACAGTTTTGCCTTGATCTTTACGAAAGTTGGTCACAATGATCATCTCAACAAAATCTAGGTCAAGTTCTATATTGGGTCATCTGGGGTAAAAAAGTAGGTCATTCGGTCAATCATATAAAAACCTTGTGTAGTCACTAGAGGTCACAATATTGGCCTAATCTGTATAAAACTTGGTCACAATGATCATCTCAACAAAATCTAGGTCAAGTTCGACAGGTGAGCGACCTAGGGCCCTTTGGGCCCTCTTGTTTATGTTTCCCGTGCTCGGCTGGTTAAATTGAGTGCTGCCTTCCCTGCCTGACTTACTATTATCTTTTTAGTACTTTGGAGTGTCGCATCTTCGTTGTTCAGGTGTTTGCTTCAAGTTTGAACAAATGGAAAAATACAAATACACAAAGAAGATACATGTTTATCATACATATAGTAAACATACCAGAAAGACTCCAGAATGCATGAGGAACGCCTTTTATAGTCTTTAATTCAACTTTAACACCGGCTGCTTTCAACTTCTCGTAATATGCTGAAACATAAAAACGTCATGCTATGATATTCATCCTCAACTCCAAAACAAAGTACACACATTCTAAAATATAGACTTTAAAAGGAAAAGAGTTTTGTACATGGAATTTAAAACATATGTGCTTTATATTATGGTTATGTACATTAATGACGCATATTACATTGAATTCACGCGCTTGACAACATCATCTACTTAGCGACATGGCGTATAGTTATAAAGACAAGCTTTTTTAAAGAAACATTACTACATCCCCTGTTTTGCTGGGCTGATATAAAAAGCATTTTCTATGCAATCGAAAGTTGGTCGAAGGTATGAAAACTCTACATTCCTTATAACTTACCATATCAACCATCTATAACTTACCATAGCAACCATCTATAACTTACCATAGCAACCATCTATAACTTACCATAGCAACCATCTATAACTTACCATAGCAACCATCTCTGAGCGGGTCAATGTTGGCAACAATTATCTGTGTTGGTGGTAGGTATGAGAACTCTACATTCCATATAACTTACCATAGCAACCATCTATAACTTACCATAGCAACCATCTCTGAGCGGGTCAAGGTCAGCAACAATTATCTGTGTTGGTTGGAGGTATGAGAACTCTACATTCCGTATAACTTACCATAGCAACCATCTCTGAGAGGGTCAAGGTCAGCAACAATTATCTGTTTTGGTGGAAGGTATGAAAACTCTACATTCCTTATAACTTACCATAGCAACCATCTCTGAGCGGGTCAAGGTCAGCTACAATTATCTGTGTTGGTAGAAGGTATGAGAACTCTACATTCCGTATAACTTACCATAGCAACCATCTCTGAGAGGGTCAAGGTCAGCAACAATTATCTGTTTTGGTGGAAGGTATGAAAACTCTACATTCCCTTATAATTTACCATAGCAACCATCTCTGAGAGGGTCAAGGTCGGCAACAATTATCTGTTTTGGTGGAAGGTATGAGAACTCTACATTACGTATAACTTACCATAGCAACCATCTCTGAGCGGGTCATGGTCGGCAACAATTATCTGTTTTGATGGAAGGTATGAAAACTCTACATTCCTTATAACTTACCATAGCAACCATCTCTGAGCGGGTCAAGGTCAGCTACAATTATCTGTGTTGGTAGAAGATATGAGAACTCTACATTCCGTATAACTAACCATAGCAACCATCTCTGAGAGGGTCAAGGTCAGCAACAATTATCTGTTTTGGTGGAAGGTATGAAAACTCTACATTCCCTTATAATTTACCATAGCAACCATCTCTGAGAGGGTCAAGGTCAGCAACAATTATCTGTTTTGGTGGAAGGTATGAAAACTCTACATTACGTATAACTTACCATAGCAACCATCTCTGAGCGGGTCATGGTCGGCAACAATTATCTGTTTTGGTGGAAGGTATGAGAACTCTACATTACGTATAACTTACCATAGCAACCATCTCTGTGAGGGTCAAGGTCAGCAACAATTATCTGTGTTGGTGGTAGATATGAAAACTCTACATTTCTTATAACAGACGCTCGTGGATTGCTGACATCCTTCTCTGTTATATACTGCTTCATAAACCTGTCAATCATATGTAAAGTAAAAGGTAAAGTTTTTGTTTATTACAGTGTCTCGCCTATCGAAAGGGCCAGCCAATTTGACTCATGAGACACCTTTATTTCGTGCGTACAGCACCTCCCGAATCCCCTCTCGTATTGCCGGGAGCCTGGCAGAGATGGGCCTGATGTAACCGTTCTTTAACTAGCTGGCGGCTCAACAACCGACCGCATCAGTTCTAACCGGGATTCGAACCTTCGATCTCCCGCTTCCAAGGCGGACGCCCTAACCGCTCGGCCACGATGGCATATGTTTAAAGCCTTGCTAAACCGTATGTCACATTATGTTAAATCAACCGCCGGACACCGGACAATGTCCGTGGTTCCGATATGTAACCCGATGTCTTTTCATCGTGCGGACGCCGGCTGATGCGTAACGATGCATTTGGCATATTCCGGCTACCGCTCGATGTCCGTATGGCTTCCGGCCCGATATTAAGACCGTCCGAAGTACGCCGTCCGATGATGATCAGATTGCATTTATTTTGTGACCTTGGTATAAGAGTGTCCAATACGTTTGTGAAAACAATAAGCAGTGATGGAGGACGTTCAGTGAATGGGTTATTTAACTTAAACTGTTCACTTAAGAAACTATTGGAACTTGTCTGAAAGGGGGGGGGGGGGGGTCGGGGGTAACAAGCGGTCCGGTGGTAAGAGCTACTGACTACTGTTTTGGGTTTGAGACCTTCTCCAGACGGCCAAAAATAGAAATACTTTTCACTGTATCCTACCCAACATAAGATACTAACAGTCTTTGGACGAGACGTTAAGCGAGGTCCCGTGTATGATGCTTTGCATCGGCACGTAAAAGAATCCTTCTGGAACTGGGGCATCTTCTGTATCATGCACTATCCCCCAAGAAATAAAGTGGCTAACCTCTTCTGTGAGCATCGGCCATATGGATTTCCGGTGGCGAGGATGCATAAAAGAAAATTAACCAATCTCAAACAGGTAGGGTTGACAGTGAGCAGGGATGGTTGATGTTTACTAAATGGTTAAAGTTTGGCACTTTGGCAGTATAAAACATGTCACAAAACAATGTATGAGGGGTGATTGCACTTCTGTAAAACAAGATATCGAACAAAGAGCTATTTTAGAAAACTGGATGCGACAACATCTCCATTGAAATCAAGCAGAGAAGGCTGAGATGGTGCTCAGATGTGCTCAGGATGGAACAGTTCCGACTACGAAAGGTTGCTCTACGACGGACACCTCCCGGGAAAAGAAAACCTGGCAGGCCAAAAACAGCACGGTGAAGAACTCTAATAGCCGAACTTACTGAAATGGGACTATCGTTGGGTGAGGCACAGAAAGCAGCCAAAGACAGGTCCAAGTGGAGAGGGGTCATTGCAGCCTTATGTCCCACCGGGGACGAAGAGGTGGACAGTGGTGATTACACTCCTATAAAAACATGTCAGTGTTTAACAGTGCACAGAGAAGCATATACGACTATTTTTTACTTGTCCCAGATTCGTTTAATAATGTTTGTGTATGGATCTGGGTATGCAATGTTAATGACAAAAATATATCCAGTTGCGTAGTTGGGGTGGGGGCGGGTCCAGACCCAAGTATCTGTGCTTTGAAACATGTCAGTGTTTAACAGTGCACGGTGGTAATTACATTCCTATAAAACATTTCACAAAACAGTGTTAAACAGTGCACAGTGGTGAAAACAGTGTTTAACAGTGCACAATATTTAACAGTTCACAGTGGTGAAAACAGTGTACAGTGGTGAAAACGGTGTTTAACAGTGCACAGTGGTGATAACATTCCCATACCCACCACTCTCTGATTGGTTTAGCTAACACCGGACCATTCTCGAACTCATCATGTGATGGGTATTTGTCAACCAAACTGACACTAGGGTACACTAATACCTGAAAGCATGTACATATGAAAGCATTGGATTGAACTATGAAGTGTATCATAAAAATGTACAATCGAAACACCTTGTACAACTACATGTATCGTACGGGTCCTATCTCGGACATTTTAGAGATACATGTTGATCGATCAAGACATTCACGAACGCTTTTGTAATTGGAGAATAAGGATAGCCAATCATATCGCCTGTTACTGACCAAGAGTTTAATATGGTGTGATCTGATTGGTTGTCCTTATCCTTAAGTCAAGTAAGATCAATATTGAATGCCACCCAAGGAAACATTGAAAAATATCCCTGGTAACCACCATAGAGTTGTTGTTACGCTTCTTAACAATGTTACAATGTTGCGTTACATACAGGTTCGAGCTAATCCGAATGAAAAAATAACCACAAGCATTTTGCCGTGTTTGACGAGTTATTCCGTGAATGAACGACATAGTTCCGTAAATGAACGAGGTAGTTCTGTGCATGACCGAGGTATTCCGTGAATTACCGATGTTGTCCCGTCAAAGTTGTTGACGGAGATGTTTCGTGAATGAACGAGTTTGTGGTCCGTGAATAGCCGAGGTGTTTCGATTGAATCTACACGAGCGTTTATCTCACCAGTTGATTGTTGCTATGCTTAGTCCCGGACCTTCCCCGAATTCTTTGACTGACGGATGCTCAAAGTACATACTCACATTGGGGTAGATCAACACCTGTATATGTAGGAAGGACCAAGTTAGTGTCAGGAAATGTCGCATTTAAAGTACCTTCCTCAAACATAATCAGACGGGCTGAGATATTATCGGGCGAAAGACCTTCCCATAATTATGTATACATGTATAAGGACATGTAAGTTATTTTTGTGAAAAGCTATCCCGCCACATCTATTGGGTCTAGTAATCGTCAGTATCTTTCCACACACGGATTACGTTATGGTTGATGAAAACACATTACACCTGTACCCAGTGTAGCAATACCACGTGACTTTTAGCTACATTACCAAGTCGAAATTTGTCAACATTGGAAAACAAAAATAGCCATAAGTATATTTTATTTCTTCATCGATTTCTATGAAATATCCGCCACGCTAAGGGGAAAATATTTGCTTTCCATGAAATATTACATCTTTTTCAGCAGTCGTGTCGTTTTGTCCAGCACCCTGTGAAACCGTGGGAAATACAGGTTTCACAGGGTGCTGAAAACAATGGTCAAACTGTCAACGGTATTTCATGCATCCTGTGAATATAGTCTGAAATCACTGGTTGTATTACGTGTTTATTTAGTAAACTGATTTTATTAAAACAGTTAAATTTCCAACCAGGCACAGGGGTGTAATATAACTATACTTACAGCAAAGTCAATATTCTGATAGGCTTCATGACAGACTACAGCTGATATACGTCCCCCTGCACTGTCACCGGAAACCCCTAGTTTACTGCCAGCGTTACCCCCTGTAACAAAGATAATAGAATGTCAGACAGGGAAGGCAGTACTCAGCTTAACCAGCCGAACACAGAAAACATAAAAACATCACATACCACAATAACACGGCACAATGCTCAACATAATTATAACTGAACGCAATATGACCTGCTCAGGTCCCAGCTAATATCACATGTACACGTATGTACAAACGTTTATTTGTAGTATTACAAACGAACATACAGTCTAACCACACAGACCAGGGGCTGTTCCAGGATTTGGTGTTATGGGGGCATAAAATGTTGAAAATATTGCTACTGAATGCGCCGGGGCATGATCCCCTAGAAAGTTTCGACAACAATGAATCCCCCATATGAAGCAATAATATGCATGTACCTTATTGTGCGTACCTAATTTTGTATTGAAAAAGGCCCTGATAGGGTTTATGACAAAGGCAAGCCAATTATAGTCCTTATTTTATTAATTTGTGTTTCTTGTCCGTACTTTGATCACGTTGGATTCGAAATTATGTCATTTCAATTGGTCAATGGCCCAAACTGCAGTTACTCGGGAAATGTGATCAACAGCAACCCTGACGTCTAGACTGTTCCGGATTCACTTTCATTTAGAGGGGAGTCATATTCGTAATATTCGTAAGAGCGTCGTATTCCAGATTTGGCAATGACATCTGACTTCTCTTTGACCGAGATAGTCTGTGAATGGCCGAGATATTCAGGGTATGACGAGATGGTCCGGAAGTGACCGAGATGTTCCGGGAATGATGACCGAGATATTCCGGGAATGGCAGAGATGTTCCGGGAATGATGACCGAGGTATTCCGGGAATGGCAGAGATGTTCCGGGAATGATGACCGAGGTATTCCGGGAATGGCAGAGATGTTCCGGGAATGATGACCGAGGTATTCCGGGAATGGCAATGGCCGAGACATTCAGGGTATGACGAGATGGTCCGGAAGTGACCGAGATGTTCCGGGAATGATGACCGAGATATTCCGGGAATGGCAGAGATGTTCCGGGAATGATGACCGAGGTATTCCGGGAATGGCAGAGATGTTCCGGGAATGATGACCGAGGTATTCCGGGAATGGCAGAGATGTTCCGGGAATGAAGACCGAGGTATTCCGGGAATGGCAGAGATGTTACGAGGATGATGGCCGAGGTATTCCAGGAAGTGACCGAGATGTTCCGGGAATGACGACCGAGGTATTCCGGGAATGGCAGAGATGTTACGGGGATGATGACCGAGGTATTCCGGGAATGGCAGAGATGTTACGGGGATGATGGCCGAGATGTTCCGGGAATGGCCGAGATGTTACGGGGATGATGGCCGAGATGTGATGTTGGGAATGACGTAGTACATACCGACAGATGTTTTATTTGCAGATATCCAATCCACGACACATTTTGCATCATCATTATTGGCGGGAAATTTAAATTCTGGTCCAAGTCTGTATTCTACATTGACCACAATGCAAGGCGAGTCCCTGGAAAAGAACATAATACTGCGAAATTTGTTGGTAAGCACTTATATGTTGAGGTACGAAGTGCTCATGGTGAGCTATTGTGATCGCCCTATGTCCGTCGTCCGTCGTTCGCCGGTCGCCGTGCGTCGTCAACAATTGGACTGTTAACACTCTAGAGGTCACAGTTTTCACTTAATCTTTATGAAACTTGATCACAATGTATGTCTCTATGAAATCTAGGTCAAGTTTGGAATTGGGTCATCTGGGGTCAAAACCAAGGTCACCAGGTCACATCAAAGAAAAACCTTGTTAACACTCTAGAGGTCACATTTTTGACATAATCTAAATGAAACTTTGTCACAATATTTTTCTTTATGAAATCTAGGTCAAGTTCGCAACTGGGTCATCTGAGGTCAAAAACTAGGTCACCAGGTCACATCGAAGAAAAATATTGTTAACACTCTAGAGGTCACATGTTATATATGATCTTAATGAAACTTGGTCACAATGTATGTCTCTATGAAATCTAGGTCAAGTTTGTATTTGGGTCATCTGGGGTCACAACCAAGGTCACTAAGTCACATCAAAGAAAAACCTTGTTGACACTCTAGAGGTCACATTTTTGACATAATCTTAATGAAACTTGGTCAAAATTTATGTCTCTATGAAATCTAGGTCAATTTCGTAATTGGGTCATCTGGGGTCAAAAACGAGGTCACCAGGTCAAATCAAAGAAAAACCTTGTTAACACTCTAGAGGTCACATTTTTTACCTAATCTATATGAAACTTGGTCACACTGTTTATCGCTATCCAGGTCAAGTTTGTAACTGGGTCATATGCGGTCAAAAACTAGGGCATAATGTCATATTAAAGAAAAACCTTGGTAACACTCTAGAGGTCATATTTTTTATGTTATCAGAATGAAACATGGTCACAATATGTGTTTTATGAAATGTAGGTCCAGTTCGCAACTGGGTCATCTGGGGTCAAAAACTAGGTCACAAGGTCACATTGAAGAAAAACCTTGTTAACACTCTAGAGGTCACCTGCTTTACCTAATCTATATGAACCTTGGGCACAATGTTTGTCTGCATAAAATCTAGGTCACATTCGTAAATGGGTCATCTGTGGTCAAAAACTAGGTCACAAGGTCACATCAAAGAAAAACTTTGTTTACACTTTAGAGGTCACATTTTTGTGTGATATTAATGACACTTGGCCACAATGTGTGGCTTTATGAAATCTAGGTCCAGTTCGCAACTGGGTCATATGGGGTCAAAAACAAAGCCACCAGGTCACTGATTCTGCCTAAACTGCTAGTCATCAGGTGAGCGCTATAGGGCCAATGGCCCTCTTGTTTATTATGTGTGTGGTTTTAGTCCACGACGATAACACTAGCCATTGTTTACAAATAAAAATGACATTTAATACATTTCCGAAGTCGAATTATGTTCAATCTCGTACATGAACTCTTTCAATCTATACCAATAACAAGCGGCCAGTCGACCATGCAGTGTTGATATTAGCAATGTGTGTTTATTGATAAGGCTAGAGTTATCTCCGGCGAGCTTTATGCTTTGACAATGTTCTGTACGAGACCGAAACTATGGCGACAAATTTGTAAACACGGATAGTATGATTGTCGGCGAGCAGCAAGAAATCAGAATGGTTTATGAATCACCACGCTACAGATAGTCATACAGAAACAGTTTATGGTTGCAAAAGTTGGCCGAGGTAAGTGCCATTTTCAACACTACTTCCGGTTTTGATACATGTATAATGAAAACAAACTCACCTTGCCAGTATTTTGCACACCGTTTCGTGTGATTTACGGGAACCTACTGTGTTGCCACCACCATGGAAGTAGACCAGTATAGTCGGTGCAGGAAGTGACGTACAGACAGACGGACGATATACAGTGGCCGGAATGCCATCTGAAAAAAACCATTCAAACACAATAAACTATGTGTAAATTCAAATGTTCACGTACACGTGTATTTGTCTCCCTTGACTTTCAGATCTGGAATGGGCTTGACGAGGCGCACATCTCACGTCAACAGAACCACTGTATACATAAGTAGAAAACACCACACATACCAGTAACAATACAAGACCTTAAAAGCAACATCATTCAATTCCGGTAAATCAAGCAGGAAAAAACACTTGAAAATCTGCATATTCAAGCCGTTTTTACGGTCGAAAGACATTTCGGCTCATTGCCAGGGAGTAAATGTTTGATGATACATACATATACCTATTGAAAACATAGACTCATCGTATCTTGTACACAATTTTCAATTGTCACGTGATTTTCACGTTCACAGTTCGTTTGCAAGCGAATTAAAGTAGCCATGCGTACGTTTACGCGTGCACGTACTAGTCTGTTTTTTTCGCAACCTCCAAACGAAGAGTACATGAACTACTTGTTTTCGTGAGACTAAAATTGATTATTTCGGACCGGATAGAGATACAGCTCCCTGTCGTGTGGATTATGTACGTGTATAAATCATACTTACCTTTATCATATGGAGATGGTATAACAATGTCTGTCTCTGTACCCTCTAACTTCACACTCCCTCCATATTTAACAGCCGCTGCCAGGCTCGCTTTTCTCGCTTCTTCTACGCCAATTTCATAATATGGTTTGACGCCATCTTGAAGCCTCGCTTTGAAAAAATCGATAGTCTCTTTATGCACAAAGTGCTTTTTAACAAAATCCTCAAAATCGAATGACATTGTTTTAAGTTGTCGACTCAACTCACACTACGTTTATACCTCGGGTGCAGAAAATGTGTAACCTACTTGTTAAGTTAGCATTTAGTTAACTAGGTCAAAGCTGTTTTATCATTTAATGTAAATAAAGTTATTATCAAGGACGGATTGTCAGATTACAGCGATGGCAGTTTGCAGGCTCATAATTAAATATCTTGTAACATGTTTATGATTACGCATATCAATGTGTCTCAATGAAGCTTGGACAGTTTCTTCAAATGTCATATACGGTGGAAATGTGATATAACCAGTTTTCTTTGAACCAGTTATCATTAACGCAGTGCACGTGCTAACTCACAATTAATTAATTATAAAGCAATTGACAAATAAGCTATATCTTGGCGACGATTGCAAGCCTTGTTAACAAAATAAAATACAACACAGCACGGGGGACACGGTTTGTTTTAACTTTTTTGTGTATGGTTGTATGCTTTAATTAAAAGTAGAAATAATAGAAAAAGAGGGGCGAATAAAAAAATAAAAAATAATGTAATTCTTTAAATCAATTCAGAACAATTCGCTGGCTTAGAATTAGAAGGTCGTAAGTACAAAATTTATATTTTCAGAAAACAAGAAAAAATGTCTGAAAACTACTCTTTACTTATGGAAAACAAGCTTTCTAAACTTCAGTTTGATCAACATGACCACTTCCGATTTTAATGAAAATAGGTTCATAAAACGCGCATTGAGATGCAGATTTCAAATATGCATGAGTCTTATAAGGTACTTACCACCTTCTAATTCTAAGCCAGCGAATATTGTTTGTTTTCACTTTAATGACAAGGGACGCAACTCAAGAAGTTTACTAGCAAATTATATTACTAGAGTTGTCTCCTTTTGTTTTAGGTGTTCACAGAAACTGAAACCTGTCAGAAAGTGAAGATTTGTAGAAGACGTCCGTCCGTCCGTCCGTCCGTCCGTCCGTCCGTCCGTCCGTCCGTCTGGGCCAACATCCAATGGTTTATGAGGTTCATTCCGTCCATAATTGTAGTTAGATAAAGAAGGAAATCCACATAAACCAGTCGGTTTATGTGGAAAAAACCCACCTAAAGATCAAAGGAAAAGCCCCGTAAACCCCAAATGTTGGAACGTCCGTCCGTCCATATGTCTGTTCGTAAAAAAATCTGAATCCTGACATAACTCAAACAGTTTACAAGCTTAGTATGTGGATAGGGGGCAATAAGGTGATTATGCACATCTCATATTCTGACAAAAATTGTGGTTGGTATGGAGACAAAAAGAGTAAAAAATTGCCAAAATCTGGATTATGCCATAATTCAAACAGTTTCTAAGCTAGGTTTATGAAACTTGGTATGTGGGTAGGTGCCAATAAGGAAATTATGCCTATCTAAATATCTTCAGATTCTGACAAAAATGTGGCTGCTATGGCAACATAGATAATTTAAAGGCCATAGCTTCAAACCTGTAGGTGACTTCTGTATTGCTTGCAATTTTTAGTGACTTGTTAATTAAATGTCGCTCATTTTTGGACAGAGGTATAGCTTTCTATACTATTGCGTGGTATATTGGTTTTTGTGTGTTGATTTTTATGCCCAACCAAATGGGAGGATATAGATTTGCCGTTGTCCGTCCGTCCGTCATTCAGAACGGTTTTATGAAACATTAGAGGTTTCATTCACCGCTGCAACCAGTCTGTTAAATTATGTGTGACCTCAATCAGTATATTGTATATATGTTACAGGGATCTAGGTCTAATCCTTGAACTTTTAGTCAAATCACTAATTCCGTTAGAGAATAAGCTTAATCCTTAAAATTAGCTAGGGATTTGACTAATCACTGAAAAAAATACGATTGTTTTACCTATTCCCTGAACTGGGTTTCAGGTTCATGCTTCAACCATTTATAAATGATTCAGGGCTCTTATTCAGTATTGATCTTATTTAATTGGAGAATAAGGATAGCCAATCATATCGCCTGTTACTGACCAATAGTTTAATATCGTGTGAACTGATTGGTTGTCCTTATCCTTAAGTCAAGTAAGTTCAATATTGAATACCATCCCCGGTCTTAAAATGTAATTATATCTAGTGTGACCCAACACAAATTAGAATATGTTTGAAATCAAGTTATGAAACACCTTAAATTACATTCACTATTTATTGTTACTCCGATATTTGAACACATTTCTGTCAGAGGATTTATCATTAAAACATACTTATGGAGAGAAAAGATGTATCAAAACAATCACAATTCAATATACATAGTGCTCCCACGATAATAAGAAAGGCGGGAAAGTTTGGTATATTCCACAAAGGTTGGCTTATCAGATGTGCACGATTATCAGTGGTGTTATGAGTACAATACTGACCTTATCTGTTTACTTTAGTGATTTGGAAAACCACAGAAACTTGCATAATTTAAAAAAAATGAAAATGTATTAAAATATAGAGTTTTTTCATTTTTTTTTAAATTATGCACGTTCCTGTGATAAAACCAATTATGCAACAGTTTACCAAACCAATTCATGCTTTTAAATATCACATTATTCTGGGCGCACTATACCAATTTGTATAGTCAGTTAGGGTATTGTGACAGTGACGTTGCAGTTTATGTGTACGCAAAACTCACAACCATTGTCTAAACAGGTAGAGCGAAGTTTAGTATGTTAGTTTAGCATTGAAATTATAGTTGTTTGTACAGTATAAGCCTTTTTAATTGGTTTTACACCGTTATAGTGGACTCGACCGCTGCGTCACTGGATTTTATCCTGACTGGCCTATATGAAATGTTGACATGACATGAACCCTGTTTAAAAGTGTTCAATGTTCATTTTTTAAACGTGGCAAGAATTTACAATTATCTCGGTATGACCCAATGACCATAAAAGGAGTGGAATACATTCACTTAGATTATTAGTACAAACACCCCTGTTTGACATATATCCAGTGATTAGTATAACAGTAAATATTTCAAATTAGTATCATACAGTGCAATATATTTGACAAAATTGATAGTGTTTGAAATAGTATGATTTAGAAGTTGAATGACAAGGAAATATTATTTTGTCAGGAGCTATATAAGTCAATTGTTGCAAAAGGTGAACGGAATCTTATTCCTAAAGACAAATATGAACATATAGTTTCGCAAATAAAGGAACTTGGAAGATGACAAGACAATCAAAAAGACCCAAAATGATTATTATCTCGTTAAAAGGTAGGATACCAGATATGCTATATTTCCGTTATCGATTATCAAATTATGGCTTAGGGTCATTTTTAATTCCACTATTCGAAGAAAAAGGGGAGCTATTGCAATCACGTTGCGTCGGCGTTGGAGTCAGCGTAATGTTTATGTTAAAGTTTGGGAACCTCTTAATACACTTAACCGATTTAAAAACGCAACAGTGGGGTTTTGATAAATTAAAGCCAGTTAAGGTGCTTCAATTCTCTTGAAATTTTACATGTAATGAAATCAATACATGAAGTCAAAGATATGCAAATGTCATTGTAATCAAGGTTTAGATGGTCACAAAACCAAACCACGAAATGTATTGATCGACAATGTCAAGTTCGCAAAATTAATAATGTATTTATAAGCTGCAACCTGCTATTAAAATCAGGCGTCTTTGCCTCAATGGCGGTAAAAATAAAGTGTTGAAGGATGTTGTTCCACACATCTATGAGGAAAACACATATCAATCGAAACGCTCAGAAGTTTCTGCTTGATGATGCACTTCATGACGGCCATTTGTGTCTGCCTTCAAATTTCGTTTCACGAGTAAAAATGCAATGACCTCCACAGTCTCAACATGAGCTGTCAGCAGGTTTTTGCCCATCTAGCATAGGCTGCATTGTGTCCGATGGTTAAGAACGTACATTTCTTATGTCTATGGCATCTCAAACCTGGAAGTGGATAATGGAATATGTCAGGATAAATAAGAAGACAGACAAAATGAAGCGATTTTCAACATGGGTCAAAATAAACATTAATCAAAATGTTACGGGATGTATATTTAGCGAAATTACTTAATCGTACGCATCATTGCCTTCAAATAGTAGGTATAACAGAAAATATGTTTGACCGGAAGTGGCGGCTTTAAAAAAACTTTCGTTTGGTGCCATCATGTTTACGCGCTTGTATCGTCGGTATACCTGACGCAGACAATCGTAGGTGTAAACTGCCTCATGAAAACACCATGAAAGTCTGAATATCGTCTACAGACGACAGTTCATCTGCTTTGCCATGATAAAACGTCACATAACTGCTTAAAGCAAGTCGATGGCGCCAGGATGTTATGTATCCTAAAAGCGTGGCACCGTATACAACGCACTTCGAAATTTAATTTTATGTTTTTTTTGTTGGTGTATCGTTTCTCTATAAATTGTCGGTCAAATCGTCACGCCAAGTGGTTTTGCTCACGCGTCACGTGTAAAAAATGAATTTGACGCCACTATGACGTAATGGGCTAAATTGAAATATTTTTTCGTTGAAAATCGTACCAGACATAAGACTAGCGTCCTATTCATTGGTTTATACTCCAATAAAATTTAAATAATAATTAATACAAAAAATACCGACCCCTAAAATTGTTGCGTTTCTAAATCGGTTAAGTGTATATAAGTCCATTGACATATTGATGTGATACTTTGCATACTTGTCCACCACCATGACCAAAACCCATCTGCAGAAGTAGCTAACCCTATCAAGCATTTGTTGAAAGCATGCCCGTTTTCAACTTATAAGTGCCAATGTTAAAGTTTTGGTAGTGGTATAGTTGTTTAACCTCTGATATTTTCAAAGTCCATTGAAATATTGCTGTGATACTCTGCATACTTGTTAACCATCATGGCACCAACCAATATGCAGGAGTAGGTAACTCTATCAAGTCGTAGCCCCCCCCATGACATGACAAGATGCCGAGCATAGCCTTGATTTGCCAGTCAGTTTTATGCTGAAACATGGCGGGCATATGTGAGCCTCCATCCGGATTTGAACCGGGTCGCCAGATTAGACGGCAAGCGCGCTAACCACTGAACTACGGAGCCAGTTTACCCCGACAACGTATTTGTCAGAAGATTGTGCCAATAAGGAAAACACAATTACTGTTAGAGAAGCTGCACGCGCGCAATCAATCCCTGATTTAACTAGATCCCTGTAGCATAACTTGCACATAATATTATGCGTTGTTTGAATAATTTAATTTTACCCCAGATATTACAACACACGTGTCACGTGATCGACTAATTAATTGGTCACGTGGTTATCCGGTAATGGCAATTTCCGGTATTTATTTATTATTAATTTATTATTTACAGAGTAGTACATTATACATGAATATCGTAATTCCGTTGAATCATTTAATTAATACACAGTCACTATGTTATATAATTATGTTTTTAGCTTATCCAGGTGCTGTTCTATAAATATCTAAGCCCTGGCTAATCTTGCAAAGTTACTTTAAAGGTGCTGCCTCACAGATTGGGCTAAAAAAAATTATATCGTGATTTTCCAATCTAACCAAGTATTGATGTAATAGAAAACCACTGACGGTTGCTTTATGAAAGATTTGGTGCAAATAAGCAATTTTAACCACTCTTAATATCGCCCACTGAGTATTTTTTCCTTGAAAAAAAAAACTGCTAAGTTTCCTTCCAACATGCTTTGCGAATTATGTAATTCACACGTGATTGAACTGTAACATCAACAAACTACAGCGTAAACATCATTGAGGTATTTGGTTCGTTTTTCGATTCGTTTTCATCAAATGCGAACAAATAGCAGGCAATTTAATTAATAGTAGTGTTAATTCTATAGGGTATTAACACCCTATAGAATTTTTGATGTAAAAATACTAACTAGCTACTGAATGCCGAAGTTTCTCAAGTTATTTTTGATGTCAGTTTGGTTGTTTATGGGATATAAAGGCAACTATGCAAAAATTACACAGATATTTGACAATTTTATTTTTGCAATACACCAATATGTGAGGCACTCCTTTAAGGCATAATTATTCTACAGAACATACCATATACAGTAGTTGGTGAATTCTGGGGACAAAACAACAATTGCACGAAATTGACGAACAGTAATAATAATAATAACGTCTTTATTTTTTGTAATTGACAAACTAATTTTACTGTCAATGACGTCATATTGTATTTACAACAAATATTTACTTTACATATTGTTCTACAAAAATGTAGATGATCATTTTATTTCTTTACCTATAATCTATATGGCATAGTCATCGTAGCAAAGATGATAACAGCTCTGTGTTGGAAGTTGAAATATATCGAGTCCGTCTAAAATAATGTTCCCATGAATATCAATGTACGCGAAATGCCTTGAATTACGGTTTCGAGAATTTTTTGACTCGCAAAAATCTCAACTTATTCGGGCAGTAGGCCTATTGCAGCTCTGAAAATTCATGCAGTCCATTTTATATCAAACTTTTTACAAAAAAAGCATTATGTCTGCAACTTGTCTGTGGGACAATTTGTTCACTCTAATAAAATAGTCCCGTCTTTTCTGCGAAGTAATTATGTTATTTGAAATTACTATCTCTGCCATTGAGAAACATGTATACTAAGTCGCATACGCCGGTCATGCGTCGAACGTTCGAAATGCCATAATTTTTGAAAAGCCTGTTATTTTCGAATAAGGATACGAAACTGACGTTTTAAAATAAACAAATGTCCGGTTCCAGTGTAAATAGATTCTGCCTGCATGAATATACAGAGTAGGGTATTTAACCGATAATATAAGGCAATATACGAGTCTAACTAACTTAAAGTTATTCTGTCAGCTTACCATAAAAAGCTTGCTAGCAAAACTACTCTGAGAATATTGGCATTTCTCGACTCGTCGTCACTTTGATACCAAGTTCTCGCGGTGCGTGTGTCTGTGTGTGAGTCATCAGCAATAATTGACTAAGCTGGAAGAACGATTCTATGACTGTTATATTCAATAGCGGTCACGTGGTGCCAATAAATATCTCGATGACACAGAACGTGGAGTGCGTGAACTTGTTGCTTTAAATGCTGGCACACTTCTACTATCATGTCCATCGGAATTTACAGCATACAAGAGGTAAGCTCGTTTTGGTTGATTTTTAATGAGAATTTCTAGTTTATTACGCTTTAGCTTATAGATCTACTTATTTATTTTAGGCTGATTGTGAAGTCAGTTCTTAGAACTTATATTGATCACTCTCGACACCTCATTCTTGATGTTGTCCATCGCCGTATGAGGGAATGAGAGAGAGAAGTCAGTTTTATTTTTTTTATGAGCGTCTAGCAAGAGAATTAAATCTATCATTTTTATTTCGTCTTTGGTATGGCGCACTCTGGGATCCAACCGGGACCTCCCGCACTCGAAGCGGACGCTCTTCCACTTGGCTATCATGGCGGTTTTTTATTCTTTAAATAATAGGATTTAGTTAGTGGTGCTATAATATACTGTTACTAAATTGTTAAATTACAACGAATTAAACTCCGCACTCATGTTCATCATCCCTTTAAGGCGGACTTTACTGAAAATCTTGCAAGTTTACCAGGATTTTTCCCTATTTAATTCTTAACCAATGCAATGCACTCGGTGTAGTTGGTACCCTCATTTCAAGTTTACTCTACGCTCCCTTGAACTTTATTTGTGTATAATTCTAATTTAATTTTAGTATTATGATCTAAAACCTATACCTTACCCTTCCGAAGGAAATTATTTGCACTTATTTTAAATTACTTTGGTACGTACACAGATTCGCAGTAATTATATGGAATGCCATAAAGCCACATCTACGCAAAAATCGAACAGTAAAATGTGTTCTTATCTAGAGAGTGTGAAATTGTTGCCTTATTGCAGAGTGGAGCCGTAACTAAGTTGTAAGAATTTGTGGATCAACCTTTTGCTGATAAGCAATTTATGTTGCATATACGAGTTATAAGTACGTTCATCAATGTGATAAAATACTCGAAAGCCCGCCATAACTTGATGCAAAAACCCACACAATTTTCATAAATGACTCTCTGTGCCTGTATGAACCTATTACATATACTACATACATATATGTAATTATACTAATAATTATTGTCATTATATCATGTTCACACACTGATGAATATTTCATACATTGATTTTTACTGACATTGTTCTTACATTGTTATGTTTTTCTTGTTTCCGCCGGGTTGTTCCATATGCTAGATAATTGTGTAATGTTAAGCATGCGTTTTTATGATTGTCCATGTATGAATTTTTTATGGCAAGCCATACTGTATGTTTTTGTATATGTTCGATATTTAGTATCTGCGAATTGTTGCGATCAATATACTGGGTCAAACTTTTATCGCGCAATCACAGTAATGTTCCAGTAATGTTCATGAAAGCTAAACCATTGTAGAACCGATAATTCTAGTGCTCGTATTTAATGAAGAGCCTGTCTCAATAAAGTTTAAACAACAAAACTCTTTAGACAAAACTGTGCTTTCCTAGAACGTATTTGCTAGTGATCTACGTAGATTTCGTATTACGCCTTCATGGTACGCAGTGAACTTTTTTCTAATGCCGAGCATAGCCTTTATTTGCCTAACTGCTTTCTGCTGTAATATGGCAGGCATATATGTGTGCCTCCATCCGGATTTGAACCCGGGTCGCCAGATTAGACGACAAGCGCGCTAACAACTGAGCTACGGACAGAGATAAGAACGGACGCAACATACACTCATAGGGTTGCCTGTTGGATATACTAGAGGTTATTTTGAACGTTAAGCAGGAGCAGATAAACCTCTGTCAACGGTGATTAAGTTTATAGCAACCACATGTATTAAACGAACGGACAAACGTAATATTACGTAATAAAGATATAAAAAATATTACGTAATATTTTTGGCTCATAAAATTAAACGTCACTCTCACATTATCCTAACTTGACAGTAAACGTGGTTTTATAATAATAACACAACGCTATTCTGGTAGGATAGCACTTTGGCCAGCCTAGAAAGATTACACAGTAATAATGGGAAACAGTTTATGTAGTTATGACAATTACTCCCCGACTTCTCCACCCAGTCTGTGACGTGTCTATTATCACACTCTGAATACCAGCCGATTATTCCGCTCATAATTATTAATGAGAAACAACGATTTTCTGTTATTTTGTTGTTATTTTTGTGACGTATCGTAAACAACAGACCGGATGTCATTACGCGGGACAAACAAGTATTAACAACTGTATACATTGTAGTTATTCAGGGTGTATAATGCACCTATCAGTATTTTCCATCAGGAGGGGGGGGGGGCGGGCATACACGTGACTTTTGACAGACAGAATGGTGCCGAGTCCCGGGAAATTTTGACTTGGCCGAAATTTTGATCCCGGTGGGTATGTAAAGCATCTCCCAGTGACGGGATTTTGACAAATTGCCCTTGCTCTAGGGTGGGAATTTAGACTTTGAAAAAGTAAAAATGTCAAATTCGCCTGGGTCAGCCCGCCGCTCCCCCCTGGGGGAAAACATTGATAGGTGCATAATATTGCATAGTTCAGGATTATTTTCAGCAGCTTGGATTATTTTCAGCAGCTTGACCGTTTCTTCCAGTACCCAGTGAAACCTGTATTTTCCATGGTTTCACCGGGTGTTGGACAAAACGGCACTGCTGCTGAAAAGGATCTTATATTTCATGGACCGCAAAACTTTCATAGAAATCGATGAAGAAATGAAATTCGTACTTATGGCTATATTTGTGATCCAATGTTTACAAATGTCTACTTGGAACTGTAGCCATAAGTCACGTGGTATTGCTACACTGGTTCATATGCTCCTACTTGCTTTTTATACGCCCAAAGGGCCGTATAGTGTTATCTAATTCCTGTCCGTCTGTCCGTTTGTGTGTCGTTAGCAATTCCCCTTCCGCACTGTAACCCTTGAACCCCTTGAAGGATTTTAAAGAAACCTGACACAAAGGTTCACCACATCAAGACGACGTGCAGAGCGCATGTTCTGGATGGGCCACTTCAAGGTTAAGATCATATGGCTTTGTTTTCCTTCCGCTCTGTAACTCTTGAACCCCTTGAAGGATTTTAAAGAAACCTGCCCCAAATGTTCACCTCATCAAGATGACGTGCAGAGCGCATGTTCTGGATGGGCTACTTCAAGGTCAATGTCACACTTAGGGGTTAAAGGTCATTTGACTTTGTTTCCCTTTCGCTCTGTACCTCTTGAACCCCTTTAATGAATTTAAAGAATCCTGACACAAATATTCACTACATCAAGACGATGTACAGAGCGCATCTTCTGCATGGGCCACTTCAAGGTCGAGGTCACACATGACAAATATAACCACAATATTGAATTATAACCAATGTTCACATCGTCGTTTTTTGTGGGGGTGATTTCTTCTTTATTTTGGACTGTTCCTTTCCCTTTCAACAGTCAAAAGTTTGCTACCAATACCCGAATCAAAATCCTTCGGGGATATATTGCCCCGCATGGCGGTGCTCTTGTTATTTATGCGGGTATGGACGAGACAAATCCTCCTGGTCATAGTTGTCGGTAGATCGCCCGCTTCGAGTGTGAGAGGTCTCGGGTTGTGTGCCAAACCATGACAAACCAAAGTGTTAGGAACAATAATTATAGATAAAGTGTAATATGAGAAAATCGGTCACAATTCGGATCACATGATTTGTTCGGAATTCACATTGCATTGACATTGGTTCGATTGAGTAATTAACGATGACAATAATGATGATACCCTTGTTATTTTTACAAAATATGAAATAAAACTCAATGTATACCACGGTTTTGCTACGTATTACATTTGAATATACAATGTAGTTACGTATTACATTTGTATATACAATGTAGTTATGTTATCATTTAAGGACGTCACGTGATACGTGGTATATCAGATGATCAAACGCGCTTTTATATTTCTGATCTTCCTAGTTGAATAATTAATAAAGAGAAAAGAAAAATATATTCTTGTGAGAAATAAGGATAATAATCGCAAACTGAAATGTTGCACTTGTGTTCAAGTTATTTGTAGTTTCATCGCAAAAGTGTTTTTATTAATGTGCCATACTTTATGGGAGTCACGGAATACCGAAAACAACCGGAAGCAACCAGAAACAAGTGAAAAACTCGAAATAATGTGTTCATGATCAAAATATGTACGTTATCAGATGAAAGATACTCTGTTTCTGTCGAATTTCTATTAGGCTCTTAAAGGAACGCGGACACGGTACACACTCATTGTATTCTATATTGTTTCTGTCGTATTTCTATTAGGCTCTTAAAGGAATGCATCAATTATTCTCGCTAAATAATGCATGAAGTGTTTGAAGTATTGCTGACAAAGCATGTTTGCTAACTGATGTTTTCCTGTCATGTGTGACATAAAAGAGTTTATAACAATCATAATAATCATAGCTAACGACCATGGACGTGATCATACGAATTATGGTCGTTAATAAATCGTAAACTGCTGCAGCTCAAAGAATTCGCGTTGCAGTACATATCAGTTATTGAATTCAGACACTCTTTAGAAAATCGACGCAATTTGATCAGGATCTGGCCGTGGCAGAGGTACCGGTCTAACATTAGATAAACCGTGGTATGACGCGTCATTAGATTAACCTTTAATGTTCTATAGCGAAATAACACAATTTATAATACAATCACAGACACTTGGGGTCTGGACCACGCCCCCTCCCAATACGCGCCTGGAAATATTTTTTATATTTCTTATATATCCAGACCCATTCAGCAATCACACAAACATTTGTTGGATGTATTTGATATTAATACAAAAATCTGAGTAATTCATCTACTGCTTAAATAACACAAAGATAGAAATGTTTCGCTGAAGTTTCTCGCACACCGACCTAGAAAATTTGATCGTGTAAAACTTGTTTTGCAACTTACCCGTATATTTCTGATGTCTTTCGGTCAATAACAAATTAATCTTTACGATGACTATACTGACAATACTCAATCAGCGCTCTTGTCGACAAAATATGCGAGAAAGTTTGCAATTGTCAACTCATTTTCCGCCGCGCACATAATCTTTCGACAATTTGAACGGTGGTTCCCAGCCTGATACATAAGAACTGTGTCGCGCGTTGAACGTTGGACCCAAACGAGGTATTCCGAATGGTTTATTTACATATCTGGTTCCAACGTTCAAGGTGCGGCGCCGTACTTTCGTATTGAACAGACGGGAAACCAGCGTCGAAAGATTATGTGCGAGTCGTGTTTCGAGTTGAAAATTGCCAACTTTCTCGCAAATTGTGGAGGCAGGGGCGGTGATCGGTTTCTGTCTTTATCATCATCGTAAAGAGTAATGTGTACTTGACCAAAGGACACCAAATATTGGCAGGAAAGTTGCACAGTGAGTTTAACACGACCCGATATTCGAGGAAGGTGTGCGAGAAATTTCAGTCAAACATTTTTATCTTTGTATTATTAAAGCTAGAGATGCATTTACGAATATTTTTTATTTGTCCGGATGCGTTTAATAATGTTTGTGTGATTGATGTATGGGTCTGGATATACAATGTTGATGATAAAAATATACCCAGGTGCGTAGCTGGGGGAGGGGGCGGGGTCCAGACCCCAAGTGTCTGTGAATACAATATGTTCAAAAACATGGAATTGAATGTAATTTATGAAAGCCGCGCGGTATAACTTGTATTCATCAACGGTTTATCGCTCTTATGTTTTGTTATTAACTGTTGCGTCCCTGGTACGTAACAGCCCTGCGGTCATCGAAGAATCACGTGACGCACGTTTTGTACCTTTGCGTCCCTGGTACGTCACTGGTACGTAACATCCCTGCGTTCAACGAAGAATCACGTGATGCACGTTTCGTACATGGTACGTAACTGATACGAAACAGGTACGAAACAGGTGCGTCACGTGATGTTTCGTTGAACGCAGGGCAGATATACGACGGTTTCTGATGTTGCAATTTATAAACCAATCATTCTGCGAATTACAAACCATAATCCATTGCAACAATGTGGACTACTTCTACATTCGCATCAATTATTTGTATATAAAACTCTCCCGTGGGAAGCCAACATAAAACAAAGTCCCTGATACAAGATAAACGATCTATTTGTAGCATATTAGTGATCACAGAACGGCCATGCATTATTTATAAACGTCTATGTGCATTGCTATCGGAATGTTTATATTTGGCGTGAAATATCGCGTGCTGGGATGCGTTAGTATTTAATGCGCATGCGCATGACCGCGGGCATATTCGGATACACTCTGATATTTTTGTGAAAACTATTGATTTGACTGGTACCATGTACGGTCCTACTTTATAAAGAGACAAGCGGTACAAGTCTAGAATTAATCGAATATTCGTGTCCGTTCAGCTTTGACGAAGCCACCAATTGTCTAACTCGATGGTTTACATATTTTTCAAACATTCGATTCCCAGACCACAAAGCCAGATATTTGATCGTGTCTATGGGGAATAGGATTGGAGGTAGGGTATTGCAACATATTGACCGTTGAAAATAACGACCTAAAACCTTGATACATCGAATGGAATAATCTGAATTAATCTGTTTATAGGTAAAGATCACCTAATTAGGCAACATTTCAAATTTTGGAATCAACGAATCTTTTTAATTTTAAAAGGAACCATTGAGCTTTAAACAAAAATGGCCGCTATTCAAACCGAGTCGTCATAACCAGTTTATCTGGAATTATTATCAGAACTTCACATGTAGACTGTGTATATTGATAACAAATTATTATGCTTAATGTTTGATACCCTAGTCCCGGAATATTTCATTGAAAAAAGAAAAACAAGAAATTCTAACACGATCCGCGGATTAATCCATATACGCACAGACAAAACCAGGGCATGTATTATTACCGCAATAAATCATGCTTGTCAAATGGGCTGTTACTATTTACGCCCCGTATCACGTGACATATTTATGAATGAATGAACGTAAACTTTATAGTAAAAAACTTCAACGCGTCGCGACCAAAACAAGTTGCACGAGTATCCAGTGTTACAGCTATGACGCATCTACATGTATTTTTAGAAATTCCAATATACTCTTGAAACTAAGTTTCATAAAAACTTCTGATAATCAATTATTTATATTTTTCATTTCATGAAATAGATACCATATGCTCGCGTTATCAAAATTGTTTCAATGTTTAAAATGTGTTATTTCCTTCAGAAAATTACGAAGGTTTTCATTAACGAGGGAGGTAATTGTACTAGCTAATAAGCCACTCAATTTCAGCGTGGAATTATGTTCAATGGCAAATGGGTGAAAATGGAATGCGCGCAGTTAAATAGTACAGGATATTATCGTATTTAGAATCGAAATAAAAACTATGTTCTTGTATTTTGTCGGTGAATAAAACACGGGCACTGATCGGATGTGGAAAATTAAATCACTCGTGTTACGCACTTGTGATTTATTTTTTCCGCATCCGAACGAGTCCCCGTGTTTTATTCACCGACAAAATACGTGAACAGAGTTTTATTTCTTAATTAGTTTGGTATTTAAGTGGGAAATAAACGGTATGACTCTAGATGTACTTAATTCGGTTATCTTCGGCTGTCTACGTAGAAAGTTGCAGACCGTATTGAACGTGACCTCTGAACTAGAATCTGTACCAAGTTTCTCGTGCTTGATAAACGTTCCTTGAGGGTCTATAATTCTATCAAATTTTCACAAGACTGTAATTACCTATCTCCATAATTCTCCGATAATCAGATTTGTTTACACTTACTGGTTCCCAAAGGGAGGTAAATCTGTTCAGAATAATCCGGAGATATTTCCCAGGGGAGGTAACCAAGACATTGTTAATACTATCGTACCTATAATAGCCAGTTAATCTGATTATACACTTCCATTTAATGTTATCTAATTGTCCGTTTCCATTGGCAACTGTCTGAGAATTTCGTAGAATGTGTTAAAATGGCTTAGTTCGTTTTTGTTGGCTCGCGTCACCGATAAAACATTCGGTAGATAAACAACTTATGCATGTATATATACATGTACTGACACCGATCTAGAGATCACCTGAGCCCGATCTCCCAAAGCATCTCAATCATAGGCACATGGTTTCAAATGATTTGAGTCAAAATTATCTGAGTGTACCCTACATAGAGAGAAGGTTTTGCAGCGGCCATCTTTAGTCGCAACGGATATGACATTACAGAAATTGGTATCCATGTTTGCTATGACAACTGTAGAAAAACTGGGTAACGTCAAATCTCATCATGTGTCTTAATGTTAATTTCTATGTGAGGCTGGATTCAAAATTGGCATCATGAACAGAAACATAATTTTAAGTTATTTTGGTAATTTGTACCCTAATAAGACTTTTATACTTTATTTAAGAAATAAAAATCTGCCCGTGTTTTATTCACCGACAAAATACAATAACAGAGTTTTTATTTCGATTCTAAATACGATACTATCCCGCACTATTTAACTGCGCGCATTCCATTTTCACCCATTTGACATTGAACATAATTCCACGCTGAAATTGAGTGGCTTATTAGCTGGTACAATTACCTCCCTCGTTAACGAAAACGACCTTCGTAATTTTCTGAAGGAAATAACACATTTTAAACATTGAAACAATTTTAATAACACGAGTATAGTGTATCTATTTCATGAAATGAAAAATATAAATGAATTGATTACATGTATCAGAAGTTATATGAATCTTTATTTCGAGAGTATATTGGAGTTTCTAAAAATAGATGCGTCATACTGTAACACTGAAATCTCGTGCAACTTGCCTTGCCATCGCGACTCGTAGAAGATTTTACTATAAAGTTTACGTTTATTCATTCATAAATATGTGACGTGATACGGGGCGTAAATAGTAACAGCCAATTTGATACCATGTTTTATTGCGGTAATAATACATGGTTCGGTTTTCTCTATGTGTATGTAGATTAATCCGCGGATCGTGTAAGATTAGTGAATATTTGCTTACAATTGGTTTGATTTTTGACTGACTCAAAATTAAACTACATGTAGCTATCTAGCTTATGTATATTATCGATTTCCCGACATTGCACTCGAATTATTTGTGACGTCACTCAAACGGGACATTACTGACGTGTCTTAGGTGCAAATAGAACGGCGCCATTACTGAACGGTTCTTGACGCTTATTAATGTAATCTGGACTATTTTAACGGTTATTACACGAACAAGAAAATAATGCACCGCACCGATTAGACCAATCGTGAAAACTCGGCCATTTCCGTTTGTCTCCGTTAAATATCGTGTCTAAGTGTAGTAATACACCAACGTCGTTAGTCTGAGTTATCAGTCTAGACGTCTTTAGCATAAATAGTATGCTATGCTTATCACGCACTACCAGAATGTTCTGTTTAAAAACGTAGAATAGTGCTTGGGACACAAGGATCTATTGTCATAGGCGTGATGACGTAATTCTTGTTCCGGCATTTTGGGCCAACAATCGTCTGAATCACCCCGCTGACGGAAAGACCCGAGTAGTTACGATTGGATGTGTCAGCATGCAGAACCATACCTACAATTCCCGAGTGAATCGGGGTGATAGATACATCATTTGACTTTCCTCTGTCTTGATGGTTGATCTCCAATTCCATAAGCTTTCCCGATAATTGGTTTTATATTGCAGTGATCATATCTCCCGAGGACTGAATGTCGCTCTATGAATAATTTTGACTTTCAAATCAGGTTTCGCCTGTCATACATGTGCCGTATTTGGATGTGAGATTCACGACACCGAACTTATGATTGATTTGCTAATATGCTCCGTTAAAGGTACTGACCTCTTAAACGATGATGATTACAAATTCATACAATTGTCGGATATCACATTCAATGATTTAAAGTTAAATGGAAGAGCAGATGTCGTAAAATATCAATGGAAATGATGTCGTAAAATACAAATGGAAAGAATGTCGTAAAATACCAATGGAAATAATGTCGTAAAATACCAATGGAAAGGATGTCGTAAAATACCAATGGAAAGGATGTCGTAAAATACCAATGGAAAGAATGTCGTAAAATACCAATGGAAAGGTCAGGCAATCTATGAACAAGCGCTTACTGAATGTATACTACCGGTAGATTAAACGTATATTACATGTACCAGTACATGTATACTATTATTAAAGTATAATAACAAATCTAAATTTTGCGGAAAAAAATATACGAAAGTTTAATTGTGCGGAATTTTATTTCTGCGAGTCGACCTCGAACCAGAGAAACAATTTGATCAATAGCCGTGGCCTATATTCTATGTTTATATAAATATAGATAATAGGACACGGCAAGTTATAGAATTGTTTCTCTGGTCGAGTGCCAGTGATAAAACTCCACAGAATTAACCCGCTATACGGTATCTCAACCACCAGGTAAAGTACACATGTAGTGTCTAACCTAAAGCCTGGTGGTCACGTGGTTTAGGACGTCCACCTCAGGAACGGAGAGTTGCTACCAGTACGATCCTTGTGGTCACGTGGTTTTAGGACGTCCACCTCGGGAACGGAGATTTGCTGACCAGTACGATCCTGGCTACGTCACGACATGCCGCGTCGTTATTTAGATATACAGTGCCCACCAAAAAATAAGTATACAGATGTTATTTCCCCATTAACTTGTCTGTAATAACACTATTTGCAAAACAGTGAAACAACAACATTTTTGAAGAAAATGAATATTTTTGTTTATGAAATGTTTAGACTATGCATTTATTGATACCCTAGGTTCAAGATATGCAGTTTCTTTGTCCCTCTTGAATGGTAACTTTGTCACTTTGACAAATTCAGCCTTTTGGACCACATGGTTATTTTAATTCAAAACACCTTCATATTTATTTCTATCACTTTTTGGACTCCTTTAGTAACTGTAGTTTCAGAAACAACTATAATTGAGACCGTCTCAAAAACAGATATTGAACAATTTAACCAAATTTAATTTTGCAACAATTATTTACTGTATACTTATTTATGGCGGGCACAGTATCCATAATAGTCATGGCTTGGTTCTCAGCAATTAATATTGACTGGCTGTCCCGATGCCAGTATGAAGCACCTTTAACTCCTGAACCTTCACTCAACTTTTGTTGGTATCGGTATCGTAGTTGAGAAACATCAATAAATATTCATGTAAATATGTCAGACTGTGATACATTGGTTCTCTCGCAATTGCCACACGAGATTTTGATTATGTATATTTCGGGAATATCTATGAGAATGACGTCATTAGCATAATCCACGTCTTATGAACGTTGAGGCAAAACTCTTTACAGGAACTGGTATCTGTGTTTGCTATGACAACTGTAGAAAAACTGGGTACCAGCTTTCATAACGCCATATCCGTTGCGGCTAAACATGGCCGCTGCCCAACCTCCTCTTTATATAGGGTGCACTCAGATAATTTGAAACCATATGCCTATGTGTTAAATAGACATGATCTGGACTACTATAATGATTCAGTTATTGAGCTCCAAGAAACCATATCTTTCCACAAATTTAAATTCGAACGTAAGTTTAAAAGTGATTTGATAATACAGTTCCAGGAGCTAAGTCGTGAATGCGTAGCGGCCGACACACTGGTCAAAGTGTGACAATAGACCAAAAAAGGAATTACATACAATAAGTGAAAATCAAATTATACCATCATTTGGAACCAGTCCTAGAATTGTGTAGTTTAACCATTACTGTTACGTCACGTTCGCTGCACGAGTTCTGAATCATACCGTACTCATTGCTTCTGTCCCAAGCTGATACATTTCTAAAATAACAACAACAACAACAACAACACCACCAATCATTTAGAATCATGAATATGTAAACTAACCCTACAGAACAAGGATCGATTTATGACTCAACCGATAAGAGATGCAGCGATCCCATATTGCTAAAATGACTGTAGGTTGATTTCTCGATGGATGCGGTTATAGGAAACAACTATCATCGCTTTGCCGAAATCCCGTAATTATCGATGCGGCTCCGTATCAATTAGGCGTACGTGTTCGGTCAATAGAGCGTGTTTTTATCCTCAACTTTGCCTGTGGTTTATCGTTAATTAAACTCATCTCCATCTCCATTGACTTGACTTCGTGACAAGAATCAGTTTGGCGCTCGAGAAACTCAGATTGGTGTGTAGATTAAAGCAATTGCCTCGGTCGTTTTATGAAAATTGAGATTTTCTTAATTGGGTTCAAATTTAAACGAATAGTATCATTACTTGACACTGGATCAACCTATCGGTGACAACAGGTTTTTCCTCCGTCCGTCTGTCCGTCCGCCAGTCGTTTGTTTGTCTGTCCGTCAAATATCTGGATCCTGACATAACTGTTTCCAAGCTAGGTTTATGAAACTTGGTATGTGGATAGGGGACAATTAGGGGATTATGAACATCTAAATATGTTTTGACTCTGACAAAAAATGTGTTTGCTATGATTACAGAAATAGTGGAAATACTTCAAAATCTGGGATCCCAGCTAGGGCTATGCAACTTGGTATACGGAAAGGAGTATTTAGAGAGATTGTATACCCTTATATATCTTTTTATTCTGACAAGTATAGGTAAATTTAACTTCCCTTTAACTGGATCTTTGTTTTACCCTAAACTTATCAATGCTTGGTTTACAATTTATGGAAGGTGCATAGAGATCAATGTTGGGACGACACCAACAAGTTAATGCTTCACTTTAACAAAATTTGTGGTTGCCATGGCAATAGAAACATTTAAATAATTATTTAGCGGTCATGGCTTCAAACCGAATTCCTTACAATTCTCAGTGACCTGTTACATATAAGTTGTAAGAATTTGTTTAATAATTTGTACGGTTTATATACCAGGGAATATGAATACGAATTTTAGAGTTTGGAATACGTGTGGAGGTGTTATATAGGACAATAAACCCCGTCGTCACAGACATTGTCACGTTGATAATTCAGTAACAATCCACGGTGGGAGATATTGTAGTTTAGAATACTGTAATCAATATGATAGTATTTGTTCTTGCTCTGTCCTGATCGTGTCAGCCTACAATGTTTGGTCTGGGTAAATATTGTCATTATTCACCGCCTCCATTCATACAACAGTTGCGTTTGTTAATGTATATATATTAAATTGTGATGGGAAGTAACTATGGCACGCCTCGTGGGTACTGTGTTGTACCATGGTACTCACTGAACCATAGCTCGACTGTGGGTCTTAAACACAGGGTGCATGTATCACATCATTTTTGGCTATTCAGGGGCACTAATAATGGCTGCATCAATCGTCAAAAAGTCAAGTGGTACATGCATCCCGAAACAAATAATGTCACAATAAATGAACGGAAGGATACGAAACGAACATTTGCACGGCTTGTGGTTACCAAACCAGGATTGGTGGGTACCAGTTGAGCAATAAATAGCATGATGTTTGGGTCAAAAATTGTTTTAAAGACACCGCTTCGTAAACTAGTAAGCACGCGATGAATACCAAATGTCTGTAACAATATTAGACCGGAGTAAATAATTGGTAAGAAATCGTTTTACTAGTCAGTGAGCAATAGCATGACGTGTGGGTATTTAATGAACTTATCATAGGAATAGTGGTTCATAGGTAGTTTTAAAGACACCGCTTCGTATTTTAGCAAACACGTGATGAATACCAAATGTATGTAACAAATATTCCCCACTATTAGACCGGAATACATACTTAATATATATTAACTACTCCGTCTGTACCGTAAAATTGATAAGAACTTGTTTTACATTACCTTCAATATCTCACACGATAATATTATTAAAGAATACATTACATTTTAACAAAGCACGTGAGATTTGCCTTCTTTGCGTATATTGAGCTTAGGCCTACCATTTTTTATTACCGCGATAAAACATAGCTGATTGTTGACGTCACGTTTGACGTCATAAACTATGAGAATACATTACCTTAAATGCACAATTGGGCAGCGGTCATGTTATGCATATTATCGAATAGATAGTGTCGATGAATTTCTCGGTGATCGATGACGATATTTGATACCATTTTGGCGTTCCATACATAACATGTAATTAAAGACACACGGATGATGTTTAACCGGAAACTCTCGGTCAATACCGTTGATAATATCTTGTAGTATCAGATACCAGGTCAATATTGTAGATATGGAACGCTAAAATCGTATCAAATAAATCCTGCACAATCAACCAAGTTTGATTTTAATGTTCTCCGAATGAAACAAAAGCAGCTGTTATTACATGTATTGCCCTCTTTGAGGCCACATCACAGAAGGGTCGAACTAGGTATAGGCAGAATGATAACAACACATAATGTGAATTGAAAATGTGCATTTATTTAAATGTCATATAGTAAAAAGACACACGTTGAATAAAATATGGAATAATCATGAATGACAAAAACGCCAATTTTATGAATCGTAGCATATTATTGTCAGGTGTCTGCTTTTAATCGTGGTATCCGATATAACCCCAGTGGTTGGGGAATCACCTAATCGTGGTATCCGATATAACCCCAGTGGTTGGGGAATCACCTAATCGTGGTATCTGATATAACCCCAGTGGTTGGGGAATCACCTAATCGTGGTATCCGATATAACCCCAGTGGTAGGGGAATCACCTAATCGTGGTATCTGATATAACCCCAGTGGTTGGGGAATCACCTAATCGTGGTATCCGATATAACCCCAGTGGTTGGGGAATCACCTAATCGTGGTATCCGATATAACCCCAGTGGTTGGGGAATCACCTTATCGTGGTATCCGATATAACCCCAGTGGTTGGGGAATCACCTTATCGTGGTATCCGATATAACCCCAGTGGTTGGGGAATCACCTATTCGTGGTATCCGATATAACCCCAGTGGTTGGGGAATCACCTAATCTTGGTATCCGATATAACCCCAGTGGTTGGGGAATCACCTTAGCGAGGTATCCGATATAACCCCAGTGGTTGGGGAATCACCTTATCGTGGTATCCGATATAACCCCAGTGGTTGGGGAATCACCTTATCGTGGTATCCGATATAACCCCAGTGGGTGGGGAATCACCTAATCGTGGTATCCGATATAACCCCAGTGGTTGGGGAATCACCTTAGCGAGGTATCCGATATAACCCCAGTGGGTGGGGTATCACCTAATCGTGGTATCCGATATAACCCCAGTGGTTGGGGAATCACCTAATCGTGGTATCCGATATAACCCCAGTGGTTGGGGAATCACCTTAGCGAGGTATCCGATATAACCCCAGTTGTTGGGGAATCACCTTATCGTGGTATCCGATATAACCCCAGTGGGTGGGGAATCACCTAATCGTGGTATCCGATATAACCCCAGTGGTTGGGGAATCACCTAATCGTGGTATCCGATATAACCCCAGTGGTTGGGGAATCACCTAATCGTGGTATCCGATATAACCCCAGTGGTTGGGGAATCACCTTATCGTGGTATCCGATATAACCCCAGTGGTTGGGGAATCACCTTAGCGAGGGACCAGAACAGCAACTCTCATCCAACCTAAATGCTATGAAATGAATGAAGTATAATTATGCACCTCTTGACTTAAGTGGGTGGGTGGATTTGAATTTTTGTGCTCAATCTTTCTCTCGATCAAATCGTATTACCTTTATACATATATGGCGTTGAAATTGACAAATATGTCGGATTTCCTCCACATTTGGAGAAGTTGCCGGTTCCTTGTGGAAGGGTCACTTAGTACTTGCTAGGAAAACTGGTTAGGTGAATTTGTCGTCCTAATGTTCAGCGTTCAGACCATATAAACATTACAAACTTTGTCATGCTGGCGTGCCTTAGACCCGGCTGATTCCTGTTCGGATAAAAAGCTAAATACACGAAAGTATTAGATCTATTGTCCTAGTTCAGAGTAAAACGATGATAGAACGAAACTCTAGAGAGTCGTTGCTTGAACATTAATGGTGGCATTGAACTGCTTGGAAATATGGTTCTGAACTCACATAGGACATACAAATTATATTCACCATTTAGAGAGATTTCTATAACCTACAGCTTAAGTTAACGCCGGTGATTCATTCACATCTGGGAATAGAATTCCTAGTTAGGCCAAAATAAATTAATTATGTCGTTCTAGTAACATGGTGAAAAAAATTAGGGTAGATAACGTTAGGTAGGAAAAACATTTTATTTTTTAAAATTATTTTATCAGTTTATGGATATTCCCGCGGGTCAAAAACGACATTATTTAGCGAAATTTGAATTTCAGATACTGGTATTTGGCATGCGGCAATATTAGCGATATTGTTGTGCCCCCACACTTATTTATAAGTGGGGGCATATAGAATTGTTGCTGTCCGCCCGGCCGTTTGTCCGTACGTCCGTCCATCCATCCGTACGTTCATCCGTACGTAACGCAAATCTTGAGTGTTGAACTCCTCATTAACTACTTGGTGGAATTTCTTTAAACTTTCGCAGATGAACAATCCAAATGTATAGATGACCGTAAGGATGGAATTTTCACTGCGTCCATTTTGACCGGAGTTATGGCCCTTTGTTGTTAATTTTACTAAAAATTCCATAGCGAAAAATCTTGTGTGTTGAACTTCTCATAAAACTACTGGGTTGAATTTCTTCAACCTTTCACAGATGAACAACCCAATAATTAAAATAAGGTCTCTATTTTCTGTGAATAACATAATTGCAAACCAATTTTCTTTAAATCTTTGTAGTCCATAAGAGGTTTTTGTTGCCACACATTACGCTAAAGTAAATTTTAGCGAATTTTATAAATCCCCGAAATTAGCATATATTTGGACGCCACTAATATAACCACTTGTACAGCCAGTGTAGCAATACCACCTGGTGTTTGGCTACAGTTCCAAGTAGAAATTTGTAAACATCGGAACACATAATATGTAGCCATAAGTATTTTAGCTGTGCCGTTTTGTCCAACACTCGATGCAACCATGGAAAATACAGGTTTCTCAGGGTACTGGAAACAACAGCCAAGCTGCTGAAAAAGATCCTGTATTTCTTGGAACGCAAAGAATATTCCCCTTAGCGTGACGTATATTTTATAGAAATCGATGAAGAAATAAAATACTTATGGCTATATTTGTGTTCCTGTGTTTACAAATTTCTACTTGGAACTGTAGCCAAAAGTCACGTGGTATTGCTACACTGACAGCAGAAGATTGGTTCTAGAGAACTAGAGATTACGAGATGATATGTAACCATGTTTACGTCTTAGATCATACATCCAATATCAGAACACAGTAAGTCTTCGCCTGTAAGATAAATTAGTTTATCCATAAAAGGAAATATTCTTAGAGGGGATATTGGATGACTCATTTAGCGGGATTTGGAAATTGGATATTTTGTCTGAGAAAATCTCGTTTAGATGTACTGTGATCGGCTGTAATTATCTAGATTTCCTTGTAGGATGATGTTGTGTACACTATTTAATTATACCTCACCCAAATTTCATTCAACTGTTTCTTTGTTATTCTAATCGGTCATATATCCAGCGATAGACTGACTGACTTGCATGTTCCAAATACAACAGCCGGTCAATATTATAAAAAATATGGACCGGCAAAATAATATTGACCGGCAGCTGAAATAAACGTATTGTTTATTGCATGACGTCATGAATACTGTGACGCTTCCATAGAGCGTGACGTTGCGCGACTTTTTCTTTTCGTAACGTTTTTTGGTTTAAATTAGATTTATGTCCTGCCGACAGTAATTGCATGGATCAACTCATGTGCGTTTATGATACAAAGTTCAATATAAGCTCTAAAGACGCATTAGTTTGCATAAAAATGAACAAGAAGCTTGAAACAACTTAAAAGTTGTCTATAGAATTATTATAGCAACACGGGTTTTCACATTTCTGGGTTATTTCGGTGGATATGCAAACAGACCAAAATAGATGTAAGGTCTCCCTATAATGATATGTAGTTCTTTAGCACATAAACAACTTAAACCCAAATGTAGGTAATGTTTTCTTATTAGTATCTAGATCTAGTTACGAAAGTAGGCCTATAATATCGATATGAAATGTTCGGTATAATATAAGAAATAGTTCACATCACTTCGGGCCCAATGGCATTATAGGGACTGGCTAGTCAGCCCGCGTTGTGTATATGGACCTCAGCTTCGCTTCGGTCCATATACACAACTTGGGCTGACTAGCCAGTCCCTATAATGCCATAGGGCCCTCAGTGATGTGAACTATTTCTTAAATATTATATATATACTCAGTAACTTAAGGATTTTCGAGCGGTTTGTTTCCTAAACTTTCTAGTCTTTAGTTAAAACTTTGCTAGGAAGTCAATAATTATTTCTAACACGGAATATGATAAAAATTCACTCAATGAGAATTCAGGAATTACATGTAATAAAGGCGTATATATGTATAATCATGTACGAAACGCTTGATGTGTGATTTTGGAATTAGGGGATAGCTCTATATGAACTGTCACGGGGGTACCTTCCCTGTCCGACTGTCTGTTACCTTTTTAGTGATAGCCCTATTGTCACTAACAAATTTGTTATTATTTTGACTTCTTAATCTAAAGTGGCAATACATTAGTTGAATGCTCTCAGTACATACATTGACCGCATGGTGATGCCAGGGACAGTAATAGTGTGACTAGATTACTGTTTGTATTTTATGTCGCCATCGTACTATCGTATTATCGCATTGTCGTCATCGTATTATCGCATTGTCGCCATCGTATTATCGCGCCGTCGCATTGTAGTCATTGCACCGTCGCCATCGCATTGCGCCCTCTGGATTTTAATGTGTAACCACGATGGCCCTAACGGTATTCCGTAGTATTTAGTGTTTTAGTACAGAAGTAGTTAGGACATAATTTACCCGTTTCACAAATACCGTGATTTGTATAAATATTTATTTTCTTCTTTTTTCAGACTGTCTAAGCAGACGCCACTGATAAACCTGACGTCACAAGCAAATCACCTGACGTCATAATGAAGTTCCGACAATTTGAATTCCGCTTGTTTCCTAAGATGAAGAGTAAAAAGAAGAAGAAGCCCAAATTAGGCCACGCAGATTTTCCACGTGACATCAGTTTGGATAAAAACTCAAATTTCTGCAATTCCGGATATCCTCAATTTTACGACAATTTAGGAGTTGACGCCAATTATCAAGAACACTTTCCGGCAGAGATATTTTACAAACAAGAATACGACTCTGTGAACTTTCTGTCTTGTCATAACGCCTTCTATTCCTGTTGCGATTTAAAGAAGTCCTCATTACCGGAACTAGAAATAAATGTCGGCGGAAGCACGTGCTCGTGTGACAATTGCGCATGCGTAGTGGATACATTTCCGTCGATGACAAGATCTTGTACTTTAGGTGGATTTAACTGCGAACCACTAGGAACACCAAACACTATACAAAGAACAAGAACACGGATAAAGACGAACCCCTGGGTACCGTCTCCCCGGACCACGCCCAGTCCCTCCCCCACAGGTACGTGTGTATCACATAAACTTTCTATTCTACCTAAGGAAACTCCAACATAACGTGTGCGACCGACTTATCTGGTACTTGGCTCTAATAAGTACTTGAAAGAGCCGGGATGTAAATGTGCTAACACCGTACGTAATTACGTACAATGTATCAATTTTTATCCCCCCCCATCTTTCATGAGAGGGTATATTGCTTTGCACATGTCGGTCGGTATACCTAACGGTTTCCATTCAATAACTCAAGAACACTTTTCCCTAGGATTTTCTTACTTTACATGGATGTTGGTCAGCAACAGAAGATAACCCCTATTGATTTTGAGGTCAATAGGGCAAAAACCAAGATCGCCGTGACATTTAACCTTTATGACCATTTGGCTGCAATGGGGACATACATGTTTTACAAACATCTCTTGTACTTTTTATTCCGCATTTGTTGGTCATCAATTCGATCTTGCTTCTTTTTAATGTGCAACCTTAATAGTATATGGGTATTTTCAATTGCCTTAATGTATCTGACATTTTCGTCCGTTTGAGATGTTCAAAACAATATTCTTAAATACAATCTGCTTAGATAGCACTATTTTGTGTTAGTTTATACAATTAAGTGACAAACCTAATTAATACACCAAATAAAAAATAAAACCCACACCGATTATCGTGACTATGTGGAGTGTCTCATGGAGGCCGGAGAAGTTTTCAATCTGACTTGAAAGTTTCAGTGCGTCTCATGGCCCGATGTGCGACTCATGGCCCGATGTGCGACTCATGGCCCGGTGTGCGTCTCATGGCCCGATGTGCGACTCATGGCCCGGTTTGCGACTCATGGCCCGATGTGCGACTCATGGCCCGATGTGCGACTCATGGCCCGATGTGCGACTCATGGCCCGATGTGCGACTCATGGCCCGGTGTGCGACTCATGGCCCGATGTGCGTCTCATGGCCCGATGTGCGGCTTATGGCCCGGTGTGCGACTCATGGCCCGGTGTGCGACTCATGGCCCGGTGTGCGACTCATGGCCCGGTGTGCGACTCGAGGCCCGATGTGCGACTCATGGTCCGGTGTGCGACTCATGGCCCGGTGTGCGGCTCATGGCCCGGTGTGCGACTCATGGCCCGGTGTGCGGCTCATGGCCCGGTGTGCGGCTCATGACCAGGTGTGCGGCTCATGGCCCGGTGTGCGGCTCATGGCCCGGTGTGCGGCTCATGGCCAGGTGTGCGGCTCATGGCCCGGTGTGCGGCTCATGACCAGGTGTGCGGCTCATGGCCCGGTGTGCGTCTCATTGCCCCGGTGTGCCACCCCGACGTATGTACATGGTGCCTAGACATCAGCTACTTGTCCCGGGTTATTTATGACAAGAACTTACTGTAAAAATAAACACTTGAGTTTTGAAGTGTTTTGTCATTACAAATGTCTGTACACTGTCATTCCATCTAATTCAGACTGAACTGTGTCACATACTTCCCCATTGATTATTGACGTCTTAACTCGACAGATACACCACGTAGTTTAATCACATTTTTATTTGCAAAGATAATTATATCTCAGCACGACTGACGCCTCTCATTGTGGAGGCGGGAAAACCTCACGTAAAGGAGTGTGGTATATGTCGTACTGAACAATTAGAAAGTTGTTTATCTCCCGGTGACAAGGACGTCTGAATACATTGGTTAAATTGTTGTTATCCGTCCGATCAATACTGACATGTCTGCCAGCAGCAAATTCGGTTATTTAAATTTTAAAACAACATGTTTAATCATTAAATAGACGGGTCAAACTGTCGTCGCTTATGTATGTACATGTAGTCCACAGCGCCATTAGCGTAGCATGTTAAGCTATGATCATGAACCGTCATATGGATGTTTATTATCTGAGGGTGTGAGGATTATCTAGATATACACCTTAGCTTTTGTTTTTGTTGATAAAGTTTTAGCAGAGATATAATTGACGTTGTCAGAATTCCCAGGATCGTTAGGTGATTAGTTCACTATGAGAAACTTGATGGTCAACTGTATGTCCCTGTGAGCCTTTAGTTGAGCTTCACATGACAGTAAACGCTCACAGGACAGTCATGTATTGTCAGCTTTTAGATTGCGTTTGAAGTACACCACGCGCATATGTATTGTTTAATACTTTTCGAGAAATAATTATCTTTGAAACAAATCGACTGTTTATTAATAGAGAAGAAAACTCTTCATAAAAGTGAAAAATACAGTATTGAACGATAACCCCACATAGTAATACATGTGTATGTAACTAGTCCTTGTCGAAATTAATAAGTTCCGGGTCAACTTTGTCAAACTTTAAATGTTGCTTTATTTTTTATTTTCAGACCATTATCAACCCGGCTCACCATGGTGTAAGGGCGACAACTGCTCAGACATTCCAGTTACCAGACCGAGTGATCTCCCTTTACAAACAAATCATTCCAGACCGGATTATAGCGGAAAATCCAGCGAATTGATAGAACAAGATACATTGACAACAAATGAATGTTACTACACGATAAATAATGTCCATCGTGACGATGATGTCAACATATTTGAATTGGATGAGACGGACAATGGACAGGACAAAGTTGTGGGGCCATACGTCATGGATGACCGGAAGCAAAATGATGAATATTCGTCCTCGGATTATTCCAACTCCCCCTCGCCAGTGGTCGAGTTTCTGAGTTGTGTAAAGTACGAACTTAACTTTGATTATGAAAACACTGCGGATAATTTACTAGACACTGTCTCCAATTCCCGACATGATAGTTTCAGTAATGGAAACACAAACCCTGACGTATTTGATATGGAAGAAAATAATGTTCAAAATGTTGATGAAAACGACTTAAACTATGTTGCAGATATAACCGAAATTAATAATCTCAATGTTGATTCTTCGGACGCGGAAAACAACGAGGTCACGTTTGATGAAACGTGTAATAACATGCAGGGATCTATTGATACCGGATATGCGAGCGTGTCACGTGATAGCGAGTGCACGTCACGTGATAGCGAGTACACGTCATCAGATGAAGCAGACGACGAATTGAGCGCGGAGTTTGAAGGCATAATACAAACCAATGAAAGTAGAAATCATACAAATGAAGGCAAACATTCCAGTACAAATCTTCACTACGAGGATGCAACATTCCATGACGTATCAGGCGATGATGTTGACGTCAAGCACCGCGATGATTTAAACTTGAACGCTGTTGAACATATCGCATCCGCTCGTGTGTATGACGTCACGAGTGACGTAGAACACATAAGTGATTTGGAATGGGATAATGAACCTACTGCACAAACGTTATTGTTAGATTTCCCGATGAATGAGGACATATCGAGGTGTAGTATACATGAATTTCCTGACAAAAATCAACTTCCGGTATCGAGTGTACAAAACGGCTCGCAATATCACCGAATTCGAAACTACGGCTCCGTTGAATACAGAAAAAATCAAGTAAAGCTAGCAGATAAAGCATGCATTGGTAGTCGCAGAAGGTCACGGTCATTAGCGGACATTGAATTAAGTCTCCAGGACAAAGTTACTCTCCTGCGCGAGGAGAAAACATTCGTTCAACGGAAAATACGTGAAGCCATAGTGGAAGATAGAATTCGGGACCATCAGTTGAAAATATTCCGATTGCTGTCCGGTGATCAGCGCAAACAACTTATCATGAAGACGCTGTATGATCTCAAATCGAGGCTAGAAGATCAGAGCGCTCGATTACAGTCAAGTTACAGCACGGTTCTATCTTTAAAGCGCATGTTCTCCCAAAGACGCACACCAGAGTCTCCTGTGCAGTTCGATCAACAACTTATACACACAGACGAATAAAGCACAATCGGATCACCTCGGTCATTTACGGAACAACGCCGTCTGCCAATCGGTCATTTACGGAATAACGCCGTCTGCCAATCGGTCATTTACGGAACAATGCCATCTGCCAATCGGTCATTTACGGAATAACGCCGGCTGTCAATCGGTCATTGACGGAACAACACCGGCTGTCAATTGGAACTTTTCGGAACAATCTCGGGTGCCAATCGGAATACATCGGTCACTTACGAAATGCATCGATAAATTACGGAATAATCATGGATGCCAATCGGAAACCCGTCGTCATTTACGTAACACTTACAAATGTCCATCACGGAACAATGACGGATGTCAGTCACGGAACGTTTAAATGAAACTCCGATCCGTTCCTAACTAGTGTGAGGTTGTTTCCATGTAAAAGTTTACTATAGTGCAATAAAATTGGGTGCAATAAAGTTCAGTGTGCATACATGTTCTAATTATGCATATAATATGCAAATGACGTCATTTGACGTTCTTTTTCAATAATTATATGGACGTCATTTGTGTACAATATGGGCGAAGTCAAGTATGCCTGTATATGACTTGTTTATACTATTTGTCCTACGTTTGTCGAGTATGAAGGGAGTCTGGCTCCAATCTCCCAAAGCATCTCAAGTAGAAATATCAACTCAAATTGAGATTTTGCTCAACTAGGTGTCTGAATTTGAGATCAATCTGAAGTGCAAGCTCTTTGAAAGTTTACTGTTGTAAACTAATAATAGTGTTTCTGTTTTGTAATGCAAATTTGGAGTCCAGCCTCATGTGAAAATTTACTTAAAGAGACATGACAACATTTGAGATAAGATTTAGCTCAAATTGAGATGATTCAAGATATCGGGGCCTGGATGAGCATTTTATCAACTATACTACTAAAATCAACATTTATTTGCTAGATCTACATAAACATATGTTGTTCTTATTTAGAGTATGTGTATATGTTTGGTCCATAGACAGTAGGCATACATAGTATAACACATCATGATAGTGACCTTTTTAACATTTATGTTTTAATTATTTAAAATTTATTTGAATGCAATTTTTTATGTTCACATCACATGTAATATGCCTGCTGGAAGCAGTCAGACGCAAAATGCTTTGTATACTTCAAAATATATATTAAAAAAACGTACATTTATATCGTTCTAGAAAGCAACTGTACTATGAACAAATGTTCTTATGGTACGGAAAAAACCGTAATCATATCGTAAACTTTTAGATTCTAAATTAAATCCCATCATGTGTGTATCGCCATCTCCAGAATTAGAAATTGGTGATCGTATTTTGTTACTGGGTACTGAATGTGTAAGTTTCTAGACAAAGTGTCTGTGGAAAAGATAATTTGTATAAGCAATATGCACCTATCAATGTTTTCCACCGGGGGGGGGGGGGGGCGGGCTGACCCAGGGGAATTTGACATTTTTACTTTTTCAAAGTCTAAATTCTCACCCTAGAGCAAGGGCAATTTGTCAAAATCCCCTCACTGTGAGATGCTTTACATACCCCCCGGGATCAAAATTTCGGCCAAAGTCAAAATTTCCCGGGACTCGGCACCATTATGTCTGTCAAATTCCCACCTATCGGGAACAGCCTTCTGTCAATAGTCCCGTGTATGCCCGCCGCCCCCCCCCCCTGGGGGAAAACATTGATAGGTGCAATACTAGATATCACATCATCTACTACGTCCAGTGGATGTGGCATTTAACTTAATCTAATCGCACCCACAGGATCAGTGTTCATTTATTATGATTTTAAGTTTATATGTTTGTTATTATTTCTGTTAGTTGATGTATTTACTTTTTCGTTTTATTCTACCATAAACAAATAAAACTATATTTCAAAACATAACACTTCATAGTTCGTGATATATTTGTACCGCCAACATAATAATGATATACAAGCTTGAGATCAGAGTCACTGTGCTATTTTTAGCATTTTATCTGGACGAATTGAAGAGTGTTCAAAACGACTATGCGTTCCATGAACAGGGTTGTTTTTATAGTTGCTCTAGATGTTTACGTTGGACATTGTCTGTGCCGCTTATATATGTTTTCTGTGCTCGGCTGGTTAAGCTGAGTGCTGCCTTCCCTGTCTGAATTAATATTATCTTTAAACAACCATATTCACCAAGGTTTTTAAACATACAGTGTATACGTGTATATCTGCATAAAGTGCGATTTGTAACACTACGCCCATGGTATGATTGAGTATAAATAAGTATCTATTATTATACTGGTTAAATGGCTCATAATGACGTATCAGCAATGACTTCACATTATAACGAAGACTACGTCTATATTCATCAATTTTATCATGTCTCTATGTATCTCGCCAGATCAGATAAGCTTTACGTCAGCAGATCACAAAGTATAAATATAATCACGCAATCAACCCATGTTTATATACAATTATAGGTTCAGTGAAGTCCTCGTCATAGTGTCAAACAAAAAGGTGCACTTAATATGAACCGTTTTTGCTGTAAATTTAAGACCATTGCCAGCTAATATCTACATGCTTTCAAAATAACTGTACAAAATAATAAAGTGGTCCCGTTTCTTTACGGATGCAACGCTATGAAATTCAAAGTGTCAGTCAATTAAACGGTTGCGGGAGACAGATGGTTCAAACTTATGTTGCTTGTTTATTATTATTTTAAGGCACACCAATACGTACATTGGCGCCTAAAAAGAAATAAACTATTGTGTCAACATCGAAATAAAATACCGGTAGTACACATGAAACCACAACCATTCCGCCTCCTGGAGTCAAGATTACCACGGATTCCAAGCGTAACCATTCCGCCTCCTGGAGTCAAGATTACCACGGATTCCAAGCGTAACCACTCCGCCTCCTGAAGTCAAGATTACCACGGATTCCAAGCGTAACCATTCCGCCTCCTGGAGTCAAGATTACCACGGATTCCAAGCGTAACCATTCCGCCTCCTGGAGTCAAGATTACCACGGATTTCAAGCGTAACCACCCCGCCTACTGGAGTCAAAATTACCTCGTATTCAAAGCGTAACCACCCCGCCTACTGGAGTCAAAATTACCATGTATTCCAAGCGTAACCACCCCGCCTACTAGAGTCAAAATTACCACGTATTCCAAGCGTAACCACCCCAACTTCATGAGTCAAAATTACCACGTATTCCAAGCGTAACCACCCCGCCTACTGGAGTCAAAATTACCTTGTATTCCAAGCGTAACCACCCCGCCTACTGGGAGTCAAAACTACCATGTATTCCAAGCGTAACCACCCCGCCTACTGAAGTCAAAATTACCACGTATTCCAAGCGTAACCACCCCAACTTCATGAGTCAAAATTACCACGTATTCCAAGCGTAACCACTCCACCTACTGGAGTCAAAATTACCACGTATTCCAAGCGTAACCACTCCACCTACTGGAGTCAAAATTACCACGTATTCCAAGCGTTACCACTCCACCTACTGGAGTCAAAATTACCACGTATTCCAAGCGTAACCACTCCACCTACTGGAGTCAAAATTACCACGTGTTCCAAGCGTAACCACTCCACCTACTGGAGTCAAAATTACCACGTGCTCCAAGCGTAACCACTCCACCTACTGTAGTCAAAATTACCACGTGTTCCAAGCGTAACCATCCCAACTGCTGGAGACAAGATTACCACGTATTCCAAGCGTTCTGATTTACTAGCATAAACATGTAGATGCATATGATGCGCGCAGGAGGCGGACATTCTGGTCCCTCCCATCACAGAGGGCATCACAGAGGGCATCACAGAGGGCATCACAGAGGGCATCACAGAGGGCATCACAGAGGGCATCACAGTGGGCATCACAGAGGGCATCACAGAGGGCATCACAGAGGGCATCACAGAGGGCATCACAGAGGGCATCACAGAGGACATCACAGAGGGCATCACAGAGGGCATCACAGAGGGCATCACAGAGGGCATCACAGAGGGCATCACAGAGGACATCACAGAGGACATCACAGAGGGCATCACAGAGGGCATCACAGAGGACATCACAGAGGGCATCACAGAGGGCATCACAGAGGGCATCACAGAGGGCATCACAGAGGGCATCACAGAGGGCATCACAGAGGGCATCACAGAGGGCATCACAGAGGGCATCACAGAGGGCATCACAGAGGGCATCACAGAGGGCATCACAGAATCACAGAGGGCATCACAGAGGGCATCACAGAGGGCATCACAGAGGGCATCACAGAGGGCATCACAGAGGGCATCACAGAGGGCATCACAGAGGGCATCACAGAGGACATCACAGAGGACATCACAGAGGGCATCACAGAGGGCATCACAGAGGGCATAACAGAGGGCATAACAGAGGGCATCACAGAATCACAGAGGGCATCACAGAGGGCATCACAGAGGGCATCACAGAGGGCATCACAGGGGGCATCACAGAATCACAGAGGGCATCACAGAGGGCATCACAGAGGGCATCACAGAGGACATCACAGAGGGCATCACAGAGGGCATCACAGAGGACATCACTAAACCCATCACAGAGGGCATCACAGAGGGCATCACAGAGGGCATCACTAAACCCATCACAGAGGGCATCACAGAGGGCATCACAGAGGGCATCACTAAACCCATCACAGAGGGCATCACTAAACCCATCACAGAGGGCATCACTAAACCCATCACAGAGGTCATCACAGAGGGCATCACAGAGGGCATCACAGAGGGCATCACAGAGGGCATCACAGAGGGCATCACAGAGGGCATCACCGAGGGCATCACAGAGGACATCACAGAGGGCATCACTATAAATGAAACCTCTATAAGCATGTATACATACACCTGGGTTCTGTTTTATCAAAGCTTTAAGGCAGGCGTAACTTTTCCGTAAACATTGCGTACGTCGATTATATTTGCGCAATTGTGTTTTACTAAGATATATTTTCCCGTTTTCTGTCGTAATTAAGTGTAGGTGTAAAGTGAAAGCGACCCTAAGATAACAAATAATGTAAACCTTGGGAAAAGGACGACTTGAAACTGCAGTCCGACACTCACAGGATGCTTGGCAAAACGGCCCAACTGCTGTAGAGATCCTACATTTCGTTTAAACTTCAAAGCTTACTTTTTTCCTTAGCGTGGTGTACGTTTCATAGAAATCGGTATGGAAATAAAATACTTACTTAATTTATGTTTTCGAAGTAAAGCACATTTTGTCTCGGACCTGTAGCCAAAAGTCGCGTGGTATTGCTACACTGATTTTACAAACAGTTTGGCCTCAATTTATATACATTTAACTATATGTTTTACCAACTGTTTAGTCCCCGTTCATATACCATTAAACAGATCATCTTGATGCCAATCAACATACAGTACAACTGTCAAACACAACAAAGGTACAAAGATACAATATAATAAAACAACGTTTATCATTAATATCGATCTAATACATTTGAATAAACATACGTTTTTAGTAGAGGCCTATATGCATTTATTGTTAAACTTACTCGCCCTTCTTCCTTAAATTGAAAAAGGTGCGGAAAAAATTATTTTTTATTTAAAAAAAATACTGTATACTGCTGGCTTTCTTGTGATATTTTTTAAATGTTTTGACATCCAATCGTTTGATTTGCTAAACAAAGTAGAAACGGGTGGCGTACAATAAAGAGATGGTTGGCCTCAAATTATTAGTCTGTGGCCAAAGCAATAAGCAATGTTTCGCCATTATGTCGCTAATTTCTGTGACGATATTCAAGCGCACTTACTGTCAGTTAATGTCCCATAGTTCATGAATGAGTGATAAAAATCTAAAGACGTACACGCGATAATTGAATTGATTAAAACTGAGCAGGGTAAGTGATTTTTCATTTATCAACGTACGTGCTTATTTCGTACATATTCCGAACAAAACAATTCTTCTCGTGATAATGATGAATTGAAACAAACAAACTATTTCCGCCTCTATAAATTAAATCTAATTTATAAAATGAATGCCACGGATTGTGTTGAATTAAACTCAAGAAGACGAAAATTTTATGATTATACGATATGTTATTTGTATTATGTCAATTATAATAGACCATGATGGAAATTGGTAAGTTAAATAATATAATATCAACAGAAAATAACGTCGTTATTATTATTAATTATTAAATGCTATTTATATAAAGTAAGCAGATGAAAGGGTATATATTATCTAATTATAGGGTATCAAACACTGCATGTAATTATCAAAATATGCATTTGAAATAAAAAATATATGCAACAACCATTAAAGATTAATATAAACCTTTATATGTGCTCAATAAAGTTGCATTATCAATATTTGCTAGTTAACTTTGTCATGTTTTTATACAAAACAAATACATGCACTTCTATTTGCTTTGTGTATACAGTAAAACCTCGGTAATACGAGCAGCGATTATTCGAGCAACTGGCCTATTCCGAGCAAATTTCAAAGTCCAGGATAATTTGCTCTATATTGTACATTAATTTATCCCTCTTAGTAGAGTAAAATTATTACGAGCATCCGGTATACCTCGAGCGCAAGTGTCGGTCCATTCAACAATTTTCGACGATAATTAGTTACTTTATCTCGAGGCAATCATCTGAGCGAAATTTATATTCTAAAAGACGGTTAGGGAATGCTTAAACTGGATGACTGTTTGAAATTGAAAACATAATAGAGATGTAATAGATCCCTACTCATCATTCAGCTGTTTGTAACATATTTTCGCGAGGGTCTTATGTTCGAGGGAACGTAAAATTCGCTTCTCGTTTCTCTCATACTCAGAAAAAAGTGTTGAAAGTTATTGTAGCTTCTTGGACAAATTAACATGCTCCGCGCGACCTTTAGGTTCCTTGTGTGTAAAATTACAATTTCGCGAAATATACGTGTGTTACTTATAACATATAATCATATTGCTTCACCAACATTCTAGTTAGGGTATTGTGGGAGTCACGTTTCCGTCTATGTGTACACAAAATATTACAACCATTGTCTGAACAGGTAGAACGAATATAGTATGTTAGTTTAGCATTGCAATTATAACTGTCTGTATAAGCCTTTATAAATCGTTTTACACGTAATAGAGGACTCGAACACTGCGTTATCTTTTCTTACACTAACTGGACTATAACTCTCCGCTTATGAAAACAAACGCCAAAATAAAATTATAGACACGAAATCAACTGTTAATTTACGATAATTAGAAGGTTCTAGCGCAGGAACTTGCATAATTGAAAAAAAATGGGGATTTTTTTTTAATACAGTAGTGATTTGTTTTTCAACATTTTTGTTTTCATTTTTTATTCAAATTATGCAAGTTCCTATGGTTGTAGGCCTAAGTTAATTTGTTCAAACTATAACATAAGTTGAAAGATCTTGTAGTCTAAAATACCCATGAATCCTCGAAATGTTTTCCTCGCGAAAATACCTCGTTATACGGTACTCCTAGTTAAAAATAATCATGTGAAAATATACAAGTCTCAACTAAAGATGTCTTATATTGCGCAGCAATTCATGTTAGTTGAAAGTGATAGGTCTAGTATATGTGTTACATACAAGGCAATGAAACTAATTTTTATTAAGTTTATTATTAATTGAAATAAAAATATGCAATAATCATTTAATAGTTATTATTATGTTAAATATCGGATAACCAAAATAAAAGGCTAAAATTGATTAAAACTTATAGTGGATTTGTGTTTGCCTAACAGTGTTTGCATATTTCAGTCACACGACATAGAAACGCCATGGAAGCGGCCATGCAAACAACGGGGGAGACACTCACCCCGGCACAAATAAAAGGTAAACTTGATTGGCCGTCCTTGTATTGAGTGGTCGTCCTTGTATTGGGTGGGTTGTCCGTGTATTGAGTGGGTTGTCCTTGTATTGTGTGGCTGTCCTTGTATTGTGTGGTTGTCCTTGTATTGAGTGGTTGTCCTTGTATTGTGTGGTTGTCCTTGTATTGAGTGGTCGTCCTTGTATTGATTGGTCGCCCTTGTATTGTGTGGTTGTCCTTGTATTGATTGGTTGTCCTTATATTGAGTGGTTGTCCTTGTATTGTGTGGTTGTCCTTGTATTGTGTGGTTGTCCTTGTATTGATTGGTTGTCCTTATATTGAGTGGTTGTCCTTGTATTGAGTGGGTTGTCCGTGTATTGAGTGGGTTGTCCGTGTATTGAGTGGGTTGTCCGTGTATTGAGTGGGTTGTCCGTGTATTGAGTGGGTTGTCCTTGTATTGTTTGGCTGTCCTTGTATTGTGTGGTTGTCCTTGTATTGAGTTGTTGTCCTTGTATTGTGTGGTTGTCCTTATATTGAGTGGTTGTCCTTGTATTGATTGGTTGTCCTTGTATTGTGTGGTTGTCCATGTATTGATTGGTTGTCCTTATATTGAGTGGTTGTCCATGTATTGAGTGGGTTGTCCGTGTATTGAGTGGGTTGTCCTTGTATTGGGTGGGTTGTCCATGTATTGGGTGGGTTGTCCGTGTATTGGGTGGGTTGTCCTTGTATTGAGTGGGTTGTCCTTGTATTGGTTGGGTTGTCCGTGTATTGAGTGGGTTGTCCGTGTATTCGGTGGGTTGTCCTTGTATTGAGTGGGTTGTCCGTGTATTGAGTGGGTTGTCCGTGTATTGAGTGGGTTGTCCGTGTATTGAGTGGGTTATCCGTGTATTGGGTGGGTCGTCCTTGTATTGAGTGGGTTGTCCTTGTATTGAGTGGGTTGTCCGTGTAATGAGTGGGTTGTCCGTGTATTGAGTGGGTCGTCTGTGTACTGAGTGGGTTGTCCTTGTATTGGGTGGGTCGTCCTTGTATTGGGTGGGTTGTCCGTGTATTGAGTGGGTTGTCCGGGTATTGAGTGGGTTGTCCGTGTATTGAGTGGGTCGTCCTTGTATTGAGTGGCTTGTCCTTGTATTGGGTGGGTTGTCCGTGTATTGGGTGGGTTGTCCGTGTATTGAGTGGGTTGTACTTGTATTGAGTGGTTGTCCTTATATTGAATGGTTGTACTTGTATTGAGTGGGTTGTCCGTTTATTGAGTGGGTTGTCCCTGTATTGAGTGGTTGTCCGTGTATTGAGTGGGTTGTCCGTGTATTGAGTGGGTTGTCCTTGTATTGAGTGGTTGTCCGTGTATTGGGTGGGTTGTCCGTGTATTGAATGGGTTATCCGTGTATTGGGTGGGTTGTCCGTGTATTGAGTGGGTTGTCCGTGTATTGGGTTGGTTGTCCTTGTATTGAGTGGGTTGTCCTTGTATTGAGTGGTTGTCCGTGTATTGAGTGGGTTGTCCTTGTATTGAGTGGGTCGCCGTGTATTGGGTGGGTTGTCCTTGTATTTAGTGGGTTGTCCGTGTATTGAGTGGGTTGTCCTTGTATTGAGTGGGTTGTCCGAGTATTGGGTGGGTTGTCCGTGTATTGGGTGGGTTGTCCGTGTATTGAGTGGGTTGTACTTGTATTGAGTGGTTGTTCTTGTATTGAATGGTTGTACTTGTATTGAGTGGGTTGTCCGTTTATTGAGTGGGTTGTCCCTGTATTGAGTGGTTGTCCGTGTATTGAGTGGGTTGTCCGTGTATTGAGTGGGTTGTCCTTGTATTGAGTGGTTGTCCTTGTATTGAGTTGGTTGTCCGTGTATTGGGTGGGTCGTCCTTGTATTGGGTGGGTTGTCCGTGTATTGAGTGGGTTGTCCGTGTATTGGGTGGGTTGTCCGTGTATTGGGTATGTTGTCCGTGTATTGAGTGGGTTGTCCGTGTATTGAGTGGTTGTCCGTGTATTGAGTGGGTTGTCCATGTATTGAGTGGGTTGTCCGTGTATTGGGTGGGTTGTCCGTGTATTGAGTGGGTTGTCCATGTATTGAGTGGGTTGTCCGTGTATTGGGTGGGTTGTCCGTGTATTGGGTGGGTTGTCCGTGTATTGGGTGGGTTGTCCGTGTATTGAGTGGGTTGTACTTGTATTGAGTGGGTTGTCCTTGTATTGAGTGGGTTGTCCGTGTATTGAGTGGGTTGTCCGTGTATTGAGTGGTTGTCCGTGTATTGAGTGGGTTGTCCGTGTATTGAGTGGGTTGTCCTTGTATTGAGTGGTTGTCCTTGTATTGAGTGGGTTGTCCGTGTATTGGGTGGGTCGTCCTTGTATTGGGTGGGTTGTCCGTGTATTGAGTGGGTTGTACTTGTATTGAGTGGGTTGTCCTTGTATTGAGTGGGTTGTCCGTGTATTGAGTGGGTTGTCCGTGTATTGAGTGGTTGTCCGTGTATTGAGTGGGTTGTCCGTGTATTGAGTGGGTTGTCCTTGTATTGAGTGGTTGTCCTTGTATTGAGTGGGTTGTCCGTGTATTGGGTGGGTCGTCCTTGTATTGGGTGGGTTGTCCGTGTATTGGGTGGGTTGTCCGTGTATTGAGTGGGTTGTACTTGTATTGAGTGGGTTGTCCTTGTATTGAGTGGGTTGTCCGTGTATTGAGTGGGTTGTCCGTGTATTGAGTGGTTGTCCGTGTATTGAGTGGGTTGTCCGTGTATTGAGTGGGTTGTCCTTGTATTGAGTGGTTGTCCTTGTATTGAGTGGGTTGTCCGTGTATTGGGTGGGTCGTCCTTGTATTGGGTGGGTTGTCCGTGTATTGAGTGGGTTATCCGTGTATTGGGTGGGTTGTCCGTGTATTGAAAGGGTTGTCCTTGTATTGAGTGGGTTGTCCGTGTATTGAGTGGTTGTCCGTGTATTGAGTGGGTTGTCCATGTATTGAGAGGGTTGTCCGTGTATTGGGTGGGTTGTCCGTGTATTGGGTGGGTTGTCCGCGTATTGGGTGGGTCGTCCTTGTATTGAGTGGGTTGTCCGTGTATTGAGTGGGTTGTCCGTGTATTGGGTGGGTCGTCCTTGTATTGAGTGGGTTGTCCTTGTATTGAGTGGGTTGTCCGTGTATTGAGTGGGTTGTCCGTGTATTGAGTGGGTCGTCCTTGTATTGAGTGGCTTGTCCTTATATTGAGTGGGTTGTCCGTGTATTGGGTATGTTGTCCGTGTATTGAGTGGGTTGTCCTTGTATTGAGTGGGTTGTCCTTGTATTGGGTGGGTCGTCCTTGTATTGAGTGGGTTGTCCGTGTATTGAGTGGGTTGTCCGTGTATTGAGTGGGTTGTCCTTGTATTGAGTGGTCGTCCTTGTATTGAGTGGGTTGTCCTTGTATTGAGTGGTTGTACTTGTATTGAGTGGGTTGTCCTTGTATTGAGTGATTGTACTTGTATTGAGTGGTTGTCCGTGTATTGAGTGGGTTGTCCTTGTATTGAGTGGTCGTCCTTGTATTTAGTGGGTTGTCCTTGTATTGAGTGGTTGTACTTGTATTGAGTGGGTTGTCCTTGTATTGAGTGGTTGTACTTGTATTGCGTGGTTGTCCGTGTATTGAGTGCGTTGTCCTTGTATTGAGTGGTCGTCCTTGTATTGAGTGGTTGTCCTTGTATTGAGTGATTGTACTTGTATTGAGTGGTTGTCCTTGTATTGAGTGGTTGTCCCTGTATTGAGTGGTTGTCCGTGTATTGAGTGGTTGTCCTTGTATTGAGTGGTTGTCCGTGTATTGAGTGGTTGTCCTTGTATTGAGTGGTTGTCCGTGTATTGAGTGGTTGTACTTGTATTGAGTGGTTGTCCGTGTATTGAGTGGTTGTCGGTGTATTGAGTGGTTGTCCTTGTATTGAGTGATTGTCCGTGTATTGAGTGGTTGTCCTTGTAGTGAGTGGTTGTTCTTGTATTGAGTGGTTGTCCTTGTATTGAGTGGTTGTCCGTGTATTGAGTGGTTGTCCTTGTAGTGAGTGGTTGTACTTGTATTGAGTGGTTGTCCGTGTATTGAGTGGTTGTCCTTGTATTGAGCTTCATTGTTGTCTGCTATTTCATCAATTAGATAATTGCACAAATATTTTTTTGAGATTTTAATTTTGCTCATAAAATTAGGTAGATATGAGAACCTTTAACATCTTTATGTTGTATCATTTTAGAAATGTTCTGTACAAAAATCGTACATAATAGGAAACAACGCATCAATTGCATATTATACAGGGTGTCCAAAAAGAAAGTATACAGTTTCATTGTCTGTTTATCAAATCACTACAATCTGCTATCGCAACGAAAATTTGCACATGTATAGCCGTTAACCGTGATTCATTGGCTCATTATGGTTTTATGTTGTAATAAGTAACTGTTTATTGTATACTGCAGTACTGAGACAAAAATTCCAAGCGATAGACTTGAACCATGATGGTCGGATATCATCGACAGATTTAAAACGATGCTGTAGACAACTCGGTATTCTTCTTACTAACCAAGAATTGAAGGAAATCATTACGGAAGCAGATAAAAATGGTAATGTTTTTAAATTTCCGTGTCAATATTGACCAATGAGAGCTCGTTTTGTAAGAAGGTGGGTCATATTGACCAATTAGAGCTCACTATGCCAGAAAATGTGTAATATTGGCCAATAAGAGCTCATTTTGCCAGAAGGGGTGTCATATTGACCAATGGGAGCTTACTATGCAACTACATAAAGATGTTTTGATATTGGCCAATGAGAGCCCACTTTGCCAGAAGGTGTGTCATATTGTCCAATTAGAGATCACTAAGCCAGAAAGCGTGTCTATATTGACGAATGACAGCTAACTATGCCAGAAGGTACACATCATAGACTAGTCAATGGACGTATTACATGTAGTACCCCTGAGCATCTATATTTTTATATAAAACTGTTAGTAATTTGGAACCAATCAACGCGGCTCACCCCATGCAAATATCATACAATCGTTGTATTTTTTGCACCATGGTACGTGTGGTTCAGGGCAGAAATTACTAAGTATACCAAAACATTTACTGTACCACTGTTCTGTCAAAATGCATTGTATTGTCCTCACAGGCTATCAGCCTAATGGAATTGAAATTAACAATCTATCTACCATTATGCACTAGGGCAAATCATTAATTTACGGCGAGGTGAAACCAAATGCCTATGATTATACATTGTGTATTTACAGAAAATGGTTACATAGAATATCCAGAATTTGAAAGGTTGATAGGATATCAACTGGTTATTGCCAATTATAAAAACAAATGTTTAAGAGAACAGTTTGAAGTCTTTGACAAAGATGGAGATGGATATATCACAGGTAAATATGAAGTTTGCATCTATAGTGGGGTTTGAAACCGTACTGTACAGTGCCATCACCCAGTGATCGTAGTGCTCAGTGAGAAAGTATAAGGCCACTAGCCTATCTAGGTAAATACAAATTTTGCATAACAGTGAAATTTGAAATACAGTTCACAGAGTTGACCATACATACAGTCGCGGGCTTAGAATGAGAAGGTCGTAAGTGCGACTGACGACCTTATAAGACTCAAGCATATTGGAAATATGCATCTTAAAAGCCTATATTCATGAGTTTAAGTATTTTTTAAAAATGTTTTAACATATTTACCTCAAGCAAAAACTCTGATTTGAGTAAAAGATCATAGAGTATGCAAAACCCCATGTTAAATACGAATCAGTTTTCAGAATAACAAATCTGTTTTTGCCATTTTTAGCCTCTTATATCTTCACAGTACATGGACATATTGCTTTGATACTTTGCATACCTGTTCACCATCATGACCCAACCCATTCACAGGGGTAGGTAACTCTATTAAGCATTTTGGTGAAGTTATGCCCCCTTTTTCAACTTAGTGCAAATGTTAAAGTTTAGGTACAGGTTTTTTTACCTAAAATATTTTCAAAGTGCATTCACATATTGCTTTGTATACTTGTTCTTCATCATGACCCCAACCCCTACAAAGGGGTGGGTAACTCTATCAAGCATTTTGTTGAAATTATGCTCCCTGTTTGACTTGGAAATGCCAATGTTAAAAGTTTAGGTACAGGTTTTTTAACATCTAATATCTTCAAAGTGCATTGATATTTTGCTTTAATACTTCGCACACTTGTTCACCAGCATGACCCCAACCACTACACAGGAGAAGATAACTATTTAGCATTTTGTTGAAATTATGCCCCGTTTTGGACTAAGAAATGCTTATTTATTTGCCATCATGACCTAGAGGACCTACACATGAGTGGCAACGGTCCTGCATAATTTGTCCAAATTATCCCCCTTTTTCGACTTAAAAGCCCCAACCTCTACACAGCTGAGCTAGGGTATTGCTGCTGTTTTGAAGCATTTTGTTTTGAATATATAATGATTGTACTATCCTAGCATGGCGCTGCGAATAGTGGAGCGCGCTGTTCGTGGACAGCTCTTGTTGAATATATTTGTCAAGTAAAGCAATTCTATCTACCTTAGTATGTACCTAAACATTGTCTAGACAACAGGTTGAAAACCTTCAAAACATTACAGTTTATGAAAAAGGGATTTATTTACTTGAGACCGATCTTAAACATTCTAAAACCAATTAAAATTGTTTCCTCTGTCTAGTAGACAATTTTTTTCTGTATTTGAAAGCTTGTGCCTGATCCTGAAAACTATTTGTAAACATGTGCCCAGATGCTACAAGAGACTGGATCCAGATATGGATTTGCAAATACATGTACAATATCACATAATCTGCTATAAAAAATCATTCTTTTTAGCGGTTGAAATTCGCCAGGTGTTCCAGGCGTCTGGTGTTGCTATTACCGACGAAGAAATCCAAGAGCTTGTGGATGAAGCGGACGAAAATAACGATGGAGTGATAAGTTTTGAGGGTAAGAAATGCCTAACACTTAAATGTGTTGTTTTAGTCTGAATTAAATTCCATTATCACTGCACGTCATGTGGATACATTGTCATTATTTTGACTGCATTCGAAGCGAGTTTATATCGTTCATGTTGTTTGAGGCACAGTACGACTGTACTTTGAATGGAATATCCGGTATTTTCCAACAGTATTCGTATCTCAGTTGAAGTGCATTCTACAGTGCCCACCAAAAATAAGTATACAGTAAATAATTGTTGCAAAATTAAACTTTGTTGAATTATTCAATATCTGTTTATCAAACAGTCACAATTATACTTATATTGTTTCTGAAACTACAGTTACTAAATGAGTCAAAATATAGATAGAAGTAAATATGAAGATGTTCGGAACTAAAATAACCATGTGATCAAAAAGGCTGAATTTTCCATCTTTTTGTGACAAAGTTACCATTCAACAGGGACAAAGAAACTTCAGATTTTGTACCTAGGGTACCAATTAATGTATGGCCTTTCCATTTAATAAACAAAAATATTCCTTTTCTTCAAATATATTGTTGCTTCACTGTTCTGCAAATAGTACTATTACAGGCAAGTAAGTGGACAAACAACATAATTATGTACATGTATACTGATTTTTGGTGGGCAGTGTATATATTTTGATAGAATTCTAACAACATTCTAAAACCATTCCAAATAGTCTTAATACATGTACATCCAAACATTCTAGCTGCATTCAGGGGTATCCCCAATACATGTACATCCAAACATTCTAGCTGCATTCAGGGGTATCCCCAATACATGTACATCCAAACATTCTAGCTGCATTCAGGGGTATCCCCAATACATGTACATCCAAACATTCTAGCTGCATTCAGGGGTATCCCCAATACATGTACATCCAAACATTCTAGCTGCATTCAGGGGTATCCCCATTTGACCACCTACATTTAAATGGACTGCCTCACATATTGGTGTATTGAAAAAATTAAATAAAATTATCAAATATTCGCGTGATTTTGGTATAGTTGCCTGTATATCCCATAAACAACCACGCTGACATCTAAAATAACTTGAGAAACTTCGGCATTTGTAGTTATTTAGTATTTTTACATCAAAAATTCTATAGGGTATTAATACCCTATAAAATTACCACTACTATCACTAAAATTGCCTGCAATTTGTTCGCATTTGATGAAAACAAATATATATAAACGAACCGAAAATTCACTGATGTTTACGCTGTAGTTTGTTGATGTTGCAGTTCGATCACATGTGAATTACATAATTCACAAAGCATGTTGGAAGGAAACTAAGTGCCTTTTTCCAAGAAAAAACTACTCATTGGTCGATATCGAGGGTGGTTAAAATTGCTTATTTGCACCAAATCTTTCATAAAGCAACCATCAGTGGCTTTCTATTGCATCAATAGTTGGTTAGGTTGGAAAATCACGATATACAAAATTTTAGCCAAATCTGTGAGGCAGAACCTTTAAGTCGTACTTTATTTTCCTTTCAGAGTTTGTTAATACTGTGTGTGAAAAGGATTGGTGATGGAAATCATGTGATAACTGTCATGTGACAATTAAGGTATAATTTGTAGTGAGATTGAGCATGTTTTTTTTTCAAAAGCATTTTATTCTTAAAATTGAAATGTGTTGGGTACAGTAAGGCATAATATCATGATGCACTATATTTACCCTTGAAGTTAAACAAAAAATAAATATCAGTAAAGTGAATTTATTGAAGCATGACAGCACTTTCATTGCAAATCTTGCTCGTTCACAAACAAAGTCAACGTAACATCAAAAGTCAAAGTTTGTTGTTGGCGACATAGTCAATAGTATAAGGAACAAACTCTTACAAAGAAATAATTATAAAACATATTCATGAACCTGTATCATGCAAAACTTTAATGACCTTGCAAACGGAAAGTAGAAATATGGCAATGTTTCTTGAATATCTTTTAAAGTATACATTTTTCAGTCAAAAACTAAATAAGAGTTTGTTCCCTGGAGTTGTAATGTAAGCATGATATGAGTTTTGGCTCGTGACATTTGCCAATTTCCCACTTTTGTTCTCACCCCACATCCTTAACTGTGATATTAAACACATATACATTCATGGATGCGATCATTTGTTGATATAGCTGATTAAACCTGAACATGACGTCATAATATATTTACCAATGAAATGCTTGTAAATAATTAAATATATCTGCAGTTAATGAAATCAGCGAACCTGACTAGGCACCATATCATAAAAAACTATATATTTCACCAAAAGTTATGCACTTTATTCAACGTTTAATTGTATTTTTCTTTTATGAAAATCATATCGTGAACTGATTATCCACTGTGCAAACTAATTTGGGAACTTTACTTAATTACAATTCGTTCAAGTGACTGTTTTGAAATTTTATTGTAAGATTCTTACACTTGGGTCTAGGGTCAATCTCGGCATGGTTTGTGTTTTTGACAACTTTTTGTAGTTTGGCAGTCATCAGTTACGCCAAAAATATTAACAAACAAGTGAATATTACAACGCATGCAATGCATGTGCAAAATATTATCCATTACGTCATTATGACTGTTTATCAACCGTGTCTGAACATCGGTATACGCATTCAGGAAATTTCTTCATATTCTGTTGACTGTGCCAAGTTTACACCACTTCCATTCACTGTATAGTTACCATTATATTCAAGTCTTAAGTTGACATTTCAGCAATTAAATGTAACAGTTTTGTTAAACCATTGATATGACGTCGCGCTATTGTTAATGGCCAACTGTCCAATATACTGGCGTGCCTTAGATAGTCCGAGATTTTTCATAATGGACATATTTCGTCATAAATTTAATACTTACATAATACAATATACATACTTTCAATTGTGTTTGTTTTCATTCTCCAAATTTAGAGGATTGTCTTCATGTAGCATTTCATCATTGCAAATACTGCAGCATGTACCAAGCACACTGATCTCAATTCACATGAAGACTGCTGTATATATCTTTTTTACAGATATATCTTGTTTTCAAATAACTATATAGCCCGTTTGCAGCGAAAAAATCGTCTAAATCTTGAATGGTTAAAAATCTATTCATCAGATGTTGATGTATCTAAAACTCAGACTCTGATTTGAGCAAAATCTCAATTTAAGCTGAGATTTCTACTCGAGATGCTTCAGGCCAGGCTCCAATTCCACGAAAAACTTAAGTTATTGCTCAGCTGAGACTGTTATTTTAAAAACATATTTTGTTGGTTAAATGACTTTCATGTATACTTGTACATATTGTTTCATCACAGTTAGATGCCAATTGAATAGAGCAATACAAAATAAGTTCGATTTTTACAGAAAATAGTGATTTAAACTTATAAACATCTAAAGTAAAAACTTAAGTCTGTTATAACAAGCTCAATTACGAGGTTCTTTATTGTTCATTATTGTTGGATTTCCATGAGCATTTCATACAAAAATCACCTACTTTATCATTATTTAGCAATAAATACAGTTTCTGGTAGCAATCTACATCACAAGACTATAATTGTAGTCATATAATAAATTCAAAATAACAGTCTCAGCTGAACAATAACTTAAGTTTTTTCGTGGAATTTGTGCCTGGTGTTTATCCCTCATGTCATACAGCTAGAGAAATGAGAGAAATGAACGAGAAATGAACGAGTGTTATTTTATATTCTAGGTTTATTTCACTATACACATGTCATCATCTGAAGCAGGTAATATACAACTTTATAATACAAGAACATATCTCCTATATCAAGGTCACATCTAAACATCTCCTATATCAAGGTCACATCTAAACATCCCTTATATCAAGGTCACATCTAAACATCTCCTATATCAAGGTCACATCTAAACATCTCCTATATCAAGGTCACATCTAAACATCTCCTATATCAAGGTCACATCTAAACATCTCCTATATCAAGGTCACATCTAAACATCCCTTATATCAAGGTCACATCTAAACATCTCCTATATCAAGGTCACATCTAAACATCTCCTATATCAAGGTCACATCTAAACATCCCTTATATCAAGGTCACATCTAAACATCGCCTATATCAAGGTCACATCTAAACATCTCCTATATCAAGGTCACATCTAAACATCCCTTATATCAAGGTCACATCTAAACATCTCCTATATCAAGGTCACTTCTAAACATCGCCTAAATCAAGGTCACATCTAAACATCGCCTATATCAAGGTCACATCTAAACATCGCCTAAATCAAGGTCACATCTAAACATCGCCTATATCAAGGTCACATCTAAACATCTCTTATATCAAGGTCACATCTAAACATCGCCTATATCAAGGTCACATCTAAACATCGCCTAAATCAAGGTCACATCTAAACATCGCCTATATCAAGGTCACATCTAAACATCGCCTAAATCAAGGTCACATCTAAACATCGCCTAAATCAAGGTCACATCTAAACATCGCCTATATCAAGGTCACATCTAAATATTTCCTGTATCAAGGTCACATCTAAACATTTCCTATATCAAGGTCACATCTAAACATTTCCTATATCAAGGTCACATCTAAACATTTCCTATATCAAGGTCACATCTCCTATTTCAAGGTCGCATCTAAACATTTCCTATTTCACGGTCACATCTAAACATTTCTTTTCTTTTGAAATCTTATAAAACATGTACACAACAAATTTACATAGTTCTCATATCGTCCATTTGGTGCAACAAGGTTGTATCTAACTACTAACCAATTTACTTTTGCAAATACTAACTTTCGCGTTTTGCTGATTGTCTGCATATTCGTGACTACAAACTTTCGCGTTTTTTAGTTTCCTGCAATGTCCATATTAATGTTTTTAGCATATTCGCAATGACTTAATTTAGCAAAATTGTACAACTCGCGAACTCCGCTAAACTAAATCGCACAAAATAATTTCTAGGTTTACAGTTTATACTATGTAGAGAGATACAACCTTGTTGCAACAAAGGGACGATATATACTTGAATCTTACAATATTTACCTCCCTTATTTTGTAATATCGGCCATCTTGGAGGCACATCTAATATATGCATTAATAGAAGATATTATATAAGATACCTCTGTAGAGCAATACCACTTGGGAAACCCAAAGTTTGGTTGTTGTACAGAGGTTGATGCTCTGGAGAGGTAAAAGTAATAGTAAATGGTTACTTCTTGAACAAAATGATCATGTTGCGAAAGAGATTGTTGCTTAACGGATGACCTCTCTGGAGAGGTTGCACTGTATTTATATTTTTGGGGGGGTTCTGAATTATATGTGACATAGAAATACATTTTCTGCTGATAGTCGTTGTTATTGACAAGGATGGTTTTAACGTATGAATTAAGATGTTTAATAACCCATTATAATATTTTTCTGTAAAACATTTAAGTAAACAGCCTTCAAAGATGGCCGCCAATTCAAAACAAGGGAAGCAACTATTGTTGATGTGCATACATAAACTGCTGGGAAATTATGTTGCGCCAATATTCAAACAAACAATAAATGTGAAAGTAAAGCAACAATAAAAGTATGCTAGAGAACATTCCTCTAGAAATTCACAGTGTATGTTTATTCTTTTTACTGCCGTGGGTTGCATTTAAATCAATTATAGGGCTGGAATTCAAAAAGCAACTTAAGGGAAAATTTAAATATTTTGACTTATATTGACAGTGTAGCAATACCATGTGACTTTTGACTACAGTTACAAGAAGAAATTTGTAAACATTGGAAAATAAAATAGCCATAAGTATTTTATTTCTTCATCGATTTCTATTAAATATACGCCACACTAAGGGGATAATTACTTGCTTTCCATGAAATATAAACCCTTTTTCAGCGGCTGGGCCATTTTGTCCATTACCTTGTAAAACGATGGAACGTGTAGGTTTCACAGGGTAATGGCAAAATCGTTAAAACTGCTGATAAAGATATTATATTTCATGGAGAGCAAATACTTGTCCCCTTAGCGTGGCGTATATTTTATAGCAATCGATGAAGAAATAAAATACTTATGGCTATATTTGTGTTCCAATGTTTACAAATTTCTACTTGTTACTGTAGCCAAAAGCCACGTGGTATTGCTACCCTGATTGAGCAGCTTCTAATGCTTCTAAACTATGTAAAGCTTAATAATCTTTGATTTTCCTGTTAAGCTGATACACTAAAGGAAATTTTAAGATTTTAAGAAAATTCTAAATTTTCCCTCAAGAGGCTTTGTGCCTAGGTGTAAAGTGAATCTTTAACTTATAATAATGCATGTAAGTGTAAGTTCACCAATATGATCTTAATTCATAATGTACAAAAAAACAGCACTTGTAGGGTAATAAACAAACAAACGTAGCACATAGTTACACATAACACCAGCATAATCAATTCAATCATTTAAAATACGTAGATAGCACATTGTATGGAAAATAAATAATGGCAAAATTTGGGGAATTTCTTGTGTATGTGAATTAAAATTCAACAATTTGAGAAAAGGAGAAGCATATTTAGAATTTATCACTTGAACAAAATCAACAGAAACTTAACATGGCAAAAAGAAACCATTATTAATGGCCTTGAATGTCAATGTGAGCATTCCACTTCATAACTTGAAGGTCAAAGTGCAAGTTTCACCAATGACCTTTAAGGTCAATGTGAGTATTCAACCTCGTAACTTGAAGGTCAAAGTGCACATTTCACAAATGACCTTGAAAGTCAATGTGAATATTAAGCTTAGTAACATCAAGGTCAATATTTCATCAACTAACTTAAAAGTGAAGCTTAACACTAATGCAATGAATGATCATCGTAATATGTCAATGTTATGACATCATCATGATTTCACCTTCTTTTCATAACAATACAAAAACATGGGTAGCACTTTTTAACATAGCCGAACATCACCAAACAACTGAGGTGAAATCATTAGTTTCATGTTGCTAGGCAACGATTCAATAAACATTTTAAATGAATTTGTAAATGTCTTATTTATTTCAACTAGTATCCATAACGACAGTGTCGGATGACGTTGCCATGGCATCTTTCTGTATATTCTCAAACATTTGCATAAGATCTGTGTTTGATTTTATCTGTGCTAGGAAATCTATCATTTGTGGACTTTTTTCTGAAATGGAATAAAAACATAAATATATGGGACTGCATAGAACTGGACAAATAGTGAATGCATTTTCAGTACATGTCCCCATTTTCAAGGACTAAAAATGTGGTTTGTAAGGATAAAAGCATCTTAAATCTGATGAAATAATTATAGAAGCTTGAGTAATCAGATGCTCAATGTTACTGTGGCCATTTCCACTTGTAACTGTTCAGAAAAAAGATGATTCCATAAGGTGGTGTGTTGATTCTAGTTGACCTTCTGCCATTCTTTCTTCGTCTTATATCTGTTTTCTATTAGCAGCAAACTTACACTAGGCCAATTTACTGAGGATTTTTTTTCAAACTTCAAGTAGTTTTCAATGTCTATTTGGCAGTTTCAATTCAAGTATAGCACGGAGAATTTGACACAATCCTGGCGTTTATGCATGAATATATTACGAAGTTCTTGCATTGAATATATAAATATTATTACACCTCGAGCGTCTCGGGGAGTATCACCGAGACTCCCCGCTTATGAAAACATACAACCGGGGTTATAAATATAGATAATAAATCAGCTGTGAAATTATGCAAATAGAAGGTCGAGAGACGTGTCAAATTCTCTGGACTATACTAGGCATCAAATTTAAGTACTTTTAAAGGCCTGTGCGAACCTTGTATATCGAGGGGTTAGAGCCAAATCCTGCTATGTGCTATTTCCTTATGTTTTCAGCAGAGCAGTTTTTAATAACCATTTGTTAAGATGTGGTTATTGTTAAAGTTAAACTATTAAATTATGTAGACAGTTGAATACTTTAAACCCTAATATGAAATATTTGTGAACATTGTAAGGAATAATGTGATTTAAATGCCAAAATATTTTTGGGTTTTCAAACCCTCACTCAATGATACAATTTGACATTTGCCAGATCCAAATGTAATACGATATATATATGTGGCAAGCAGCTGATGATAAAATAATGGGAAACCTGTCCACACTATACCACGCTTATTTACACTAGACCGGTAGGCAAATCCACTTTCCTCCTGATACCAAAACATTTAAAATGTCAAACCATATTATTGTCATATATATGTATATGGAGTTTACGATAAACGTCCATGTGATGAAAATTTTAGAAACTTTGTATCATATTCAGTGATGAAATCCTCTGGTATCATATAAATTGATGTTTGTGGACTAACAAAAAACATCAAGAAAATATTATATGGTTCATGGTCTGATTAAGCTTAAATGTCAGTGTAAATCAGAATATCATTCAATGCTCAAATTGCTTCCGTAACAGATGTAGCATTTTGGCATATAAAATGTAAAGGAAATGTGACTTGAAAACATAAAAATTATGCAATTGCGATTGTAAATACACGTATATAGGATAATGACCAATACGGTTATGTACTATAATTGCAGTTCACCATGGCCACAAGCTACGAAACCTTTAAAATCAATTACGAAAGTCAGTGTTCACTGTGATATCCATCACTGTATTCATATACAATTAGAATTACATGCCGTAATTAATAGTTTTTAATGATTTTATAAATGTCATGTCGTGATTAATACATTTTTTCATAAATTTATAAATTCATTAAAAACTTTAATATTTACGGCTTGTAAATTAAAATTTAAAATGTGTTGGTATGTTTGAATTACAAGCAGGTATGAACATTTAAAATATTAACTGGGTAATAAAATACAGAATATGTTTAAAATGAAAATATGTTTTAGGATTGACACAGCAACTTAGATATGTACTACAGAAATTGAAAACTTCAATACCTTTGAAATGTATGATTTATCTTTTTTGCTTTCGACAGACAGTTGTTGTGCTGTTTTATCTCTGCCTAATTGGCAAATGACCTCAAGGAGAAGAGATAGGTTGATGCTTGCGTGATACAAGGAATTCAGACGGGATATCCTAGTCCAGTCATTCTGACTAGACTTCCTGTGTCCAGACAGAGATTCAAACCTTGAAATTTCAGATTAGTAGTTGAGCGAGCTAAGCACTCGACCACCGTTCCACTATGATATATAATATATATCACTTGCAACAACTGGACCACGTGTCATTCCATGTGGTATTTTTTATTGAGATAATACATAAAGCTATAACAATCTTTTGCATATACAGTAGTGTTGGAAGATATTTCATAAGAGATGTATATTTTCCTGATACACGTATTTGTCTAAGAGTATAAATGAATCAACTTCCAGTTATCGCAATAAGTCATACACGTTGAATTGTATAGTCTACCAATGAATCACACAGTGACGGGAAATCACAAGTGCTTTTACTCACAATAAGGCACATACTTTGCATTGTATAATATCCCAATAAGTCATACAGTGATTAGGTTTGAACGCTGTGATTGAGGTCATTTCTGTTCTACCTTAGAAACGTTAATTAATAACGCTTGACCACTACTTGATGCCAAGTTAATGCATACTAGCACCCATCTTAAGTTTGCTTACGTAGTGGCTAAACAGTATTTTAACTGAATGTCTTATACAAATTCAAGTGTTTAAAAGTTTTTTTTCTGTTTTTCATGTATTACAATTCTTACTTTATACACCTTTATAATCAAACATTACACAGCTATGTTAATATCCATCTCGACGAATGAAAATCATTAATTGATTCGTAATAAATAGTTTATTCGTTTAAATAATACATGCACCGTTCCAAAAAATAATTCATATTAGCTGTTACAAAATTAACAAATTCAAGCACATACACGTTTACTAAGTAAGTTATACTTACTGTTATAATTAAGAATTAGCTAGTTTTATGTTCTTTATTTAAGATTATTAGAAGAGCTTCTCATTTACAAAAAGATTAAATAAATGAAAGCAATTTAATGTGTTTCTAAACGCACAACATTTAAATTCATAAGGAATACTAGTAGTCAAAATAATTTTCGCCAAAACTACATTTTTCTCTCTGTATAAGGTATTCCTGTTTCAATCACACATAGCTAAATGTATACAATCCATTTTAGTCACACTTTGACATCTTATTCGAGTGAAGCTGCTATTATTATACAACAATATAAACAACAACTGTGGTTTGACATTTAACTTACAGCGATGAAATTGTATGTACTACAGACCAGCGCCCGGTGCCTTGTTGTTGACTTATATAAATTGACAAATCAAGGCTGATGTCATTTAACCAAAATGTCATTGTTTTATATGGAACAGTTGAGCGGGACAAATATTATATTAAGACACACAAATGTTATTGGTAGAGATTGATATAAAGATTTGATTCATTCTAACAGATGTTAATGTTACATCTACGAAAATATTAAGAGGCCATTGATTTAAAACTGGTTTTGCCTCCAGTAAGTTCTGTAGATACACGATAGCTCAAAATGACTATTATCAATATTTAATTAATTAAGTTCGATATTTTGAAATAATTTTGAGAATAAATAACAATGGTGATACGGAACTCATTTAACTAAAAAAGTCAATTTGGCCAAGTTTATCAGATAGAAGGTTTTGGCTATAACCCCTCGATATGTGGGAGGCATAATTAAGTGACGTGTCTCAAAACAGATTCTCATAGTTGATATTATGACTATGACAAACATAATGTTTTTATTTACCTGCGTCTGGAACAGCCAACAACGCTGCGATAGCTCTCATTGCTGATCGTTTTAATTCATCTTGTTTTTCAAACTCTTGTTTAACGGAATTAGCTTTAACTTTTGTCGTACAGGTAGCTCTTAATGGTTCCACAAGCCGGTCAAGTCCTGAAATATTTTTTATCAAAATATACACCCAGGTCTGGTAATATACATTCTCAGGCCTGAACCAGTCTCAAATCCTGACTCATTTTTTGAATATAAACAAAGAAGGAAATGCAGGATTCAAAACCCTGAAATCATGTATATACCTGAAAAGTGCCATATATTCAGATGCTCAATAACAGAGATATTTCAATTTGCTTATTTTTAAAGTGCTAAAGAGCCATTTTTTACTCATCTCCGAAGTCATTTTCATTAGACAAGTTTTCAATAATCTATCTCATTGCAGACAAGTTTTTAATAATCTATCTCATTGCAGACAAGTTTTCAATAATCTATCTCATTGTTCAGAATATGCAGAAAATAGATAATTTCATTTGGCAACAACCTCTCAACAACTGCTAATATTTGCAGCTCCCAAAGGCTTTTTCTGTAGTTTGACGTATGACATATATTTAAGTAAAAGTGATAAGTTTATGCCTTAAGATGCTAAAGTGTGAATAACAGCCCTGATACAAATTATAACTTACTTTGTAGAACTGCACTTGGACATAAGTGTGATAATCTGACAAGCATTAAATAAGTCAACATCTTGATATCATAGTGATCCTTTAATCCATCTTCCACGTGATTCAGGAACTCGAAGATATCAATTCTGTCTAGACACGAGTCCAACAATGTGTACATACACTCAAACGCAGCCTGAAATAAAGAATTTTTTTTAAAATATTGTTTCTCAAGTCCCACTGGTCAACAGAATACCAGTCATATGGATACCATGAAAATCTGACCACTTAAGTACAAATGCACCTTTCTAAGATAACATCATAATTTTTTTTTACTGTTTTAATGATACTGTTACCAATGGGTCAAACTAGAAGGGTTTTTGTCATAAAATGTATGTCTACCATAAAGGGCCATTACTCTGGCAATAATGACTTGGCCTTTAATTCCTAATTGCCCAACTAGGCTGGGTGCTAAGTTTCATTAAAATCCAAACAATGGTTAAGGAGAACTAGCGTGGACAAACTTCATGGAATCCATCCATCCCAACAGACGAGACGTCCGGAACAAAACAAGAGCCGTCAGTGACGGGTGATGCTCCCCGTGGGCTGTTTGTCACAGAAAAAATACTCCAGAAATATGCAAAAGAGAGTTATGGTTCTTTGGCACTGCACTAAAACTTAATGAGATTTATTCAACTATGAAGTTTCAAATTGATATCTCTAATACTGTACGAGTTATGACCTGGACAAGAATTAAGTATGAAAAATTACAAAGGGCCATAACTTCAAAAATATGCTATGAAGAGTAATGGTTCTTAGACACTGCACTTCCCCACAATGAGATATATTAACCTATGAGTTTCAAATTGATATCTCTAATACTGTTTGAGTTATGGCATAGACAGGAATTAAGTATGAACAATTACAAAGGAGAATAACTCCAAAAATAGGTTATGTAGAGTTGTAGTTCTTGAGCACTGCACTTCTACTCATTGAGATCTATTCACCTATGAAGTTTCATGATGATATCTCAAATACTGTTTGAGTAATGGCCCAGACATGAATTAAGTATGAAAAATTACAAAGGGGAATAACTCCAAAAATATGCAATGAAGAGTCATGGTTCTTGTTCACTGCACTGCCCTTCAATGAGATATATTCACCTGTGAAGTTTCAAATTGATATCTCAAATAATATTTGAGTTACGGCCCGGACAAGAATCAAGTATGAAAAATAACCAAGGGCAATAACTCCAAAAATGGGTTATGTAGAGTTGTGGTTCTTGAGCACTGCACTTCTACTCATTGAGATCTATCCACCTATGAAGTTTCATGATGATACCTCACATACTTTTTGAGTTAGGCTCCGGACAAAAAGATCAGTCGGAACGACGGAGTGACAAAGCGGCAACTATATGTTCCCCCGAATTTTCGGGGAGCATAAAAAGACATCTACCCCTCACCACCCCACATACAGAATAAGGGTTTCTCAGGTTTCTGACATAAAGTCAATGATTTGTCGTCAACACATTAGGATAACTTCTATTTTCATTGTATATTCACCTTTCTAATGTCTAATCCATCATCTAATGTGTGCTTGAATGGACCCATCTCTACTTCTCGAATCAATTCTTTCTACAAACATAAAATATTGGCAAGTTAACATTTAGTAAGCAACAACATCCAAAACATCATGTCAAGGGCTTAGTGCAAAACAGTCATAACTACTAAAATCATATGTAGTTACAACTGTTTTACACTGAGCATGTCACCTATTCTGCTTTTAATTTAACCCAGACACTTTCCAACAATTGCCAGCAACTACCCTCTTTGGCTGAGTGCCATGGAGCAAGGTAGCTATACCAGGCCCCAATCTCCCGAAGCATCTCAAGTAAATATCTCAACTCAAATTGAGATTTTGCTGAATTCAGAGTCGGAATTAGAGATAAATGTGAAGCTCTAGCTTCTGTAATAAACTCGGAATAACATTTCTGCTGTAGTCATGATAATTTTGAGTCCAACCTCTCATGGAAATTAACATATAGACACATGACTATATTTGAGATGAGATCTTGCTCAGATTGAGATGCTTCGGGAGATCGGGGCCAGGACTATTTTGACCAACTTTGGTATATCATTGCCTGGGATTGAACCTGCCATTCTCTTGGTGGCACTCGTAACTCACAATAAAAGCTCCGCGAGTCGCATGTGTCGCCTGACGACATGCACATTTGTCATGGAAAACTATCCACTATTTGGCTACATATCGACTCACAAGAGTTTTCTAGTCATCTGAACTAAAAACGACAAAGTGATGCTCTGGACAAAAAAATGTCACAGCAAGAAACATGCATACCTATCTTGGAGTCATTAATACTTATGGTGACAAAGTTATGCCACAGACAAGAAATGCTCTAATAAAATCAATCAAAGGGACAAAAATAAAAAATGGCACAAGGTAGAGTTACGATTCTTGTGTACTGCACTTGGACTTTTGGTAAGAAACATGCATACCAAATTTCAAGTCATTCAACCTCTTGGTGACAAAGTTATCCGCCGGACAAGAAATGCTCAAATTAAATCAATCTAAGGGAAATAATTCAACAAGAGGGCCCAAAGGGCCCTAGGTCGCTCACCTGTCGTACTAGTGCATGCACACCCCTATGGTGACCCTACACATTTTCTGAATAAAATTTAAGGAAATTCAGCCTCTATTGCAATTTTTTAATGATTTGACCATGTGACCTTGTTTTTGACCCCAGATGACCCAAAATCGAATTTGGCCTAGATTTTGTTGACATGATCATTGTGACAAAGTATCATAAAGATTAATTGAAATTGTAACTTCTGGTGACTACACAAGGTTTTTCTATGATTTGACCTATAATTTAAACAAAATATTTTGGGCCATATAACTGTACAAATACATGCCATGAAGACAAAACAATACCTAAATACTTAAAAAAATAAAAATTATGGTTCCAGTTGGGTTTGAACCCACGACCCTCAGGAAAATGTCTACGCTCCCTACAGCGCTTTGATTTCCTCTTAACCATTACAATTCACACCCTGCTTTAAATACCAGAATATTTTGATATTTGACCTTTACAAAACTGCTGTGAACCCTGATACACAATTTCATTGGTCAATGAAAGTTTACTTGTATGTATACAGAGAGAGTTAAGCAGAGAGTTTAGTGACCATGAAGACTACATGTTGAAAGGTTTAAATGAGTACACACACGGTCTGAGGTTTAAATATTTCATGGTTCTACACACTGGTCATTATTAATTTGTTACAATCAGTATGATAAACTGATAGTGCGAGAGTATTAATATATAATACAAGTCATTCTTTTAACACACACTCGTTTTATATACAATGTATGGCTCCAGTGGGGTTTGAACCCACGACCCTCAGGAAAATATCAATTGACATTGTGATTTTTGTAATTGACACTGTGACTTTGTTTTTGACCCCAGATGACCCAAAATCGAACTTGACCTAGATTTTGTGGACATGATCATTGTGACAAAGTTTCATAAAGATTAAGTTGAAATTGTAACCTCTGGTGACTACACAAGGTTTTTCTATAATTTGACCTAGTGAGCTAGTTTTTGACCTCAGATGACCCAATATTGAACTTGACCTAGATTTTGTTGAGATGATCATTGTGACCAAGTTTCATAAAGATAAGGCCAAAATTGTGACCTCTAGAGAGGACACAACCCAATTGTTGACGGACGGACAGACGGATGGACGGACGACGGACGAAGTGTGATCACAAAAGCTCACTCTGTCACTTTGTGACAGGTGAGCTAAAAACGATGCAAAGCAGAGTTATGGTTCTTGCACACTGCACTTCGGCTGCATTTCGGCTTATTGCAAGAAACATGCATACCAAATCTTGAGTCATTTGAACTTAAGGTGACAAAGTTATGCTCCGGACAAGAAATGCTCTAATAAAATCAATCAAAGGGAAATAATTCAAAAACTATGACAGGTAGAGTTATGGTTCTTGCGCACTGCATTTCAGCTTATTGTAAAAAACATGCATACCAAATCTTGAGTCATTTGAACTTAAGGTGACAAAGTTATGCTCCGGACAAGAAATGCTCTAATAAAATCAATCAAAGGGAAATAATTCAAAAACTATGACAGGTAGAGTTATGGTTCTTGCGCACTGCACTTCGGCTAATTGTAAGAAACATGCATACCAAATCTTGAGTCATTTGAACTTAAGGTGACAAACTTATGCTCCGGACAAGAAATGCTCTAATAAAATCAATCAAAGGGAAATAATTCAAAAACTATGACAGGTAGAGTTATTGTTCTTGGGCACTGCACTTCGGCTTATTGTAAGAAACATGCATACCAAATCTTGAGTCATTTGAACTTAAGGTGACAAAGTTATGCTCCAGACAAGCAATTTGTGACGCCGCAGCCACCACCAAAGTAACACCTATATGTTGCCTTTTCAGGCGACACAAAAATCATTAAGAATTGTAAGCAATAAAGAAGTCCCCTAACGGTTTTAAGCCATTTCAATGTTTCTGTTGCCATAGCGACCTCAATTGTGGTCGGAATCAAAATGTTTTTTAACATGCATTATCCCCTTATTGCCCCCTATCCACATCCCAAGTTTCATAAACCTAGCTTGGAAACTGTTCGAGTTATGTCAGGATCCAGATTTTTTGATGGACTGACTGACGGCAAACCTATAGTCCCTTCCGGTCAAAAACCGGTAGGGGACTAATTACACATATATTTTTAAATATCTTCACAATGAGAAGGGTTCACTAGGGGGCTGTTTTTTAGGATCATTTTGATAATTTTAAATTGTAATTATCCATTTTACAGCACAAGTTCAGTCAAATTCCTGAGGGTCATTTCAAAGATGAAATTCTCCTTGAAGTCTGAGGTCATTAACAAATCTGGGGAAAAAACACAATAACGCATTGTAACAACGGTCCAAGTCAATCACAAACAAACAATAAAGAAATGTCAAATGTAGTTCCTGTATTGAGAATGTTAGATGAAGAAGCTTTGAAACTTACCCTAACTTTGGTTTCATTGTATAGATGGGGTAATACCGTCTCCAACAAATCACGTATCAGAGCAGGTTTGTTATGGGCGGCAGAATTAAACGTCACCAAGGCAACACGACGTACATTTAAGTCAGGATCTTGTAAACTCTGTAGAAATTCTCCGATACAGTTTCTCAACAGTTGGTCTATACCTTGTGGCTAAAATATAAACATTTAGCATTTAAAGGGGCATGCCCAGACACTGGAGTGTCTTGGTTTACATACAATAAAATTGCGTTTATCACTTGTAAAACCAACTATTACTGAAAAGTCATGGAGAATTTGACTAAAACATTTACTCTATTATGCGTGCTTCGATATTTTGTATATCAATTTGAATAAAAGGCTGTCAGCCTTTACGACAACGATATTTAGTTATTCTTGAAATATATTTTTTTAAAAACAAGCGGGATATTTCGTAACTTTTTTACAGAGTTTTCATTATTTGACTTAGGTTTTAAAATGATACCAATTTGATTGCTATTCCAAACACTTCAGTTCCGGGGCATGCCCCTTTAACAATTCTATAGAATAAACATACAAAAAATCTCAAAATTTGAACACTGAATGAGTTGACTATTTTAGTTGAATATAAATGCTGCAATCATTTATATATATCTGTTTTGATACTTTTTCTATTTATTCGCAACAATCTCATTCTAGGCAAATTAACCAAATAATTATCTTTTTTTTTCAAAATTCAAGTACTTTTCTAGGGATTTTCTGCAGTTTCAAATTCATGTACTTTTCAAGACCTGTGCCAAAAGTAGTTTTTTTCTTAAGTTTATACACTCAGCGTCAATGAAAAGTTAGCACCCTATTGACTCTTATATTTTAAAATTCACATTACACTGTGTTAAAAGCTAATATGTTTTGACCATACTGTGTCGTCACAGCTATCCTAATTAACAATATTCAAATGCACAAACTATAAAACTTTTGTACTGAAAGGTCATATTGTATACAAAATACAGAGGTATATATAAGTGGTAATGTTTCAGTGACGCCCAGTATAAATAAAAAACATTTAACATTTTGATCTCGAGAAATTTCAGATTTTATGATTATTGTTTACCTGATCAGAAATAGTGAATTTGATGGCCGTTACAACTGTACTTCTTGTTAACACAGACTGAGAACTTAGAGATTTTTTCAAACTTGATAACAATGACTGCGGATCCATAAGCGTAAGTTTTCCGAGACATTCTGACACGACGTTTCTTGTACCCTCCTCCGGACACTCACAGTGAGTGAACAACATATTCCTGAAAATATCATATTTCAAATCATTCCCATGAAAGACACAGGTACCTTTTCCAATAAGTGTATCAATAAGCCTGTCTATTCAGACCAATGAGTAAAGATTTTACTTGAAGGTGAGTAAATTCTGACCAATGAATAATGATTTTACTTGAAGGAGAGTAAATTCTGACCAATGACTAATGATTTAACTTGAAGGTGAGTAAATTCTGACCAATGACTAATGATTTTACTTGAAGGTGAGTAAATTCTGACCAATGACTAATGATTTAACTTGAAGGTGAGTAAATTCTGACCAATGAATAATGATTTTACTTGAAGGTGAGTAAATTCTGACCAATGAATAATGATTTAACTTGAAGGTGAGTAAATTCTGACCAATGAATTATGATTTTACTTGAAGGTGTGTCTATTCAGACCAATGAGTAAAGATTTTACTTGAAGGTGAGTAAATTCTGACCAATGAATTATGATTTTACTTGAACGTGTGTCTATTCAGACCAATGAGTAAAGATTTTACTTGAAGGTGAGTAAATTCTGACCAATGAATAATGATTTTACTTGAAGGCGTGTCAGTTCTGACCAATGAATAATGATTTTACTTGAAGGTGTGCCAAATCAGACCTATATAACAATTTACTTGTAGGTGTGTCAATTCTGACCAGTGAAAAATGACTTTACTCAACACCAATTCAGACCAATAATTTTTTATTTAACTTGGAGGCGTGTAAGTTCTGACCAATGAATAATGATTTTACTTGAAGGCGTGTCAGTTCTGACCAATGAATAATGATTTTACTTGAAGGCATGTCAGTTCTGACCAATCATTATTGTTTTAACTTGGAGGCGTGTCAGTTCTGACTAAAGAGATTGATCGTAACTTACCATATTGTCTGTACATATGGTTTGAGGTTATTCACACCGGCTGTTGTAGCAGACGTACATGTGATAATCTACAACAATAAATACAGTAATCATATAAGACAAGGTTACCAATACATAACTAGGTTACCATTACATAACTAGGTTACCACTACATAACTAGGTTACCAATACATAACTAGGTTACCAATACATATCTAGGTTACCAATACGTAACTAGGTTACCAATACATAACTAGGTTACCACTACATAACTAGGTTACCAATACATAACTAGGTTACCAATACATATCTAGGTTACCACTACATAACTAGGTTACCTGTACGTAACTAGGTTACCACTACATAACTAGGTTACCAATACGTAACTAGGTTACCAATACATAACTAGGTTACCAATACATAACTAGGTTACCAATACATATCTAGGTTACCACTACATAACTAGGTTACCACTACATAACTAGGTTACCACTACATAACTAGGTTACCACTACATAACTAGGTTACCGATACATAACTAGGTTACCAATACATAACTAGGTTACCAATACATAACTAGGTTACCACTACATAACTAGGTTACCAATACATATCTAGGTTACCAATACGTATCTAGGTTACCAATACGTAACTAGGTTACCAATACATAACTAGGTTACCAATACATAACTAGGTTACCAATACATAACTAGGTTACCACTACATAACTAGGTTACCAATACATATTTAGGTTACCATTACGTATCTAGGTTACCAATACGTAACTAGGTTACCAATACATAACTAGGTTACCAATACATAACTAGGTTACCAATACATAACTAGGTTACCAATACATTCAAACTAGATTTAGACTAAGAATGCATTTTATCACAAAAACGCATGTTTTCCACAAAGGGCTATAACTCCAGTAATAATAGTCTGACCTAAAAATCCATCAAATATGCAATCTGATTGGGTTTCAGTCTTTTAAAGGGACTGCCTCACGTATTGGTGTATTGCAAAAATAAAATTGTCAAATATTCATGTAAATTTGGTATAGTTTCCTGTATATGCCATAAACAACCACAATGACATAAAAAATAACTTGGGAAACATCAGCATTTTGTAGTAATTTAGCATTTTTACACCCAAAATCCCTATAGAATTTAGCACTACTATCACTTAAATTGCCTGAAAATTGTTTCCATTCGATGAAAACGAATTGCGAAACGAATTGAATATGTCACAGATGTTTCGGCTTTAGTTTGTTGAAGTTACAGTTTGATCATGTGTGAATTACATAATTTACAGAACATTTTTGAAGGAAAGTCTGCCATGTTTTCAAACAGAAAAATGCTTTGTGCCAAATATCAAGAGTGATTTAAATTGCTTATATGCCATAAATCTTTCATAAAGCAACCACCAGTGACTTTCTATTATATAAATACTAGGTTAGGTACGAAAATTATGTTATACAAAAATTTTAGCCCGATCTGTGAGGCAGCACCTTTAAGAATCAATCTAATACACAATTTGTTGGCAGGACCAATTTCTGTGAAAAAGCTGTGAATTTTCAGTAATTTTGGAGTTGCGTTTTTTGTACACGCCATGCATATATTCATAATACTTTCATACAGTTACTTTTCACATAAACTCGATCATTTGGCACAACAAGGTTGTATTTGACTATATACTATATAGAGAGACGAACTGGAGTTAAATATAGACAATAAATCAACTGGTCAATTTTTCTGATGAAGTTTACGAGGATCAGGTTCCACTGAGCATTTTTTGCCTCGGTGATGTACTCCCGATTTAAATTAATAAGCATTCAGGAAATCGGGAAGAGGCCGTGGTCTAGGGAAAGCTTCGGGAAGTCATGAGACAGTTTGTGATATAGGTAGGAACTGTGATGAATCAGGTGGTATCGGGATAACATCACCGATGTAGAATTCTTCAGTGGGACCTAGGCTTTAATATGTTCACACTACACTCTGTGATATTTACCTCTTTAAGGGAGTGTAACAATAAATACTGACGTCGTGGTTGACTTTCAATCTCTTGTAATACAAATGGTAGAAATTTGTTCAAATTGCCAACACTGACGTTACCTGAAATTGTAACAAAACCATGAATTAGTGATAAACTGAATTAATGACACATTGAATTCTATACATGCCAAGTAAGTGACTGACACACTCAATTTGTGACACATTAAGTTGTTCAGACGATTTAGTTTGCGCTTTGTGATTACAAAAAAAATAGCTTAATGAATTTTTTTGGAATAAGTTGTTTTTTTCTTTCTGAAATTTGATAATTTTTTAACATTTAATCTCACAAACAACTTCAAATATTTACCAATCTTTTGGATTATTGTCAAAATACTAATATATAGTACATCTCATACATATCTGTGCAACTCTGCTTATAAAAAACAAACACTGGAATTATATCATAGACAAGATGTAGGTCTGAAGACCAGGTTAGTTTGTTTGCACGTTAAATTGCAAGGTTTCATGTTGCTGTGGTAACATCGTGTACTCACCTAAAGCATACGAAGCAGCAGCCTTCACTTCCTCATTCTGTGACGAGAAAGCGTCTAAAATCACAGTCTGTATCTCTCCTTGGTTACTTAAATCTCTGAAATAAACACAGTACGGTCGTCATGGCAAATCTTGAAATAAACACAGTACGGTCGTCATAGCAAATCTTGAAATAAACACAGTACGGTCGTCATGGCAAATCTTGAACTAAACACAGTACAGTTGTCATGGCAAATCTTGAAATAAACACAGTATGGTCGCCATGGCAAATCTTGAACTAAACACAGTATGGTTGTCATGGCAAATCTTGAAATAAACACAGTATGGTCGCCATGGCAAATCTTGAAATAAACACAGGCCATTATAGCAAATCAAGGAATAAACATGAATAGAACCAACATTGAAAATCTTGAATAAACACAGTATGGCTGTCATTGCAAACAGTTAATACAGCCTATATAACAGATAAACTATTTTTACAGTTTAATAAAGTAGAATGTAAGTAATGTAATACATACAAATGTTTCCCAACTTCCCCTAGAGCTAACAAGGAAAACAATCGGATAGAATCTGTCGATTTGGAATTCTGAAAAACAATAAAATAATACAAAGTTGTAACCATAGTATGTACATGTATAGAGGCGCAGATTTCGTGATTAATTACTATGCATGTGATGATGTGTTAACAGTGACTGATTCACTTGTATGTCATTAAAAAACTAAAATCAACATTTTGGGATAATCTTGGGACAATCTTATTATCTCTTTAAAAAACTTTACAAGATGAGCGAGTAAGAAACAAACATTACATCTTTCAACACATTTTATTCAATATTGAACAAGAAGGGATTTTGACATAAAAATGTATGTCTCCCACAAAGGGTTATAAATCTGGCAATATTCGTCCTACCCAACATTCCTGACAATATGCACAACTAGGCTGTTTTCTACCATTAAAGGGCCATAAATCAAATCTGGCAATAATCGTTCGGGAAAAAAACACCCTGAGATTATGCACAACTAGGCTTGGTACCAAGAGTTCATATGAAGATTGATTAACATCCGAAAAATGGTAAAGGAGATCAAGCACAGACAAACTTTGGGACATCAAACCAGATCAGGCCATGCCAGATATCCAGCACAAAATCAATATCTCTCGTCCACTGTATGTGGAAGACATAATTTACACTCAAGAACATGGGTAAAAATTAGAAATCCTGAAAAAATGTCCATCTACATTATAAGAAAAATAAAGAAAACTGACTATTTTTTAGGAAAATTCCTAAAACCGTTTATATCCCCGAGTAAAGCCTAGGTCCCAGAGGAATTCAACATCAGCAATGTTCTCCAGATTTCTTTCGATATCATCACAATTCCTTCCCATATCACCAACTGTCTCGTGACTTCCCCGTAGCTTCCCCTAGACCACGAGGAACCTGTTCCCGATGTCCTGATAGCGCATTAATTTCATTTGGGAGTACATCGTCGAGGCAAAAAATGCTCAGTGGGACCTAGGCTTAAAGCCCCCATATCACAGGGATGGGAAGAAGATGGGCAACTCACCTTAACATCATTAACAAACTGATTGACAACATTAGACGCTTCGTTAGGTGACATCACAGTTAATGCTGCTACACATTTAGCAATAGAATGAAAAGCCTGAAAGAAATAACAAAGTTTATGCAACATATAGCAATAGAATGAAACGCCTGAAAGAAACGAGATGTTTGTAAAACAAGAATGCCCCCATGGCAGCCCAATAGACAGAAATGGTAAAGGTCACAGTGACCTTGACCTTTAACCTCAAAATCAATAGGGGTCATCTACTGTTGATGACCAGCCTCCATGTCAAGATCCTAGGGCAAACCGTTCTTGAGTTATTAAACGGAAACCATTTGGTCAACCGACAGACAGACCAACCGACATGTGCAGAGCAATATACAATAATAAAGTTTATGCAACATCCTGTCAAGTCAGAAGTTTTAACGAGGGATTAATTTCCCTATACAGTCAGGGATGGATACAATGATCCTGTGGTAAAATATTGCTAATAAGGGATCACAATAATGTTTGTTGATAAATCACTCTATATTACTCTATATTTTGACCTAAAAAGGTCTTCTTCAGATGATCTAGAACACTCAAAATTCTTTACATTATTCTGTTTTATTGGTAACATGAATGCATAACTTTAATTTGCCGGAAATGACGTCATGTCATGGAGATGTATCATAACAAGTAATATAGAACAAGAGATGTTTGTAAAACGTGTATGCCCCACGGCAACCAAATAGTCAGAAATGGTAAAGTTCATAGTAGCCTTGACTTTTGACCTACTTACCTCAAAATAAATGGGGGTCATCTACTGTTGAGGACCAACCTCCATGTAAAGTTTGAGGATCCTAGGGTAAAGCACTCTTGAGTAATTGAACGGAAACCGTTTGGTCTACCAACAGATTGACCGACAGACATGTGCAAAGCAATATACCCCCTCATCAAAGATGGGGGCATAACAATGATATGAAGAGAGAGAGTAGGCCTACCTGTTTATGTATAGAGAAAGCCTGGTTGGGAACAACTGGACCCGGGTTGTATACAGGTTTGATCAACATTTGTAGCAAATCTTTAAATCCAAGTCGAGGTAAACCAACAATGGCTTGAAAGAAATCTAGCATGGCACCGAGTGCCCCGCCCTGTAACAATGGTGATTGTATCAACACCAGAATCTGTGGAAGTATCTCGTTAGGAATGGATGCCATCGATGACTTGTGGATCTTTGAGATTGAGGAAAGAAGGTTCAACGTCAGCTGAAATAGAAGAGGTAAGTAGTCTATCAATATAACAATCTTTGAGAATACAGTTCTATACTTTATACAACAGTAAGAACCCAAGTTCCTGTACCAAAGTACACAATTATGATATGTGAAAATAATGGCAAGACTAATTGCAGGGTTTGTGTTATAGGAACAAGCAACACTTATAAAATGGGTAAGCGAAAAATCCATCCCCCTGCTGGTAGCCAATTGATCATTTATGCTCTCAGAGTCACATTGACCTTAATCAGGATGGACATACGTACTGGTAGGTGACGCCAATTTTGGCTAAGAACGCAAATAAATAACCACAAAATATATCCAAGCAACTTAATATTTTAATGCAAAAGGTCACAGTTTTTGCACAAAACTGACTTACTGTCTGGATATGTGGTATGTACTGGACTCCATAATGTTAAGGATGCTGTGCAAGTCACTGTGACTTTTTTATGCTTTAGCCCACTTTTAGAAGCTTATATATTAAGGTCACTGTGACCATAATGATTGTTGGAGAGCCGACAACATGGATGAAATTTAAGTGCTCGATCTGATTTTAATTAAGATAACTGTTAACAATACTAATTTTCAAACATAAATAACCAAATCATTGAATTCCATTATTTCGATGACCGGGCAGAGCTAGCAATGTGTACACCATTCTTCTCGAGCGTTTTCTTCTGTTTCGTGCCTAGCTATTTCTGTTGAATGCTAACTTTTTTGTTGGTTTTGGCCTTACCTGTGAAACATGGAGATCATTCTCGCTGATTAATGGAGGCATTTCTTTCATCATGTCATTGATCATACTGGCTGTTAAAGCTGAACCTGAAACAACACAAACGTACAGTGAAATCTGTTATAGACAACATGTGAACAACCAAATGTTTAAACCAGTCCATATCATCATTTAGGGGAACTTTGCTTGTGCCTTTTGTGACGCAATTTCATACAGGGCTTCTTTTCCTTATATAGTAGGGGCCATAATGCACCCCTTCCCTATGAACAATATATTGAAGTTCATACGGTTTTCCAAGGAAAGTCAACCCCCTTCAATATCAATTCCCCGTACAGTCAGATCTCGATACAACGACGCTGTTTGTTTTGAAGAAAAATGTCGTTATAACGAATATGTCGGTAAACTGAATTGATACAAAGAGCATTTTAATACTTTTGTCCCCAAATTTGATGTCAGTATAATGAATTTGTCAGTATATCGGATGTCGTTATAACGAGATCTGACTGTACTTACAAAATTTGTTCAGACTTATTAAGAGTCTAAGGCCAAATCCTCCAAGTTAGAATAAAACCTTGTCATAAACAGAAGGATTCACCTAACCAGTGCCAATTAACAATTCAACAAGAAGCCTGCCACATGCTGATGAAAATTGACATTGTTATCAAACTTTTCTTTGAAGGGTATGGCCAGCCACAACCAAGATTCACATCTGGATCACTCAGGTGCTAGTCTAGTGCACTAACCACAGAACGATGGCTTCAATTATGGGAAAATCTGTGGAAGTCCTCATTTAAGTTCAAGCAACCCTCTGTGACCTGTCCAGCAGAGCTACAGATAAGCTGCGTATTTGCGTAATTACGCAATTAATTTTCATAAAAACGTAATTATTTTTAAATGAGTGCGTACAAAAACGCAAATAAAATACGAATAACGTAAATTTTTTAAAAACACAGCGTTAAAAACGTAAACAAAAGCCAATGTTTACATATCTACGCAATGTCAGATTCCGTAGACTGGTTGATTATTTCAATTTGGAACGCTTCGTACCGAACCGTGTTGGTAAATCTAGTGCTCTCCATTTCGTTCATTTCGGTAAATAGTCAATATATTATACCAGTCTATGATTGGAAATGTGTAAACCCCGTTCGCCGTGATTCCGGTTTCGTTTTCAATCATGGCTGCTCGCGGCATAAAAATCGGCCACAACCGACACAAATTATGACTTTGTATAGTTTCTTTTTTTCTGGTTCCGATGATGGCAAAGTAATTTGCAAGCAAACAATAGATGAAGTGATTAGTAATTCAACTATACTGCCACAGGCCTGTGTAGAAAGTATTTTAAATGAAATTATCGATGGTTACAAATTGGTATCGTCAAAACCAAAAAACGTGACTATTCTTCTGTAAGCAAATTAAGGATTGGGTGACCAAGTTTCCCTTGTTGCAGGTCTTTTATGGGTGGGTTCCTTCCAATATCGAAGAATATTATGTTTAAAAAATACAATGTTCGTCAATAAAAAATATTACCCAATTGATTTGAACTTATAGGGGGTAAAACATTTTTGGTACCCAATTGTAATGACAAAATACCCAATTACAGAACAAATCAGGGGGTAATTACCCAATTACACAAAAAGCTTATCTGTAGCTCTGTGTCCAGACAACCATTATCATTAAGAATCTGTCAGTTACTTGTAACCATGTTATATTCTGACGTTTTGGAAACATGGCATAAAATGGCATAGCTCAGAGAATGTGACATGATTCCGACCTTTAAACATGAATATTTTACAAGGTTCTTGCGTTGAATATATACATTTTCGCTAGCAAATTGTGCAATATCGGTCCTTAAAGATTTGATTTTACATCTCGAGCGTCTTCATGATACTTCCTGCTTATGAAAACATACCACAAGGATGATGAATATAGACAATAAATCAGCTGTTAAGTTATGCTAATAGAAGGTTGAGAGTCGTGTCAAATTCCACAAACTATACCCTGCAAGCTGACTTATGAAGTATAGGAAAAATAAACCTACCATAATTTCGAACTAACACATCAAGACAAGCCAATGTACTCAGTTTTAATGCTCGCTGGTTTTTCCTCAAGAACGAAGCCAATATTGGTATACCGTCCGTCTGAAACAATCAACAATCTTAAATGTCATAGGTTCAGGTTGATCTAACAAGATTATCTAACACTTATCTATCATATCAGACAAAACATTGTAGATCTAGTCCTAATCCTGACTACTGTAAACCAATTTACTTTCACGAATACTAACTTTCACATTTTGCTGATTGCCGGCATATTTGCGACTACAAATTTTCGCGTTTTTAAGTTTCCTGCAATGTCCATATGAATGTTTTCAGCACTTTCGCGGCGACTTAATTTCGCGAAATTCTACCACTTACGAACTCTGCAAAACTAAATTGAGTAAAATTATTGCTTGGTTTACAGTATATCACAAGTCATCTATATTTTTCCCTGCCAGATTGGCTTATGACCTCTTGACTTTCAGGGGAGAGACAGTCATGTGATTCAAAGGAATCCAGGTGCAATACCCTAGCTCTTTTCTCATAGACTTCTTGGTTCTTTAACATGTCTGGTAAATTGTGGTAATAGAATTAGCTGCGTCATCTTTGAATCAATAAACACTAGACTAACTCTGGGCTTCCAACCAGTTCATCTCTAGAAATGACAAAATGCCTCAGCTGCGCTTCAAACCAGATACCTCTCAATTCATAGTCAAGACCAATACCTACATGACAACCATGCCAGCCCCTATGCTGTAAAATCCAGGAATTTTTAAGCCAACAAAATCACCATCCTATCAAATCATTAACACCTTTATGTCTTACATAATGATTTCAAACTATTTTATAAACAGGTATACATAGAGAACAAATAAATAACTAGAGCTGTCGCCATTCGGCAGACTAATATACCCCCGCCGGCAAAGGGCCATAATTCTGCCAAAATTCATCGCATCGCAAATTCCTTTCTTCATGCACATCTATATATTGAGGTTGTTCATCTGCGAAATCCTACCAAAACTGTAGGAGTTGCGTCCACAAGAATGCTTCTACGGAGAGACGACAAGCTGAATCCAGTATACCCCCCTTACAACTCGTTGTGCGGGTATAATAATGATGACTCTTCTTTCAAATTCACGAAGAAGAGCATGAGCTCAAAAATTTGAAAGAAGAGTCATGTATACATAGTTCACTTACCAATATAGGTCTGAGATCAATCTTTAAGGGAGACCTGTAATATAAAACATGTCAAAAGTTCCCTCTCACTTTTTCAGATTATAGGTACCAGGGCTTTTTTTGTTATATAATAAGTCCCTTCCCCTGGATTTTTTTTAAATCATGCAGTTTTCTCCAAAAATGAAGTGTAGCTTGACAAAATAGTCCCTATGCTACCAAAATACCAGTATTTTTCCACTAGTTCAAGGTAAGCCCCATCCTCAAAGTTCGAAAAAAAGCCCTGGGTACAACTCTTTACATAAAAGTCCATATTTTCCCTGGGTCAAAATTTTACGAATTTGAAATTTAACTTTATAGATTTGTACAGTAAAGTTCCGCTATTAAGACCACCGACCGTTCTGACAAAAAGTGGTCTTAATAGCGAGTCGGTCTTAATAGCGAGTCTGTGTGTATGTACCTTGAAGAAGCTAGCACTGGTTGTTATATACTGGTGAACATTGTCTTTGAAGCTAATATACATATATAATAACAAGAGGGCCCAAAGGGCCCTAGGTCGCTCACCTGTTATAAATAGCAGTACATGTCAAAGCGCAATATCGCACTTAGATTTTGTTGAGAGGATCACTCTGACCAAGTTTCATAAGGATTAGGCTAAAACTGTGACCTCTAGTGACTACACAAAGTTTTTCTATGATTTGACCTTGTGACCTAGTTTTTGAACCCGGATGACCCAATATCGAACTGGACCTAGATTTTGTTGAGATGATCATTGTGACCAAGTTTCATACAGATTAAATTAAAATTGTGACCTCTAGTGACTACACAAGGTTTTACTATGATTTGACCTTGTGACCTAGTTTTTGAACCTGGATGACCCAATATCGAACTTGACCTAGATTTTGTTGAGATGATCATTGTGACCAAGGTTCATAAAGATTAAGTCAAAATTGTGACCTCTAGTGACTACACAAGGTTTTTCTATGATTTGACCGTGTGACCTAGTTTTTGAGCCCGGATGACCCAATATCAAACTTGACCTAGATTTTGTGGTGATGATCATTGTGACCAAGTTTCATAAAGATTAGGTCAAAATTGTGACCTCTAGTGACTACACAAGGTTTTTCTATGATTTGACCTTGTGACCTAGTTTTTGAACCCGGATGACCCAATATCGAACTTGACCTAGATTTTGTTGTGATGATCATTGAGACCAAGTTTCATAAAGATTAGGTCAAAATTGTGACCTCTAGTGACTACACAAGGTTTTTCTATGATTTGACCTTGTGACCTAGTTTTTGACCCCGGATGACCCAATATCGAACTTGACCTAGATTTTGTTGATATGATCATTGTGACCAAGTTTCCAAAAGATTAGGTCAAAATTGTGACCTCTAGTGTCTACACAAGGTTTTTCTATGATTTGACCTTGTGACCTAGTTTTTGACCCCGGATGACCAAATATCGAACTTGACCTAGATTTTGTTGTGATAATCATTGTGACCAAGTTTCATAAAGATTAGGTCAAAATTGTGACCTCTAGTGACTACACAAGGTTTTTCTATGATTTGACCTTGTGACCTAGTTTTTGACCCCAGATGACCCAATATCGAACTTGACCTAGATTTTGTTGAGATGATCATTGTGACCAAGTTTCATAAAGATTAAGTCAAAATTGTGACCTCTAGTGTCTACACAAGCAAATTGTTGACGGACGGACGACGGACGGACGGACAGACGGACGGACGACGGACGAAGAGTGATCACAAAAGCTCACTCTGTCACTTTGTGACAGGTGAGCTAAAAACAAAAACAATGTACAGCATACACATTTAATTAATACAATATAATATATGTATATCAATTAAAACTGCATAATTAGGCAGCAATAATGCTTATATTCTCTGAAGCACAATTTATCCGAATTTTGAAGTTGTCCGAATACTACGCAAGTTACAATAACAGACCGTGATTTGAATCTTTCTTGAGAATAAAATGGTGACTTCTTTGTTATGATTTGACCCAAACTATATTTAAGGAAGATTTATTGATTAATATAAACTACATTAATGCTCTTCGTTATTAACAAAGTTCTGAACGATTTACGTTGGTAACGAAATTCCGTGACGCCGTATCGTACCTGACTTTAAACCGTACCGTAATGGAAGACAATTTATTTTTATCGTCGGCAAATTCAACAAGTTTTCACAACTTTAGTGACATTTAATTGATGCTAATCAGTGTCTTAAATTGGTTAATCTGCTTGTTTGCCAGTCATGCATGCTGCCCCAAGCAATTATCGATTGTTTATACATGTATAATCTAATTGACATTTAATTGGCTGTCATAAATGACTACACAAGTTTCAATACGGCGTCTTCGATCTCAAGCGCCCCGCGACCTTGATCAAGGTGCAAGATGATTTTCAAGCGCCCCAGAGATACGCGTAGGTGTGAATAAAGTTGTTTACACACAATTATACACGACACATAATTGGTCGTATTAGCGAGACCAAACACAGTGGGAATTGACACAATGGGACTGGTTAAATTGGTCGTAATACGGAATAGCGGACCGGTCGCATTAAAGGACCTTAATTCAATTGAATATAGAACAAAATTATTTGGTTCTTTTACAAGAGGGCCCAAAGGGCCCTAGGTCGCTCACCTGTCGAATTTAACCTAGATTTTGTTAAGATGATCATTGTGACCAAGTTTTATACAGATTAGGCAAATATTGTGACCTCTAGTGACTACAAAAGGTTTTTATATTTGACCTAATGACCTAGTTTTTGACCCCAGATAAACCAATATCGGACTTGACCTTGATTGTGTTGAGATGATCATTGTGACCAAGTTTCGTAAAGATCAGGCCAAAACTGTGACCTCTAGTGACTACACAAGGTTTTTCTATTATTTGACCTTGTGACCTAGTTTTTGACCCCAGATGACCCAATATTGAACTTGATCTAGATTTTTTTTAGATGATCATTGTGACCGAGTTTCATAAAGATTAGACCAAAATTGTGACCTCTAGTGACTACGCAAGGTATTTCTATGATTTGACCTTGTGACCTAGTTTTTGACCCCAGATGACCCAATATCAAACTCGACCTAGATTTTGTTGTTATGATCATTGTGACTAAGTTTCGTAAAGATCAGGCCAAAACTGGGACCTCTAGTGACTACACAAGGTTTTTCTATGATTTGATCTTGTGACCTAGTTTTTGACCCCGGATGACCCAATATCAAACTTGACCTAGATTTGTGTGTGTAGATCATTGTGACAAAGTTTCGTAAAGATTATGCTAAAACTGTGACCTCTAGTGACTACACAAGGTTTTTCTATGATTTGACCTTGTGACCTAGTTTTTGACCCCAGATGACCCATTATCGAACTTGACCTAGATTTTATTGCGATGATCATTGTGACCAAGTCTCATAAAGATTAGACCAAAATTGTGACCTCTAGTGACTACACAAGGTTTATCTATGATTTGACCTTGTGACCTAGTTTTTGACCCCGGATGACCCAATATCGAACTTGACCTAGATTTTGTTGAGATGATCATTGTGACCAAGTTTCATAAAGACTAGGTCAAAATTGTGACCTCTAGTGACTACACAAGGTTTTTCTATGATTTGACCTTGTGACCTAGTTTTTGACCCCTGATGACCCAATATCGAACTTGACCTAGATTTTGTTAGGATGATCATTGTGATAAAGTTTCATAAAGATTAAGTCAAAATTGTGACCTCTAGTGACTACACAAGGTTTTTCTATGATTTGACCTAGTGACCTAGTTTTTGACCCCAGATGACCCAATATCGAACTTGGCCTAGATTTTGTTGAGATAATCATTGTGACCAAGTTTCATAAAGATTAGGCTAAAATTGTGACCTCTAGTGTCTACACAAGCCAATTGTTGACGGACGACGGACGGACGGACGGACAGACGGACGACGGACGAAGAGTGATCACAAAAGCTCACTCTGTCACTTTGTGACAGGTGACTAAAAAATCGGTCGTAATAGCGGGACGGTCGCATTATCGGACCGGTCGTTAGGTGGAACTTTACTGTAACAATTGAAGTTTGCGAAATTGTAAAAACTGTATCCTATTGAATACTGATGGTGATAATTTACATGAGGAATAATGGTCACAAGTTGTAGGGCCTCACAAATATAGCAAACATTCATTTCAACCTCACAGAAATTTCTGCCTTTACATGTATAAATCTTCATGTCAGATTTCAATAACAGTTAATAGGATTAAAGCAAGTGAATGTATCATTATAAAGCATTCATGTATAGTTCGCCGGATATAACTCAAGACTCATCATTAACAAACATATGTAATAACAAGACTGCGTTCAATAAACGCTTATGCCCCCTGTGGAAGCCTTGTCCATAAATAAGTCTAAGTCCAAAATTAGGTCAAGGTGAAGGTCAAAATGGGGTCAGGTGATACAGGTGTGTGGAGAGTGTTCATATACAACATCCATGCAAGTTTGGAAGCTTTGTAGCAAGCCATAATGATGCTAGAAGAAACGGTCAATTTGGGTTAACCAGGACGGACGGACGAACGGACAGGTGAATCACTATATGCCTCCCGATCTATCGATACGGGGGCATAAAAACACTGCACGGTCGACTAAACGCTTGTTATCAGTGTAGAGTTTAGCATTCAAAGTGAATAGGCATAAGATTGAATAAAAATTAACGATCATCGAAAATGCATTTTATTTTTTTGTAAACAAAAGCTAGTGGTATCATAGGAGGACAATAACATACACATGTATAACTTCAACGCGATAAATTGCAATACAAAAACAAAATCCGCTATATTTATCGTTTCTGAATATTTAGGAGCATGCAAACTTTATATGTTGTGCCAAATGTTTGAATGCTTTCATAGGCAAATGTTACAGTCCTTGATTTTAATCCATACCAAAAATATAAGCAATTTTGTGTTTGTTTTTGTACAGCAATTTATCGCGTTAGAGTTATACCTAACAAGAGCTGACAGAGAATGTCATGTATACCACGAGATAATTGACATGTAGGAACGTACCCGGCTATCATGGTTAGAGCTTTCACTGCGGTCAATCTGGTTATTTCATTCTTTAATCTTTCCAAGAATATTGGTAAACATTCATTAAGTTCTGCTGATAACACGTCCCCTAAATTTCTGATAATCTGTCCCCTGAAAATAACATCAACAATAATCAGTGAATATACAACTCAAGAGGCTCTCCATCGACTTTTTTTGGGACCGAAATTTGTTTGAACTGATTTTCTGAACTTTTCAAAAACAGCTGAAAACGTCTCAAATTTCAATGGGTTATCTGCCCTTTGATACATGCCAATATTTATATTTCTGGAGTGGCATTCACAAAGCATCTTAAGGGAAAACTTAGAATTTTTTTAAAGTGTATCATTTAAACAAGAAAATCCAAGATTATAAATTTTTTGTATAGTTTAGAAGCATTATGTAAAGAGCTACAATAATCACAAACAAAACATGGGCTATTCTACTTTTCTTGGGAAATGGGTGCAGCTCAATATTTTAACTTAAGTCAAACTATGAAAGTTTTCCCTTCAGATACTTTGTGAATACCATCCCTGCTGTGTAAGTCAGACATTTTTCAGATGCTTTCAATGCAAATACTTTTAGTTTTAGAAATTTACATTAAATTCCTGAAAGTTCTCTATGACAAATTGTTTTTATGACAAAACCTAGTTTCTATTACTTTTCAAATATGTACCAGGCCCTACCTCAACTTTATTATGACTTGAAGCAGGGCCAATTTACCCTGATTTTTCTAGTCAAATGAGCCCTGCCTCCATGTCATTCAAAGAATGGAAAAGGTAAAGATAATGAATACTGTAAACCAATTTACTTTGGCAAATACCTACTTTCGTTTTTTGCTGATCGTCGGCATATTCGCGCCTACAAATTTTCATGTTTTAAGTACATACTACTGTTTAAAGCACTTTCGTGGCAACCACTTGCGCGCAAATAATTTATTGGTTTATGGTACACAACTTACATGCAAGATATGGCTCGTTCTTTAACTTCTTGATCAATATCGGCCGCCTTTAACCTCGTTAGTGTACATTTATATAGTTCTCTTACGTATGGCTTGAAGTCAAAGGATGTCTGTATATCTAGAATGAACAACAAATGTGTGTAAAACATGCATGCCTCATGGCAGTCAAGGTTAAATGACAAGAAATGTTTGTAAAATATGCTTGCCTCAAAGCAGGTTAAAATAAATATGACCTCTGACCTACCTACGGACCTTAAATCAATAGAGGTCATCTACTGATGGGGCCAACCCCCCTATAAAGTCTGTTAAATCTGGTGCAAATTGGACCTGTGGTTAAGGAGGAGAATTTGTTTGAATGAATTGTTGACAGACAGACGCAAGCAATGACTGAGGACAAACAAAAAAGCTATCCAAACAGCTAACCTCGTCATTACATGAGTTAAAAAACACAGAGTAGGATTACCATGTTAGACAAACATCTGTTTACTAGTTTGACAAAATCAGAAAAATGCATTTTCGATGTCTTCGGGTCAATAAATCTAGACAGAGGGGTAGCTTGAAAGTTTTCTATTGACTTCCATATGACAGGGGTCCTACTAAAGCAAAATAACCAATCCTGAAAATGAGTCGCGAGTCTATTGCGGGTACCATTTAGCACACATCCCTACAGCAAAACTCGGTTTCAAACATTGTTTTGTTGTTAAAATTCAGCTTATGGAACTTCAAATGATCATAACTTTGTCAATTCTTCTATTTAAATAATCCTGATTTCCGGAATTGTAGAACCCCTGATATGAGTACCGTGGGGGGAATGAGGCGACTCACGTCTATATTTGGATGTATTACCGTACTCACCTAATGGTCGAATCACTTTCACAAGTTGTTGAGTTACTAGAAGGGCCTCTGATGTTATTTTATAGAACGGATCTCCTACAGCGTGAACGATAGGCTGAAAATACAAGGGTAATAACTGTGTAAATACAAGAGCAATAACTAAATACTTTTTAAACCTATATTTCTACTTTTATCCTTATCTAATACTGCTCTACACTTATGTACTGTTCTTTTACTCTTTTCTTCCTCTTAGCGGTGTGACGCGAGAAATGTCTACGTCCCAGAAAGGGGTTCAACATTAATAGAAGATAGATAGCAGGCCTCAACAAATATTTCTAAAAGCACTCGTCCTGCAATATAGACAAAGAAGAAAACCCCAAAATCTTACTTGTCCTGCTATATAAATAAAGAAGGAAGATATTGTGCAGGACGAGCGGACGAGTGGATTCATTGAGGCCTGGATAGATCTGTATGTGCTTGTGATATGATTTATAATGTATTAAGTTTTGTAAAAAGAATCATTATAAAACAGAAACAATCTATACTACTCAAACTTTGCTAAGGGCCAAGTAATCGATTTTGATGTACGTCTCATGTTAAACGTACAAAACCGATGAAGAAATCGTTGTGCAACTAAAAAAACATAATCTTATCTGCTGCTAAATTTCGAAACTTGATGTCTTCCATTTGATACGCATTGCGAAAAAGATGTAATTTTCCAGGTAACTGATAAGCCCTATTGGCGGGGACCAAATTGGCTAGATTAACATCAAAATTTTTATCCTGTTTTTATTACCATATCGTGTAAGACCCAAAATGCTAAGACAATGACCGCATTCTGTTACTACAGAGTCTTGAATGCAGCAAGAACATTTTAATGGGGTTGGGCTTATCAGCACTAAAACATTAAATTTTGAAGTAATCTTTATTGGTTTACAATATTGCAGATGTAGCATTATGTTTCTGAAAATTCTACCAGTCAATCTTATTCACTTTGCAAAATATTCAAATGGAAACTTTCTTGGCCCTTATCAAATTTTGAGTAGTAAATTATACTTACAGGAACAATCACAGTGATATGTGGATGAAACACAACTGGGCTGTGGTTACTCAGTAAACAATTTAAAAATGCTAAAGTATCAATCTTCATATTGGAGGTGGAATTCTTGTCACTGTAAAATATAAAACTGAGTATTTCATTGGTCAATATTGACACACCTTCTAACACAATGAGCTCTCATTGGTCAATATTGACACACCTTCTGGAATAGTGAGTTCTCATTGGTCAATATTGACACACCTTCTAATATAGTGAGCTCTCATTGGTCAATATTGACACACCTTCTGGCATAATGAGCTCTCATTGGTCAATATTGACACACCTTCTAACATAGTGAGCTCTCATTGATTAATATTGACACACCTTCTACATAGTAAGCTCTCATTGGTCAATATCAACACACCTTCAAGCATATGCTGTATTGAAAATAAATACTGACAATTCAAAGTCTATGTCTGTAATATCACTTTTAAAATTTGTTGGGCATTGAATTTGGTGGAATTTTGTAAAATGCCATTCCGCAGGGTCTTATATTCATCCATTAGAAAACATGGAAGGGGAAATCCACTTACAATATTTGATTGGTTGCTAATGTTGGGGATTACATTTTGTCGGCAAGTTTAGCCATGAAATGAACGAAAATAAAATCTTGAAAAATAATGATTTTACAGAAACCTGATTACAAAATCTTTGTTTTAACTAGCTAACACACCCACTCAACTTACCCTAAAGCATACTGTATTCCAGGAACCAGCATGGGTAGATGGTCAGTGAGGGCACCAGGTAAGACAAGCACAAGTTCTGTCAGCAGACTGAAACATCCTTGTCGTGTTTTAACACTTTTCTCCTTCAACTGTTTATGTACAGCTTTCACAATGTCTGGAATCTGATTCTGTAACATTGACACTGGACTGAAATATAATATGAAATATAATACAAGGCTTCTTATTTCCACATTGGTTCTAATAGGCATTCAATTGGTTGTAACTTCCATGCTTTGAATTTTCCTAGCAAATATTTGATTAAAAAAGTTGATTATATTTAATTATAATTATCCGATGATCGATTATGGATGAATGACATTGAACGGAATCGGCTGACTTCTGCAAGCCAATAATCGATGTTATCTTATAATCGGTACATTACTACTGGACTGCATTGAAAATTAGTCTAGAATAAAATATGACTTCCACTATAAATATAGTCGTTAGTACAGTGTTCCCTCTCGTAACGTCACCTCTCTCAAACGACTCCCTCCTTTAAACGACATTTAAAATTCCTCCCATGCAATTTCAACGTTAATTTCTCTCCGAGAAACGACACCTCCCTTCAACGACAAACGTCACTTAAAAGTCGTACCGACACTAAGAATTAACTCTCCGGACCATTATAGGTTAAGTCAGTTGTTGATTGTTTTCATAAGTATTGATACTGTCTGCCAAAATGTGTGAATATGGTATACTAATTATCATTGAGAAGTTTGTAAATCGCTATTTTTCACACTTGCATTGTGACACGATTAACAAATTGTGGTTTGGTCTAATTGGATAATTACGACGAATTAGATTGTTTTCATTCAATGGTGGTCTGTATAATAACTTTGGTCAGGGTAAGGTGAGAAAACTTGTTACTTCTGATTAAAATAAAGTGACAATCAATGCATCTTTTCTAACAAGAAAAAGGAAAGCGTTTGTTTATTTTAATACAAATGGCGTCACGGTACCGTCTAAAGTCTGTCCGATCCGGACCATCATGTATGTAAATTGGTGTACACGAACATTCTGTTATTTTGTATGTACATATAGTCAGTACTCATTTTCATGGCAAAATCGGCGAAATAATTTACTTTTATAGAATTAATAAGATCATAATCTGGTCAGGAGTTAGCAACCTCAATTCACTGTATTCATCTTTACTAATTATGACACGCTGCTTGTGCACATCATGTACATATTTTGGAGGTTAAATCATGCTATTTATGCAACAGTCTGTTAGAAGTACAATCCCTCTCCACAACGGCTCCCTCTCACAACAAACACTCTTTCTGTCTCCCACAAAAGTCGCTCAAGAGAGGTACCACTGTATTGTTTTATTCTACTCTTGCAGAGTAAAATCTTGCCATCAATGTTTGTCACTGACAGGTTTGATGATTGACTGCTTTTGGAAATGAAAATTGCCAAACATATAAAAGTTTATGTAAATTGCATATAGAATTCCACAAATTTTCTACACAATAATTAAACTGTCCTACCCTCCCTCTTGATCCATTGCGTCCGGATCTGGTGATACTGTGGGTCTGGTCTGTCTTAACAATGTGATGTAAGCGTGGAATATGTCTGCTTTCACGTTCTCTTCACGTTCTAGTTGTACAAAAACAAGAACATTAAATTTGCTGTAAAATCATATATTTCCGCGATGTAAAAACTTCGCAAATTTGATATTGGGAGTTAGTTCGCGGATTTAAACATTCGCGATTTTTAGACTTCAGAGAGAAATAGGTTCTGCATTTTACTGTCTTAATTCATGTTCACAAGCATTAATTTTTCGCGAAATATCGATTTCTCGAATATTGCGAAAATTTATCCTTTGCAAAAATGTCTGACTTTGCAGTATAACGGGAGTCTGGCCAGCATAATTTTGGAAGCTTTTGAAGATGTAACATAAAGTGTATTTTTAAACATAAAAGAGGGCAATTCTTACATGTATGCAGTACAGGGGGAGGGGCATTTCTCAAGGGGGACAAATGTGACAATATTGAAAACTCTGAAATCCACACTAAACAAAGACATTATTATTATGAAAGTATATTAATAAACAAGGGGGGACAACTTTTACATGAAGTACATTATTAACAGCAGGGGAGACAATCCTGTAGAATTGTTGATCTAAGAAGCACAGGGTAGGGAACTCTTACCTTTGAATCTTTGTATTAAAGCAGGGGAGACAATCCTGTAGAAATCTGACAGCATTTCATGTCGGGTAGCGATCACAGCTGAGAGACATTTAGCAGCTGCCCGACGTACTTTCCACGACATATCATCGTCATCGCTATATTCCTCGTCAGATCCCCTATAACATAACACATAAGATTTAAACCCCTACAACGTTACACGTTACATTTAAACCACAAGTTTGACCCCTTAAATTAACAAATCTAACCACTTGAAAATTTTGACCCCTCAAAGAGACAAATTCTAACCTTCTTTTAAATGAAATGTCTTGAAATTGACACAGACTGTCAGATAGAACTCCTATAAGATCAAGGGCAGTAACTCCTACAAGATCAAGGGCAGTAACTCCTACAAGATCAAGGGCAGTCACTCCTACAAGAATCAAGGGCAGTAACTCCTACAAGAATCAAGGGCAGTACCTCCTACAAGATCAAGGGCAACAACTCCTACAAGATCAAGGGCAGTAACTCCTACAATATCAAGGGCAGTAACTGCTACAAGATCAAGGGCAGTAACTCCTACAAGCCACATACTGACAGATAAAACCAAGGGCAGTAACCCCTACAAGAACCAAGGGCAGTAACTCCTACAAGAACCAAGGGCAATAACTCCTACAAGAACCAAGGGCAGTAACCCTACACGATCAAGGGCAGTATTTCCTACAAGATCAAGGACAATAACTCCTACAAGAATCAAGGGCAGTAACTCCTACAATAACCAAGGGCAGTAACTCCTACAAGAACCAAGGACAGTAATTCCTACAAGAATCAAGGGCAGTAACCCCTACAAGAACCAAGGGCAGTAACTCCTACAAGAACTAAGGGCAGTAACTCCTACAAGAACCAAGGGCAGTAACTCCTACAAGAATCAAGGGCAGTAACCCCTTCAAGAACCAAGGACAGTTACTCATACAAGAACCAAGGGCAGTAACTCCTACAAGAATCAAGGGCAGTAACTCCTACAAGAACCAAGGGCAATAACAGGGTTCCCACAAACTTTCCAAAACAAAATTCCCTGACTTTTCCCTGACCACAGAGCAGTTTTCCCTGACTTTTTAGAGCAATCGGGCAACACAGCATCTTTTTGTTCAAGCAAAATATGGCAATAAAATAGAGAAAATGAGGATATATTTGCTTTATATGGAACAAAAAAGTTTAAGGTAGCAGATTTTAAGACTGTTGATTGACATAAAGTTATTATAATGTAAAAAAATATGAGCGAGCATAGCAAGTGAGGATTTTTTTCAGTCTTAGGTATTACTTCATAGGAAATGACGCTTATCGACAGCTTCAATGAAAAATTCCCTGACTTTTCCCTGACTTTTGGTAAATTTCTGGATTTCCCTGACTAATTCCAAAATTCCCTGACTTTTCCCTGACCTTGAAAAAATTATGTTTTTCCCTGACTTTTCCCTGACCGTGGGAACCCTGAATAACTCCTACATGAATCAAGGGCAGTAACTCCTACAAGAACCAAGGGCAGTAACTCCTACATGAACCAAGGGCAGTAACTCCTACATGAATCAAGGGCAGTTACTCCTACAAGAACCAAGGGTATCAACTCCTACAAGAACTAAGGGCAGTAACTCCTACAAGAAACAAGGGCAGTAACTCCTACAAGAACCAAGGGCAGTAACTCCTACAAGAATCAAGGGCAGTAACTCCTACAAGATCAAGGGCAGTAACTCCTACAAGAATCAAGGGCAGTAACGCCTACAACAATCAAGGGCAGTAACTCCTACAAGATCAAGGACAATAACTCCTACAACAATCAAGGGCAGTAACTCCTACAACAATCAAGGACAGTAACTCTTACAACAATCAAGGGTAGTAACTCCTACAACAATCAAGGGCAGTAACTCCTACAACAATCAAGGGCAGTAACTCCTACAACAATCAAGGACAGTAACTCTTACAACAATCAAGGGCAGTAACTCCTACAACAAACAAGGGCAGTAACTCTTACAACAATCAAGGGCAGTAACTCCTACAACAATTAAGGGCAGTAACTCTTACAACAATCAAGGGCAGTAACTCTTACAACAATCAAGGGCAGAAACTTCTACAACAATCAAGGGCAGTAACTCCTACAACAATCAAGGGCAGTAACTCCTACAACAATCAAGGGCAGAAACTTCTACAACAATCAAGGGCAGTAACTCCTACAACAATCAAAGGCTGTAATTCTTACTTACTCTTCCTCCTCATCATCCGCTTCCATCTCCATGTCCTGATCATCATCATCATCGTAGTTATAGTTGGGATCATGACAGATGTATTGTAAACATATCTTTATTATCTACAAATATAATAAACCCATACATAATTAACACAAATCAAAGCACACAATTAACTGCAACTGATCATCTTTTTTAAGTATCAGTGACCTTGACCCTACTAGCCCAACTTCAAGCAAAATTGAGGGACATATAGTCATTTGGTTTAGAATATCAAATTTACTAGGAGTTTTCTACCAATTGTGGCCAGCCTGTCTGTGAAGTGTAATCATTGTAGACACAATTATTCTCAAGTTAAAGATGGAAACAATCAGAGATTAATGCAGATTTTATGTTTTTTTTGATAAAACTGAAAACCTGAGGGCACTGAGCGGTGTATTTAGCCACTGACAGAACTTAGTGATGTTACCAGGATAACTCCTGTGAGTTTTAAGACAGCAGGGGGTTACGGAGGCCTAATGCCGCATCCTGATAAATGAGTTGCATGTCTGTTTCAAGTAACATTAGCCTACACCTAATAGTTCTTTAATACAATTCTGCTTATGTAATTACAAATTACCATTATTGGTATAACTTTGTCTAAACTTTGAATTTTTACATCAAATAACTAATTTTCTTCAGAAAAGTTAATTCTTTCAAATGCAGCTAATTGCGATATTCTCGATTATTCTGGATATTGTAAGACCCCTGTAAAAGAGTTAAACAAGACTTACGTCAGATACAAGACTTACGTCAGATACAAGACTTACGTCAGATACAAGACTTACATCAGATACAAGACTTACGTCAGATACAAGACTTACGTCAGATACAAGACTTACGTCAGATACAAATGGTGAGATTTCTTTAGGACATCTACGAACGAATGATTCGAATGCTTGGAGACAGTATTCTCGTAGCTCATCGTCTTCTAGCTGACAGAAGCGTATTATGTGTGGCATAATCTTCTCTAAATGTTCACCAAATCTGTGACCAGCTTGTCGACTATAACATGTAATAAATTCTTGTCAGTATGTAGGTTTTCTTTAATGATTAGGTTGTTTTTAGAAGATTTTATGTAGATTTTCGTAAATTGTATACAAACAGGGATTTTTAAGAACAATTGAGAAAAAAATTAAAATATCGTGGATTTGGTTTAATTTTATCTTTTTTTATATACTAGACTCGTGAATTGTACATATTTTTGTATCTAATTAACGCAAAACACGCAGCTACGAGTAGATATAATTTTATGCGCTTAATCACAAACAAACGACATTAGTTTAAGACTACCATGATTATGCAATCAATAGTCTATGAACGACATTCTAAAACAATTGACCTCCACTGAGCGACAGATTTTTCTTTCTAGGGAGGTTTAACTGTATATGCCATTCTGCAATCTTAGGTGGGGGTAAAAATAACATTGGAATAAGTTATAGTTAAAGATCCAAATTGTCTCAAATTAATTAAAATTTTTTTTTTAGATATATTGGATAATACCTGATAGCTCCTACACACTGTATGTATGTCCGCGTAGTTGATGTACTTGTATTTTTGGCTAATTCTGATAACAGATAATCTATCAACTCTAGGAATAATGTGTTATTGCAGCTGACAACCAGATATCCTGAAAATAATATATTCATTTATAGGGCGTGTTACAATGCAGTCTTTCTATTGGTTAATTAAAAGGGCGTGTCATAATCAAGGAACAAGATATCCTAAAGTTCAATTACAACATGCCATCATTTGCATATTATGATTTATATGAAACATACAAAATATTCTCTCAGACGTGTGAAGAAAACAGAGGGTCAAAATGGCCCCTAATATTTAAACCATGAAGATATCAGGCTTTGCGAAAATCTTTGATCCGTCAGACTTGACCGACAAAAATTGCTATTGGACAGGCAAAATTTGACAAAGGTCTGATTGACTGATGGCAGTTTTTACTGGGCACTAATGCAATCCTGCACTAGAGTCATAGATTATTCTAAAGAATATATCACAAAGGCAATTTTGTTAATCATTGCCGAATGATTGACAGGTTTTTAAAGTTTTCGAAAAGCCTAAAGACATCATTTGAAAATCCAGTTAGAGGAAACAATTTCCAAGCCTTGTAGTTTGTCACAGTTGTCAGTTTTTCACTTTTAAATGTATTTCTAGCCCTCCTGACCAGTCAGACTGACCCATATAGTCAGGTTATTACTAAAGTCTAATTCTGACAGACAAATTTCAACTGGAATCAGTCCAAATGACTCTGGTATGTCCAAGTTTTTTCATATTAATTTTTACACAACATAGTTACTAACACACGATAGGAGTAACTTACCTATGGCTATCATGGAACGTTTACGTACAGCCAGTCTCTGACTGGACAGTTGTGGCAACAATGACTGTAGAATGGTAGGATGAAAGCTAATCAGCAAACCTGTAATAAATCCACATTCTATCATATAGACAGAGAATATCACAAAATCATAAACAAATATCTTCTGAATAATATCAGTCATAAACCCAGTAGGAGTGCTTTTCTATACTTCATTTTTCTAACTATTTGGTCTATAATCACACAGAAAAACTGAATACATAGAATACACATATTTTTACTCAGTGAGCTCTCATTGGTCAATATTGACACACCTCCCAATAAAATGAGCTCTCATTGGTCAATATTCACACTTGGCATAACAAGCTCTCATTTGTCAATATTGTCACACCTCCCAATAAAGTGAACTTGGCATAACAAGCTCTCATTGGTCAATATTGTCACACCTTCCGATAAAGTGAACTTGGCATAACAAGCTCTCATTGGTCAATATTGTCACACCTTCCGATAAAGTTAACTTGGCATAACAAGCTCTCATTGGTCAATATTGACACACCTCCTGGTAAAGTGTGCGCCGATTGGTTAATATCAAGGTGAAATATTTATTTACCTCCAAATCTGCTGAGAAGATCTCCGAGAATATCGAGTGCCTCAAGTTGAACAGACATATCTTCTTGCTAAACATGTAGAAAAATAGAAACAACAAGGAGATAAGATTTTATATTGTTTGTATATTATACATAAATCAGCAAAAATAATTGAACAGTCAGGGACGCTAACCAACTAACTTAATGCTCAAAGCCTGATGTCTTGGTTTAAAGAACTTGAATTCAGGCTAGTATCTAAAGAATAAATTCATATCTAGTCTGGTTAGTTAAAATTTAATCATTTTAAAATGAATATAATTATAGTCTTAAATGACAAGTAATCTTCCGTACCGATAGTGAAATTGGTTTATAATTAGATAATACTAGGTTATTTTAGTTTGATTGTGAAACATTTTTTTCCATCTTATATTTCAAGGGCTTAGTGCAAAACAGTTGTAACTCCTTCTTAAATCATATGTAGTTACAACTGTTTTGCATTGAGCCCTCAATTTATCATCGTCGACACCTCATTCCTGATGTTATCCATCACAGTATGAAGAGGCCAGGAATCAAACCCGGGACCTCCTGCACTTAAGCGGACGCTCTACCGCCAGGCTGTCAATGAGGTTGTTTCTGATTGACAGATGAACCTACCTTGGATATAGCGCTGGTAAGACGTCCAGTAATCTTCTTACATATACTGGCTGCTAATGCTGTAGATGATGGGGGTAACTCACTGATCACGGTCTTCAAACCTACATTATAGTCAACATATATCTTATTGCCTGGTGCACAGTATTTGGGCAAATTACAGAAAAACAGGTGTACAAGGCCATAATTTTTTTCCCTTTTAGTTTTTTTTCGAACTATTTTCTGTATTTATTGCATCAAAGGGTATTACAGATGTTTCTATGGTTTTCGTTCAATGTCACATCTTCAGAATTTATTATCAGGCCTTAGAACATGCGAAAAATGGCCATTTTTGCATGTAATGCGTTAGCATCACATTTTTACCCTTTAAACAACATGAACTGTGTTTTGAATATTACTAAATGTACACTTTATATTAACTTCCCTGCACAGACAAATTCATTCTCTTTCCAATGAGGTATAAACCATAGATTTTGGTAAATTTATTATTGTTCTACATCATTTTAACTAAAAAGGTACTCGTGTACACAGGTCCATTTTGAGAGAGTATTTTATTTATTAAAATGTTGGGGAAAAAATAATTAAAGAGTTTATAGCAAGATTTGTTTCATATTTTTATCTGGAAATAATCATTGATTTGAATAAAAAAAAATTCTGGTAAATCAAAAGAACAGTAATTTTGAAATTACAAATTTTGTGGTTCAAAATTTGTTTGTCACAGGAAATCTGTAACGTCCGTCCCCCCTCTGTATTTACTAAAAAACAACAAATAAATATCTTTAACTGGCATTAATTTATGCATATAATCAGTCTTATTGTAGAAACAGCAAAAAAAAATTGATATTATTAAATCAAATGACATTTTTTTAGTGATGAAAAAAATATGATGTAACGTCCGTCCCCGTAACGTCCGTCCCCTATTAGACATGGTTACTTAAAATCACTGTATTATGATTAATTTTGATTTTAAATGAAAGTTTATGTCAAAATCATGCAAAGTATTAGTTTCTTTTAAAATTTAGTGATAGTAAGAATTATTTTTCACAAATGTAATGGTTATTTATACAGGTTTTAGATTTTTTCCATTTTTATTTCACTTTTTTTCTCATTTAATTATAAAAATAGTTGCTATAAATCAAGTTACAATTTTTTTAATTCTCTTATATTATACTGCCTTATTAGAAAAATGGAACTGCAAACTTCCAAATGGGAATTTATATTAGAAAGATTAAAATTACATTAATATTCTGAGGGGACGGACGTTACAATTTAAGGGGACGGACGTTACAAACTTTGAAAGCTGATAGTAATGTACTGTCAGATACTCACCAGTTTGATTTCAGTCATTATTTCAGATAGATGCATACAATAGATCAATTTCAGTAATATTTCAACACTTTTAAGAAGTTTAATACAAAAACATTATTTCACATCACACCCTAAATATCAAGCAGAACTTTATTTCTATATTTTAGTCTCATTCACATATATTCAAAAATACAATTGCATTATATATCACATAAACATTATTATGTGACCATTCTAATACAGAATTATAAGAGACTTATAAATATTAACAGCAATAGTACACAATTCATTAAAATGCAACCATATGACTTGTATACACATATTACTGATATAATATTTCATAAATAATGGTTTTATTAAAATGATATTATATACATAAATATTTTTAGCATTATTAACTAACATGAAAACTAAGGGATAGTTTTAAATGTTTGTTAGAAATTCATTTAAATAAGACACTGAATGTCTAATATAAGTATGTTGTTTAGTTGACTTCAAATTAAAGCATTTTTTAGTTGATGCAAGATTTTAATTTAACTAAATGACCCCTAATTATGCAGCTACTGTCTCTAAAACCAGTAATAAGCAATAAACTAATATACAACCCTTTTCAAGTGTAAGGAGTTTTATGATCTATTTCCTGCCCCCTGCAGCTTCAGTAAGTTCATAATCAACATAATTCCCTGTAAAAGCACAGACAGCTGCCACCAAGTTACATGACCCCTAATTGTGCAGCTACTGTCCCCAAAACCAGTAATTAACAATATACCAATATACAACCCTTTCAAGTCTTAGGAGTTTTATGGTCTTTCCTGCCTCCTGCAGCTTCAATAATTGATAATCAATTTCTTGTAAAAACATAGATCCCTGTAAGGATTTCAGCAAGGATTATGCAATATTACCTAATTGGGAGGAGTAATTTTAAAACTGTAAAGATAATTTCACACTGTAGTTAAACTATGGGTGGGGCTATTAGTCTCTTAGACAGTATTGCTCTGTGCATTATGGGAGGAGCTCAATATTGTTTGATTTGAAAATATTAAAGTATTGTATACTATAGACATACTGATCACATAATAAGCAATTAAGCTGCTTTTAAATATTGTATTGCAACCATGAATGCTCTAGAAAAACACTGTGTTTATCGGGAAATGTTTCACTAATACTAAATAAGAATGATCAATCTTAAGTGAAATAATTTCTTCAACTTTTATTTAATATCTGAGTCTGATGTTCCTCTCACTATTTCAAATAAATTAGTTATGAATATTTAATCATTGATCTTATAAGTGGAACATTCCTGTATCACTCACAATATTATATTAAATGCCTTTTACATAAAATTACTTTTTATAATAATTGGTTATTGCACATTTATATGAGTTGAACTAACTCCGGAATCTAAAATCATAAATAACATGTTTTGCATAAAAAATGTTTTTGACATATTTATTTTATCTAAACAATGTGTATCAAATATATAATCTGTTATTATGTGCTGAAAAAAGAAGAGAACAAGACATTATGTTTGTGCGTAACGTCCGTCCCCTTTAAATGTAACGTCCGTCCCCTATTTTCAGGATCATATTTATAGATCATACTTTGTTTCAATGGACAAATTATTGAGTAAACATGTATAACTTTAATACTATGTATTCAATTATTTATCATATTTGTGTTTATGTTTCCTAGAATTTGTGCACAAGTTAACAACAGACAAACATTTTAAAAAAATATAAAAAAACATAACTCAAATTGGATTGACATGATGATAAAACTCATAAAAATCTAAATCTGCAGGAATTTTTTTGTAATTGCTTAAAAGTTGGTGTCCAGAAAATAATTTATATGGTTTAATTATGAAACAAACATGTTTATTAAAAAAATATTTGCAGATTTGTATTTCTATGTAACGTCCGTCCCCTAAGCTGATCAGCCGTACAAAATGCTAAATTTCACAAAAACTATTAACGGGAATGACTTTTTTTAAATTAACCAATAAAATGGATACATGTACTCATGTAAAACACTTGATTTAACATAAAAATATTAAACTTTATTTTTTGACCTTGATGCTAACACAATTTGCCCAAATACTGTGCACCAGGCATTATACATTCTAAAATAGGGTCTCAGTACTGTAACAGAGCGAGCTCCAAAGTGGGAACACCTCATCACTGAATCAGGGTGATCATTATTAACTGATTTCCATTGGAAAATATTGTATAACCTGACACATACAAACTGTTTATATAACTCTGGTATTTTTAAACTGTTTATATAACTCGGTTATTATTTATTTGCATTCTTTTCGTTACATGTACTATTATATTTGTTCTGGCTATATATGTACAATTATGCTATGTATTATGCCAAAATAAAGTTATGTTATGCTATGTTATATATAAAATTGTGTTTGGATCTGTTGTTTTTTGAACAATGGAAGCTTTTATTAACAATTACTATTAATGGGTCCTGACCATATCGGTTGAAAACCCTGAAGATCTGTCCTGTTTCACATAGTAACAGGTATGTACATTTTCAAAGCCATGAAAAGCTGTTTTTTATTTCTAAATAACAAATCATAAATTACATGAGTAAGGTATACAAGTCAGTATTATATTTTTGAAAGATATAATTTCATGATATATTGCAAAATGATCATACATGTATTTCCTTTAGATTACAATTTTCCCAAAATTTAAAAATAACCACTGTAGAGTAAAACAGGCCCTCCTCCAGGGGCAAAAGGAGCTGTGGAACCCTAGCATCTTAAAGCCAGAATCAGCTTTCCTCCAGCGCCTTAAATCCTAGAGTGGTGTCTTTAAAACAGTATGAGTGTTAATATTTTGGTCTGTATTTTGTTCTTTGAGTGTTTATTGCTTGTAACGGGTGAAAAAGGTCTAAAAGTAGTATTTAAACAAGTAATTGAGAATTGCAAGCAATACAGAAGTCCCCTACCGGTTTTAAGCCATTTTCAATGTTTCTGTTGCCGTAGCAACCACAATTTTTGTCAGAATCAAAATAATTTTAGACGTGCATAATCCCCTCATTGCCCCCTATCCACATATCAAGTTTCATAAAGCTAGCTTGAAAACTGTTTGAATTATGTCAGGATCCAGATTTGGGCATATTTTCACTCTTTCTGTCGCCATAGCAACCACAATTTCTGTCAGAATCAAAATATCTCTAGATGTGCATAATACCCTTATTGCCCCCTATCCTCATACCAAGTTTCATAAACCTAACATGGAAACTGTTTGAGTTATGTCAGGATCCACGGACGGACTGACTGACGGACTGACGGAGGGCAAACCTATAGTCCCCTCCGGTCAAAAACCGGTAGGGGACTAATTAAGGATAACCATGCAGTTATTACTTCTTTAGCAATTCTCGTGGATCTGTGTCGGCTCAAATCCAAGCAATGCCCCAGCACCTTAAACAATTTCTTTGGAAGGGCCTGAGTATGACAGACTTACCAATACTGGATATATCTCTCAACTGTTCCTTGTCAGATATCATGTTACTACACAATGTTTCAACGATTGTCTCCACTTGAAACTCCTTCACCTTGTTAACCAACGGACCCAGACTGAAACATCAACATAATATTATATCACAACACGGATATACACTAGACGGATTCGGGAGTCTAAAAATGGCCGAATTATGACTTATAATACTATAATGCATTGCGCACGCTTAGGTAATAATCGGCCGTTTCCGTTCTATCAAAGGTTTAATCGCCTGCTGTTAACTCTATTTCTTTCCATCATTAAAATGTACCATAGTAGTGTATTTAAAAGAAATTGTATAGGTAGCAACCCCAAGTCATTTTTGTAACTTGATTATTGTTGGTATTTGTTAAGTTCTTTGAATAGATCTCAGAAAATCCATTCCAGAACAGTTTATCTTTTCAAGATATCTTGAAAAATAAAAAAGTTATGATACTTTCAATGTTCAAAAAACGGGGCAAAATCTAGAATTTTTCTGTTCTATAAATCAGTTCGCGGTTGCTCGGACGACGGAACCGAAAAAACACATATTTTTAGTAAAATTGTCATAACTTTTTTAATTTTTGAGATATCTTAATGAAATTTTGCACAGCAGTTCATCATTACATTCTGTACATTAGTAGCATAGTTTTACCAATCTCAATATCAAAATATTTAACAAAATTACAACTTTGATGCAAAGATTTCTGAATTTATGCCACCGACTCAATAAAAACCAATACCAATAGACGTGGCAAGTACTGTAAAACATGCACTGAAATTAACTGAAACAATCATGTTCACATATAGCATGTTAATTGGCCTATAGCTGTATATAATAGGTTTTACATCTTTGAATTATCCATCAAATTAAAGTCAAACCAAATTTAACCTGCATACTAAGACCACCCAAAGAAACGCACTTAATTAGTTGAATAATTATAAATGAAACCTGTCAACAAAAGACTGCTGATTTAGATTGTAGACCTACAATTAATATCATCAATCACCAACATGTGGATGGTATATTGCTTTGAACACAAGTGTCACTGGTATTGGGCGGCGTTCAGATGCAACACAACTTGGATTATCACAGTTACACATAGAGATGTCATCGACAGAATCGATAACAATGTCTTGACATTGATTTCAGCTGATTGATAATTGATTCACATTTTGAAATATTGATTCATTCAATGGTAAATGAATAAAACCACCAAAATCTTCATGTTTGTCTGATTATTTTTACAAAACTTTATTGAAGACTGCAGTTAAAAGGTACATTTATAACTTTTTCAGCCTTAAATTTTGTTTTGGTAGCAAATCTGGCCTATTCAAAATTGTTTGATGGGGATTTCTTAAATGGAATTCTGCTGAAGTAATTCCACTTTCAGACCAATTTTCTCGTAGAATGGCACAAGTTAATCTGGAAAAACTATTTTTATTGTTTATTGTTCAAAAGTGTACGCTAATTATGCGTTTATTCAAGTAATTGCGTCCGTAAAACTCGACGTCCGAAAAATTAACTATCCGAAATGTCGTATAGTTGTAAACGAACGGTTAACTTCCGTTCTAACAAAATTTCGAATTATGACTAAAAACAGTCGAAGCATCGTCACTAATGTCACGATTTGCGTTTATTTATCACATATTTGCTATTGACTATGTATTTTGTCGGAAAATACCAACATAAACGATCATGCTTAACAATCAAGACAGTATTTGACCTCGACTTCTGACCCGTGCAAATTTGCATAATTTACCGTTTCACGTGTCGTGATTTAGGTCAAATAAGGTTGTTAAAGCTATGGTTTATATGCTATATTAATTGTATTTACATTTCTATGCAAGTTTAACTTCGTTGCAAACAAAAGATCGTCGATTTCGGTGCACATTTGTTTACATATCGATCTTTTAAGTCGGCGCGATATAATTTTGCAAATAAACAACATGGCCGCCATGCATGACCTCGATTAATCTCATGACCTTTCAACTTTGATTATGAATGCGTTCGTCATTTCTGGACGGATTTTCTTTATTTAAATATCAAAATAAAGATTATATTTCGTAGATTTTAATGGTACACGAACGAAAAAGATTGACCAAGGGGTTACTTGGGAAAATGGAGTCAACTTTGGACTTTTATTGCGAGGTAATTTTTTCTCGGATTTTTTTCGTTCGAATTTCTTTGGGAATATCGATCTCTTACCTGATTGGTTAAAATATTTCATGCAGATATGTTTAAAAACGGCGATCGCATCGACGCGCGAATACAGTGACTTTTATAAACACGTGTCCGTCAGCGCGACCTCGCGTGATCCGCTAATTATCGGTAATTAATTGCATTTGCTAATTAACTCAAAATTAATTAATTTTATCACATTTTTTATATTTATATCATTGGAAAGCAAATTTTATATGCTTTCTAATGGTGTAAATCATTTTTGACTGAGTATTATGGAACTTTATAAAAATGAGTTTGAAGTCTAGTAACTATCGATTTTTGTCAAAATTCTAGTGGGATTATTGGTTTATCTGGGGTTGCTAGTATAGGCCAGCTATAGGCAGTGTCCGTTCCATTTCCATAATTCCATGATTACAGGGAAAACATTACAGGATTATAATGTATTTATCAACAAATTATAACAGACATTAAAGAGTGTTTATCACAAAGGGAAGTAAACAAGTCTGTGAAATTAACACTTATACGGTTTTCCAGGACAAGTAATTTCTTGATTCAAACAAGTAATTCAGAGCTACAGATAAGGTTTTGGTCAATTGGGTATTTTACCCCCTAGTTTCAATTTTGATTGGGTTTTGACAAATTTTAATTGGGTATTTAATAAAACTCAAAGGGTAAATAAGCTTTTATGTACTATTTTTCACTATAACACCCTTTTCTATTTGGGTATTTCAGATTGTCATTGCTTTTTCTTACTCCCTCCTTTCAAAATCAATTGGGTTTTTAAGAAAATTAATTGGGTAATTACCCTAATACGCAGCTTATCTGTAGCTCTGGTAATTTCTACAGTATATATGCATTGAGTAGATTCAGGCAAATAGTTTCAAATATCAAATTCACAGACTGAAGTCAATGCATATGTTTATGATAAAGGGAGGTAATTACTGCATGTTTATGATGAAGGGAGATAATTGCTGCATGTTTATGATAAAGGGAGGTAATTACTGCATGTTTATGATGAAGGGAGATAATTGATGCATGTTTATGATAAAGGGAGGTAATTGCTGCATGTTTATGATAAAGGGAGATAATTGCTGCATGTTTATGATGAAGGGAGATAATTGCTGTATGTTTATGATAAAGGGAGGTAATTGCTGCATGTTTATGATAAAGGGAGGTAATTGCTGCATGTTTAATTGCTGCATGTTTATGATAAAGGGAGGTAATTGCTGCATGTTTATGATAAAGGGAGATAGTTGCTGCATGTTTATGATAAAGGGAGGTAATTGCTGCATGTTTAATTGCTGCAAGTTTATGATAAAGGGAGATAATTGCTGCATGTTTATGATAAAGGGAAGTAATTGCTGCATGTTTATGATAAAGGGAGGTACTTGCTGCATGTTTAATTGCTGCATGTTTAATTGCTGCATGTTTATGATAAAGGGAGATAATGGCTGCATGTTTATGATAAAGGGAGATAATTGCTGCATGTTTATGATAAAGGGAGGTAATTGCTGCATGTTAATAATAAAGGGAGGTAATTGCAGCATGTTTATGATAAAGGGTGGTAATTGCTGCATGTTTATGATGAAGGGAGATAAATGCTGTATGTTTATGATAAAGGGAGGTTATTGCTGCATGTTTATGATAAAGGGAGGTAATTGCTGCATGTTAAATTGCTGCATGTTTATGATAAAGGGAGGTAATTGCTGCATGTTTATGATAAAGGGAGACAATTGCTCGTGTTTATGATAAAGTGAGGTTATTGCTGCATGTTTAATTGCTGCATGTTATGATAAAGGGAGATAATTGCTGCATGTTTATGATAAAGGGAAGTAATTGCTGCATGTTTATGATAAAGGGAGGTAATTGCTGCATGTTTAATTGCTGCATGTTTATGATAAAGGGAGATAATTGCTGCATGTTTATGATAAAGGGAGGTAATTGCTGCATGTTAATAATAAAGGGAGGTAATTGCTGCATGTTTATGATAAAGGGAGGTAATTGCTGCATGTTTATGATAAATGGTGGTAATTGCTGCATGTTTATGATGAAGGGAGATAATTGCTGTATGTTTATGATAAAGGGAGGTAATTGCTGCATGTTTATGATAAAGGGAGGTAATTGCTGCATGTTTAATTGCTGCATTTTTATGATAAAGGGAGGTAATTGCTGCATGTTTATGATAAAGGGAGATAATTGCTACATGTTTATGATAAAGGGAGGTAATTGAATCATTATAATGCTTACTTTATACAGAAGGAAAGCAATTCAAAAACATGAAGAGGAGTATAACTTGTTTAAAATAATGGAAATCAACAAAATATGAGGGATTTTTTAATTTACCATTTCACAGCTAGATTCTGCACTTCTCCATTTTTGTCTTCAAGAAGTTTCAATAACATTTTGACAACCTGAAATTTCAACAAAGAAAAAAGGTTAAATGCAGCAGTTAGATGGTATATAAAGCCTGGCTTAATCCATTTTATTTTACCAAGAGTGTACTTTTTCAAGCAGTTTTCATTACAGGTTTAATACAAGAGCCGTCAGTGACGGGTGATGCTCCCCGTGGGATGTTTGTCACAGGAAAAATACTCCAGAATATGCAAAAGAGAGTTATGGTTATTAGCCATTGCACTTGCCCTCAATGAGATCTATTTACCTATGAAGTTTCAAATTCATATCTCTAATACTGTTGAATTATGGCATAGACAGGAATTAGGTATGAAAAATTACAAAGGGGAATAACTAAAAAAATATGCAATGAAGAGTCATGGTTCTTGTGCACTGCACTGCCATGCATTCGATGGGATATATTCACCTATGAAGTTTCAAATTGATATCTCAAATACTGTTGTAGTTATGGCCCGGACAAGAATTAAGTATGAAAAAAACAAAGGGCAATAACTCAAAAATTGGGTTTTGTATAGTTGTGGTTCTTGAGCACTGCACTTCTACTCATTGAGATCTATCCACCTATGAAGTTTCATGATGATACATCACATACTTTTTGAGATAGGCTCCGGACAAAAACTAAGTATGAAAAACAAGAGGGCCCAAAGGGCCATAGGTCGCTCACCTGTCCTAGTTGTTCATGAACCCCCAATGGTAGCCTCCATTGCATGTACAAGGTTTTCAAATTGACATATTGAAATGATTTGACCTTGTGACCTAGTTTTTGACCCCGGATGACCCAATATCGAACTTAACCTAGATTTTATTGAGATGATCATTGTGACCAAGTTTCATAAAGATTAGACCAAAATTGTGACCTCTAATGACTATACAAGGATTTTCTATGATTTGACCTTGTGACCTAGTTTTTGACCCCGGATGACCCAATATCAAACTTGACCTAGATGTTGTTGTGATGATCATTGTGACAAAATTTCATACAGATTAGTCCAAAATTGTAACCTCTAGTGACTACAGAAGGTTTTTCTATGATTTGACCTTGTGACCTAGTTTTTGACACCGGATGACCCAATATCGAACTAGACCTAGATGTTGATGAGATGATCATTGTAACAAAGTTTCATACAGATTAGTCCAAAATTGTAACCTCTAGTGACTACACAAGGTTTTTCTATGATTTGACCTTGTGACCTAGTTTTTGACACCGGATGACCCAATATCGAACTTTACCTAGATGTTGATGAGATGATTATTGTGACCAAGTTTCATAAAGATTAGGCCAAAATTGTGACCTCTAGTGACTACACAAGATTTTTCTATGATTTGACCTTGTGACCTAGTTTTAAACCCTGAATGACCCAATATCGAACTTGACCTAGATTTTGTTGAGGTGATCATTGTGACCAAGTTTCATAAAGATTAGGCCAAAATTGTGACCTCTAGTGTCTACACAAACAAATTGTGGACGGACGACGGACAAAGAGTGATCACAAAAGCTCACCATGTCACTTTGTGACAGGTGAGCTAAAAACAAAGGGCAATAACTCCAAAAATAGGTTATGTAGAGTTGCGGTTCTTGAGCACTGCACTTCTACTTATTAAGATCTATCCACCTATGAAGTTTCATGATGATACCTCACATACTTTTTGAGATAGGCTCCGGACAAAAATATTCGGACGGAACGACAGACGGACGGGCAAAGCGGCAACTATATGCTCCCCCGAATTTTCGGGGAGCATAAAAAGGTAGGACTGTGCTACAAGCTCTCATTGGTCAATTATTTATTATTAATTTTAAACACACACTTTTTTCTAAAAGCACAAATTTACAGTAACGTATGTTGAATGGTTGTTCTTGCAGGGACATCAAAAGATAAACCAGAAAAACCCACAAAATTGTAATGTTACTGAAATCAGGGAGTTTACATAATTGTATATATTTTTACACAAATTGATGATTTTACTCAAGTTTACCTTTCTCTCGCTATCATCGTCCAGTTTGATGGAATCTTTCTGTAATTCTGTCATCAAATCATTGGTTGCCATAAATCTGAAGTCTTTATCATTGGATGTCATCTGTAATCAACATTTCATCAATCAGTAAAAGTTATGTCATGCTTTTTGTTTGTCATTTACTAGCCGTTTATGGAAAATAAAACCTTAATTGGTTGTTAATTTTCTGTTTGTTAGTTTCAAATGAGGCCATTTTATGGTTTGAAACTTTGAAGAATACAGGTTTGTAGTACTGTGAGAAATGAAGCGGGCATATGCCCGAGTATTGGTTGATTAGGGAATGACAACTTGGACAACAATAACAAATTGAGCAAGATTGCTGAAATCAAAGTCATAGCCTTGTTTAAATTGTCAGATGAAGATGTCGCTGTGTGTATGTTATTGATGCATATGAATGTTCATTCTTCGTGGACTTCATGCAATATATTTCAGGCTTCTTAGTTAGTTTTCATTAACTCTTTTGGTTCCAAAAGTTGCAATAGGAATTTCGTCAGATAAACTGACTGTACAAGTGACACAATTTGGCATGTCTCAGAAGTGGGAGACCACAGCGGAACAGCAAGCATGTCAACAGTCAGCAAGTTAAGCATTGTTAACTGATTACCTGGTAATTGCACTAATTGGACGATGACCTGTCTTGAGCACGTGTGGCGGGAGATTGACGCCACAGCGCACGAGTATGACGTCACAGAGCACCAGACAGTTTTCTGCCCAGACTTAGACGGACAGCTGTGATGGCTAGAAATGCCCGATAGACGTCTTGTAGTGTGTCTACGGTACACCCAGGAAGGAAAATATGATCATGAAACCAACCATCCAAAATAGGAAAAAGCCAGTAGAGGTCTTTCATTTTCACTTTTGCAAGACAAATCACAAACTGTCAGTCTTCTGACAACACAAACACCACAAGAACACGGGATTTTAACATATCACGTGTCATTCGTACTTATAGAATCTATTACGTGATATAAATTCACAAAAAAATAAATAACGAAACTGTGTCGCTTTCATAAACAAAAAGTGGGTGGGGTATGTTGGTGCGCTATTAGGAAAGGTTTTTTACCTTCTCAAGAAGATTGGCGATGTGGTAAGATACGCTCGCCATGGTTATTGTTGTTTGGAAATATTAATTTACTTATTATCGTGCAATGTTGTATCGCAAATATCGGCAAAACAAGCGTTTTTTCTGGATTTTTTTCAGTGCTTGCGGCATCACACGATATACTGCGCATGCGCGAATAATGAACGGTTAAAAACCACTTGCACGGTCCTTAATCTGGATTACCTCCCCTTTACCATCACGTATAGTAGGCCTATACACGGTTCTGTTCAAATCGGCATAATGTATGCGGACATGTACATTAGTGCATATATTGGCAGAATACTTCTGGTAGTTACTTTATTGTTAATGTCTATACAGCTGTCATCTTGATAAATTTTGGATTTCTCATAACTTGGATATATTTTGATATAGGTCTGTGTCTCATATAGGCGTTTTTATCATTACAATAAGTATAATCATTATAATAATTATCATATTATGTATTTAACTTCTATTATTTGTCTTTCGACCGAGTATAAACTCCACTACCTCATACACCAGTGGTAAGTCAAGTTCCCAGAATATCAAAGGTGAGTATGTGCAAGCGCAAATAAGACGCTTGAATTATTGAGTCACAACATCAGGTCGTAAAACTACTAAAAACCAATCGATTACAGAGACTGCCTATGTGTACAAAGCTCTAGTTAGGCCCCTGGTAGACATTCTCGTTCACCAGAGTATTCTTCGTCCGAAACTTGTCTAACCACTGATGTATGAGGATGCTGGAAGAGTACGTACTCCTCTCCAGTTTGGACACCCCACATTCAAAAGAGCGTACATAAATCGAGATGACCCAGAGACGCGCAGCCAGATGGACCACAAGTACATATGTGCTCCACAATCTAGTTTATCAGAATTAATCTCATCCCTTGGCTGGTGTTCTCTGGAAGACCGGAGATCTGATGCCAGGCTGTGCTTTTGTATAAAATTATTCATGGCCTTGTAGCGGTCCCCATACCCACACAGTCATATCAACGTAACAATTAAACGGACTACTACAAATACTCACCCCCCTTGCTAGGGTACAATGGAACAGGTTGCCAGCTAGAGTAGCACTCTTGCCAGATTGAACCGTTTCAAACTGGCAGTCAGTTTCCTGTCCCATACAATGCCATACATGTTTGCGACATGTTTTTATCCTTTCACTAACATTTTAACAATATTCTTACTTCACTCACTTGCTTTTATATACTCTGGTGAGCGAGAAATGAAACTCCACGGTGCCGGGCCTTATTGATAGATTATTTTAAGGCTGAGATCACAGGTAACAGTTTTTTACTGTATCATTGGTGAAGAATATTTTTTTATAAAACTTATATAGCATTTTTTCTTACTTTTACTTTGTGGCTGATGCATACTTTTTTCTCTACATGTATTTTTGAAAGTCACTGTTGATGGTCAGCTTCAAGCGAGCTCCCTGTACTGTCCGAGGTCGATATTTCTTGGGTCCATGCCTATTCTTGACTTACATCAACGACTCTGTCAAATCCAATGCTACGGTACCTACTCGTACCACGGTGTAGAACTATTACCAAGTCTTTGCTGACGACACTGGTCAACATTTGTCTTACCATCACCCCAGGCAGCTTATGCCTCCAACAAGACCTCGCCAGCCTAAAAGCCTGGGAAATCCGACTATACATGTGTACCAAAATAATTAAAACACGAGGAGATGGTCATATAAACAGTTTCTGCTAAGGAGGTAGTATGTGCTGCCTTCCCTGTCTGGCTTAATATAATCTTTTTACAACCTTTTAAGTTTGATACATATTTGAAATATGCATCACAATATGCGCTTCTTATGATCCTATTTTCATGAAAATCGGAAATCGTTATGTTGACTAAACTATAGTTGAACAATTTTGTTTTTCGATATGTAAAGAATACAAAATGTAGTTGTCAGACAGTTTTTTCTTGTTTTCTCAAAATATCGAGTTGGTACTTACGACCTTCTAATGCTAAAAGATTATAGTAAGTCAGACAAGGAAGGCAGCACTCAACTTAACTAGTCAGGCACAGAAAACATTAGAACACGCAAAGCACAATGCTCAACTGAACCAACAGAGCATAGGACGTTCATTCTACAGATTTTAAGTCCTGTTCAGTGAGTGAGACTTTGTCGGCGATTTTGGCAACAGATACGTTACGCTGCTAATATGTAAAAATATTAGACGGATAAATACATATTTTTCATCATTTCATGGGCATTTTGACTAATTGGATAAAGTAAGATGGCATTGCTGATAAAGAATTGTACAGAGAAAGCAGTATATTTCTAAGAAACGAAGATTAGAACAGTGAACTGACACTTTTTCAAAATTTTAAAACAGATACGTTGCGTGCGTTTTGTGAAATTATTCAATAAGCACACGGAGCTGTTGCACAAATAAATGATTTTCACTTGGAATATCATCGACGGATTGCAATTATGTAGAAATAATCATACAAATACCCTATAATCTCTATTTTCCATGTGTTTAAACGTTTGTTTGACAGATACGTTACACTGAACAGATACGTTACGACATATGTGTATATCTGCTCAAATACGTGCATTTTAAGTACCCTACTCCTGTCCGTGTTCTTAAATTACATTGTTAAGTGACCTACTGTGGGACGATGACTTCCAGAGATCACCCAACGTCATATTGAATGACTTACGTGCATATTCGGATGGTGCTTTTTGGAAAATCAGAGGGTGACCTTAAAACGCGAGTTAATTCTCGTCAATCATGGCTAAATTTCAATATTGTCATATTGAAAACACACACTCTATAAGTGTTTGTTAATATAAAGAAACTATTTTCGAAATTATAGCACTTACTTCAAATAAAAAGCTGATAACATCTCGTAACGTATCTGTTTAGCTACGTCACGTATCTGTTTTTCGCTTTTATGTACAAATCCTGACATAAATATTGACTAACTATAATGATTCATGCAATTTTAAGTGACTTAGGTCCTATTTGTTCAAGCTGCGTCAGTCCCATTTAGATTGTCCATGATGTTCCCAGTTTACTTCCTATAAGATAGTGGGGACTATTTAAAATGGCTTCCAGTGCAATAACTTTTCATTACTAACAGACACTCTGAAAACATAGAACAACATGGTGAACCATCGAAATTAGTATTTTGAGACTATGCATGTTGGTTAAAATTTTCATCTCAAGTTGTTCAGTTATCTGTAGAATGAACGAGGAACATAAAATACATACAAGACACAATGCCAGCGATATATACGTTTTACTGTACTGTGTTGTTTTTGTGACATTCTGTTGTTCTAATTGTCACTTCAGGTGTCGATCTTCCGAAGCAGCATCCGAAACTGAGCAAAACTTCAGCTTCCACATTGTCACATGTCATTGCTTTAATTTCCAAGCAAGACGGGATCAAAATTATTTGCAAATACAAAACAGAAACGTTATCCTGAGTTTATCCACCGGCACATGGTTTCAAATGATCCGAGTCAAAATTATCTGAGTGTACCCTAATAGAGAGAAGGTTGTGCAGCGGCCATGCTTAGCCGCAACGGATATGACTTTACATGAACTGGTGTCCGTGTTTGCTGTGACGCATGTAGAAACACTGGGTACCAGCTTTCGAAACGTCATATCCGTTGTGGCTAAACATGGCCGCTGACCAACCTTCTCTCTATTAGGGTACACTCAGATAATTTTGACTCAGATCATTTGAAACAAAACCATGTGCCTATGAGTTTATCAAAGTAAAAAGCATCATCTCCAATTAAGATGAAATTCGTGCTTGAGATCTGAAATTAACTTGGAGTTTCGACTTTACGAGGGCTGAAACATAAACTTTCAGTTTTTCGACAGCTGAAACTTGGACTTTCAGCTTTTTGACAGTTCTGTTGTGTATTGGGCGTTGTGCCGTGTGGTTGTGTTCTGTGGAAATTCTGTTTTGTGTGCTCGGATGTTGAGTGTTGCCTTCCCTGTTCATTTTTTCGTTATCTTTTCACTTATACATTTGTTTTTTCGTGTTATCCCGAGTCTATATAACCGTGACAAATAACACTCTATGGGTGGACAAGTGGTCTAGTGGTAAGGGCTACTGACTGCTGATCTGAAGGTTGTGGGTTCGATCCCTACTCCAGACGGTCAAAAACAGAAATGCTTTCCAGTGTTTCCCACCTAACATTTCAGTGTTTCCCACCTAACATAACTAAAATTACTAACAGTCTTTGGACGAGACGTTAAGCGAGGTCCCATGTATGATGCTTTACATCGGCACGTAAAAAAAACAAGGGATGCTTCTGGAACTGGGGCATCTTCTGTATCATGCACTATCCCCCGAAAACTAAAGTGACTTGCCTCTTCTGGGGGCTTCGCCCATATGGATTTCCGGCCGCAAGGATAAATAAAAGCAAATAAACCAACAAGTCAGGACATTTTATTGAAGTTGTATATATATACAGGAATGTTTGATACAAAACAAACGGAACAAAAACAAAACAAACATATTATTATGTCATGGTCATAGGACTTGCGGCCACGACACGACCACGGGCCAATACTTTGGCAAGATGACTTTGGTACGAGCATGGTAGTATCGACAAGCAAACAAATGCAGTTTTAGTGTCGCTATATACTAGCCGCTTTCTATAGACTGTCTCACGCTGTGAGGAAAGTGATTAAAAGACGGTACTGTAGAATCTGATAAATAGGCGCGTAGTATTATTTTAAAACCACTTTTGATATACGCATTCAATACACGTATTACATATAAATTAATATGCACCTTTTAACAATTATTTAGATACTCAACATGCCTATATAGTCACATATGCCTATTTTGACATTCAAGACAAGATCGGCGGTAAGAAAACGAACATTAAATGTGTAAAGTCGGTTTAAGTTTTAGTAGCAGCAACCAGATCGCCTCCCATCAGCACTCTCAGTGCTTTGATTGTATACGGTTATGGGTGGCCTTATTCATAACACTACTCTTACGAAGTAGGGCCATGGGGAAGTCATTACCTAAATACTTTGGTGGCAAACTGTATACACATATAATGCTCAGGTCATGGATATGTGACCTCGATAAAAGCGATTAACAGAACTAACTAACGACCACGATTACCAGGATCTCGGCAGAACCAACAACATATATGTAGCTTCTAAAGGTGCACGAAATCCGACTATAATTATAACTTACTACGTGTATATACCAAGTAATTAAAACATGAGGAGATGATCTGATCATATGAACAATATTTGCTGTCAAACGCACACACCGAATATATCATAGAATAAGTCTCTATTATTCTAGCAGGACTTTTAGGTAAGCAAGGATAACAAAGGGTACATGAGTAGGCAATACTCAAAACCATGATAAAACATGGAATAAGTTTGTACCACGTGGTGCATTATGTTTATTCGGACAAACTGACTGTCATACATAAGTTTGGTTACACATTTTCTTAGCGACGTTTTAATCATGGCGTCCACACACAGTCAATTCTTGTACAAAATGGCGATCAATTTCTCCAGATTAAATATCGTACAAAGTTACTCTCAGACACAATTAAGACTAGTGCATAGTGTCAGACAAATGACAACTATTCGCAAACTATTAATAATGGACAGTCAATCCAGACAGAACGGCGAGAAATCACAGATAATTAAAATACTGACAGAGAACAGACAATATGCCAACAGTATTATTCGCAAGCAATTAATAATTGACAGTCAATCAGAGACAAAATGGCGATACATGTCAGACAAAATGGAAGCAATCCCAGACAAAATGGAAGAAATCCCAGTCAATATGATAGTCAGTCAAACATTAGCCAATCACAGACAATATGACAGTCAGTCAGAGATTAGCCAATCACAGACAATATGGCAGTCAGTCAGAGATTAGCCAATCACAGACAATATGACAGTCATTCAGAAATCAGCCAATCACAGACAATATGACAGTCAGTCTGAGATTAGCCAATCACAGATAAAATTCTGACAAGGAACAGACAAAACGGCGACTAGTCCAAATACTTCACGCCATCAAAGACAATACGCATACTAATTATACTGAAAATAAAATTGTTAGAAAGTTAAATGACCCGAATTGTATTGGAATAAGGAGTATGCGAATCCCCGATAAATACTAGTATATTATCAACCAAATCCCCTATCACTGTACTGTGAGTATAAAACAAATATATGGTAAAATTAAAACTGCTCATATTGTCCGTGATTTTCAGCTAAGGAACTAAATACTACGACATCGTCATCATCTTCATCGCCATGACGGAAGCTAGAACTAGATTCCGGAAGTTCATAAACAAGTCTTTCCCACCATAGTCTCGATCTGGCTGTGATATAATCACCTTTGCGCATGCGTGATACTACTTCCGGTTCAAGTACGACAAGATCAATGTCCCCATGGACTATCATTATGATTTTATGTCGTTTTTCCCGCTTACTCCACTCAGTGGCACATTGAAATATCCTAACAAGAAAATCATTTGCTGAAAAGTTTTTGTCCACGATAAATATCGAACAGCGACTGTCTTCAATGACCTTCCTCGTGACCTCCACATCTTGTATGACGTCAGAAGACGTCTGAAAACTGTACGCATTGTTTTTCAGCTTAGGTACTATGGTGTTTTGAACATAGTACGAACAATGTTGATCCACGGGGTCGTACGTGATATAAGCATCGTAATGAACCCCCGTGTAGCATCTCTTTCCAGGAATATGACATCCGGTTTTAAAATACAAAATGGCGAGTAGTTCTCTCCGGAAGTAGAAACACGTGGCAAACAACAACAAGCACATACAGATAGTTGCTATCAATATGCCGATTAGAGTTTTGTTACTACTGGATGGTTCCTCTTCGTCAGTACACAGGAAGTCAGACCTCGGGACGTCTTTGATCTCACGACCTTGACTTTTACCACTTTGACACGTGAGGTGAGTTCGGTCTCGTATTTTCGTTAAAATTTCATCAATCAAGTCTTTAAACTGTAAATTCGAGCAGCCACAATACCACTTGTTGCGAGCCAAGTAGAAGTTTGGTATATAATCCAAGTTGAGTAATTCTGTAGCAGTTTCCGGTGTGAGAATCACAAGCTGGTTCCCGCTCAGGTCAACCTCCTGTATGACGTCAAAGTGGTTGAATACTTTCGATTCTAACGTTTGTAACATGTTATCATTTAGGAACAGCCGCCTTAATACAGTCTGAGCCTTAAACACACCAGACGTTAACCTTGTGATCACATTATGTGACAGATCCAGTACTTCTAGTCTATTGAACTGTTGAAATATATCGGTAGCTAAGTAACGAATTGAGCTACGATTTAAAAACAACTGTGTGGTAGCCATTTTGTCCAAATTTCCAAGCGGTAATAGGGAAGTGTTACTAGAAAAACTATTTCCGTCCAAATAAACTGAGTTCGCTGAAGATGCCAAAACACCTGGTACTTCATGCATATTATTCTGGCATTTTATACTAAAAATGGTACCGATTGTTGATTGTTTATAACATGCGCAACTCGACGCACATTTATCTTCTTCCGTGCATAAGAATTGCTCACGTGACAGCTGTGCAGGATAATATTTTTCACCTCCGCTGACAACCGTACATTTCGGAACTTGGTAATGATGCGTGTCGATCGAGATGTTTCTATCTTCACGGAAGAAATTAACAAAGCGGTTACCGAGCCAGGACATCGTGCAATCACAGACCAAGGGGTTTTCTCGCATGTTGTACACGGTGTTCGTGTGAGCGAACAGAATAGGGAATGTGTTTAAGCGGTTGCCATGGAGATCTAACAACTTCAAATGATGCAGCTTGGAGAATATTCCAGCATTTAACACACTAATGTTGCAGGATGATAGATCCATGTTCTCCAGCAAGGAATCGTTAAAAGTTGGAGACAATACTCCAAGATGGCGGATCGGGTTTGAAGACAAGTTAAGAAAACGTAAGTTTTGCAGTGAATTATCCGAGAAGACTTCATGAATAGTCTCTATCTTGTTGAACGCGAAATTAATCTGGTACAAGTTCGGCAAATTTTGAAATACTCCTGTTGTGAAGTTGAATTGAATTTCATTTCCCTCCGCACTTAACGTTTTCAGTTTCGTCATTTGTTTAAATATATCCAATCTGACGTCACTTATTCTATTGAAAGAAATATCAAGTTCTTCTAAAGCATTAAAGTCAGCTATCAAATTTTCTCCTTTTCCAAAGAAAACTCCAATCTGGTTGTGAGAAACATTGAATGTTCGCATGTCAGAGAAACTAATTGCTGACGGTAATGACGCTAAGTTACAATGCGTAATTTCTAATGACGTCACTGGTGGCCATTTTGAAATATCCGATAGGTCGTTAAACGAATTGAAAGACAGGGAAAGTTGCTTTAATGGCAGCTTGTCGTTGATTGGTTCAAATATGTCACGTGGTAAGTTTACCAGGCGGTTGTTGTTAAGGAGAATGCGTTCAAGGAATCCAAGTCCAGATAGAGACGAAGACTGAAGTTCACTTATAACGTTGTTACTTAGCAACAAGTCTTTTAATGCATTCTTTCCAGAGAAACTGTTGTTTGGAACGAACGTTATCTTATTAAAACTCATGTTTAGATACTGTAAGCTTTCGAGACCACTAAACACCTCAGGGAAATTATCAGACCGGTTGATCAAATTGGATGAAAGATCTAAAAAGGACAGTTGATCCAAACCAACAAATGATGAATCTGCTAAACTCTTCAGACGATTCAAGGATAAATCTAAGGACACTAAAGATGACAAACCATCAAAGGCAACACCCAAAGACGAGAGATTATTGTCACTTGCATTGAAGATTCTAAGAGATTCAAGTTTTGATAAGTTACCAGAGAACTTCTCTATGGAATTGATTGAAATATCAAGAACATCTAATGATGAACATTCATTCAAATAGTCGAAGTTGAAAGACGTAAAAGCGTTGTCATGGATATCAATAAGAGATAGATTCGAAAAATAAGAACAAACATGCGGAAACAAATTGGATATACGGTTTTGTGATAAGTCTAGAGACTCTAAAGATGCTGCACCAGCAATGGAACTTTTGGTTATATTAGACAGTGAGCAGTTACTGAAATCTAGCGAGGTAAGCTTGGGCAATTTATCCAAGGCATGCTCAGGTACGTTAGACAATGAGTTACTTGAAAATTGAAGATTTGTTAACTTGGTAAAGTTTTTCTTGCACCTGAATGCGTTTAGTGGGTAGGTATTTAGAAGGTTATCACTGATACTGATGTACTCAATATTCATACTGTGACATAACACACCCACTGGTAACGTCTTGATCACGTTGTTGCTTAGTGAAAGGAACTTCAAGTTATTCAAACCAATCAGTGATCGCGCTGATATTGAATGAATGTTGTTGTGGGACAGATCTAAAACTTCCAGATTAACAAGGCCACGTAACGTGTAGTCGTCCAATGTTTCTAACTGACATTTTGAGAAACGTCCGCCATTATTATACGCGCATGCACAGTTACGTCCCATGTATCCACCTCTAGTCAGACAGTTAACGCTGACGTACATGATGTCACTTGGGTTTTTAGTCCAAACGGAAGTGACGTTTGTGTATGGATAATCATTAATACACGTGGCATTGTTCTTGTTGACTATGCATTCAGATTCTTGTTTCCATGGATACGAATAATTCTTGACACGCCCATCCACGGATACGGCACTAAAAATCCTCCTGGTGACGTCAGTTCCTTCATTGTACTTGACAACCGTTACCATGACAACAAATGCTAAATATAACTTCATCTTGACCCTGCAATCCCTGAAAATAGAAAAAAATATCTTTTGTGAACTTTGAGTGACAGAGCCATCTAACTCCGCCCAAGGTGGAGTCACGTGTGCCAGCAGCGTTGATTGGTCCAGAGATTATCTAGGTAACATGTTATCTTATCTCTGATTGGTCCTTTTCAAATAAAATAAACTACGACAAATACATACCAACTGTAACGCCCATTTATAACAAAGAATCAAGAGTAAATTCGTGTTTATGATGACATTTATAGAACAAAAAAAATCCAGCTTTTGGGGGTCAATTAGGTATAATTTATACATGTATAATTTTCTGTTTTAACTAATTGCAAATCGATTGATGTCTTAATTAATAAGGTCCACGTAACGTTGTCACTGCTGTACACATGCATCTGACAGATTGGTTATCTTGCTGCCTGAGGGTATATATAACGTGTACACATCAATGTTTATTATATTATCGCCGACGTCTTCTGTTGAATAATGACTGGTAATCATGTACTAATAATTACAATAAGAGGTCAGTCGACCATGTCAAGTCAAAATAATTTACTGAAACGTTATTTCATGAAAACGTGAAAGTTAAAATACATGGAAAGGATAAAACATAGGAATGAACCAATTCCAATGGGTAAAGTACTCGCCTGAATACCATATCTAACTTTGGAACACTTTGTAACGTTTTATTTATGGGCATGTATATTGACATATATGGGATGACACTATAATAAACAAACACTACAGCAAAGTGGTGGCGCATAATTTGGATAAAGTTAAAATTATTTAGCGATGTTGACATTGTACCTGTGCTTAGTTAACAATGCACCAGGATTTATTAGTCTTAAAACCTGCACTTAGTTGATAAAACGTCCCTTTATAGTATAAAAGCTCATGAAAATTACACATGAGCTAAGTTGTCATAGCAATCGTAGTAAGTGAACATTGCATCAGTAATAGACATTTTATACTCGCGCTCGACGCGACTAGCGTGAAGCGAATAGCGAACAAAAATCGTGGGGCTCTTCTCAGCATTATTTTGATCAATGTACAAACAATGTCGTCTGCAAAGCGCGAATCAAAATTGGATGCTAGTGGTTTATTCGCCCCTGTAGTTGCGAGAGGACGAGTTGTAAGGGGTATACTGGAATTTGTTCGTCCGTCCGTCCGTCCTTACCCTCATGTAGCGTTCGTTCGTTCGTTCGTTCGTATATGCATCTGACCCTACATTTTTGACAGAATTCCCTTCACAGATGACGAACCTAGACATGTGGAAATGCAGGAAGAAAAATAATGGTGCGATTATGGACATTCATTTGATTCACTTCATAGAGAAGTTTTTTGTGGACGCAGCTACACCTACAGTGTTTCAGGATTTCCTTCCAATTTTCACAGCTAAACCACCTGAACATGTAGACTGAACCGGAAGGAAAGAAAATGCGACGATCTTTTCTACAGCTATGACCATTGTTCTTTTATACAATATATAGGATGTTTAGTGAAAGATATTCGAGTAGCAAATCCTCAGTTACAGTTAAGCGGCAATATGTATTTCAAACTCCCATAGATGAACAATCTGGATATACATGTATAGATGTGCATGAATGAAAGAATATTAGGCTGCTGAATGGCGACAACATAAGTGTTATACGAATGCATACGACGTTTATTGCTGCGCTACGGTTCAATCTGCAATATTTAGGATGTTCCTAAGTTGTTTTTAATTATTAAGATTGAAGAATTATAACCCGGAGACGAATATACTTTATTTTTTTAAAGTATTATTTTGCCCGATCAAGTACATTGAATTCATTCTGCTTCCTCATCTGAACTATTAAGGCAAAGAACACGTAACAATCGTGGCATCTTTCTTGTGGTGATAAACTTATTATATTATTATACTCTTCGTGGTTTTCTCTTATAAGAGACGCCAGCAATCGTTTCCATGGCCTCTGGCGCGGAGGTTGTTGCACATGTGCTCTCACGGGCACAGGTAATTGTATCATTGATAAAGGGTTTCTTTTACATAGATCTTATAAATTTTATAAAAAAAAATATTTTTGTGATTTACTCTTTATTACTGATTCAGTTACCTGTGCTCACGGGTACATGTTCGTGTTGTTCTGAAAGGAGACAAAGCTACTTACTAAATACAAAGTCATAAATGTTCTTGTGCTAATTTAAGCATTCACTATCGATGTATTAAATATATTATATTTGATGATATTGATGATAATGATTTTTCATTCTCTTGATATTGTATAGTATTTGCTAGAGTTTTGTAACTCACAAGTAAATAATAAATTCATCAAGAGACAATTATGACTATATTTAGACCGACATCGTCGTTGACGTTACTGTCCCACCGTCTGACGGCGCTTATAAGTACATACAGAAATAATATGGAATTTTAGTCAATGATGTAATTCATTATCTCATAATTATGTTAACCAAAACTACCTGCATTTGCTGGAACGGGGACTTCTTCCTCTGAATCCGACTATTTTGGACTGTGTGGCGACATTCCAGGTCGCTTCTAGCACGCAAAGTTAAAATTATTGCTGGACTTGTATGTAGACGAAAAGATATTGGGTTTGGAATGATTAAAATGTATTTAGTTTTGTCATTATCAGCTTGTAAATGCGCCTTTAATGTGTTCAAGTTTTGTACTACATTTTGCCAGTGGTATGATTTATTCAATGATATACTAAATTACATAAGTGTTGCACCTATTTATCAATAGGACATTTTTAAACATTTATATATGACTGTGAAAACCTTAATTGATCTAATTTTATAACATAAACAATCGATCCTTCAGATAATTTACGTTCTCAGTTACCATCTACTTTAAACCAATCTTGAGAATACAAGCACTAATTGCTACCTCAAAAAACGCAAAACTTTAGGAACGCAGTATAGTAGAACAATCTAGTTACATGAGTGAGTACTTGTAGATGACCATTATACGCTACATTTTGTGTGACGATATTGTTTTGATAAGACCCCCCGATATTTAGCTCGCTGTCCGCTCCTCGCTATTCGCGTCAAGCGCGAGTATAAAATGTCTAATAAGAGAACATACAAACGTTTTTGTGTACATCACATTATTTAGTATATTTATTGTATTTAGTGGACACTGCATGGCCCGCAATTAGTGGACATAGCATCCGTATTTAGTGACCATTACACCAGTATTTACTACGCATTAGATCCGTCTTTCGTGTACACTGTATTAAGTGGTCATTGCACCTTTACTGAGCGGACAATTCGTCAGTATTTAATGCACATTATAGTGATGATTATCTAGTTGACATTTAAACTGTATTTAGTGGACGGCATGAACATTGATTTAGTGGACACTGTTTTTAGTGGGCATGTATCTAGATTTGATGGACACAGTATTTAGTGGGCATGTATCTAGATTTGGTGGACACTGTTTTTAGTGGGCGTGTACCTAGATTTGGTGGACACTGTTTTTAGTGGGCATATACCTAGATTTAGCGGACACTGTATTTAGTGGGCATATACCTAGATTTAATGGACACTGTATTTAGTGGGCATATACCTAGATTTAGCGGACACTGTATTTAGTGGGCATATACCTATATTTAGTGGACACTGTATTTAGTGGGCATATACCTATATTTAGTGGACACTGTATTTAGTGGGCATGTGCCTAGATCTAGTGGACACTGTATTTAGTGGGCATGTGCCTAGATTTAGTGGACACTGTATTTAGTGGGCATATACCTAGATTTAGTGGACACTGTATTTAGTGGGCATGTGCCTAGATTTGGTGGACACTGTATTTAGTGGGCATATACCTAGATTTAGTGGACACTGTATTTAGTGGGCATGTGCCTAGATTTGGTGGACACTGTATTTAGTGGGCATATACCTAGATTTAGTGGACACTGTATTTAGTGGGCATATACCTATATTTAGTGGACACTGTATTTAGTGGGCATATACCTAGATTAAGTGGACACTGTATTTAGTGGGCATGTGCCTAGATTTGGTGGACACTCCACCGTATTGCTTATTCGACAAAATACAAAGTTCGAGGCTTTAGCGACTCGGGTGTCTACTATTGCCTAGCTGTCCGCTGTTTGAAAGTTACAATTAAACTTGCTGGAACTAATTTAATTAAAGTAGATCAGTATGCCACGTTATCTTAACAGGAGAAATGTAGAAAACTAGACCAGTATGTTAAATGTGTTTACATCAAGTTATTTCCGTTTTACTGTAAACTTTCGACACGGTAACATTAATTAACTGTCTGTCATCAAAACGTTCTTGTGTTAGATGTATAACAATTAACACATAGAATCGTATAGTTTATACTGAATACTTTTGCACCAGTAACTAATTTATGTTATAGAGTGTGTACCTGCTTACACCATTTATCAGTATGAAAACTAGGTGAATCATAGCATTAGCGAATGTAAACAGTTCACTATTGATACAGTCGATCTACAAGTATACGATGTGTTTACAATCTACGTTGCAACGTTCTTACAACTGTGGCTAGCTAGACGACTTTATCAACATTCAGCAAATGCATAGATCTTAAAATGTTTTACACAGTACTGACATAATGAAAGATATGACTTTGTGCAAATAGAAAATTAAACCCCCTGGAGTCGAACACACGTATTTTAAACATACGCGTCACATATAATAGAGATTGACCTGTCAGTAAAAAACTTTGACAAGTTTGGTTTTAGGAAAGTAAACATTATATTTACTCACTTTTGCATGGACAATTCCAGTATATGATCAATTCAACCACATTGTTTATCCTGATTAATAATAATTTACGCCAAATGAGAGCAATTATCAGCAAGTTACACTACATCCATTCAAGTCGCTGTTTTACCAACTGTACATTTTCACTGTAGTGTAAGACATACGCGGTGATTCTACGGTGCGAGCTTTACGCTTTGTCGCGACAATTTCGCGTATTGTTTATAGACGATAGATATATCGGTATTTATGCAAACATAACGATTTTAATATGCAAATATTACGATTTTAATTTAACTGTTGATGTATGGATTTCGCTCCGTCAGTCAATATCACACCGAATACATAATGAAAGATATGAAACTTGGAATGGGAGTTGGTACATGTATGTTGCAATCATAATGATAATTGTGCCAATTTTGACCGAAATCTGATGATTAGAGTTTAAGATATTTAAAATTTATTCGATCTGTTATTTCGCAAAGAACTTACATTTATATCTATTCATGTAAATTCAGCGTAAAAACACTATTCTAGAGCTATAGAGATTTAATCATAAAATGCTGTATTACATGTCTAGATCTATTGACGAGAGCCCAGTTATTTCCAAGAACCGAATACAGTGGAATATACAAATGTGTGTGTGTGTATTCTTATTTTGCTCTTTAGAAACATGGCTTCACATTGAATGTCCTTCAGATGGTTGGGTACATGTAGATCATCCCTCCATTTTGGATCAGAGACGGCCATAGATCTATATGTCTGCTAATTTTGTTCAGCATCCATAGGAATATGGAAAACGGTGTCACTTTGTAAATTGCAACCGGTACCGTTGTTTACTATTCACCAACGTAGCCTTGAGAACCAGGAGAGCTGCATCATTGATGACACGGAACACCATAACCGGAACTTTGATCAAGTCCCCAGCCTTACAACGTGTAAAACCCCGTTTCCATGAAGCGTAAAACCTACGCGTTTTCAGCGCGTATTTATTCAGCGCGTATTACGTAAATATAATTCGCTTCAGTCTATGTTGCATGATGACGTTTCCATTGACGCGTTTTTCGGCGCGTAAAATTCGCATGGACGCGCGTAAAATGACTTTTGGGGTATAAATTGATGTAGTTTCCTCGATTCTAGTAATGTTTAATTGACGACATTCATATTAAATTACATGAATTTTGTTTTACAGGTTGACAAGAAGCTCATAAAAGTATCCCTGTCTTTTTGAAAAACATCACAAATTTTGTCTGACCAAAATTGCAACCACCATCTTCTCCACCTCATATTCTTTCGAATGGGCCAGAAAACATGCAATTGCATCTTTTGTTATGGCCTGAAAGTCCCATTTTCTTTAAAATATTGATGAAAGATACACGTTTTTATCCAAAAAAAACCCGCGTCTGTTTTCAGCTTCATGGAAACAGTTTTTCAGCGCGTAATCGGCGCGTAAATATTAATAATAGCTATCGTGCTTGTTTATTGGTTTCCCGAACATAGTTTTGTATTTTTCTTTTTCTGACATCATACTGTGTTACACAGTTCATATATAAGAAACTGCAGCGAACGCTTGGGAACTAATTCATTATATAATGCCTTGTTATTAAATAGAATGTACAAACGAGTAAACATCCGGTTATCGCAATCAGTCGAACACATCGAAGTGTATAACATCCCAATAAGTCATACAGTATCAGGAAGTTACAGATGCTTTTGCTCGCAATAAGTAATACACGTTGAATTTTATAGTATCCCAATAAATCGTAGAGTGACCGTAAGTTACAGGTTCTTTTGCTCGCAATAAATAATACACGTTAAATTATATAGTGTCCCAATAAGTCATACAGTGACCGAAAGTAACATGTGATTTTGATCGCAATACGTCATACACGTTGAATTGTATAGTATCCCAATAAGTCATACAGTGATGGTATTGTCCCGACATTTTTATTTCATGTACTTTATACACGGATACAGAGCACACGAGTGTTGGTAATTTATCCGACTAAAGCTGGTGAGGTGAATCTGAAAATATAGAACATTTGTATTTCAGTTCAACAGAAGGTGAAATACTTTTCTAAACAATATCTAATTTTTGGGAGGCGTTTAAGCCTCTCATTACTACCATTGCCCATTTCTTAATACAAAATTAACCGCCTTTAGGCTGCTATGTGAATCCGCATTCAAGTAGTTCCAGAAACTGTCAACATTCCTAATACTGCTACATATGTTTCTCCAATTTTTTTAACTGATTTAAGCCAATCAGCAACATTGTTTATTCTTAGATAAAAAATTATTGTGAAACTGTTCGTTAAATCGATATTTTTGCAAAAAATCACTACACCGGCCGATACCGAACTTGTTTCATAATACGAAAATGACGTGTTCATCAAATGTCCCGGCTGTAAAGCTATTTTTAGAAACTTCAGACTACGGTCAAGTGATGGTTTTATCAATGAATCGTATACCATGTAAACGGTCTGCAAAGTACTGTTATGCAATCATATGGTGTCGCTGTACTAGCTAGCCGCTTTCTATAGACTGTGTCACGCTGTGCGGGAAGTGATTACAAGACGGTACTGTAAAATCTGATAAATAGGCGCGTAGTATTATTTCAAAACCACTTTTGATATACGCATTCAATACACGTATTACATATAAATTAATATGCACCTTTTAACAATTATTTAGATACCCGACATGCCTATAGAGTCACATATGCATATTTTGACATTCAAGACAAGATCGGCAGTAAGAAAACGAACATTAAACGTGTAAAGTCGGTTTAAGCTTTAGTAGCAGCAACCAGATCGCCTCCCAACTGTACTCTCAGTGCTTTGATACCTCTTGTATTCATTTGTACTTATTATGGTAAATGGTCGATATATTTTATTATTCCGTCCATAGCCAAGTTCAATGTACCATAAACTTCATGGCGTTATCGTGTCGACAATCTGTAATCATTTAGTAACTTAACAAAACATGTGAGCCGTTTTTTTCTGGAAATCTGGGCTTAGTGAAAAAAGATATACGGAAGTCCTGATCATGTAGCCATAAAAAGACAATACTCATATGCACAATTTCTTAACATTTGAGATAAATATAGCATGCATTAACTTAGTTACAGGAATTTAAAACAAACAACCTACGTCATATTATTCTGTGACGCCGCAAACGCTTTCCAAACGTTATTTGACGTGATTTTAAAAAGAATTCCACAAATCAAAAATTTGATAAATACTTTAAGTGAACTTTTCAACATTTTAGAAATTTGTTCTCATTTTTATAAAACGCATTTTATCAAAAATGTGATTGGTTGCTTCTATATATCAGATAAAACTGGTTTAACCACTAACCTCTCGGCTCTAAAAAGATGTGTACGTTTTAGAGCATGAACAGAAGTTCTTTTAACATTATTCAATAGACAATTTAAATCTAGAAGATAGTACTAATGATTTAATAACATAACATAAAATTATTACACATTATATGTTTTTTTCAGTTCAGAGCCTTTCTAAAACCTTATTACATAATTAGTACATTTCATTAAGCCCAGTTTTCGTTGAAAACTTCTTAGGCATATAATGCTTAGGTCACATTTGCCCTACGAGCTCCTTACGAGCTCTGTACGAGTTTATTTTGGCAAACTCGTACGGTGTCCGAACGGCGTCCGTACGGACACCGAAGACTCGTACGAGCATCGTACGGATTTTCCTAACGCGTACGAACATCGTACGGATATCGAACGAGTGCATCTCTATAGATTGTTCATGATCCGTACGAGCTGTGACCAGATGCTACGAACATACAAAAACCGTTAGGATTTCAAAAATTGTGAATTCGTACTGAACTCGTACGAGTTGATAAATTCGTACGGATATCGTATGAGCTTTGTGACCGTAGCATCACTTACACGGGACGTTCGCAGATATAGTTAAAGCGATATCCATCGCATTTATAATCTCTCCAGCGGGAGTCGTATTTTCCTACCATAGCTACACAACGAGACCTCCCTGAAATAAAACATGTGTATAACCAACCATAGCTACACATTGGGACATCCCTGAAATAAAACATGTGTATATAACCAACCATAGCTACACAACGAGACGCACCTGAAATAAAACATGTGTATATAACCAACCATAGCTACACAATGGGTCATCCCTGAAATAAAACATGTGTATATAACCAACCATAGCTACACAATGGGACATCCCTGAAATAAAACATGTGTATATAACCAACCATAGCTACACAACGAGACCTCCCTGAAATAAAACATGTATATATAACCAACCATAGCTACACAACGAGACACCCCTGAATTAAAACATGTATATAACCAACCATAGCTACACAATGGGACATCCCTGAAATAAAACATGTATATAACCAACCATAGCTACACAATGGGACACCCCTGAAATAAAACATGTATATATAACCAACCATAGCTACACAACGAGACCTCCCTGAAATAAAACATGTATATAACCAACCATAGCTACACAATGGGACATCCCTGAAATAAAACATGTATATAGCTACACAATGGGACACCCCTGAATTAAAACATGTATATAACCAACCATAGCTACACAATGGGACATCCCTGAAATAAAACATGTGTATATACCCAACCATAGCTACACAATGGGACACCCCTGAATTAAAACATGTATATAACCAATCATAGCTACACAATGGGACATCCCTGAAATAAAACATGTATATATAACCAACCATAGCTACACAATGGGACACCCCTGAATTAAAACATGTATATAACCAACCATAGCTACACAATGGGACATCCCTGAAATAAAACATGTATATAACCAACCATAGCTACACAATGGGACACCCCTGAAATAAAACATGTGTATATAACCAACCATAGCTACACAACGAGACCTCCCTGAAATAAAACATGTATATAACCAACCATAGCTACACAATGGGACACCCCTGAAATAAAACATGTGTATATAACCAACCATAGCTACACAACGGGACATCCCTGAAATAAAACATGTATATAACCAACCATAGCTACACAACGGGACATCCCTGAAATAAAACATGTGTATATAACCTACCATAGCTACACAACGGGACATCCCTGAAATAAAACATGTATATATAACCAACCATAGCTACACAATGGGACGCACCTAAAATAAAACATGTGTATATAACCAACCATAGCTACACAATGGGACGCACCTAAAATAAAACATGTATATATAACCAACCATAGCTACACAACGGGACATCCCTGAAATAAAACATGTGTATATAACCAACCATAGCTACACAACGGGACATCCCTGAAATAAAACATGTGTATATAACCAACCATAGCTACACAACGGGACATCCCTGAAATAAATATGTGTATATAACCAACCATAGCTACACAACGGGACATCCCTGAAATAAAACATGTGTATATAACCAACCATAGCTACACAACGGGACATCCCTGAAATAAAACATGTGTATATAACCAACCATAGCTATACAATGGGACATCCCTGAAATAAAACAAGCGTATATACCCAACCATAGCTAAACAATTGGACGCACCTGAAATGAAACATGTGTATATAACCAACCACAGCTACACAATGGGACATCCCTGAAATAAAACATGTTTATATAACCAGCAGTCATTTTTCGGATATTTTGACAATTTTTTTTTGTCAAAAATTTGTGAATTTTCTTATCAATACCAAAAGTGTATAGGAATGTTTGATTAATATGTGTTTGTTCATACAAACCCATGGAAATGATTTTAACAAGAAAAAATATCGATTTTAATGCAAAAATGAATACATTGTGAAATTTAAGAAATGTTGGTCATTTTCTTGAAAAGTGATGTTGCAAAAGGGCCCATGACCCCTTAAATAGTTCCGCGACATGCCTTTTTTATTTCACATATTGCTTCAGTATATATTAAACTATAATTGTGCCTATTTTTTGGTATCATTTAAAAAAATAATAACCATATCAAACGTCCTAGCATGTACGACGCAGCCATAAAACATATGCTAGTTATTAACAATTTATATGTAAGAATATGTCTTGTACGTGGGTGATGATTTGGTAGCCGTTATCTATTCTATGTGTTTTTCATATGAGCACATTTGTATGCATTGAGAAAGAATAAAATATATGTTCTGTTCTGTTCTGAAATGTTAAACAATAGTGCCCACGTTCAATTCCGCAACCTCTATTATAGCCCAAGGGGAATCCCACACAAAAAAGTCACGTGGTCACGTGGGATACTAACCAGGTATCGGATAATTGGGTTGCCAGTTTGTATAAGCCATAGATGTATTCCCCCATACCCAACCACGTTGATCATCAAATCGCCCACCTATCCATACCGAAGACAATTGTTCATCATCCTGCTGGGATGCTGTGTTTTAAACAAACATATATGCTGTGGCAATGTTCATACACACTGTTTTACGATTTATGTTTAACTGTAGAAACAAAATATTAATTGCGTAAAACATAAATACCCATTTATCTCCGATAATTTGAACTATTTATTTGCCTCGCAGACAGACACGCCACTTGGGCTTTTATGAATGACCGAAACAGTAGCTATCCATTAAATATTTAAAAATCGTATATGAACCATCACCCGTTGAGTCGTGGCTTCGAATCCCAACCACCGGATGAGTGTTCATATACGATTTATAAATAGACATGCTTATAGCAATTGATACTCGTGTGTTTTCGTTATTGTACCGTAGGAATGTTTTGACTGGTAAAATAACAAAACAATGATAAAGCCGGTGATAACTCAAACCTTAGTTTACAAGTAAAAATGAAAATGAAATGTATTTTCGAAGTCCATTTTGGTTCAATCTTGCGCATAACCACTTGTAATTAATTTACACTTTCAATTTACAGTCGACCGTACATTGTTTATATCACCAGTGTTTATTTATTGATGAGGCTAGAGTTATCTCCGGCGAGCTATCTCGGATCAAAAGAAAGAATAATTTAAGTACAACAAAACACTCGTACACGTATCAAGCAATTTCGCCACAGTAATGTAGTACACAATCAAACTAACTTTTAATGTAATGATCGCTTCTGTTGAGAAAGCCTTCAAGTGCTCTTTGCTCGTCTTCCGAGTCAATATATACCAAATGTGAGTCTCTCCGCTTGCATTCAGCCTAAAATGACGAAACTGTTTAATTAGTTATGTAACCAAACAGCAAGCACACTCTAATCACTCAATAGTTCATTAATAAAACCTCCAAACACCTCGTGCAACGCGCAATTTTGCCGTACAATCACCACTGACGCAGTATTACACCACACATAAACATACAGTATGAGAGGCGTCATTCAAACGTTTGATAACATAAACATACGGTGTGAGCGGCGTCATTCAAACGTTTGATAACATAAACATACGGTGTGAGCGGCGTCATTCAAACGTTTGATAACATAAACATACGGTGTGAGCGGCGTCATTCTAACGTTTGGTAACATTAACATACGGTGTGAGCGGCGTCATTCAAACGTTTGATAACATAAACATACGGTGTGAGGGGCGTCATTCAAACACTTGGTAACATTAACATACGGTGTTAGCGGCGTCATTTAAACGTTTGATAACATTAACATAATTATGGTGTGAGCGGCGTCGTTCAAACGTTTGGTAACATTAACATACGGTGTGAGCGGCGTCATTCAAACGTTTGATAACATAAACATACGGTGTGAGGGGCGTCATTCAAACGTTTGATAACATAAACATACGGTGTGAACGGCGTCATTCAAACGTTTGATAACATAAACATACGGTGTGAGCGGCGTCATTCAAACGTTTGATAACATAAACATACGGTGTGAGCGGCGTCATTCAAACGTTTGATAACATAAACATACGGTGTGAGCGGCGTCATTCAAACGTTTGATAACATAAACATACGGTGTGAGCGGCGTCATTCAAACGTTTGATAACATAAACATACGGTGTGAGCGGCGTCATTCAAACGTTTGATAACATAAAAATACGGTGTGAGCGGCGTCATTCAACGTTTGATAACATAAACATACGGTGTTAGGGGCGTCATTCAAACGTTTGATAACATAAACATACGGTGTGAGCGGCGTCATTCAAACGTTTGATAACATAAACATACGGTGTGAGCGGCGTGATTCAAACGTTTGATAACATAAAATACGGTGTGAGCGGCGTCATTCAACGTTTGATAACATAAACATACGGTGTTAGGGGCGTCATTCAAACGTTTGATAACATAAACATACGGTGTGAGCGGCGTCATTCAAACGTTTGATAACATAAACATACGGTGTGAGCGGCGTCATTCAAACGTTTGATAACATAAACATACGGTGTGAGCGGCGTCATTCAAACGTTTGATAACATAAACATATGGTGTGAGCGGCGTCATTCAACGTTTGATAACATAAACATACGGTGTTAGGGGCGTCATTCAAACGTTTGATAACATAAATATACGGTGTGAGCGGCGTCATTCAAACGTTTGATAACATAAACATACGGTGTGAGCGGCGTCATTCAAACGTTTGATAACATAAACATACGGTGTGAGCGGCGTCATTCAAACGTTTGATAACATAAACATACGGTGTGAGCGGCGTCATTCAAACGTTTGATAACATAAACATACGGTGTGAGCGGCGTCATTCAAACGTTTGATAACATAAAATACGGAGTGAGCGGCGTGATTCAAACACTTGGAAACATTAACATACGGTGTGAGCGGCGTCATTTAAACGTTTGATAACATTAACATAATTATGGTGTGAGCGGCGTCATTCAAACGTTTGATAACATAAACATACGGAGTGAGCGGCGTCATTCAAACACTTGGAAACATTAACATACGGTGTGAGCGGCGTCGTTCAAACGTTTGATAACATAAACATACGTAGTGAGCGGCGTCATTCAAACGTTTGATAACATAAACATACGATGTGAGCGACGTCATTCAAACGTTTGATAACATAAACATACAGTGTGAGCGGCGTCATTCAACGTTTGATAACATAAACATACGGTGTGAGCCGCGTCATTCAAACGTTTGATAGCATAAACACACGGTGTGAGCGGCGTCATTCAAACGTTTGATAACATAAACATACGATGTGAGCGACGTCATTCAAACGTTTGATAACATAAACATACAGTGTGAGCGGCGTCATTCAACGTTTGATAACATAAACATACGGTGTGAGCGGCGTCATTCAAACGTTTGATAGCATAAACACACGGTGTGAGCGGCGTCATTCAAACGTTTGATAACATAAACATACAATGTGAGCGACGTCATTCAAACGTTTGATAACATAAACATACGGTGTGAGCGGCGTCATTCAACGTTTGATAACATTAACATACGGTGTGAGCGGCGTCGTTCAAACGTTTGATAACATAAACATACGTAGTGAGCGGCGTCATTCAAACGTTTGATAACATAAACATACGATGTGAGCGACGTCATTCAAACGTTTGATAACATAAACATACAGTGTGAGCGGCGTCATTCAACGTTTGATAACATAAACATACGGTGTGAGCGGCGTCATTCAAACGTTTGATAGCATAAACACACGGTGTGAGCGGCGTCATTCAAACGTTTGATAACATAAACATACAATGTGAGCGACGTCATTCAAACGTTTGATAACATAAACATACGGTGTGAGCGGCGCCTTCAACGTTTGATAACATAAACATACGGTGTGAGCGGCGTCATTCAAACGTTTGATAACATAAACATACGTAGTGAGCGGCGTCATTCAAACGTTTGATAACATAAACATACGGTGTGAGCGGCGTCATTCAAACGTCTGTTAACATAAAAATACGGAGTGAGTGGCGTCATTCAAACGTTTGATATAAATTGAGTCTAAAACGAAACAGTCGGCTCACCTAGATATAACCAATGTCTAGCATTTTCATCAAGCCATTGTCTTCTGAGGTAATGCATAGAGAGTCTAGTTGGAACATTTCTCAGTATACTACATGTAGTATTATTATCTATCAACATGTCTTCTTTCGTTAGCCACCTTGGTAAGATGTGTGTACTGCTTTCCACATTACCTCCGGGTGTAGTTTGGTTTAGAATTGTTCGAGGCAATTCGCGTGTTGAAGGAGTATTATCTTTGTTATATGTAGTTATTTAGGCCTTTCGATCAATGATAACCCATACACTAACACTTATTTCCAACGGGGTTCTGTGTTTTTGCTTTAGGGACAGCAAGTAGAAGAAAAAGAGGTGTTATACAAGGAATCCGGGTGCGTCACCTTAGCTCGTTCCGAATACACTGCTTGGTTCTTTAACATGCCTGGTGTACAGCACCGATACACGCGAATCTATCTCTGGGTTTCCAACTAGTTCATCTCTAGTTGGATGGGAAACACTTAAAATAATTCCAGAAATGAGCCGGCCGAGATTGGAACAGTAGTCAAGAGTGTTATCCACTCGACCACATGCCACGTCTTAAACATGTTTGCACTGATTTATCTATTCAATATTATATTTTTATGAAAGTTATACATATAAAGGAGCTTACTTCAGCTTTGGAGTGAGTGTAGTGTCCATTCATTTTCACACGATAACAAGAGGACCCATACTGAACCCAGTGATCCGAACAGGGTCCTAAAATACAACTCATTTATTAATTATATAAGCTATGCCCTAAGCACGGTTTTCCATGTAATCGAGGATCTAACACTTCGTTATGTGACATTTCTGCTCTAAACATAACAGAATAAACAAACAAAATATTAGTACATACAAGAAATCAAAATTAATGAAACCATTCACAATACAGAAGTGAATATCGCATTACTTGTCAACCGCATCAGGGCCGAAACACAAAGTGAAATGTTGCTGGGAAATTTACAAAATAACCGTTAAATAACCTTATGCACTTATCAATGTTTTCCCCAAGAGAAAGGGTGGCGGGGATGCTCGGGAAATTAGACATAAAGACTTTCCCGATATACAGGAATTTGAATAACCCTGTCGTCACATGTAGCGGGAATTAGACTTGACCCGTATTCTATGGGCAACCTGTCCCCTAAGGAATTAGACAAGAAACCCTAATGCTCATGATTTCCAAAAATGTCTATTTCCCCTATATAATTCCGCCGTGCCCCCGCTGGGGGAAAACATTGTCAAGTGCATTACAAGAAGATAAGCTATAGTGTGTCACATATGGTACTGTAAAATCATTTAATTTCGTTGGGATGAAATTTCGTGGTTTTTGTTAAAAATACCATTTCGTGGGGACGTAAATTCGTGGATTTCGTATTTCAGCAAAAAAAAAAATCGGGTGAATATCTGCACTAATCCTAGACTCATATACTGGAAAAACGAACTCTTTACGGCCGCGGTAAATTTGCACTTTGTCAATTTTCATATTGATAGTTGGTAAAATTATTCGTTGGGATTTGATTTCGTGGTTGAGGTCATCCACGAAATCCACGAAATTTAATCCCCCACGAATATTAATGATTTTACAGTATGTGTTTTTATATTATATGTACTAGTATATATTCGAGATTGTTCTACCTACCTGATGACGTTGTTCTACCTACCTGATGACGTTGTTCTACCTACCTGATGACGTTGTTCTACCTACCTGATGACGTTGTTCTACCTACCTGATGACGTTGTTCTACCTACCTGATGACGTTGTTCTACCTACCTGATGACGTTGTTCTACCTACCTGATGACGTTGAAGTGCTAGTAAACGCTTTAGTTGTTGGTCCTATTTTACTCCCTGTACTGTTGATAGAAATGTAAAACATCGAATATGAATAAATGGGAAATACCATGGAATTATCGGAAGTTATATGATCTTTGGAAATACTTAACTATTCAATAGAAAATTCTCAAATTTATACGCAGAGTTCTAAATGTAATACAGTAAACTATGCTAAATAAAAATACATAATTGCTTTTAATTTAAAGATATACAATGTTCGTGGGAGCTCAACCTGTTCTCTAACTGACTATTTAAAACTACTCTTATAATTATGTATAAGAAAGAGCTGTGGGTTACACTAAATGTTAAACATAAAAAGGCAGAAATTCGAGAATATTAAGTGGTCATTAGAGTGATGACGGAGATCAAAATGGATTGAACTATAAAGTGTCTCTAAAGACACATTGAACATAAATACTAATAGTGTGCATAGCGATATACGGCATTATCGGTCCTTGTAATAGGCATTTTGAAATTTATACGAGACAATTAGTCGGTACAATAATTATCTCTACCAGTAATATGTTACAATGTTTCTATAACAGTAGTCACATAAAATAATGTGTGAACGATTCGTAACGCCCCGATAGTATTCGTTTCATATAAATGGGATGGCTAACAAAATGTGATTTAGAATAATTAATGTAGGAATTAACTTGTTCCGGTGTACATCAAATAAAGTTTTCTATAATTAAGAAAATTTACTTATGATTAATATGACTGTACCGATTATAAATAAAATGATATTAATATATATTTTATACTTACGCCGGTTGCTCACAGATGTAGTCGTATTCCTTAGAACAATCGAAATCCCGCCATGTAAAGTTGTTTTTACTCCCCATTAAAGCAACACAAAGGTTAGGACCCGGGTCTGTGCGTAGATTTAAATTATATTAAGTTAGACAGGAAAGGAATCTTCCATTTGGACCTCAAAATATAATACAAACATGTAACAAGATAGTTTCATACAAAATAACTTTAACAAATGAAATGGAAGTAGGCAAACATAACAGATGAAATGAAAGTAGATGAAAGATATTAGCTAAGATGAATATTGTGTTTAAACATGGCTTGGTTATTCGAAAATACACACTATGATACAAAGACATACTATAGACAAGCTACAACATAAATGAATTTAATATTTACAAGAGAGTTGAGTGTTGCAGGTGTGTGAACGATGTGCATTACCGACGTTCAATATTTAGCATGCCTGTATAGTGATGTCCATTCCACATTATCTGACAAAATCACTAGTACATTCCATTTCAGAATATAGTAGTCTGGTATCCGATCTTTACGATCTACGCTCATGCAATATAAGATTGGGGAACGGGAACCAGACAAAGAATATACATGTATAAGCGTCATATTCAAAATTCGATTAACATTATCAATACTTAAAATTATGACCTCTATTGGAAAAATAGAAAATGTAAATGTTCAACTTACGGTTTTGCGGAAAATGAGCATTCCAATTAACGTAGTCAGAATGTTGAGGTTCAGACATTCCATTAAGCCAAACCCACGACCCATTTGTCCAAACACCTCCAGTCCAAAACCGGGAGTCTGTCGGTGGAATACGGTTGTAAGCGTAGTTATTGCTAAGCGGCATCCATATAACGTAGGTTTCCTTTCATACTTAAACCTTCGTTATATGCATGTCTCGCTTAGCGAAGTCCAATAGGCTCTAGTATTTGTAGGCCCAATCTAACAGTTGTCGTAGGCGGAGTTACTAGTCCTACATGCATTTCATTTCCAAAGCTAATAAAAATATAGCCTATATAACGTTAGGGTTTTAAAGCCTTATATATAGGTATGTATGGTCTAGCTATTGTAAATCATGCTACATGTATATACATGTAGATATAAGTTCATTTCAAAGTATCTATAAACCAGATGTCTGTCAACACATTATCACCACAAAAACATATATCAATTATGCATCACTATCTGATACCCCATACTGTTCCCGCTTTTTGCCTCGCGCCACCTTGTTGATTGACAATAATCAACAAGTTACCGACTAGCATACATCAAAGAGACGCCAACTGATTGAATCTAAACGAGATCAGAGAATATTGTACATAGGAATGTTAACTTTTTGCATGCTAAAGATTAAACATGTGTCGATATGATTGGTGTCTCAAAATCCGGCATTGTTTTGTCGGTTTGTTGGACCAAGCACATTTTGAATGAACAAATTATTTCAACACATAGCAGAGATATATGAGCATATCAATTAAACACAGTTGTAAAATGCTTAAATCCGACTGTTATTAAAATGGTAAAAATGTGTCGATATGGGCTTTGTGAAAAAAACACTAAATATCCCGATAGGAGACGTTAAATTAACATTATTCCTGAAACATTAGGAAAATGTATAACAATGTCTAACACGTATCATGTAACGACAGACCACATGTCCAGTTAAATAAGTCAGAAAATAAAACAAAGCACAAGATAAAATTCAACAAATACATGAGGGAAATTTCTGTTTTGTACTCTTTTGTATTCTACTTATAAAATATTGTTACGCCATTGAAATATTACCTTTCTGTTATTAATAAGCACACATATTACGAGGGCCACTTAAAAAGTATTAATCAGTGGGCGATAAATCAACATCATTGCCTCTGACTTTATGAAAAGTGTACATTTTCTTAAAGAACAATCTCTCAGCTAGACATTCGTGGTATTTTTTATCATTTAATATGAAAGCATTTTCATTTTATTGATATTCAAATAGGACATGGTTTAAAGCACTGGACAAAGAATAACTCATAAATACGTAAGAAAATTGTGTTATATTGGCTCAAGCGATTTCTGAGCGTTGTTGTTAAATGTCATTCAGGCTTACTGATATTAAATTGATATCATTTGCACTATATATCATTGTACTCTTAAATGGCAATCGATAATTTTTAGAACAGTAAAGTACTATTAAACTATCGCAATATAAACAAGTCACATCCGGACTCAAACTACCACACTTACTCCCTAATTAATATTTAGATATATACTAGGTAAATAAACACTAATGTAGTCTTAATATGCTAATTTTTCTAGATTATTATATGTAGTTTCATTCGTCGGACGATTTTAATGATTTTACCTCAATTTTATTTTTTACAACAAAATGTTATGTTCGAGCCCAACTTTAAAAAAGTGGGTGGGATAATGTTATACCCCCTATTTATGATAAACAAAGGAACTTCACCCCTGTTGTCCGTTTCATAAAGTTCTTCCAGCAGAAAATTACTATCATGTGTTTTAATTTTTGTGTTCTGTATTATTGAATTAGGGATATGACGTCATAAATCTAAAATACGTATTTTTTGATCACGTGATCATGTTCTTTGGGCTGTAGTAATGAACAAATTACGAATAATTCAGGATATATTTATCATGTGTAAGATAGTAACATACATAAATGTGTAATAAAGGTTCATGTTTGACTTTTCCACTTAAGACGTACAGTAATACAATACAGCAACAACGTATAGGGTATAGTCCCCGCAAAGTGCAGTTTTGGAGTGTTTCAAACATGGCAGATTCCTTGTACAACTAAATCAATCAAGACTGTCCAAACAATAATGTTGATTCAGCACTAGTTAAACAAGTATGCATGAACTCTGCAAATGTCAAATCAATCGGATAAAAATTATATAAATTATGACTATTAATATCAACCCTTACATCTACTAATATACCTTATTTTCTAGCAACTACAGTGTTTCATACCCCTATTCGTTCAACGTCATAAGGGTGAATAGATATTTTACCGATTACAATATCATTTCATTGGTTAGCTAGGCAAAGGTTGTATCTCTTAGAAAATGTAAACTTTTATACTCATTGATAGGATATTAAACATGTTATTGGCCACTGATTAATACTTTTTAAGTGGCCCTCGTATATAGCGACAGCTTATAATATACACATGCATGTTTGCAGTGGATGAAAGATACGTAGCTATATCTATTTTTGTGTGGAATATCGTAATAATTATACATACGTAGATTTACATATGCATATATGAATATTTTTTTACAATCAGGGATAATTTTACAACTTTGAAGGTAATTAAAAGTTTCCAGATCTGCTATGCCAGCTACTGTTTGTAGCTAGTTACGTGAAATCGAATAAAAATCCATAGATCTATTTACTTTATGATGCACATAAATTTGTTCTACAATATCTGTTTTAAATCGTGATTATAGCCAAATATTTTGTGGAACCGAGCCAAGATCAGCGCGCTAAATGTCTATGTTCGATGCCATTTTGAACATATATTGTCTTGTCTAGTTACAACGAATCCCCGTAACTATGGGGGGGGGGGGGTGTGGCTACGATGCGTCTGCAGAAAGGTCAATTAGCTCGACTAATAGAAGACTATGGAGAACTATTGTACTCACCCATTCGTCTGCATCGGCGTCACACTTGTTTAATATCATAAGTTAACACTACTGATCAAGTGCAATAACTCCTTTTTGATTTTAAGTAGAGTTATGTCCCTTTCTTACTTAGACATTTCTAGGTTAATGTTATATGTGCAAGTTACATTCAGACCATTTTTTACCTCATGTACTACCAATGATTTTGCATTAAAACTAAGTTGTATAACTTATAGCCTGTTTTGAACTTAGATTTATCACGGTGACAAATGGCTGCGAATAGTCGAGCGCACTGTCTTATGGACAGCTCTTGTATAAGTTTATTACATTGGGTGTATAGCTATTTATAATGGGTCCGTTTGTTGATATCAATTACATGGTGCTGCTGATAATAACTATCATGCTGAGACCACATAGATCAAAGGCAGCTCCATTTGGAACTCTTTCCTGACCACTGTATGTAGGAGTTTTGCGTGAAATTTCATAGTGTGTATTTGCTGGTAAAATATATCTATATAGATCTATATAATTATTTGTGTGAACATGCATTGGCAAAATGTGTACTGATGATAGGGGCTGCCATGTTCTGACGTAAAAAGGCAATTTTAACCACTCTCGATGTCGCCCACTAAGCATTTTTTTCTTGAAAAAAAGCGCTAAGTTTCCTTCCAGCATGCTTTGTGAATTATGTAATTCACTCGTGATCGAACTGTAACATATCAACAAACTACAGCGTAAACATCAGTGAAGTATTTGGTTCGGTTTTCGATTCGTTTTCATCAAATGCGCACACATTAATACCCTATAGAATTGTTGATGTAAAAATACTAGATACCTACAAAATGCCGAAGTTTCTCAAGTTATTTTAGATGTCAGTGTGGTTGTTTATGGGATATACAGGCAACTACTAGTATACCAAAATTACGGGAATATTTGACAATTTTTATTTTATTTTTGCAATACACCAATACGTGAGGCAGTCCCTTTAAGTAAGTAAGTAAGTAAGTAAGTAAGTAAAGTCTTTATTTTACGAGGCTAACATATTTACAGTAATGCAATCTTCCATATGGGCCTCAACATATATACATAAATATATAAATAGGTACATTACAACAAAGACAAGTTCACAAATATAAATACCAACATATTAATTACAAAGAAAATAATAGGACAGCACTATATTGAACACAGTATATGTTCATGAAAATAAACATTTTATCACTTACTTTTGCAAATAGTAAATTGGTATTGAACTGAAAATATATTCACGTGATGGGTCTGTTTGTTGCAATGCTTAACTATGGGTATTTCCATTTGATGTATGCATTTTGGAATTTATGTATTGAGTCTGAAGCTCGTACTGATTTTGGTATATCATTCCAGATTTTTGGTCCCGAGTAGGCAAGTGATTTTCTAGAAAGTTCAAATTTTGGTGATGGTACAAATAGTTCTTCATTTGTTACTGATCTAAGATTACATGAATGAATTTGGTTTAATTTGGTAAATTTTTGTTGCATGTATTTTGGAAACTGATTATCATTGAGTTATTTGTACACAAGAATAATTTTTTATATTTAACTCTTTTATCAAATTTCATCCATTGAAGTTTATTGAAAAGAACTTCAGAGGGTGTGTCAAAGTCTTTTACATCAAGAATGATGCGTGCTGCCCGTTTTTGAAATTTAATGATTTCGTCAATTGATTTTTTGTCTGTGTTAGCCCAAATTGAACAGCAATAATCTAAGTGTGGGAGGATGTAAGCATTAAAAAATAATTTTCTTGTTGGTACATCTAAGTATTGTTTGATTCGCATGAGTAGATAAAGTTGTGTGTTGCATTTTTTTATTGTTTTGTCAATGTGAGTTTTCCATTTGAGTTGGTTATCTATATTGATTCCAAGAAGTCTTTCACTTTCTGATATTTCAATATCATGGTTCTGTAGTTTTAATTTGATGTCTGGGATGCTGGGTTTGTTGGTTGGTTTTGTTATATACATATGCTTTGTCTTTTGTGTGTTGATTATCATGGAGTTTTGTGTGCACCATGAGTCTACAATGTCAAGATCAGATTCAAGGGCTTGGTGAATGTCTTGAATTGTATCTCCTGATGCTGAAAGTGTTGTGTCATCAGCAAAGATGTCTGTTGTTGAAGACTTAACATGGTATGGTAAATCATTTATATAAATGAGAAATAACAGGGGTCCCAAGACTGAGCCTTGTGGAACACCTGATATTATTTCAGCTGGGTCTGAAAGTTTTGCGGAAACACACACTTTCTGTGTTCTGTTTGACAGATAGGAATTTATCCATGCTTTACTCTCTGATGACATATGGTAATATTTGAGCTTGTCTATGCTTTGGACAAGTCAAGGAGCAATGTACCAACACATTTTCCATCATTTATTGCACTGATCCAGTTGTCAACTATATTTGTAAGTGCAGATTCACAAGAGTGTTTGGCTCTGAATCCTGATTGTGAGGTGAGCAACAAGGAATGTCTTTCAAGAAACTGTTTGAGTTCATCAGAGACGTGTTTCTCAAACAGTTTTGATATGACTGGAAGTATTGATATAGGACGATAGTTACTTTTATCTGATTTTTTGCCCTTTTTGTATATGGGAATTACTTTTGATTGTTTTAGAGATTTTGGAAATGTTTTTTCCTTTATGCTCATGTTTATGTTGGATGCAAGAGGTTTCGCTATTATTAGAGATGCTGTTTTTAGAAATTTAGCACTTATATTGTCAAGACCAGTTGATTTCGTAATGTCTAATTTGTCCAATTGCTCTTTTACATATTTTTCTGTAACATGGGGAATAAAAAATTTTGGCGTGTCACTGGGTATTTTGTCTTGTGTTATATTCTTTAGGACTGATGAAGTTGTATCATTACATTCCTGTATGTTATTGCTGTTCTTGAAAATATTTGTGAAATATGTATTTAATACTTCTGCTGATTTGTTAGGGTCGGTGATTGGTTTACCATTTTCGTCATTTATGTTATGTGTTTGGTGGCTGTCAGTTTTGCCAGAGATATCTTTTAGGTTTTTCCATAGTTTCTTTGGTTGTTTGCCGTTATTTTGAATTTCGTGGTGAAAGAAATCTTTTTTTGCTTGATGTGAAAGTGATCTTACTTTTGATCTCCATTTTTTAAAATCAGTTTCATTGTTGGTCTTTTTGGCATAGTCTCTAATGTGAATTGCATCTAATATTTCATCATTGAACCAATTCTTTTGTTTTTTTTGTTTAACTCGTTTTTGTTTGTTTGGTGCATGGGTGTTAAGAGTTTGGAGAAATAAAGTATTGAATGTATCTTGTCCATCATCTGGGTCAGTAAACATGTCTATCAATGACCAGGGTTGTTGAGATAGATCTTCAAGAAATCTTTCAGCATTGAATTGTTTCATTGATCGGTAGTTGATTCACAAGATACTTGGACAGTTTAACAGTGTGACTTGACATACAATAATGTTGCACTGAGAAGTTCACATGCCCTATCGACAATTTAAGACGTTGTTGTAACAATTTAACATGTCGTATAGACATGTTCAAATGATATTATAACAATTTAACGTGACAAGCATCAACAAAAGACAGCTATGGCGTTCCATAACATTGAATACTCCCATGGTGTTATCCAGAAGACAAACAGTTATAAAGATTGAACTTAAGTTCCAACTGAATCTATTTGATTGTACAATTGGTAATGAAGCCGAGGTTTTAAAATGCGATGACAAGATCACATCATCTGATTTGACTGTGTCAAGTGGTATCATAGGACGCCTACCTGAGATAAAAACTGATAAAACTGTCAAAATTTGAAATACTCTTCTATGAAAAACAGTGCGTAACCTATCTTAACCGTATTTTAAATATGTGACATTAGTTTGATTAGCTTGAAAGTTGTACAATATAGAGAACACAACAACGTATAAAACATACATGTATATATATAGCATAAATAAGTAACATGAGCTTATTCAAATTATCTCTATTGATTACTGGATATTTTTAAAGGTACAAGCTATGGTCTACGACTTATAGGTGTATTTATAAGAACCAGAATTGATGCTTTTGTTCAACAGAAGATGGGATATAATCATATACCAATAATTTTATAGCAAGCAAACCAATACTAAGACCAACTATGAACACGTTTTCCTCGAATTATTGAGGTCCAAAAGAAAGGAGAAACAAAAACATCATCACGGTGGCTTTGATGAGATTTGACACGATATATCACCTCGTCACATTACAAACGATAGTATTTACAAAAGAATATAATACATTTTGTATATATACGTCATCACATAGCAGAATAATGTAGATGGATACAATGATTGGAAGTATTTGTTTGAACAAATAATGGATAATGGACATGTATAATATTAGTACAAAGGTTGGACAATACTTAATAAGTGTTCCCTCTTGTAATTCTTCTCTTTTACGATATGCGTGGAACAAATATTTACACAAATTAATAAGTTAATGTTTAGATATACTATTTTAATGTGATACATGTATTAAGCAAGTCCATACATTCAAACATACACACACGGACTCACTTAACATCAACGTTATCTACGATTTGTTTAAAAGTTATAACGATTACATAAAAGTTTCAGTTATATTAATGATATAAGCTGTGATAACAACATAATGCTGACACCCAGCCCCCTCTATCTTTCTGATAACTTTTTGTTCATCATTCATATAATTTGTTTGCAAATCACGTTCTCACAATCATGCTCCTCGACAAGGGGCGACAATTCTTACGAACATACTGATATTTAGGAGGCAGTAAACCCAGAGAAGCCAAATATTCGAATTGGCCATGGTCAAAATTGTAAATATAAGACAAATGCTGTGTTTCTTGGCTATTTTATCATTAGTTAGAATAATCAAACTAAGTTTTGTGTTAAAATCATAGGTTACTACATGTTTGCAATAAATTATGTGATAGGGTTATGACCTTTGTTGTGGTTTGAATGAATACAGTTGAAAAATGCGAAACTAAGTTTTCTAGCTCTCGGACCGGAAAAGACGGACTTTTCTCTGGTAGGTTTACATTTATGAATATTGTGAAGAAACGGATTGGAAACCCTATTATTTCGGATCCAATTGTGAGTTAGGCATGCATTAGGGTAGCCAAACATGAATACTGTATAGGGCTAGCTATCCGTTTAACCATTTTTTTTGTGCCGAAGATGTGGATTTTGCGCCTTTTTCATCCTTTTCATTCCTTTTTTTTGTAGGCCGGAGGGGAATCTTCATTCTGGGTTGTCCGCCCCCTTTTATGTTAATATTTATACTTTCATGTTTTCTGTGTTTATGGGACGTATGTATTTGGCTTATGCTTATTGAATTCTACAAGGTTTACATTGAATACATAATAATGATAAATTAATAACACATGCTTACTCGTACATTTTGAATTATCCATGTGTTTCCCTTTAAATGATTTAGACTGGATTGCAGACAGAGAGAAAACTGGTCCAGAACTCTCAAAGTAGTTTAATCTTTGTCTTGTGCATTAAAATCTGTATACCACGGAACGACCCAATGATCATCCAAATTGTCTTCGAATTGTTACATTTGTTTTATCAGTTGCGACAAATTTAAACCAAGATGGAATGATCACCGGGGTACTTGATTATAGCAAATATCAAGCAGATAGTATAAAGGTTAAACCAGGACAAATTAGAGTGACCAAAACAGCTCGCAACGATTAATCACATGTGTGAAGGCGATATTTTAACTTGTTATAAACCGACAGTCAAGCAGTATATTTGTAAACAAATCCACTTTCTCGAATTTAAATATGGGTCATATCAGTTGATGTTTACAACACGTGCATGGGAAATATAAATTGTGAATAATGTTTAAAGCTATTGGGTTTTCTGTCATGATATGGCTTCTTATGGTCGTAAAAATAGAAAAACTGATAGGGAAAGACAAAATAACCATCTTATTGACGGATACATAATGTGTTACTTTCACGCGAACGAAGCTGGACTTATAACTCACTTTGGTGTATTACTACACTTAGACACAACTTATATTTACCGGAGACAATCAGAAATGGCCAGACTTTCACGATTGGTGCATCTTATAGTATAAATTCTGTAAAAAACTCTTCAAAATCCCTTCAGAAATGTATGACAAGTTGCACACAGAAGACTTGGAATGACGAACCGACGGACGTAATTACACCTACCATTACTTTGTCCCCTTCGCCTTCGGTGGAAAATACCCTCGTGATACGCGTAGCATCAGAAATGGTGCGTAAGAGAAGTTTTAGGAAGTTACAAATGGGCTAAAGATATCGAGATGCATGTGCTCACGAATGAATACATCGTTCTAAAAAAGCAATTAAGTGTTAAATTGGTGGTACTCATTACAGAAACACGACATAATATCATACAAATAGTTAAAAATGACTTGTGTCCACGGTCCGACCTTCAAAAGCCGTGAGAAAAACGTTTTCCGTAAATTCCACCAGCTCGAAAATACGCTCCGATCCCGCCCCTTTGTCGTATGAAAACACGTCTCGCTGACGGCCGGGTTTTCGAGGGTTCAATTAGTTTAAACTGCTTGAACGTTGAGGTATTTGTTAAATATGATGTTTTTTATATGTATGTTGATGAAATGAGGATTATTTGGGATATTTGATACATTTTCGACGAGAAAACAACGGGATGTTATGAATATTTCAATCGATCAAGGGATTTATTGTAGGTCATCCTCGGCCAATTCCCAATCTCATAGTTTTAAAAAATAAAAGAATGGCGAAGCAAAACATTACCATGACACTCCTAACAATCCACCTTTCTCGCATTGCTCCTTCGTATTCGATCTCCAAGCTCGAAAATTCGCTTAGACAGGGTGGAGGAGAAGTGACAATATCTTACAAAAAAATAAGAGGCCGAATCGAATGGATCTTTATATAATGGAAGCGCATTCGTTTGCTGACACGGACAGGACAGAAGTTTGGACATCCGTGCCCTGTCTCTTCCATACACGATGTGAAAAGAATAGGCAGAGAAGATAAACATTAATCATTACTTACGGTACAAGTTTATGCTGATGTGGTTTGCTATCATGTTTTGTTCCTCCCTAGAGTTAATATTTACCAAATATGAGCCGTTCCTCTGACACATTGTCTGTAGTAAAATATTGTATCAAAACTGATTATGCGTTGACAGAATTCTATGAGTAAACGAAGAGTCAGTTTACTGTAATTTTAACATAAAACATAATGTTACATTTTTAAAAAAAAAAATTAAATGCCGAGCATAGCCTTCATTTGCCAGTCAGCCTTTTGCTGAAATATGGCAGGCATATATGTGTGCCCCCACATGTATATTGTCGTCAAACTTGGCGAGTTCGAGAAAAGATTCTGGGGCACTGGTATTCAATATTGATCTTACTTGACTTATTCGAAAATGTGTTTAGGTCTACACAGACACGTGGTGCGTTTTCTTTTATTATTTAACTCTTCATTACTTCAGACATCTAAAACAAGGTATTTCAGTTGTTTCACTGTTGCATTAGGTCATTCAGCTTGGGTATTCAGCTTTTCGAATGTTCAAACTAGTTCATTCAGCTTTTCGATGCAGGGAATGGTGCATTGTATGTTTGTTTTTGTTTTGTGTGCTCGGCTGGTTAAGTTGAGTACATTTGTATTGCCTTCCCAGTTAATATCCTCTTTGGGCCTACACATACAAGTGATGTGTTTTCATTAAAGTTTAGTATACATGTATGCGTTATGTTCACAGGTTATTACTGACCAGGCTTACCATAGCGAAGGAATGATTTTGTGCATCAACGTGGAATGCGTAACAACTCGATCCATAAAACACCCACCCAGCTCGACATTTTACTGTAATAATAACAACTACTGTATAAAGTCACTTGATTTCCACACGACCTAGTGTTATATGTTGACATTTTGGGAAATGCCATTCATTTTTGAGTAGCAATCAGTTTGAAACCGTTTCGGCAAAATAAATAAAGTAATCAGCGAACGTTAAATGTGTATTAATCAATCATTATTATTTTAAATTTACAGACCAATCGATGAAATCAATAATGCGAATCTTTGCAATCCTAATTTAGCATTCTCGTTCACCAGAGTATTCTTCGTCCGAAACATAGTAGTCTGGGAACTTGACTAACCACTGATGTATGAGGATGTAATTTAGGTAACAGATAATAATGGGGTGAAGGCAGACTTAATTATGGTCGATAGCAAGGGAGAGAACTTTTCAAATAGTGTCTAATTTTTGAACAAGGGTGTTTTCGACGACAATATAATTCAATTAATAAAAGAAGTTTAACTTACCATCAGATCTTGCCACAGTTGACGCCAGTGTAAATGTTGTCATCGGTGCGGTCGTCGGCGTTGGTGTTGTTGACATGGTCGTTGCCTTTGGTGTTGTTGACGTGGTCGTCGGCTTTTGTGTTGTTGACATGGTCGTCGGCGTTGGTGTTGTTGACATGGTCGTCGGCGTTGGTGTTGTTGACATGGTCGTCGGCGTTGGTGTTGTTGACATTGTCGTCGGCGTTGGTGTTGTTGACATGGTCGTCGGCTTTAGTGTTGTTGACATGGTCATCGGCTGTGGTGTTGTTGAAATGGTCGTCGGCTGTGGTGTTGTTGACATGGTCGTCGGGTGTGGATTTGTTAGCAGTTGCGTGCTTGACAATGATACCCTTGACGTTGTTATTAAAACTACAGGTATAAAGAACGTGCATCTATAATAAATGCCAATATGGAACAATCGAATACTAGTATTTAAGCACCATAATATTCTTATTTTCAAACTGGATTAAAGAAGCTTAAAATACCTTAAGATAATAGCTACGTTTTGGCACTCAACAAGGCTAACTTTTATTTCTCCTTTGAAAACGTCTCAAAATATCGCTAGCAAACCATTATTTATTCGACACCTAAGTCACTGTGTAGTAGACATGCTATTTTGACTATAGAATAATGTAAATAACTTAGCTCCACCCACTAAAGAGTGACTAGACTAACTGAGCTCCACCCACTAGAGTGACTAGACTAACTTAGCTCCACCCACTAGAGTGACTACACTAACTTAGCTCCGCCCACCGTAGAGTGACTTGAATAAAATCGCTCGTACCACTATTGGGCGACTTACGTACCTTAACTCCACATAATATAGGCTTACCTGAATAACGTAACTACGGATTGACTTGAATAACAAAACTACACCCACTATGGAGTGACTTTAATAACCCCATTAACTGCAAATGTATTGTAGCAAACATTTACCTTTATCTATTGCAGAAATGGAACCAGGACACGATTCGATGGTCAGAACACCCGGTGTATTAACAATATATCCAACCTAAAGTAAAAACAGGATTTATATTCTTACGTGATGTTTAGATGCAAGAGTAACAAGCAGACACAATGTATGAGTGTAACCTTAATAATTATCCATCTATTTTAAGCTGGGTTAACACTACGTACGGCGATTAGGAACAACGTTTATCAACGTCTGGACAAACTTCCAACCCCGCAAGTGTACTTGTGCCTTGTATGTGTTTTATGTGCTCAGTTTATTCAGTTGGGCATTGTGCCTTGTATGTGTTTTGTGTTTTCTGTGCTCAGTTTATTCAGTTGGGCAGTGTGCCTTGTAGGTGTTTTGTGTTTTCTGTGCTCAGTTTGTTCAGTTGGGCATTGTGCCTTGTATGTGTTTTGTGTTTTCTGTGCTCAGTTTGTTCAGTTGGGCGGTGTGCCTTGTATGTGTTTTGTGTTTTCTGTGCTCAGTTTGTTCAGTTGGGCAGTGTGCCTTGTATGTGTTTTGTGTTTTCTGTATTCAGTTTGTTCAGTTTGGCATTGTGCCTTGTATGTGTTTTGTGTTTTCTGTGCTCAGTTTGTTCAGTTGGGCATTGTGCCTTGTATGTGTTTTGTGTTTTCTGTGCTCGGTTTGTTCAGTTGGGCAGTGTGCCTTGTTTTTAAATGTTTTTCTGTGCTCGGCTGGTAAAGTTGAGTGCTGCCTTTTCTGTCTGACTTAATATTTTCAATTTTGTAAAGGTTGTTTAAGGTTTTTGATAGTTGATGATATCATCGTCAGTTAAGAAGTGATTGATACAGTTGCTAGACAAATGTTTCTACCCGGGGAGTGTTTCTGTGAGATTGTTATGAAGTTTTAGCCCTTATCCACATTTACACTACACGACCAACGTTACCGTTTAAGAGATATGTGTTATGCTATACATTTTGTATTAATTTTGTTTTATATTATATAAGAGTAAACACAGTGTAGCAATACCACGTGACTTTTGACTACAGTTACAAGAAGAAATTTGTAAACATTGGAACACACATAATATAGCCATAAGCATTTTATTTCTTCATATATTTCTATAAAATATACACCACGCTAAGGGGAAAAGTATTTGCTTTCCGTGAAGTATAAGATTTATTTTCAGGACCTTTACCGATTTTTCGATTACCCTGTGAAACCTACACGTTCCAAGGTTTCACAAGGTAATGGAAAAACAGCACTGTCGCTGAAAAAAAGTATATAGTTCATGGAAAGCAAATAATTGTCCCCTTAGCGTGGCGTATATTTCACAGAAATCGATGCAGAAATAAAACACTTATGGCTATTTTATTTTCCAATGTTTACAAATTTCTTCTTGTAATTGTAGTCAAAAGTCACGTGGCATTGCTACACTGAAACATGTAATTCATTTAAAATGGCACGTTACCTTTATGCTCACACGTGACTTATTAATTTCGGGTATTTATCTAGTCTTTGGGTGGATGAGATGTATCTACTAGCATCAATATCAGAATTATGTATGTTATGGCCATCATGTGGTTGCGGTTAGTCTGGCTACCCGACTAGATAATAAATTTTTTCAATCAATTATCATAATTTCATTTTCAATTTTAGCTAGATTTTATTTTCGGTTTGATTATCCTATGTTTGAGGGTAAAAAGGGAAATAATTTCAGGAAAAAAAAATAGTAGACTGAAGAGTTGTCTACTTAATTAAACATAGGGTATGTATAGACAGACTAAGTTGCGGTGTAAACAGAGAGTTTGAAAAGCTAGTTAAAACAAAATAGAATAGAAACAGACAAAGATGTGCTGTAAAAGGGCTTTTAATTAAGCCATAAACAGGCGCGTAGCTAGCCTAAAATCATGTGGATTCACTATTGTTCTAGGGGGTCGGGGTCATGCTCCCCCGGAAATTTTTGAAAACAATGGTGTAATCTGGTGCATTTGAAGCGTTCCCGAGGTGCTTTATTTAGTTCTAACAACCACGAAGATTTAATCAACGTGCGTGTAACAATGTAATTTTTAGAATCATTAATTTGTTGATAAACGCTAAAATTGGCCGAGTAACACAAAAATCAAACAAATGTTCCCATTTTCAAAGATTATGTTCACATAAGCTCCAGATATGCTTATACAAGTCTATTTGCTCGTCCCTTTTCAGGACAGCAAAGTTCTTTCTGTATGATAACATTGTTAACCAATGTTCATATGTCTGGAGCTACTAGTAAGCGAAATATGGCAGACCAGACCGACGTTCAGTGGTTATGATAGATCGCATATATTTCACACTTCTTATACTACTAAAACTACCTCTCAGCTTAGGCTCTGGAGACCCGTATGGTGATTAGTAAATCAACGGAACAGATAGAGCAGTGACCTTTTCTAGGTTTCCGAGAGGCGATCAGTGCCTGGGAACGTTTCCACGGTGTCGTTGGTGGCGAGCTGCTTTTGCTTTGAAGGCTCCATTTACTTGAATTCGGCCATGGCCAGAGCTTTGCCGTACTTTTCACGACGGCGCCTGCTCCTAGCATGCGTGTAACCTAGCACTCAGTAACTGCTTCAACTAAGTCGATGTTGTGCTTCTGTGACAACTATGTAAAGAGACGATAAAGGTGTACCTCAGAATGTTACACTTGTAGGTGGAATCGCCTTTTCGCTATAGATAGCACTTCAATTGTAGGCTATTATAGTGGTGTAGCGGCTTTAAAATGGTAGATCGAGTCCGCACGACTGGTACATCATTTAGACTGCAGGTGGAATCGGTTCGAAATTCATCCTTTCTTTTCTAGCAACAGCGTAGTTTCCTGTCTTTTCTTGAAAGTCGTTTTGCAGATTACCGATTTGCTGCACTAAGTTTAGAAGGTTACTAACGTGTACTGCTCCGCAGGCGTACACGCATAATCCATTGATTCAAGTTATGGACTTTGCAGTTAACATTGCTTGTGAAACTAGTTGCTGGCACCTTTGCCTGGTCACACGTCGTAATGACTCTCAATGAACTTCATAACTAGAGATTCCATATACGCGGTTGTACTGGGGCGAGTTTGTTACTGCAAGCCAACACTACAGTATGGTAGGTTGGTAGTGTCAGACACCAGTACAGCTTATAAAAGTAGAAAAAGAAACACAAACTGTCTTGCGTAAATAACCGGCACGATGTCTGAGAATATCACAATGTATATTCTAAAGAAATTTGGAATACAGACACGACAAAGAAGGAAAGCGTTTAAAGTAAATTATGTTTGAACTTTTCCTGAAAAATATTTTTGTCAGAATCATGTGGATTCAGCTGCGTACTCGCGTATAGGTAGCTACGCGCCTGATAAAACATTATATTATATAAACAAAAAAAGCAAAGAAACATGATAATATATATACAATATGTACAACAACATGTGATAAATCTCAATAAATTTTGTTTTATCTGGGAATGAAAACGCCTAAATTACATTTATTATATTGTCTTAAATAAAGATAAATATCAACAACAAAACGCGTTGAAATGAATTAATCTTGTATTTTCAACGTTTCGGCATTATACCTTTCATGCCTACTCAATAAACACAATTATATCAATGAAAATAATTATTATTATTCATTATATTGTCTTTAAATACACCCCGGTACTGGAGGAAATAAAAACTATACAATGCCAAAAACATAATTACTTTACCTGACCCTCAAATTGTATTGTGATATAGTCACTGTTTCTAGTATGATCCAGAGGAAATGTTGGTTTACAGTCAAATTCGTATAAATATCCCACAACACTAGATGCATTACTACGGGATTTAAATACAGAGGTTTCTAGTTGATACGTGCAAACACAAGGGAACTCTCCTCTAACACACATCATGATGTTTGTAAGTAACACTATACATGTATACACGACGTTCAACATGATTAGAACTAAACCTGGTCTGTCGGAATGATACGATATTAATCGCTCTGCTGGCACCTAATCACAACCATTTGTACTGATAGTGACCCTATATTTGGGTCATCAAAGGTTATATATATATGTGTAACTCTATAGAACGTCTCTGGTGCGTTCTTACGTGTTTAATTCGTTTAGCTTATACTAATTTATTTAAGGTCAATTGTGAAACAAGTTTTTTCACCAACTTATATTAATCACTCTCGACACCTCATTCCTGATGGTATCCATCGCCACGAGGGTATGAGAGAAGAGAAGCCAGTTTCCCATTCATGTTGAGCGTCTAGCAAGGGAATTTCTGGTCCTAATTTTAATTCGTCTTTGGTATGACGTGGCCAGGTATCGAACTCAGGACCTCCCGCACCGAAGTGGACGCTCTACCACCAGATTATCGTGTTTAGATTTGGCATTGTATAACTGATAAAACAAGGAAATGTTGTTATTGAGGGCTTGTTGCAATTTGAGTCTGGGCTCAAATCGAATCAAAATTAATTCATCTCAAATTGAGCGGAGCTTACTATTTAAACCAGGACGAAGAAACCTCAGTGTTCATACTGTTGGCCTTTTGACTGATACTGCAACACAAAATTATAACGTATGTGTACCGTGAGAGATAACCAGTCAGTTTGTCCTGATATCTTTGTATGTGATGTCTCATACATCGACATAATGGAGCAAACACGACACCGGGTTAAACCTACTGCTGACCGTTTCCCGTATAAGGTAAGAAATATTTAGGTACTAGTATTGCATATTGATCGCCACAACGAATTGACATGACTCTGAATAATTGTTTAAAAACTGTGTGGAGTTTTTAATTAATGAATAAAAATGTTGTTCTCGACAATATTGTAGCTCTTCAAAGTATACATGAGAACCATGTATAACTTTAATCATCATTATTTGCTGGTTAGTCTGATACACTTTTACTGAGGTAATTTATAGATTTTAAAGATGCTTCCTCACAGATTCGGCTAAAATTTGTGTATATCGTGATTTTCCAACCTAATCAAGTATTAATGTAATAGAAAGCCATTGACGGTTGATTATGAAAGATTTGGTGCAAATATGCAATTTAAACCACTCGCGACATTGATCACTGAGTATTTTTGTCTTGAAAAAAAGCGCTAAGTATCCTTTCAAAATGCTTTGTGAATTATGTAATTCACACGTGATCGAACTGTAACATCAAAAAACTACATCGTAAACATCAGTGAGATATTTGGTTCGGTTTTTTTCGATTCGTTTTCATCCAATGCGTACAAATTTCAGACAATTTAAGTTATAGTAGTGTTATTTTTTATGTAAAAATACTAAATAACTACAAAATGCCGAAGCTTCTCAAGTTATTTTAGATGCCAGTGTAGTTATTAATGGGATGTACAGGCAGCTATTCCAAAATTACGCGAATATTTGACAATTTTATTTTATTTTTGCAATACACCAATATGTGAGGCAATGGAAAGTTTCAATTGTTGTACTAAGATGCTTTATAACTATGGCCCCTGCTGCTGTGACGTGGTTGATGGTCCGGTTACTTAGTTTTGGTTCGGGAATGTCTGTTTTTCTCTTTGTAAGTTATGTACAATGTTTTTGCATATTTCTCGGCTGAAGTTGATGTGCGATTTGTACTGTAGTATTCGGCATATTGAATCTTCCTCAAACACTGAAGGTTAAATAACAACGTGAAGTACTTGATAATGAAACAATATTATAATTCTCAACGGTAGCTAGGTGGAAGAGCGTCGGTTTAGAACGCGGGAGGTCCCGGATCGATCCCTGGCCGCGTCATACCAAAGACAAATAGAAATGGTACCAGAAATTCCCTGGTAGGCGCTCATCATAACAGGGAAGCTGGCTTCTATTCTCTCATACTCTCGTGGCGATGGCGAGAGTGATTAATATAAGTTGGAAAAACTTCACAATTGACCTTAAATAAATTGTTATAAACCAACGATATAATAAGAATGCTATGATTACTAGTATTACATAATATATTACTTAATCGTACATTATCGACCTTAATAAAGGCTACGTGAATAACCAAACTATTGATAAAATAATGGTTACGAGATTATTTCATTCTTTGGGTCTAAACTATTTTTCTAGGGGAAGTTACTCTATCCACATCTTCTGTTTTTTTGTTGGCACATTTTTTTGTCGCGTGACGTGTAAGAGATGAAAATTTTCGTAGGGTTTACGGAAGTGACGTCATTATGGTGTTATTGACGTCAGACTTGCGGTGTTGTCCGTTAGTAGGCATAATACATTATAATTATGCAAATATCTCGATAACTGTAGAATGCAGTTATGAATCTTGGCTATTTTTTCTATTTTAAATAGAGTTATATAACTTTGTCTTATATTGCATTATGTTACTTACACTGTGAGCTATTTTAATAACAATCATATTGACTAGAAATCGACTTCCATGTGTAAATGAATGTGTTTAAGCATCATTTCTACAACTAGTACATTCGATATCTAGTGTATACCCGTTTTTTTACTTTTTTACCATTTGACCTTGAAATGACATTGAACTTCATTCATGATGACCCAATAAATGACCCGTATTATTGGCAGTATTAGAACTTTATATTCAGTCAAACATTCGATAATGATAATTCAAATACTACAGGCTATTATGTGTAAGTCAACTACATTTAATGTTTTGAAAGAGGGTGGGGTAATTGTTTATTACACTAAATTGCCTCTCAGACTTGGAATATCCCTTGGAATTGATAACTTTCAAATCTTATACATCTAATATTTACTCTCATGTGCAAGTGCATGTGTTTAAGCATCATTTGTAATATTTATGACATTTGATATCTGGTGCACATCCATTTTTTGTACTTTTTTATCATTTGACCTTGAACTGGTCTTGACCTTGACATTGTTGGACTACAAATTGGAATTAAAATTGTGCAACTAGTAAGGATGTATCAAAGTCAGTGAACCATTTTACTATTTATTACATGCAAGCTTGGGGTATTAATAAAGGTTAAGTAAATTGTAGTTTGTTTCTTATTTTAAAGCACCATGTGACCTTGAACTTGACCTTTTCAAACTTTCCCACCAAGGACGGCAACTTTTACCTATAGTACAGTAATCCTGAATGTCTTAGGAACATTTTGGTATATGACTCAGCTTGTGTACTTTTTTTGCAATGTTCACTCTACTTTGAGTCAAAATGCTGCTCTACTAATAGTACGTTTGTAAACACTGACCTTACAGCTGGATTCCGATTAAGCGTCTATAGAAGGCTTGTATATATCTGGATCAGTACCACACTATAGGATTACTTATCAGTCCTTGCAGACGATATCACCATACATTTATAAAATCAAACTGATCACGTGACCCTGGTCTGGAGGGTTGTTATTTTCTGGACTGTTATTTGGTTAAAACGATTACGACAACTCTGTATATAGTTAGGATATACAATGTACTAGTAATGTAGGGTTAACGCATGCTTTTTCATGCTATAACATCTGCAGAGTCCCGAGGGACGGTTGGTGCCCAGGCCCGTCAGGGCGAGGGCACCAACGCCCCCGAGGGACTCTGCAGATGTTATAGCACGAAAAAGCATGCGTAAACGCTATTACAGCATACAAAACATCAATTGATTACATTTTGGCGGGAAAATTTGTGGCAACGTCGTGTAAACTAACGTAACGTCACGAAAACAAACGTTACGTCATAACATTTTTTGTTATGAGCGTCGACTTCCGGGATCGGCAAATACCAAGAAAATATGGATAATGCGGGTTTGTTTAAATTTATTATTTAAATCTTATTGAAATTAATTAGTTGTTACAAATAAAATGGGAATTGCAGTTTATAAGACGCTGTAAAATCGTTTATTTTCGTCGGTGAGGCCCTGAAATGTGCATACGTAAAACCGGACGTTAACAGTGCGTTCTCGCGTGAATCTTTATGTTTACGCATGGGTTTCGTCCCGTTAACTTATGGGCAAAATCATGCTATAATTTGAGATTTACGTTTAATTGTATGTGTACACAGAATATTACAACCATTTTATGAACAGGTAAAGTGTTTTAGTTTAGCATATAAACTATAGTATCTGGATAAGCCTTAATAATTGGTTTTACACCGTATTAGATGACTTGATCACTGAGTCATTCCATCATTATTCTAACTGGACAGAACAGTCTTATCACTTTACGCAGGTTTTCTTTTTTATATAGATACACAATAAATATATCTTTAATAAGCATTACCGAACGTACACTTTCAGTGGAGACCGTGAAGCTATCTCCAGACTGTCGTACGAATTCTGTGAGGACTGCTCACGTATGAACATTCGTTATGTAGAAGCAAGGTACTCACCTCACCTATTGGCGAACACTTCTGGCACAAAACCACAGTACGCAGCTAAACATGGCGATCTGACGCCCAGAGAAGTAGTCCAAATCGTGAATGAAGCATTAAAAAAAGGCGCCAAAGATTACAACATCAAGGTCAAGTCCATTCTGTGCTGTGTTCGATATAGACCAGGTAACAATACATGATGGATCATAGAAAATTGATATTGCTGTCAAATATGTTATCCACAATAAATAAAGTCGATATTATTATTATTTATAACAAACGTTTATATACAATACGACATGGGTTAAACTATTGGTATCAATTGTGGGGAGCGGTGGCCTTGGGACATAGCGCGCTCTCTGGGATTGATATGTTCCGGATTTGACCCCCCGTCTGTTTGATTGCTTAATTTCTCTGAGCAATAATAACTAGTTTATGACATGTTCAATGTACTTGTTACAACTTGTATAGAGTTTAAGTTATCCGTTCATTCTCATTTGTAACAACTGCACATTCGGTCCTATAGGTTCATGTGTTGGTGCAAAATGTGTTCAGAAAGCCAATGCTAAAAATAGAACTGTTATTGACTATAATTGAATATATAGAGATGTTCTGGTTTGCTTGTGAAAGAAAACAAAAAAGGTTGTGTCATATATTATTACTGGTCCATAATTAATAACTGAAAAAAACTGGATAGGTCAAGTACACATTTTAAATGTGTAGATTATTAGGATCGATGATCTACACAAAATACAGGAAAGAACAGCATTGAACAGAAACAGAAGAACACAAATAAAGAAAAACACCACAAAGATTGAAAGAAAAACGAAAAAAGAAAAAAATATCTCAGTAAAATTAGACTGACACTACTTTGAAGTTTTTTGCTTATTATAATTATATACATGTATCTGTATTTAAATCTCATCTTTGCACATATGAACTATACAATTTACAAAATATATATCTCAGTGCATAGCCATTCTAAAAGAATTATAGGATACTATTATATCACAATTTCTTTACAAACTCTCACTATTTACAATTTAAATCTATGTAACCATTGTTATTCTAATAAAAAAACTGCCCTAAAATATATAATATTAAATAAGACAGAAAATCAAAATTATATGTGTTTTTTATGTATTAGACTGGTCAGAGGAAATTGTTGATCTCGCAAATGAATACAAAAATGATGGAGTCGTTGCCATAGATATCGTCAGTGCCAGTGGAAATGACATAGATATAGAAGAGATACTACCAGGTCATAAACCTGCATTTAAAGTGAGTATATTAAACATATAGTACATGTATATGCTTGTATTGTTAAATAATATTTTCTATAGTTCTAAGTTCAAATTATCTGGTGGTATAAAGTTATGTATTGTCTCTCAATAGGAAAGAAAGAAAACTGACTCTTCTTTCAAATTTTAGATCTAATTAAGAATTCCAGATTAAGTGCATGAGCTCGAACATTTGAAAGAAGAGTCAGTGTTATTTATTTATTCTATCTGGTGGTAGTATTTCAGTCCTTTGTAAACTACCCAAACAGTCACAGAGATAAACGATTGGGTATTCCGGTAACGTTTTTATGTCGTTAGTATTTCACGACCTTGGATTCAACCGCCAAATCCTAACACATGAGCTTCAACAACTTGTATAGTACTTTCCTGAAAAAAATTCCGCTTCGCTAATGCTAGGGTCACAAAGCTCGTACGATATCCGTACGATTTTATCAACTCGTACGAGTTCATAATTTTGAAATCCTAACGGTTTTTGTATGTTCGTAGCGTCTGGTCACAACTCGTACGGACCACGAACGATCTATAGAGATGCACTGGAAAGATATCCGTACGATGCTCGTACGAGTCTTCGGTGTCCGTACGGGCTCCGTACGGAAGCCGTGCGAGTTTACCAAAATCAACTCGTAGGGAGCTTGTAGGGCAAATGTGACCTTAGCACAAGCACAAGAAGTGTAAAATTATTTAAACTACCGTTTATTTGTTAAATTGATAGGCATGTGCAATGAAATTTATTTGATTGGATATAATTACTATATATATGTATTTTTGACTTAGAAGACTAAGGTCGTAAATGCAACAACGTCATTTTGCGAAAAACTAGAAATAACTTTCCGAAAACTACTTTTTACTAAGGGAAACGCTAATAGTGTTTTACATCGGTTTGATCAACATGACCTCTTCCGATTTAGATGAAAATAGGTTTTTAAAATGCGCCTTGTGATGCAGATTTTAATCTGTATAGGTCTTATTGTACCAAGTATAACCTTACTCATATTAAGTCAACCAATTTACATCTCATTAGGTGAAGTTTTTAAAGTTTTTTGTGACGATGTTATTGAAACAAAATCAATTGGTATTTCAGCGTGCTAACAGTTTAGGACTCCATATCACCGCCCATGCTGGGGAGGCCGGGCCTGCAGCTAGAGTTCAAGAGGTAACTATGTCATGTAACGTTATTATATATGTTCACTTCGTAAATTTTATTAAAACTTACCGCTTTACATAATTTTCATAATTATTATATATGTATTTCCTCCCTTATTTGATGTGTACGGCAATTCGATAGGAAAATCTATACAACATCAATATAAGTATAAGATATGTTTAAACTCATAAATGTTTGATACTTTAGAATATAATAATACTTCAGTCTGCTGTTCTTAAGATCTATATACATTCATAATGATTTTAGATAATGTAGTTGTTTAATTATACGTACATGTAACACATTGTTTTCTTCTAACATACGGAAACAAATATCTGTCTCTGTGAACTACTTTCTATCCTGTCTTGCTCCATGTAGCAAATCTCGACATATATACAAATGTAGATATATAGATATATTTGTACTTTATCATCCTTGGTGTTTGAAGATCATTTATATCTGGGCGTGTGTTATATCATGTCTAGTCATTAGGGGAGTTGTATAGGTCATGGATACCGAGTACTTGAAGACGAGGCGGTATATGCTGAAATCCGTAGAAAGCACGTGCACCTATAAACATGTCTTATTTCTAGTATTTGTACCGGAGCTGTACCGGAGGACATACATCAACACCCGGTTGTCAGGTAAAACATACTAACACCTTTAACCCCAAACTCTTTACAATAATACTATTTTTATTACCTCTTATGTTGGAGAGCTCATATAAATGTGCAACAATATACAAAGAAAGTATAGGCATTGTATACATGGACATGTAATACAGGGAACACGAAGAATACCTTCCCTCAACCTAAATTACTAGTCCGGCCCGAAATTAAGCATTGCTAAAGGTGTTTAAATGTCGTCATCGCAAGTCACTATTTAACTATCACGAGTGTTTACCAAATGTAATGGCTTATGACGTTATATAGTCCACAGATTCCGAAAATTCGCACTTTTTAACGTTTTACCTCAAATATACCTCCTTTTGCATAAATCCATGGTACTAAAATATTGCAGTCTTCAACTGCAACTTAATAACTACATATAAATGTGATTTATCGTAAAATATGATTATAAATAACAATGTAGCACACCGATTCCAAAAATTCGCAGTTTCGTTTATAATTTGGAACTTTTATCCCAATTTTCTCAAAATGCTCAAGGGTGACACAATGTCACCCGTCAGAATTTCCATTCGTAATGTCTTGTTTGCTGAAATCAGCAAAGAAAAAACTTTATACTCCAATACAGGACCGGACTATACCCCACCTGTTTCTCGAGATATACGAATATGAACAGTGTTGTATAAACTGCCTTGAGCGACCAAAACATTAATGGATAATAAATGTTGCTACATCATTCGAATGACTGTGTAGGTTTCTTGGTTAGAGTTTTATCGTGTCCGGGATTACCCTCTTTGGCGTGATTTGAGAGCATGACCTCTTTTGATTTGGCTTTCGGTCAGTGCTGATGGGTCTGAGTTTACCACACCGTAAAAAGCAATAGAGGGGACTAATAGAGGGGACTAAGACACTTAACTAAATGCTTTAAGCCATATAACCTGATTACTGGTGTGATGTGATATACTCGCAATTTGCGCAACCGTTTTTGTTTTTGCAATAGCCGAGCGATCTAATGTTTTTTCGTAATTTGGAAATGATGCCGTTCAATAAATGATCGAATTCATCAGTTGGTACAAACTTATAGGAATATCAAATTCTTATGATTAAAAATATTTAATATTTATTTCTTATTTTTGTTAGTCTGTTTTCATTGGCCAGGGGACCATTATGAAAATTGATATTACTGCAAAATATGTAATCCACAATAAATAAAGTTATTATTATCATCATTACATTAAATTTATAATTATTATTATTATATTCAGGTTTGCTCAGGATGGTGTTAACTTCTCGTTGAACTCAGATGATCCTCTAGTGTTTGACAGCTGTCTCCTTGACGACTACAATAGTGCGCGAGAAATGGGACTAAGTGATGAACAGATTATCAAATCAGTATGTAATATTTCATGACATTATCACAATGAGTCGATTTGAATGTTAAACACAACGTAGAGCTACGTTAAAATTTGTGCTGAAACGAACAACCAGGGCCTCTAAGATTATCTTTTCTCTCTTTATATTTAATTTCGTATTTCAGTTTTTATATTTTTTATATTTTGTATTCTATATTTTTATATTTTCATATTTTATAGATTAAAGATTATTTTTAAACTTCTAAAACCTATTGAAAACACATTTTCACTTAGTCACTTCGAAATTAAAATATCCAATTATTACCTGAAGAAAACATCTTACTGTTTTCACATAAAAATAATAGAGAAAATTTCATCTTAGATAAAATCCTGACGATTGTTACAGACGTAGAAACTATAATTTGTCGTAGAAAGTTTTTTATTTGAAAATGGACTGCGTAATTTCTTGTACTCGTATTTGTCGTTATTGACACGCCTTCATATATAAAATCAGTGAAATATAGATGTTGTCATATTTATAAAATGTTTTTATTTTCAATTCAGATTTTCAATGCTGCGAAGGCAAGTTTTTCAACAGAAGACGAAAAACGAGACATCTTGAAAGATCTGGTTGCCACATATGGGGATAAGTACATGGCCAATACGTATTGAACACGACTTTGATTAAGTAATACGAATCGGTTGAGTTTACTAACTTTGGAGAAATATATATATATGTATACATATAAATGTATAATTTAAGGACAGCATGCTCCGAAACAAAGATGCTGATCTATGGTTGCTTTATTATTTTGTGTAATTTTTAAAATATGAGGTTTTCAATATGAGAGTGTGTTCATACAAAGAGCCTGTTGACGCCTTGCTATATAGTACCTTTATACCATAGCGAGTACTTACATTACGTTTGTTGTAATCAAGTTTAAATATGTGATAAATTATTTAATAATATAGATAAATGATATGTATTTTGTTTGAGTATTTCACTATGTTGTACAGTTTTTCACCAACTTCACCAATTTTACTTTTCTGCAGACGAATCGTAGCCACGCCTTTCTCATAATCATTAGTATTCGTCGTAACTAATGGCGTCAAACCTTGACATATAGCTAAAATATATAGCAAAATAAACTATTAAACTATAGCGTGCTGATCTTGGCAGAATTCCGCCAATTACGTATATCGCTTTTATCATGATTTAAAGATATATATTGTAAAACATAATTACGTGCCATCTTAAAAGAAAGAAATCTAAGGATTTTGTTCGATAATTGCGCGTAACTAGGTACTAAATAGTTACGTATTTTGTCGATGGAATAGCAGAGATGTCTTATCAAAATCACGACTTACTGATTCATAACACGTGTATGGCATTATGTGAATATAAATTAGGTATGCTTAGCTATATATATTTTTAACTGTAATTATATGGTTTATTTTAACAATTAAACGTTGTGATTTTGGACAGGTGATAAAAAAGAATTTAGATTTTAATTTGGAATTTACCATGTACTAGTCTCTTGTAACTCTGATTAGAGTGGCAATACAATTCTATGTTTTCGTTTGATATATGTCATTGTGTTTTATCTGTATTTGTATTGATGAGACGAAAATAAACTATAAAACTGTAAGAATTTACTCATTGCGAACATCTGGAAACTTTTAAATACCTTTAAAATTGTATCCCTGATTGTAACAAATATTCATATTGTGGACAAATGCATATGTAGATCTACACGTGTATAATTGATATTCCTTAAAAACGATAAGAGAGCTAATAAAGCAGAACCACACATCTTTCATCCATTGCACAAAAAGTATAATCATAAGCTGTTGCTATAAGTATATGACTGTGTGCTTATAACGGACTGTTAACATTTCAGTGTGCAGAATATACTTGATTTGTTACTTTGTCGGCGACCCCTGTTAGTTAGTTATTATCAATAACGTGACACGACTTTGCAACTTTCTTAAAACGAATAAAGTACTTTAAGAGTCAACATCATCTCTACATTATTGTTCCAGAAGACGCCTTGCCTTTTTTCTGTTATAGATTTTCATTTACCTGGATATGACATGCGTTTAGCAATGTAGGCCGTATTTTGTACCTGCTATAGCTATACAATTACCTGGATATGACATGGGTTTAGCAATGTAGGCCGTATTTTGTACCTGCTATAGATATACAATTACCTGGATATGACATGGGTTTAGCAATGTAGGAAGTATTTTACCTGTTATAGCTATACAATTACCTGGATATGACATGGATTTAGCAATGTAGGAAGTATTTTACCTGTTATAGCTATACAATTACCTGGATATGACATGGGTTTAGCAATGTTGGGAGTAATTTACCTGCTATAGCTATACAATTACCTGAATATGACATGGGTTTAGCAATGTAGGAAGTATTTTACCTGTTATAGCTATACAATTACCTGGATATGACATAGATTTAGCAATGTAGGAAGTATTTTACCTGTTATAGCTATACAATTACCTGGATATGACATGGGTTTAGCAATGTAGGAAGTAATTTACCTGCTATAGCTATACAATTACCTGAATATGACATGGGTTTAGCAATGTAGGAAGGTATTTTACCTGTTATAGCTATACAATTACCTGGATATGACATGGGTTTAGCAATGTAGGAAGTATATAAGCCGATAGCATATAAAAGGAAACCATGGACAATACAAGTCTTCTGAAATACTCGAATCTATAACTTGAACTTTATTCATGTATAAGCAGTGAACACTAGTACAATACACTTAACAAATATTATAAGAGTACATGTATGTATTTACCCATAACTCGGTCAATACGTGTTTGATCTTGTTGAAATTTTCAACCTATGTAGCTTGGATATGTGGAATCACATTTCAATTGATCTTAATAAAATCTGATTACAATTTTACAATTATAATAAACAAATGATGACATCAGTAAATCTAATGTCACATGTTTTTGTTGTGTGTTCATCGGGTGTTTACATATGAGCCAGTCTCCAGGAAAACCTGCTATATTGACAAAAATATTGACTTTAAGATTTTCCATAGTATTACAGGATAATGTTAAATAAGCAAATTGCAAAAGAAATTATGTTAATATCTTGAGTTTTAAGGTAGTTACAGCTGTTTTTGTAGAGTCCCTATTCGGAGCTTTTTGTGTGACGTCGCAAACGTCATTCAAACGTATTCGACGTAACTGCAATAAGTATTTCATTATTACACCATTTGATCAATTCTTGACATAAACTGTTCAAAATAGTTCCAAATTCTATAATTATGTTTCAGTTTTCAAAATATGTATCAAAATCGAAATTGTTTGCATTCAAAGAAAGGCTACTTCTGTTTTAAACAACTGTATCCTCGTTATTCTCAATCGGAGTACTTTTCTGAAATTGGTCACCATAGCAACGAAGTATGTGTTTTCGACATCATTCATAGGAAAATTTAAAGCTAAGGTATAGTACTACATGGGTCAATTACTTAAAATAGAATAAATAGATATGTATTTTTCCTTATTTTAGAGCTTTATCAAAATCTTGTTACATATAGTAATTACATAATGTCATTATAGCAGGTTTTCCTGGAGACTGGCTCATATGCTTTTAGCAAACAATGTTATAAACAAACAGACAATAGGCAGAAGTGAACAGATTTCACGAAGAGCATATAAAACAATAATTGTGATTGAAATAAATACATAAGGGAATATTATTGGTGTCTATTAAATTGCAAAGTACATGTATATGAATTTAGAAAGATTGATTACCATTAATTATGATGTTGATGTTAAAACTGATAATGATTGCTATCTATGGTTTGTAGTAATGTGTATATATGACAGACCGCTGGTCTATAGATACTTGGAAATAAACTTCTATCTATCGAACATGATTTACTATAGCTTTAGATAGATAGATAGATTTATTCGACATAAAATGAACATTCACATGGCAATGATAATTATAAAAACATACAAATACAGTAAATAAATACATGTTTAAGCATGAATCAATAAAATAGCCATGTCAAATCAACATTAAATTTCAAGGATAACACAAACAAGGTTTCAAAGGAACCCTTATTTCCATTGTGGTCCTTGATATGTATTGTTGTATGACATAGGAAGGTATCACATTTTTGCATGAATTAAAGATATATATTAAATAAATAAAATTACATATCACAGTTAAATTGCTATTATATAGAGGATATTTGTTGATTTTGGGGTAAGATCGTATTTTATTTCATCGAGTGATCACAGAAAATCAATATTTTCACGAGTGGCATAGCCACGAGTGAACATATACAGTAGAACTTCGATGCCTCGAACAGTACTTGCCTCGAACACCCTAGATGCCTCGAACTAGTTCTTCGGTCCGGTCAAAATTCCTTCTTTATTCATATGGTAAACAGTAGATGACTCGAGCAGTATCTAGGTCGAACACTCGAACTGATTGGACGGTCCCTTGCTATGATTAACCCGTAGATGTGTCGAACAATACAAGTTTTCGCACCTTTCATTGACGGTTGAAATCCATTGTTCGACCGCGGGTAGTCGGCGACAAGTTGTGATAATTACTGTACCAAACAATTGTTTGTGTTCGACTTCATTGTATGACACGTTTTTAAACATTTATACATCCATTAAATGGTTAATGAAGGCCGTCCAGGAAATTGTAACTTATTTTTTTTTAAATAAATCGGAATAAAATAATAATTTTTCAACGTTTGTCAAAAGAATCTGTTACATTTCCATTTATTGATTTGTAGTGGAACTTAATTGACCCAGGACATGATGATATTATGTGGCTTGCAGCTTAATTTTTATACTCGTATATAAATATGCTGTTTAACGAGAAACCTCACATGCGTAAACACTCGAAGAGCTTGAAGGAGATAAGTTAGATTTCATGTCAATTTGGTCAAACTATATTGTTTCATTAATGTTATGAATAAAATTACAAACAATTATAGACCTATATTAGTTATACACATAAATTCTGCAATACACACACACAATTTGTAAATGTACACGTACCGACATCAGTTCGAACTTAAACCCATGCATATTCTTGGATACCATAGATGCCTCGAACACCCTAGATGCCTCGAACTATTTTCCTGGTCCGAAGGTAGTTCGAGGCATCGAAGTTCTACTGTAATTTCATGTGATCACGAGTGAAATAAAACTGATCTTTCACCAAAATTCAACAAATTTTCTGTTAATTATATGCTTTAATTTCTCTTAAAAGTGTACCGTAATTGGCTTATTTGAAAAAATCACGTCGAAATTAGAACGTCACGACGTGATAATTATGACGTCATAATGACGTAACGCATATTTTAAAGCCCGGTGCCGTTGACGTTACGTTTCTTTTTCTGCATGATACTGGAACCAGCTGCTAAAACAGTGAAAATAACAAAGTGGTAATTTCACTGTTATTTTCACTGTTATTTTCACTGAAAAATGTCCATAATCCATTAAAAGCAAATAATAAAGTATGGTAAATAGAACATAACAGACAAACATGTAAAATTATGTGAAAGATAATACTAATAATTATTAAAACATATCAGGTTTGCCATAAATAAATATAATATTGCTGATAATAATTAGAAAAAGTAAATTAAACATGCTATCACAGTTCTATGTTTTGATGTAATGATGAAAGTTAACACTGCAGTCATAAAGGGAAGTAATCTAATTTGCCATGAGAAAATAAAAATATTTTACTATCTATCAGAAATTACAGTAATATAGTAATACATAATTATAAAACAAAAATACACAAACATAGCTTTCTCGGACCATACATACATTTAAATATAACGTTACAGGTTATATTGTATAAGCTTTGTAAATGGAATGCGTTTAACGTCACTAGGATATTACATAGACCTAAAACAACATGCTGTTCAACATTATTAAAACTCTTCACAACTAGTTTTGCCGGAAAAATTCACACGTTCGCGTTATTTGGGATTTGTGTGTCCTCATTCTATAACAAACAATAAAAAAGGAAATACTTATACGAGTCCAGTGCTTTAAATGGCATATTTTATAACAGTGGTATCAAATTAAAGACAAAGCTTTCTAGTTTCTCAACATGCAATTATTTCGAATTATATGTATGTTGATGTAAATTTAAAAGATATTGCAACTACAAATGATTTCAGACAGACACCTTACATATGTTTTGCATGAACGTACCTAATAGAGATGATGATAAATATTTGAATGCTTTTGAAAATATACGAGGGGTGTTCGATATGTATTGTCACTTGGGTCACACTTGATATCTTTAAATATTTTTACATTTCTGGAACCATCAAGATTTCCGCAATATTTCGTGAGAAAAATCAATAAAATTTAATTACCGGAATATGTTTCTGTTGCCTTTTCAAAGGGCTAGTAATAGACACTGCGACTTTTTGCGAATAACTGTCGATTAAAACTTCCTTTCGGGAAATAATCTTATTCCACAACTATCATACCGTAAATAATCTAAATTCCTTCGATAAAAACATAATTTGCTGCACTTGATTGCCATTTTGAACAAAATAAGAGCATTTCAAAGTCGCGAAAATTAGTCAAAAAAGCATGCTATTTTTCATTGGCAATTTTCGATTAGTTTTATTGATTGGAATTCGACATATCATACATGTATGTAAGCCATAGACCATCAACATTGATTTCTGGGAAGAATTTGCGATCAAAATACAATTGATATGAAGTTATTGGTGCGTGAAACAACAAGCATCATTTCGTATAAATAAGAGTGATCTCCCTTGTTTTGACCGTCTTACTCGTAGACAGTAAATAATTTCATTTTGATTTAAAGTTCTAATGGAAATATAAGGATCCAGTTATCGTATCGTATGCTGCAGTTTAACGAATACTGACATTTACTTTTCTAAACAGCTACTGCAAAATGACACAAATTTAGCTTAAAATGAACATTAGGCCAGTGTACTCGAGCATAACCTCTTCTAAGTTCAATAATTTTTTAGTTGTTGACGAAAGGCTATGTAATTTCCTAGGTATAGAATAGAAACATACAACTTTTAGACAGTAATCGTAGAATCCTTCTAAATAGTGTCATAGAAAAATGCAACCGACAGTGACAATACATATCGAACACCCTCGTACTTATAGAAAACAGTGATGAAACATGTATAATCGATGGTTATTTCAACTCGATAATTGATATAAATATAGATAAACTATATGTTAATAAAATACACACAGAATTGTTCCAAGCTAATTCAAGAAATCGTGGAAAATAACGATATACATATGTACAGGATATTTGGTGATTCAAAACTATTTTTTGCAGATAAGATTATTTCGTAGTGTCGTCCAATATTTTAAATCATGTAAACATTAGTAAAATTAAATCCATTCAGTTATTACATTCGATTAGGACCTCTTCTCAGCAGAACGTGGAGGAAGATTATTCAAAATAAACAACGCAATATAACTGAATACAGACTTTCAAACCAACATCAAACAAGCAAGAAACGAAACAGGCAACATAAATAAGGAGTTTACCCAAAAAACGTAATGCGAACACAGTTCGTATCGAATCAATTAAATGTTCAAGTAAATTAAATGAATTAAGTACATGTATATATAAAAACATTGAACAACTAGAACGTGACATTATTTCCGATCCTAATAACGAAAACCTTCAAGATGAACACACAAAATTAAAGGCATTATATTAAGATCTCGTGCGGAGTAGATAGAAGGGAATGAAAAACACAATACTTTGCAAACCTAGAACGCACGAGAGCCGAAAGTAAAATTATTCACCAACTTGAAACTGAAAATCATATAGTGCAACAAACTCGAAAGAAATTCTATCATATCGTAAAAACTTTTATGCTGACTTATACAAAGTATATGAAAACTAAACTCCAGATAATAGATTTTTTACAAATGAACATACTATATCTCCTATTCCTACTAAAGCATAACTAGTGGAATAAGTTAAGAATATGAAGGATCTAATGAATAATAACAGATGTTCTGGTTCAGACGGCCTGTCTGTCGAATTCTACAAGATCGCCTGGAACATTATTTATAAATTCATTATTTATACTTATGGCACAGGAAAATTCAATTCACAGAGCTTCAAACTCAGAGTATCATTACATTAATGACTATTAATAATTATTAATTAATCAATCAAGAAACCAATGTCGTTATTAAACGTCGACTCACTCGTACAATCATGTGTTAAGGTGTTTTACAATAATGCAAAAGGGTGTACAACTAATAATGGTCATTGTTCAGACTGTTATATCAAGATTGGTGTATAGAACAGGATAAATCCTCACACAACCATATTACATTACAATTGTTACGAAATGAAGTGAATTCTAGTACAAATATGAATATAATACCAGAAAATATAATCCTACATTAATGTCATTTAATCCAATCAAGTATGTGCGATTTTTGCAACATGAAGTTATTTTTAAAATAAAACTTTAAATCTTACATTTCAAATTATTTCGTTTTGCAACGTTATTAACAATAAAGATTGGCTAATTGCTAGTTATATTATTTTGCTTTCGAAATGTATTTTAATAACAAAACAAACGTGTTCCGCTAATCCGGCCATTTAAAGAATATGTTAACTATAAATAAAAAGCTTGAACAAACTTTAGCACTTTACAAAGATAAAGTTATCAAAAATAGAATATAACTACCAAACACGAATAACATTTAATGTATATTTATCTAATCACGACGTTTCACACAGAATGCTTCTTCAGGTTATGATTATACAAACAACAATGATGACGTAAAGTCATCATGCATAATAAACGCGATGGCACCAAAAGACGTTACATAATAAATGGAGCGCAAAATACATACAAATAACGTTTCATAAATTGAATTGTAAAGAACAATAATAATAATACATATACAGTACATGTACAACCTCTATATAGCAACACCAAATAGGAGCTACAAAATGTGGTCGTAATTAAGAGGAAGTTGCTCTCCAAAGGTAAGATTTGAATGAATGTTTATATAATTATGGAGAGATAGTTGCTATACAGTGGGCGCTGTAGAGAGGTCATACAGCCCTGCAATTAAAAAACCGGATCATATAATACATGATACACAAGAATTCCTCTTGGGAAGATATATAAAAAAATAACTTCATTTCAAAGATAAGACACAGGGTGATTCATAATATCTGTCCTATATTACATAATCTACAAGAATGATGTTGGATCATGGCGTCTAACGACATAAAAATATTTGTGATTTCCAAGACGTTGCTTTCAAAGCATAACTCAAGACAGTTTAGTTTTGAGTAGCTGTTTTTGAAAGCCGTCATCGAACTATAACCATCACAACAATAAAAAAACAGTATTCTGGTAATGATTCACTGTCTAGAGAAAAGACACAAGAGCTTGTTAAATGGTTTCAGCAAATTATATTGATAGTAGATGACTAGCTTTTAAGAGAAATAAAATAATATTTGACGTCAGCATCACACAAAATTGACGTCACATTGAAAATATACTACAAATTCCGTCTGTAGACTACAATATACATGTAAGTATATAATGTTTTGTATCATATAAAACTTTAAGATATATGTATTTTGGATGTGTACATTTTTTGTAAACTATTTGTGCTTATACTCAGATATATCAAAACTATTTCATTTGAAAAGTGTGACAGATGTTATGAATCACCCTGTATGTAGCAGAAAATTGCTAAAGATTACATTACAACACATTTCAAGGTTGTTGGTATACAACCAACCCTACCCCTACCCTCTCCACCATCATCCCTAGCATACTTTCTTTCTTACTCTCTGTATACTATAAATCATCAAAAAACCATGACGGCATATACAAAAATATACGTAATTCTAAGTAACAAATTTAAATAGTTGTATGTGAATGTTTAATTTTAATCATGTAATACGGTGTATGTGTCTTATGAAAAATCAAAACATTTTTAAAATGACGAGTGGCGAGTATAAAAACATATACAGTCTAACTTGTACTAGCCACCACGCGTATTAAGCGACCTTTGTGTTAAACGACCGGTTTAAACACCTCCCGATCAACAATAAACTGTTGTCAGATACAACAAACACGCAAAAATGTTCATCACCCGACAATTAATGAAATACTGACATTTTATAAAATTCATAAAAATCACACACATGCGTTTCAAGAACAAGAACCAATGATGTTCACCTAAGCGTATATAATAATACTAAATACCTCCGTAGCTCTATGCTTAGCGTTTGCAGTCTAATCTGGCGACCCGGGTTCAAACACGACTGGAGGCACTCATATACCTGCCATATTTCAGCAGATAGCTGACTTGAGAATAAAGGCTATGCTTGACATGCTCGGCTAAGTATCCCAGAAATTATCTAATGTTCCATTGGTTCGTGATTCTCGTTTGTCCAAGTAAAAAAGAGCAAACCTTATTCCTGAATTTGCCAAGTCGGCTGATGTCAGATCCCAGAAATTATCTAATGTTCCATTGGTTCGTGATCTGGCAATGTTGTCATTGAAACAGTTCCTTGTTCATTCTCATTCAGTGCGTCTAAAATGTCATGTATTGGTGTGAGGAAACATGTCTTTAAATCACCGGACCCTCCTACAATTACACCAACAGCATGAAGTCCTTGTGCATCTTCAACAATGTGTTCCATTGTTCATCAATTGTTTCATCATCAACACCATCCTCACAACTATCCCATTTCATTATCTGAAATACGTTGATCGAGTTTACATTTTACTACCTGTTGACAAAACACGAAACTCATAAAAATGTCCATAGTAAATTTTGAAGTTTAAATTAACCTGAGTAAAAGGCACACCAGCATTTTAATACTTTATACAGTGTAAATATGATCCCTATCTACTAACTAGCAAAATTTTCATCTAATACGAGCCAAAACCAGTAAGTGTTTGAAAAGCAAACATTCTACCCGAGTCTAATGTCAAGATAAATGAAATATGAAGAGCATGCCAAGAGAAACTAAGGACTATGAGGCATTTGAAAGACATCATGATTACTTGTTACAATTGTATCAGGAAAGTTGATGTTACAGTATTTGTAGTATTCTCGTTTGTCCAAGTAAAAAAGAGCAAACCTTATTCCTGAATTCGCCAAGTCGGCTGATGTCAGATCCCAGAAATTATCTAATGTTCCATTAGTTCGTGATCTGGCAATGTTGTCATTGAAACAGTTCCTTGTTCATTCTCATTCAGTGCGTCTAAAATGTCATGTATTGGTGTGATGAAACATGTCTTTAAATCACCGGACCCTCCTACAATTACACCAACAGCATGAAGTCCTTGTGCATCTTCAACAAAACATAGCGCTCCCGAATCACCCTTTGCTGCAAAATGCCCAACTGGTGAGGTCACTGCATCAGCAATTTGGTCACATTGTAAAGGTTTGATATGATTAGCAATCATCAATTGATGAGGTAGAAGAACACCATATTCATTCGTAAAAGTGCAGGTACCTAAAAATTGGTAGTCAGCTTCAGTATGTCCTGTTTCAGAGCCATATTTGATCAATTTTGCACCTCTTTGAATGTTTTTCCAGTTCATGATATTTCCTGAATTGTATTTGTTTTGACAAGACTCTGAAAATATATACATATATACAAATCTTATTTATGTTTTGATAACACATTGTATGTGTAGTTCTTTTTTGACTATTGTATTTTACTCTTTGTGTCTCTGATGTCATTGTTACTATTGATAAACGATTATTATGTTATATTAATTAAGTTAACTGGACACTTATTATCGTCGCGAAGTAGCAGAGTTCAGTTTTTGTATAAAATTCAGATTTGTGGTCAGTGTCCAAGTTATTTACTGTTCGAATAACCGATCAATATGCGAAAAGCAATACACCACAAAATCTAACTGAACTGAAAATATATCCGAAAGAGAAAAAGTATAATAATAACACAATAATTTATATGCTATTATAAATATACAGTATAAAGAAAAACAAGTGTTAAATACCTGTAATTGCGAATTTTCCAGAAATTGGCGGACGTGCTTGTATCTTCACTAGAGCAAGGTCTATCCCGACAGGATCATCTTGCCTTAGAAGTGTGCACGCAACTTCTCCGATTTCATCACCATGGGAAGAAGCAGGTTGGACAATCGTTTTGTTGTTCCCTAGATCATATCGTTTCAAACCAGAGTTTTTTTTCATTTCACGTGTATCTAACACTACATGGGCACAAGTTAGTCCACACAAATTATGAACTGGGTGGTCTAAAAAACCACCTAATGTACCTGATTTTGAAAGTCCCTTTCTTGCAACTGAAGTTCCCATTAAAAGATTTTCGTGTTTTTGGTATGCTTCACTATTTGAATACAATGAAACGACACATTCTCTGACATCAGTTTCAAATTCATCCAATTTTGTCGGAAAGGGCTTTTCGGCTAGCGGTATGTAACCTTTTTTCTGAACATATATCACCATGCATGGTTTAAATATGATTCTTTGGTTTTCACCTTCTTGACTTCCCTTTGTTGCGTACCCTATGGATTTGACATTGCTACCCGCTATTAAAGTAATATTGCTATGCAAGCGCATCAAAGATAGTGAATGTTTTCTAAGACATTTCTCTAATTTGTCATTGAACCGTTTTGTATTTTTCATATCATGGCTCATCATTTCCTCACTTTCAGCGCTGTGAGAATCCTTAAAATGTTCATAAACATTTATGTTGTACCCAATCTTTTTGTCTAAGTTTAATTCTTTGTTAGTACCTTTCACTACAACAAAAGTAACAGAGTTGCTGTTAGCTTTCTGATCTTTGTCATAAACGTATGCCGGCCAGCAACGTTTGATATGTTTTGATATCAATTGTAAAGTATTGCATATATATCCGCAAACTTTTCGAACAATGGATGAATTTGACTGGTACCGTTTACAAATCATACTGAGTTGTTTGGTATTTGGAAGTTTTCCTTCACAAAGAAGCTTCGACACTGTTTCCTCATCTTTAGTCCAAGCATCATCATCTGAAATATACAAGTAGTTAAGTTTCATTTATTAGAAAATATAGCGACAAACTCTATGACATTTTGTAACGGAAATCAGTCAATATGTATAAGCAAAAGCAAATGTTGGGAAATTTTTGAAGTGAGAAGTCATAGCTTCCCTCATTTATACCTACATAATATATTCCACGTCTCTGGTCTGTCTCATTTCACTTTGCTGATGGAATAAAACCCTTAGCTTCCACTCATTTTCATCTCTGGATTTGTGTAGCAATTTGAATAGTTTTCGTTCACTGGTATTGGTGTTTTGGAGACATTTGGGTAACAGATATTTTAAAGTACGTCAATATGCCATAATGAAAGTGGGCAATGCTATTCCAAAATTTGGCGTGTCACTGAGTGCAGCATGATGCACATCCAGTTATTGCAGTTTGGGAGTTTTGCAGCTATTATCAAATTGATGGTAGTTTTTTGGATGATGTTTGTGAGCAGTGTGCACGAAGCTATCTTTTCTGCTTTCAATAGCCATGAAAATTCATTTGAATACAAATCCGTTATTGCGTGTTCTCTAAAAGTACAAACTTGGTCTAGATAATAACAATAGTAATACCTGCATCTGTAAAAAGCATGTGTAGTTCCTTCTCAAATATGACATCCTTCTGGTCATTTTCATACCACTCCTCTAACGTATGCTTATGTATTTTGTCACGACGCTCATCAAACTCTATGTCATCTCTTATTTCATCATTCAAGCCGAGTCTTGTTAAAATCTAAAAAATCAAACATGGATTTTGTTTTTGACGTTGAACGGTGGTGGCGTAAAATATGTAGTTTTTGAATATTTTTCATAATTTGAAAAAGGCTTTTATGCCGAAACGTAATAAAAAGAGTGAAATTTACTGTGTTTTATTCAGAACCAATAGACAACTATTTACGCATTTCATTTTTTAATTTGTAAGTTTTCAAATTCACCAATACACAGGTTAAATGATACCATCGCACTTGATTTTAGTAACTTAGCATGTTGTTATCTACTGGACTGTGTCTCCTTGCAAGGTATACAACGATCGGGCCACGATCCTCCGAAACATCTTAGCTAAATCACATCTCAAATATGGTCAAGTATTCATTTTAATGTCCATTGGAGTCTGGATTCACAAATCAGAAACATCATTATGTGTATATTCAAGTTAATGTCAAGAGCTTAAGCTTCAGATTAGAGTGGTTACAGTGATGAATTAGCCGTGGTTTTCAGGATCAGACTGGTTGTCGTATAATTGGCATGGTTGCGTAAACGAGGTCTATTCAATATATAGCGTTTTTCAATGTAATAATTTCTTATATCTTTACAAACGTTAATGTTTTCATATATTAGGTATTTAGGTATTAAATTCGTTTGCATATAAGCTTTGTCTGCTACATTGTTGGGATACAATTCTTTGCATGTATTATAAACAACGCAACAATTTAATATAACCTTACCTCATACAATGTGTTCCGTTGTTCATCAATTGTTTCATCATCAACACCATCCTCACAACTACCCCATTGCCTTATCTGAAATACGTTGATCGACTTTACATTTTACAACCTGTTGATAAACACGAAACTCATAAAAATGTCCATAGTAAATTTTGAAGTTTAATTTAACCTTAGTAAAAGGCACACCAGCATTTTAATACTTTATATAGTGTAAATATGATCCCTATCTACTAACTAGCAAAGTTGTCATCTAATACGAGCCAAAACCAGTAAGTGTTTGAAAAGCAAACATTCTACCCGAGTCTTATGTCAAGATAAATGAAATATGAAGAACATGCCAAGAGAAACTAAACACTATGAGGCATTTGAAAGACATCATGATTACTTGTTACAATTGTATCAGGAAAGTTGATGTTACAGTATTTGTAGTATTCTCGTTTGTCCAAGTAAAAAAGAGCAAACCTTATTCCTGAATTCGCCAAGTCGGCTGATGTCAGCTTCTATAGACATGTCATCCGGCAAAGGCTTCTTCCATACATCGTCATTTGGTGCGTGCAGACCACAGACATGCTTCAGAAGAACCGTGAGCAATGTGATATCAAATTTGGAGGATTTAGCTAATGAAAGCATTTTCTCAGAGTTGTCCATGGAATATGATGATGAAGTTTGGTAGAACGGGAGTAGATTTGTCTGATTTGAACTTTCGTCATCAGATGACAGTGTTGTTCTGTCAACCTCATAGAGTAATGTTACATGTCGTTTAGATATTCTGCGCGTGTCGACCAACCACTGTAATTTGATCTGTTCAGTCTCATTAGAAGCCAAATATCCTGCGAAATCATTGCACACCAGTTCATCAAAACATTTTTGAAGGACTGAAGTACCTACATGAGTAAGCAGCCAACAAAGTTGAATTAGCTTCCAGTCTGAAATAATTACCAGTATGTAATAATTTATATGTACGTATTCAACGGAAAAGAAATATTCATTTATTGTATATTCATTAATTTATAGCCCTTAAGTTAAAATAAGTGCCTTCATACATGCAATTAATGGTGCCTATAGAATGTGTCCTAATTATAACCATAACGAAATTGTTAGGTAATTAACAACATGTTCGAAACGTACTATGATACATTGTAAGGAAAGAAAATAACTGGGTTAATAATAAATCGTGTTATTGTCTTTCTTATGTAAATCATACGTTTACGTTTTAGGCAAAGATACCATCTTGGTGCTTCAGTATAATTGCAGTATTAGTTGATGAGAATTCACACATGTTGGTACCTACATGTCAGTCTGTAATCCCATTTGTCGACAGTGTGTATACATTGTGTGTCTCGCTTCTGTAGTTTAAATATCTGCGTATATAGTAAGAAGCTGGCAGAATTGTTCCTCGTACGATGCTGCAGTGAAGCTATGTAACACTTGAGTGCTATGTGGTGTTTGTTTTCTTGTTCCCAACATTTTCCAAGTAAGTTGAGACTTGTCTCTCTGTGACCAAGATTAGGTTCGAATGCGACACTCACGGAGTTATGTAGAGCTTGTAGGTGTCCATTCCTTTTTTGTAGATGTCCATACGTCTTGTATTGTAGAAAGTAAATATAAGGAGTAGAATCAACAACAATTAAGTCCATCCATGTAGAATCATTTGTTGTACGCATGTGTCTGTCTTCGTCAATGTATGGTCTCAATAATTCACACCTTAGTTCTAGGGGAACAACATTCATATCACATTGTAGAAATGTGGTACAGAATGCTGTATTTGATTTTATTGTTTGTTCAAGATAATACTCGAATATACTAAGATTTCCCAATATTCGACCTGATATTGAAGCAATCGTTTCATGACAGTTACATTTCGTGAGAACGTCCTGTATGTTATACATTCTTTGAATGATTGTCAATTCACGCTCTGCTCTCTCCATGTCTCCTGTACAGTATAATACAGAAACAAGTTTCAGTCTACCTGACAGTGCATCAGATCCCTTTCCAGCTTCCAGATAGGAAAACGCCTGGTCAGATATAGCCGTGTGCCTGTTTATATCCATGTTAGCCAACACTGAACCCGATGTAGAACTCGCCATTGGTATAAGCATTTCACTAGCAGCTTTTCGTAGATCATCGTCGTCTCTGTATATTTCAATATATTTGAGACAGGTGGTGGCGTGATTCTTCACAACTTACAATCTTTATTTTATTTAAAACTTGGTTAAGAAAAACACCTAGTATACTAAATGAAATCGCCAGAGACATGTTACGGGTAGCAGAAGGAATGTATGGACTGTATGGCATGTTGTATAGCTTCATCTCCAATCTTCTACCTAGATCATCAATCACTATTGCAAGCAACAAATGTTCATTATCATCCATCAAATTGGTAATTACTTCGAGTAATTCATCTTTTTGCTTTTCAGTCATATGTGCAGCCAGTGGGTTTTTGTCCAGGATCAGTTACTGACAGTTTCTGTGTCTAACATATTCCTTTAATATAGATAAGTATACAACTAAGCTTGACAGTAAACGCGTTAGGTTGGCTAAGCAGTGCAATAACACATGTTTGCACATTAAACTTGACAAGACATCTTCAACAAATGAATTGATGTCAGTCTTAAGGATCATTTTCATCAAAATACTACATATCATCTGTGGAATATTCAAACTGAACATGAGGTATCTCTCTTGTTGACTGGTGGAAATTCTCCAATTTATTTCACTCGCTAGTTTATACCACGAAACAACCCGCGTTTTTACAAGCTTTCAGTACATAGTCTGTTGGCCATTTACCCTGTCTTTGTTTCTGTCTCCATCAAAAAGGTTGGGAAAATTGATGGCAAAATGGTTCACGATGTAGTGCTACGCCTTTATCAGATATTCCTTCAGTATCCATGACATAATTCATCCATCTATCAGGAAGCACATGCGTATCAGTTGTGGGTAAAGATTTGATATCTTGTAGATCACAGTACCCAGGCGGTATGTCGTTTTGTACCCCTATTTGACTAATAAACCACTTACTGTTATTCTTTATAGCATCTGGTATGATTGTAAGTCTTCTCATCTGTGAGTAACAATCTATACACATTCTGTAATCATATAGAGAATAATACATTCTGTAGTTATATAGAGAACAATAGGTTAGTATAGTGGATAAGTAAGTTTATCTGGCAAGGCGGAGGAATTTATCAGGTGAGCTGAAGGCGAATCCGATCATTTCCGAGTCGGATAAACTTTGACTCCATCCACGTGAACATATTATTCTATTTATCCAGTCACATAATCTGCTCAGTAAGGGGATCAAATTCAGGACTCTATTCTAATTCTTTCATTTCCCATTTTGAATTGTCTTGTGACGCGTTTATCATCACGTGCTAGGTTGTGATGACTGAAAAAAGTGTACCTGCAAGGTGAAGTAACCGTGGTGAGGAGCTTGGGCACATGCATATATGCTGTATGATCTGTTTTCACTTTGTCAATGGGGAAATTCATACTTTAAGTTAACAATACAGTACACTGCACACTGCTGACGGCACAATAAAACACAATCTATATTTTGAGTCGGATACATGTACAAATAAGAGCTATGACTTGAGTGATAAATCATACCCCGACAGCATCCATCTTTGAGGAGTGACAGGTGTGGGTAAACGTTGGTCTATAATCACTTTCGATGTGTTCTGTGAGTGGGTGTAAATTTGGTCAAGTGATTTCCACCTTCTGTAATGAAAAAGAGAATAATACATTCTGTAATTATATAGAGAATAATACATTCTGTAATTATAAAGAGAATAATACATTCTGTAATTATATAGAGAATAATACATTCTGTAATTATGAGAGAAGAATACATTCTGTAATTATATAGAGAATAATACATTCTGTAATTATATAGAGAATAATACATTCTGTAATTATAAAGAGAATAATACATTCTGTAATTATAAAGAGAATAATACATTCTGTAATTATAAAGAGAATAATACATTCTGTAATTATAAAGAGAATAATACATTCTATAATTATATAGAGAATAATACATTCTGTAATTATATAGAGAATAATACATTCTGTAATTATATAGAGAATAATTCATTCTGTAATTATATTAGAATAATAGGTTAGTAAAGTGGATGACTAAGGTTATCTTGCAAGGCGGGGGAATTTATCGTGTGAGCTGAAGGCGAATCCAATAATTTCCGAGTCGGATAAACTTTTACTCCATCCACGTGAACATATTATTCTATTTATCCAGTCACATAATCTGCTCAGTAAGGGGATCAAATTCAGGACTCTATTCTAATTCTTTCATTTCCCATTTTGAATTGTCTTGTGACGCGTTTATCATCACGTGCTATGTTGTGATGACTGAAAAAAGTGTACCTGCAAGGTGAAGTAACCGTGGTGAGGAGCTTGGGCACATGCATATATGCTGTATGATCTGTTTTCACTTTGTCAATGGGGAAATTCATACTTTAAGTTAACAATACAGTACACTGCACACTGCTGACGGCACAATAAAACACAATCTATATTTTGAGTCGGATACATGTACAAATAAGAGCTATGACTTGAGTGATAAATCATACCCCCACAGCTTCCATCTTTGAGGAGTGACAGGTGTGGGTAAACGTTGGTCTTTCATCACTTTCGATGTTTTCTGTGAGTGGGTGTAAATTTGGTCAAGTGATTTCCACCTTCTGTAGTGAAAAAGAGAATAATACATTCTGTAATTATATAGAGAATAATACATTCTGTAATTATAAAGAGAATAATACATTCTGTAATTATATAGAGAATAATACATTCTGTAATTATGAGAGAAGAATACATTCTGTAATTATATAGAGAATAATACATTCTGTAATTATATAGAGAATAATACATTCTGTTATTATAAAGAGAATAATACATTCTGTAATTATAAAGAGAATAATACATTCTGTAATTATAAAGAGAATAATACATTCTATAATTATATAGAGAATAATACATTCTGTAATTATATAGAGAATAATACATTCTGTAATTATATAGAGAATAATACATTCTGTAATTATATAGAGAATAATACATTCTGTAATTATATTAGAATAATAGGTTAGTAAAGTGGATGACTAAGGTTATCTGGCAAGGCGGGGGAATTTATCGTGTGAGCTGAAGGCGAATCCAATAATTTCCGAGTCGGATAAACTTTTACTCCATCCACGTCAACATATTATTCTATTTATTCAGTCACATAATCTGCTCAGTAAGGGGATCAAATTCAGGACTCTATTCTAATTCTTTCATTTCCCATTTTGAATTGTCTTGTGACGCGTTTATCATCACGTGCTACATGTAGGTTGTGATGACTGAAAACAGTGTACCTGCAAGGTGAAGTAACCGTGGTAAGGAGTTTGGGCACATGACTGTATGCTGTATGATCTGTTTTCACTTTGTCAATGGGGAAATTCATACTTTAAGTTAACAAAACAGTACACTGTACATTACAACACAATCTTTATTTTGAGTCGGATACATGTACAAATAAGAGCTATCACTTGAGTGATATATCATACCCCGGCAGCATCCGTCTATAAGGAAAGACAGGTGTGGGTAAAGGTTGGTCTTTCATCACTTTCGATGTGTTCTGTGAGTGGGTGTAAATATCGTCATCTGATTTCGACATTCTGTAATTATAAAGAGAATAATACATTCTGTAATAATATAGAGAATAATACATTCTGTAATTATAAAGAGAATAATACATTCAGTAATTATAAAGAGAATAATACATTCTGTAATTATATAGAGAATAATACATTCTGTAATTATATAGAGAATAATACATTCTGTAATTATATAGAGAATAATTCATTCTGTAATTATATAGAGAATAATACATTCTGTAATTATATTAGAATAATAGGTTAGTAAAGTGGATGACTAAGGTTATCTAGCAAGGCGGGGGAATTTATCGTGTGAGCTGAAGGCGAATCCAATAATTTCCGAGTCGGATAAACTTTTACTCCATCCACGTCAACATATTATTCTATTTATTCAGTCACATAATCTGCTCAGTAAGGGGATCAAATTCAGGACTCTATTCTAATTCTTTCATTTCCCATTTTGAATTGTCTTGTGACGCGTTTATCATCACGTGCTACATGTAGGTTGTGATGACTGAAAACAGTGTACCTGCAAGGTGAAGTAACCGTGGTAAGGAGTTTGGGCACATGACTGTATGCTGTATGATCTGTTTTCACTTTGTCAATGGGGAAATTCATACTTTAAGTTAACAAAACAGTACACTGTACATTACAACACAATCTTTATTTTGAGTCGGATACATGTACAAATAAGAGCTATCACTTGAGTGATATATCATACCCCGGCAGCATCCATCTATAAGGAAAGACAGGTGTGGGTAAAGGTTGGTCTTTCATCACTTTCGATGTGTTCTGTGAGTGGGTGTAAAAATCGTCATCTGATTTCGACATTCTGTAATTATAAAGAGAATAATACATTCTGTAATAATATAGAGAATAATACATTCTGTAATTATATAGAGAATAATACATTCTGTAATTATAAAGGGAATAGTACATTCTGTAATTATATAGAGAATAATACATTCTGTAATTATAAAGAGAATAATACATTCTGTAATTATAAAGAGAATAATACATTCTGTAATTATATAGAGATTAATACATTCTGTAATTATATAGAGAATAATTCATTCTGTAATTATATAGAGAATAATAGGTTAGTAAAGTGGATGAGTAAGTTAATCTGGCAAGGCGGAGGAATTTATCGTGTGAGCAGCTAAAGGCTAATCCAACGATTTCAGAGCCGGATAAACTTTTACTCCATCCACGTGAAGATATTATTCTATTTTTCCAGTCACTTAATCTGCTCAGTAAGGGGATCAAATTCGGAACACTATTGTTATTCTTTTAATTTCCATTTAAAAATGTCTTGTGACGTGCTATGTTGTGATGGCAGAGGCAAGTGAACATGCAAGGGGAATTAACCGTGGTAAGGAGTTTGGGCACATGACTGTATGCTGTATGACCTGTTTTCACTTTGTCAATGGGAAATTCATACTTTAAGTTAACAATACAGTACACTGTACATTACAACACAATCTATATTTTGAGTCGGATACATGTACAAATAAGAGCTATCACTGGAGTGATATATCATACCCCGGCAGCATCCATCTATCAGGAAGCACATGCGTTGCAGGTGGGGGTAAAAGTTGGTCTTCCGTCACTTTCGATGTTTTCTGTGAGTGGGTGTACATTTCGTCAAGTGGTTTAGACATTCTGGAATTATATAGAGAATAATACATTCTGTAATTGTATAGAGAATAATAGGTTTGTAAAGTGGATGACTAAGCCATTGTAGTTTAACTCTTAAGTATATACAGATCTAGCTAGATATCTACATCATGCACTCGCTCACAGAAAAACCCTAAATTGTTTTTATGTATGTGAACATAACAAGCAACTAATGTCTTCCATAAGCTCTCTTCAAAGTACTTATGTTGTATGTCCGCTGCTTGTTATACATGTATAGTCCCTGCTAAAAATATTAGCATGTACTGTATATAATTGGGTAATTTATGTGTTGTATTATACCTTCTGATATACCGGTAATTATATTGTTTAGTAATGTTCTTTTGCGTCATTCATTCACAGTTGTACATTTGTATGTAATGTATTGTAATTTGGGCCGGAGGCCTATATTACCTGAATAAACTTTATTATTATATACCAGACATTTATATCCGTTAACGTCACCTGCGTGTACGCTTGACAACGTCACTATTGACTTCTTCTCATGTGAAAAGTAATTGTGGTCGGACTGTGATGTTTTACAATAACCAGCAGTTTTCCTTGAATACTTTCCTATGGAACAAACGCGGGACGTCCTTGATAGCCGTTTACGTCAGTTTTAACGTCAGCTACGAAACTTTCAGGCATTACAGACTCTTAACATTAGGCGTGAGCACCCTATCTCAAAGCACGTGCTGTTTAACTTGTGTGGATCAATTAGGCGAAGATTGCCAGAAGTTGATGCAGAACATGGAGGACATACGCGATACTAACATTTTGGGTAGGGTAATGTTTTTGTATCGCAATTTTTAACATCTCAATGGCGATAATATCAAATGAGAATTTGCAGACATGCTTGCACATCTCTATATTTTAGTCTTTGAGAAGAAATTATATTGTTTCAATCCTAACGTATGAAATATCCAAACTTATAGGTAGGTGTAGCGTTTCTTTTTGACGTCAGTATACTTGGGTTATTTTTACGTTAAATTCTTGAAGGTGGGACAATTTTAAGAACTCGTATTCCTGATACTACAAACAAAGAAAATTTATTTTACACTCATTACTGCGTGAAAACAGCGACCTAAACCTATCCAAAAATCATTACAGTTTATGAGTCTATAGTTTTTTCTCTTCAATTTAAAGCTCAACATGTCTTAATTTTGTGCTTTTTAGGGAAAGTTACACAACTCCACGGAAGTTCAATACCATTAGCATATTACAAAAGTAGCATGTCTCTTTCACATTTGTCAAAATGTATGTCAAAATGACAATGTTTTTCTTTTTCTTATTAGTGGAACAGATCAATGCCTGTGCGTTGAACACATTTTTTGTTTTTGGAACGATTATCTGAAAATATTCGAATACAGAAATGCCAAAAATGAAATGTTCTTTACTGTCGACGTTTGACTTGCGTAATTGTGGGATACTATTTAAGTAAATGAGGCTTACGATATTTCTTCAAATGTCAATCAATATTATCAACTAACATACAGTAGCAATGTTTTGAAGCATTTATTCACTGCATAGGCTCATATAAGTTAACAAAACTCAAGGAAACGTACGTTACTTGTTTTACAGCGTTTTTTGCTGTGCACGTTCCTAAGTGTATAGCATTTATCTCACCTGAGCACTAAGTGCTCAAGGTGAACTATTTTCAGTATTGTGATAACCTTAAGAATAGTGCACTGAGTCAACTTCGCAACTAGGTCATCTGGGGTAAAAAACTAGGACATCAGGCTACATCAAAGAAACCCTAATTTACACTCTAGAGGTCATAGTTATAACCTTATTTTCCGATATCTTATTTATCTTCATTGCGAGTTCTGCTGTCTCTGTAAAATCTGGATCATTTGGGATCTAAAACTAGGTCACCAGGCTATATAAAGGAAGAACCTTGGGAACACTTTAGAGGTCATAGTTCTGACATAATCTTACGAAACCTGGTGCCATTGTCTGCCTCTGTAAATCTAGATACTTATATTAGAACTGCAATTAAAATAAACACAAAAGTTAGCTTTAATTCCAATGTATATTCATTCCGAAACTTTTTAAGATGGGTAAAATTTAAACAGAAGTACAGAAAGCCCATAAACAGAGAAAGAAAGAAAATGTGCTTAGGCATTTATACAGAAAGAACTTCGCCGTCGGATGACTTATTATGTACATGCAGAACATCTGTCAGAGAAAGACAGAATAGCGAGGAATAAAAAACCAAAGCTAGGGTTCGTAAGTGCAGGAAACTGAAAAAGTTGCTCCGGAAAATGCAGATAACGCTGTTGCTTTACAATACAAATTTTAGTGGGTATGAACGTGTAGGTGCAGATGATTATTTGATGCGGGTACAGATGTCATTTCCTGATTGTACAAGTGGACCGTGGAAAAGAACAGCGAAGGCGTACAGAGAAAATAAAGCACTTGAAAACAGAAAAGGTGAAACTAGACCTGAAATTCAAAACAATTCAAAGACAAGTGCAAAGAATGCGCAAACGTGAAGAAAAGAAACATACAAAGGAAATCCAAAGGACATCTAATGACTCAAGATCTGAAAACACCCAAAGATCACCGATAGGCACACCAATATCACAAACAAAACTGCTGATGAACAAAGAATATCTCAAGTTAGAGCAAAGAAAGATATTTCGAAGAGAGATAGTGTATGGAAAAGCATTAATTGAAGAGTTAAAGAAGTCAAACTTTAACTATATGACGAACAAGAACAGGTCACTCTCGACAATCGTCTCTGGAAACATCATGAGAACATATCGAGGCATCAACTGGCTGAATAAGACAACATGACTAGGAAGATACGTTTTGTCGAACAGAAGGTGTATAGCAGCAGAAAGAATTTTACAGAGAAAGAGAGTCCAAGCAAAGAAAAAAAAGTGAAAACATGCAATTCTATGGAAGAGACGACAACAGTCGAGTCCAACCTGTAAAATCTGACGAAACTAAAACCAGATGTGGGGGGAAAAACAAAGCACAAAACTATCTACACAACCTGTATGAAATGTTCAGAGAATCCACAAAACAAAATACCACATTTAAAAGGCTCAGACGAAGCAATAGAAATGGAGTGGCATTTATCATTGATAAGCATGCAAGTAAATGACTTATTGTATGGAAACCTACTAACAATAGACTAATGATTCAACACAAGCTATCGTAAATTATCTGTAATACAGTGTTATGCACCAACCAATGAAGACACGGAAGAAATGAAATAACACTTTTATAAAAGCCTTAGCCGTACTATTGAAGAAACTCCAAAACATGATGTGCTAATTGTGATGGGAGACCTAAATGCTAAAGTCAGAAATGAAAACACTGGTAATGAAAACATCATCGAAAAGGAGACAGTAGGTGATGTCAACGAAAATGGTGAAAGGCTTATAGAACTAAGCCATTCGGAGGAATGCTTTTCCAGCACAAAGATATACATAAAACAACATGGACATCACCAGACAACAAAGTTCAACAAAGAGACACAATGGCGAAATATGTTTGTACTTTTAATACAAAGTGGACAATACATACATAGGAGAAGGTTGACCAAAGTGCGTCCACCTTGGTACGGACAGCGAAAAATGTCACTGGGGGCTTAAACGTTTTACAGTGCACCAAACCTCACACTTACCAAATAGACAACCTTATAGCACATTTCAGTGTAAGTAAAGTTTCCCGCCATGTAATGCCCTCTTACAAAAAGGCCACAGTGACAGGTAATAAAAGAATGTTAAACATGTGTATCGCATGAATTAGCTTTGTTTAGTGTTAACTCGTCAGGGTAAATTTCTATGATCGTATTCGAAAAGTGAGCACTATCAATACTTAATATTTAATCAAGGTATCGGGAAGTATTATCAAACGCTGTTATTTCATTAGATTGGTGTTCGGGAGACTATTTTAACATGAAATCGCGTTCGTAACAGTATAAAAACAGATCCGCGACAAGAGGTGCACAATTTGTTCCCATTGGAATACCGATAATTTGTCTATAAATGGTAGTGCCCAGCCTAACAAAAATGTTATCAATAGGAAATATAAGGGCTTCACAAACATCGCTGCAGGTCCACATAGTATATTTTTCCAATATAGTGTTAGTATAAAATGCTTTAGAAAAGTAACACGCTAGAAATGTAGTATTTTCTCTACCGAATGTCTTCTCTACCAGCGCTATTAATTTGTCTTTGATACGAGCATGTGGCAGCGTAATATATAACGTAGAACAAGACTGCGTTCAATAAACGCTCATGCCCCCTGTGGAAGCCTTGTCCATAAATAAGTCTAAGTCCAAAATTAGGTCAAGGTGAAGGTCAAAATGGGGTCAGGTGATACAGGTGTGTGGAGAGTGTTCATATACAACATCAATGCAAGTATGGAAGCTTTGTAGCAAGCCATAATGATGCTAGAAGAAACGGTCAATTTGGGTTAACCGGACGGACGGACGAACGAACGGACGGAAGGACAGGTGAATCACGATATGCCTCCCGATCTATCGATACGGAGGCATTAAAAGCCGAAAATATTGCAGACAAGAATAAAGTATATAGTTAAATTGGATATCTTCCAAGGGGCAGAACTGTGTGAATAATCAGCGAACCGGAATGTACCGACGATACGCGCATCTCCACTTGGTAGTGAAGCTATCCATGAAGTTTTGTTAAAATCTGAGCAGTGGTTCTTGAACAATAGCCCGGACAATAATAAAGTATTTAGTTATAGTGCGAACTTCCAAGGGGCATAACTGTGTGAATAATCAGCGAACCGGAATGTGCCGACGATATGCGCATCTCCACTTGGTAGTGAAGCTATCCATGAAGTTTTGTTAAAATCTAAGCAGTGGTTCTTGAGAAATAGCCCGGACAAAAATTTAGTACATGTATATAGTTAAAGTGCGATCTTCCAAGGGGCATAACTGTGTGAATAATCAGCAAACCGGAACGTACAGGACGATATGCGCATCTCCACTTGGTAGTAAAGCTATCCATGATGTTTTGTTAAAATCTGAGCAGTGGTTCTTGAGAAATAGCCCTTGACAAGAATTGGACGGACGGACGGACGGACGGACGGACGGACGGACGGACGGACGGACGGACGAACGGACGGACGGAACGACGGACGGACGGACAGGTTAATCACTATATATAATAAAAATCATAAGTACTAAGAGAAGAAACATCTTGTTTCTTTTGAAATTTGTCAATAATAACTCCAGAATTTTTAACAGACCAAAATAAATTAATACCCAAATTTTCATAAGTAGTTTCACAATATCGTTGGACATGAACTTTTATAGCAGTTAAATATGAAGTTAGTAACTTAGAAATATTTGTAGTTGAGCAAGCACTGGAATTAGAAAAAACGAGCTTTGTAAGGGGTCTTATGTAGTTTAGGAATCAAATACATAGTTGGTAGTTTGTGTTGGTCTTGGCTAATACTAGTTTTAAGTGCTTGCATTGTATGAAGATCCACAATGTCGCTCTCAGAAAACAGTGTTGGCGTAAAAGCATTGGTAGAGGAAAGCTCATTAGATAAATCGTTAACATAATGTATTCGTCAAATGATAATGATATTATTAGAAGCTTTATCAGCAGGAACCAAAACGAAATTATTATGAAAAATTAGTATGTCTGATTTCAACTGGCGAAAAGACGATCTAGACTTAGGGGGTAAAAGTGTAGGATTAGACTGGTAGAACTGAATGCGTTTTTTCAATATATATAAAAGTGCTCGTTTCCTAGATGAAAATGAGCTAGGGTCCGCTTTCTCTCTGCGGCTCCACTTTAAACAAAAATCTTCAATAGAATTGGCTATTTCTCTCCTACATCGGTTGAAATCAATTTTTGAGGGGAATCTATATTTCGGCCCTTTTGAAAACAGCTTACGAATGTTTTTTATTCAAAATATTGAAGTCCCCAGTGATGATGTGACTGATTGGAGCATAACAGAATTTGGAAGATACACAATGACAACTAGTAGGGGTGATACTTACTATATTAAGGTCTGATACAATTTCATAATAGTTGAAAATAACACTTCTGATAGGTTTTTTGTATTTGTAACAAATAATAGGGCGTTCAGAGTTTTTGAAATATTTGGGAATATAATCAATTACACTATGATCTCTAAATATGCTTTGAACATCCACAAAATATATTCCTTTATTAACATACAAGAGGTTCAAGAAATGTCGTTTAAGATCAGCTTCTTTTTCTATATGAGGTCTTAAAACATGTTGCGTATAACTTTGGATCAATGAAACAGTGTTATATAAAGGATTAGAGCAAATAAATTGAATCTGTCTCATTGCCAATGGTAACAAGGGATGATAAAGGCAACGTTGCAAGACAAGACAGCATAGAATGTTTACCAGATTGTTTGTGGAAAATATGTTAATAACAAACAGTCAACACTAAGCGTGATTTACGTTTGATATTACCATTACGCCTCCTACCATGAGATCTATATTTTCTTTTTCTTATAGAACAAATAGAGAAAATGTCAATACTTGGATCTTTAGAAATATTGCCTTCCTCATAAAAAAGTCATTTAAGCCAAGGGGAAAAGGTGTAAATATTTCATCCATTTTAGTTCAGCGTTCAGTGTACATTTGTATACATTCTACGGGTTGGACGGAGGCATTACTAAAACTATGGCCAGATTTACGAAAATGATGGTAAATCAAAGTACGTGCCCCTTTATTATTACTAGAGTTGTATTTGTGTTCTCGGAATCGGATTTTCAGGGATCTACCAGTTTGCCCGACATACTGCATATTACTATTTGTAATTTCCATGTAGTTTGAACACAATCAACTTTTTTATAGGGGCATTATTTTAGTTTTTTAAGATCAAATAATCCGATCGATGTTGTTTGCATTTAACGCTGCAACATCCTAAAGATTGAAAAGTCTATGAATGCATTATCATTAGAGTTCGGCATGTACTATTCTGGCGTAATAAACTTCACATTCGTGTTCTTGGGGTAACGAACGGTATTTGTGTTGTCGTTTGAAGCTGCGTCTTAACCAAAAACACCATGCTCCTTGCATTGACTCCATGGAAGAGGTGTTGCAATCATTTTGTCCAAACGTGTTTTGAACCTAAGAACATAGAATTGTGCACCCGAGTTTAACCCTTTGAGAATAATTACGAGTTCCAGTAAACTAGTATAGCTATTCGCAGCACAGCCGCGAACATGTAATGCTTAACGAATGTCAACCTATGGGTAGCCTCGTAAACATACAATTGTATCTCATATAGCAGTCTGTTTGTTCATGGTAAATTTCTTCATGATAAAGCATTGCCTCATTAGAGGTAACCGAGTTTTTGCAATAACCGTTCCGTTGAGGAATATACTTTATTACGTTTTTGTGGTATTTATCCCTAGTTTAGCATGTGCAATTTATTTTATGGTTTGACATCAAAAAGCCAAACATCACACACTCTACAGAACTGTTGTTTTTGGTTCTTGCAATATTGCAAACAAATTAAACAGCGAGTGTATATGTTACCAGACATACACTATCAAATCTTATAAGTGTGCACGGGGTTTTAATGTATAACTTTTTTATTTATGAATATTTCTGCATGAAGTTTTGTGAACTGCTATTAGGTTACACAAGTTTGGATGAATAAAGTGTTTTCTTCAAAATTAAATACTGCAGACCACTGAACCATGAAACATCAAAACAAGTAAAATACTCGAGAAATTCACGCGTAGGTGCCAATTAGTATCATTTATGGTCAATTCAAATTTTAGATATGTCGTAACATTAAAAAAAACATAATTATACAAGTTTTCACTCATAAACATGGTGGTTTTTAACAGTTTGAATTTTTTGTTCTAAGGGAGGTAACTCTTCCCAAATTGCATTTTGAGACAAAAAATGGGGTTTAATCGTATCAATGTTTCTTTATTTCTGTCTCCATAATAAGAACATACACTTGAACATGAACTTGATAAGCAAAGATGATACATAGCTGCATTAATAACCTGAAAACACCCGATGAACACACGACAAAAACGCATTTGCTGGTGTCATCAACTGTCCGTTAGCGACTAGGCTGGACCCCTATAAACCTTAAATATCTTCAAAAGTACACTGCCAATTAGAATAAAAATTGGTATATCTCCATAAATCAACATTACCAACTCTCATAATTTAAAACATAATTTTGGGTTTACAGAAAAGTGTACTCTCTATTGACTTCCAATGTAATAATTTAAGTCTAAAATAGTGTAAATACGTATGGGTGATTGGAGTGACTGGAACACCAAAGGTCAGCAAATTGGTTCAATATAACTGTACATTAAGTAAGACATCAGTGACGATTGCAAATATATGAGGCCCATACATCAAAGTTTATGTGTTTAATGTTCGTGTAATAAAATAACAGTGTTACAAAATGGTTGTTTTAATAACTGTAGTAACTAATTTGTAGTTTATACAAATGATCATTACACTCAGAAGATGGGCCTCAACTATATACACATTGATGACAAGTCAAATGTAGTTCAAAGTTATCCGTATTTATCCCGTTACAGTCATTACAAATACAATAGCATTAGTCTAACTACCTGACTGTAATGGATTATTTTAACGAGTGCGTAAAAAATTCTGAAATTTAAACACAGAGTTGGTAAAGGTAACTCAGTGAACCAAACAAAATTTCAATTAAATTGCATAATTCCTTTTAAAGATATTTAAGGTTTATGGGTCTCCAGCGTAGTCGCTAACGGACTATATCTGATTGCAATAAAATCATTTGAAATGTAATTACACATATCCAAGCTGCATATGTTGAAAATTTCAACAAAATCAAACACATATGAACCGAGTTATGGGTACATATATACATGCACACTTATGAGATTTGTTAAGTGTATATACAGTGCAAAAGAGATACATTTGTATTTAATTGATATCGTGCTTGCATGAAAATATTGGATGTTCAACTCTGTTCAAATATAAGTGGGGTACCTATCGTATGACATCGTGATTAATCAAATTACTTAATTTAAACAATTTTGATACGAATATGTATTTGAATAAGTTTTAAACGATCACAATCAACGTTTATTTACACATCTCGTTTGTTGTGGATAACATAGAAAATCGTCCAAAAAGTACACCAATGTCAAACATATGGGTCGTACATGTATAATGGGAATATTGTGATTATATTCAGTTCTGATACTTACTTGTTGAAGAAACTTCACCTCGCTTTTCAAGGAGTAAGACACATCAATGATTTGGGAGCAGTTGGTTAAGTGAACCTAGTACATTGTACACACACTGGAGTCATGTATGATTCCATTGCACTAGATCCACATAGCTAACGTCACTAATACACTGCCTAGTATAACTCTGGTTGAACTGCCAAAAAACTGACCAACATCAATATGTGATGAAACAGGTGGTGTCGGATAAAAATGTTTGCTCCCAATTTGAAGACTCGCTGTAGCATAACTTGTCATGTGCTATATTATACTACTATGTACTGTTCTTCGATGGTCCCATACATGACGTTCCTGCTACCACTATCTGCAAATAAAAGATCAATAAAAAAATTCATGAGTTGAAAACTGCATATTAATGTGTATTATTGGGTGTATATATGCATGTATACGAGAGGTGATCAATATATTTTGAGAACTTTCCTCCAAGGATTAGATATTGCCCCCGAAATTTGGAATGTCGTGCTTCCTTCTTTATCCGGATGATACTACCATGGTAAGCCAACCGCCTTTGTGAGAGTTTTAAGTCAAAAAACGCATCGAGACTTTTTCTATTTCATCTTAAATTCCAGAGTTGGCTATTTATGACTAATTTCTGTATAAAGAGTTAATCGATCGTATACACTGGGTAGGATATGAGTCTAGAAAGGAGCTAGGTGCTACACAAACAGTGACGATTGGAACGACTCACGTCACGTTTAAACGGCTTAAAATATAGTTCCTCGTCAACAACACGCATAGGTGCATATTATCAAGGAAGAGAATTTTCAGACTATTATCATACTTAACCTACGAGAGCAAATTTCATTATTATTCTGTATGGCAATTGAACGAAACTATGTCAACTCTACAATATCGTTTCTGAAAATACTGTGCCGTATGTGTATACCTACTCTAATGGGCTCGACCAATAGTGACTGTTCAAATTCCTACGATATACCAATGATTGTTTATCTATTGCAGCTTAATTCAAAATAATTTTCAAGATTAGGCCATGTGTATACATGTATCAGTCTTGACACTCTGTCTTAAAATCAAACCCAAAGCAATACCATCGCATTTCAAGTTTTACTTACCGAAGCGACGAAATTTACCGTCGAAAAACAGTAATGGGTATCACTTCCGTTCTATACGTTATCCCCATTGAATATAGAGCCACTGAGTGTGACTCAAATTATAAATGCGGTATTTATTTAACTCGTTTAAACGGGATAAAATAAATATAGCTTTTGTAATATTTTGGACTACGTACAAATCTAATTCATTACGTTAATACTTTATATTGATTTTCTTATTTCATTTTACAGTGATTGCGTACTATAATTCACTGTTTAAATTGTATGAAAAATACCGATCGAATTGCGAAAACAGAATTCTATTCAATACAATACCACTGTACAATCCAATACCACTGACAGGATAAGCCCAACACTGGCGTCTATTCAAATACGTCCATTGAATACTACAAGGCTTTGTTCAATTAGAAACAGGACACTAAGTATGCATGCGAATATATGATTATATTGATTTTAGATAAAAGGTTCATTCATTCATTTTGTAATTTCAAATAACAAATAAGTTGCTTCGATCACAATCACGTTTTCATGATCGATTCGTCCACTAGTCTGGTTCGCCTGTCGCTTACACTACGTGATGACGTACCTTTACTATTGAGAACGTCGGGAAGCAGTGCCTTTTTATTAATCATTTTGTTGCTATCTATTTTCCGGTTTAAAGCCCCATTAATCCTTAAACAGCTACTTTCAGAAAGCAATAATTTGGTAACCTTTCTGCGGAATGGTGCATTTTGAGCAATTAAGTTGGGTCCCAAAGGTGAAAACACCTGTCCATAACGAAACGAAATACAGCTTCCAGTTGGTATGTAAACAAAATAAATAAATGTACGATTCATAGTCTAAGGGAAGCAACTCTTGCAAAATTAGTATCTTGTCATCCAAAAAAGTTACTAAATGTGATTTTTGGCATACCATTTCGACAGATAATATAGTTAACATTCTGTCGTCATAATTGGTCATTTGTGAAAAACATCCTAATTCCTTGTATTAAGTATTCTTACTCGATGATCGGAAAAGATTTTTTGGAGAGATAATACGGCTTTAAATGACATTGTCATCAATATAGTAATGAACTTTATGAATGGGAAATGAGATTCTGATGTCGCGCTCGTTGTTGATGGATACATGATAACCAGGATACATCTGATGGAGATACAAATTACCAGATTGGACACATCTTCATAGTTACCAAGTGTAGAAGATTCCTACTTGGTAGCAAGAGAGATTGAGACATCATCAGATCATCACCTGGTAGCGACCAAGCTTCATCTCAGGCTGAATAGATGAGCTAACTCCTTCCCAAGGGTAATAATTTCGGTTTGTCTTGGTCGACTAACAGCCGACTTATAACTGGTACGGACAATGAGAATCCGACTCTCTAATTAATATATTCTATATTAATCTGCGGGAGTTGAAGATAGAGGAATGGTGGTGGAACATTTGGAAAAAAGGATTAGAAAGGTATTGGAAACAGTACATGAAACATGGACTGTAGCATTTGAAAAAAAATTAGGACGAAATGGGACACAATATACGAGAAATGGACTTCAACATTGGAAAACAATTAGGAAGGAATGGGAAACTGTACACGAGAAATGGGCTGCAACATAATTATGAAGATGAACTTGGAAGAAATTAGAAACCGTATACGAGAAATGGACTGTAGCATTTGAAAAAGAATTTGGACGAAATGGGAAACCGTAAACGAGAAATGGACTGCAACTTTTAAGAAGACTTGGAAGAAATGGGAAACCGTATACGAGAAATGGACTGTAGCATTTGAAAAAGAATTAGGACGAAAAGGGACACAAGATACGAGAAATGGACTGCAACATTGGAAAACAATTAGGAAGGAATGGGAAACTGTACACGAGAAATGGGCTGCAACATAATTATGAAGATGAACTTGGAAGAAATTAGAAACCGTATACGAGAAATGGACTGTAGCATTTGAAAAAGAATTAGGACGAAATGGGACACAATATACGAGAAATGGACTTCAACATTGGAAAACAATTAGGAAGAAATGGGAAACTGTACACGAGAAATGGGCTGCAACATAATTATGAAGATGAACTTGGAAGAAATTAGAAACCGTATACGAGAAATGGACTGTAGCATTTGAAAAAGAATTTGGACGAAATGGGAAACCGTAAACGAGAAATGGACTGTAAAATTTGACGAGGAACTTGAAAGAATACGAGAAATGGTCTGCAACCTTTGAAGAAGAACTTGGAAGAAATGGGAAACATCGCACGAGAACTGTGGTGGTATTCAATATTGATCTTACTTGACTTAAGACTAAGGACAACCAATCAGACCACACCATAATAAACTCTTGGTCAGTAACAAGCGATATGATTGGCTATCCTTATTTTCCATTTAAATAAGATCAATATTGAATACCACCCCAGGACTGCTACATTTGTATAGCCAGACGAAGATAAAGCAAGTAAAAAAGAGTGTAGTTAATAAATGTATTGTAATGCCTATGGACGAGTTCATGTATATAATATAATTAAACAAACATGTGTACAAAGAAAAACATTGAAACATGTAAATTTCAACAAAATTCAAACATGACAGGAAAATCAGTAAATTAAGTATTCATCAGTGAGAGGATCGAACGAGTAAAATGTTTCAAAGTTGTTTCAAATTAAACAAATAAAACTGTCAAATTCAAACGACCAATTAAAATAAGTGAAGCAGAATATTGAATATAATGAGTTATATAGTTTAACTGATGTACAGTATAAGAAGTTTAAGATTTGACTTACCATTTACGAAAATGTGACAAACATTAAAAACAGAAGAGAGTCCTATGCTGTAGTTCAAAGCCACCTCAAGCAAATAACTGAATGCGTAGTTGTTATCTCATGTGGGCGAATAACATAATACAAATAATATCCTAAATCCCAGAATGCCTTGCTCACATTGATCTAATGGCTATATAAGGACGTGTTTTATTGAATTTACATTTTACCGAGTTTGCTCATTGTATAGATACGAAAATTAGACACTACCTGACACTTAATATTTGTTCTTGTTTTCGTTATGTACATATAGTACGCGACGCTTTTTGTTTGAACAAAACCTGAGATCCAATTTAGGGACATTTTAATTTATGCTTTTGAACAATCAAGCTGAACATGTAGTAAAGAAGGAATCTTTATAATTTTTGATAAAGCCTTTATGGCGAAATATTAAAGGAAGAGTGAAATATTAAACAGTATTATTTACAAAACCTGAGAGTAAAGATAATTTGTTTACCCTGGTGTGTTAGATTACATGACATGATCGATTCGATATACATTATGCATGTTATCCCGCAGTGACATTATTGACGTCTTTGCTGAAAATCGAACCCATGTCCCTTGCATTACGGGTACAATATGTATCATGTGGACCATATTGAAAGTTGATATTGCTGTCAAATATGTAATCCATAATAAATAAAGTCGTTATTACAATATGCTATATAAAGTGACTGACGTCATTTGACGCTGCTGTTTTGACTTACATCCCTAGCAAATCTATTTATGGATTTATATTGAACTATATAGTGTAAATCATTTTACAGGTCAACGACGTCGTCCTTTTAATAACCAGTATGGCTTTGATAACTTTGATAAATGATGTATATGATATTTGCGGGTACATGAGGCAAGGCACACTCGCACGGGATCATTCAAGTGTGACCATATGGGGCGTGAGCATGCTTTCTTCAAAAACATGTGTTTATTGGTATTTTTTAAACTAAAACAGCTTCTCGTATCATTTCATCAGTAGAAAAATGCAACACTGACAACAAAAAGCTTTATGGTTTTCGGATCTATATGTTTTGGCAAATTTTGAATTCGTTACGAGGCACATTCAAATATATATTTCATTATGTGGGAATCTAAAAAAGTGTTACTATAATGGTAATACTTAAACTCACAATAGGTTGAGTTTTATGACCAGAAACATTTAGGATAATATAAATGAGTCTATTAAGTCATGGCTGGTCGATCTAACTGAAATGACAAACATTGAAAAGTCTTCTCATGTCCATAAATCAGACCCTGTTTTCAAAAGTTCTTTCCCATTTGTTTCAAGCCCAACTACCTCATTAAATTTGTGTTTCCCTTTAGTCCATTCGATTATTTTCTGTTTCACCTCGTTTTACTACCGTGACTACCGAGTATCGATTGTTTAATCCCCTTATCTAGTTATATCTTAAGGAGGTACGAGCTGCCTTGTGCGCATGCGCGAAATTTCAAAATCGTATTAGATAAGAACAAACATGAATTTAAGTTTCAATGACCGCATATGAATGTTGATTAATGATAATAAACATAATATTATTGCACAAATTAGATATTTTTAACTTTTTATTTTTTTTTGCATGTATGAAAAGTGGGTGGGGAACGGCAAAATTGTGAATAATATGGGTTCACAATAAGTCCCTACAATTGTTCGAATGCATATGCTTATATATAATATGTAGGGCATGGTTTAGTTATAGGAGGTAGCCACACTTTAAAATATTTTTAATAAAAATTTATTTCATTACAATATGCAAATTAGGTTAATTTTATGCAAATTTATTCATAATTAGTACTTTTTTATGCACAGCTCCTAAAAGGCTAGTGACTCCTATTTTTTATTTGACTAAACTGGTGTTCTATTTGATACTTAATTTATCATGTTCAAATACTGAATTCGTTCACCAGGCAGCCGGAATTGTGACTAATGTCAATAGAAATGACCATTGAACACACAAAATATCATGCATTGCTTAAAAGTGGATTCATATAGCAATAATCTTAAAATATCAATATGCACGAACAGTAAACGTTACAGAGGGTTTCGTCGTAGAGAAAAACTCAACCTGTGCTAATTGGTGCATTACATTCAATAAGAGACAGGAGAAATTCGCTATTTACAATAGTGCAGGGTGTGAGAGCTAAAGGACTTTTGAACGGACAATTTTTTAGTTAGGCGATCTTTCATTTAATACACCATTGTTCGATCTAAAATACTTCCCAAATGTGTTGAGACCACTAAGATAACTTATCGGTGACAGATAGTTGATCGTTTATCAAGGATTCAACGTCTAAGGTGGGATTTAAGGCACTTTGGAAATATGGAAGTGGTGAGAGCATTGCAGTTTGGCCAGGTAATCAGCGAAACTAAAGCAGATCCGCACACATGTTATATCACCAGAGGTGCGTATTGATATAAGTACTTGCCTCGGCTAGGTGCCATTAAACAAAAATACAGAATTAAAATAGTTACCTCCAAAAACCACCGTTTGTTTACCTTTTTTGCATGTCGTGATTGCGAAATCGCTACGTCACAAGTCACGTGATTGGTCACCGTGATAATAGTGCCATAAATGCAGGAAATAGATAAAATGAACGAAATGCAATGGTAGGTCGTTAGAAAGCCATGTATGTTGAAAACGAGCCTGGTGACATTATTTTTATGATTTCAATGTTGTTCTAGAAGACTGTTCTGTCATTTTAAGACGTTTCAAGAAAAATTCGATCGTTCGATCAAAGGTGCGCGTACCTCTTTAATTACATGTACAATATACATTTTCACATACGATACTGCAGAAAAATGCAATACATGTATATAAAAAGATAATATTAAAAAAGGATAATATTAAGTCAGACAGGGAAGGCAGCACTCAACTAACCAGCCGAACACAGAAAACATTAAAAACATACAAGGCACAAAGCCCAACTGAACCAATCAAACACAGACAACACATACAAGGCACAATGTCCAACTAAACAAGTAAAATATCCGCCCAAGTCCAAGTTGTGGAAAAGTAGAATTAATTATGATAAATAAATAACTCGACTCTTGTATCAAATTTTCAAGCACATGCTCTTCATCAGGAGTTTTTAATTACTTCTTCTTATTTTTAAGTCACATCCATCTTGTTTATATTATAATGTTGTTATAATATAAACAAGATGGATGTGACTTAAAAATAAGAAGAAGTAATTAAAAACTCCTGATGAAGAGCATGTGCTTGAAAATTTGATACAAGAGTCGAGTTATTTATTTATCATAATTATATCCTTTCCTATTGAGAGACAATACAAAATTTATGGAATTAATTAGTTTCAGCAATCAAAAAGCTGAATGACCCAGTTCCAACAGTAAAACGGCCTCAATGCCAATTTTTGGTGTCAGATGGCCTAAAAGTAGATTATTAACAGTATTAGAAAGCTGAAAGTCAGGGTTACAGCTGAATGACCTAGTTTCAGCAATACAAAAACTGAAAGCTCCAGTCGGATTACCAGTTTCAACAAGTGTAATGCCTTAGCTATAAACCCTTCCCGTACGAAATATCCTTTAAATAATGGTGTTGCTAGAACAACGTCAGATACCACTGTTTACTAGCAACAATCTCCAAAGATAATTTCAGCATGCAGATAGTGAGTGTCGGTGTGTACATTTTAAAGTATGAGTAAATGGTTGCATTAATTCAGGAGTTCTAAGAAAAATATCGGGGATGAAATTTTCAGGAGGAGTTAGTGCCACGGAAGTAATGTCGTTATGGCGTCGTTGACGTCAGACTGTCGGCAATGTCCATTAGTATGCGTCATGTAGATCTTTATGAAATGTCTCAATAACTGTTTAGAATTTTTTTATGAACTTTGACTATCATATTCAAAATTGAATTATGTAACGCTGTGTAAAATGGCGTTGTTTAACTCACATTATGTACGATTTAATAGCATCAGTGACATTACTTTTGGATATACCCTCGTTTATAAGGGACAAAACATTTTGAGAACATATACAATCACTGTGTGGTAGCCTGTATGCCCAAAAATGCGCTGTGGATTCTAGATGGCGGACGACAAACGCGAGGAAAGTGTCTTTTGTTTTCGACCCAATCTTTTTAAATATGACAACCTACGTTGTGAACGAATTATGAAATGAAAGAGCTTAAATTGGCGATTCTAAAGGGACTATCCGTTTGTAATGAAATGCCAATGTATTTCTGTAAAGTTTAACTGAACGCGATGTTTTGTGAAAGTTGAAAAGTGAATCGAGAGACAAGAAGAAAATTGACGATATTTTCCCCAGTAAGAATACCAGTACATAAATAATCACCCAAATCTGTAGAAATCGCCCCCCCCCCCCCCCCGTCACACGTATACCCATTGTTTTCTAATAAAAAATCACTAAGTAAGATGTTTGAAAGGTTTAAATTTTGGCTACTGTACTGTGCTGTGCAAAACGTGAACAATAACAAATATGCCGCTGTATAGCGCTGTGAATTCAATTTCTGTATAGCGCTGAGCTGCAAAACTTGCCAAACATCTGTGCAGCGCTGTTTAATTTTGAACTGATTGAGCTGGTGGCGAAATATTTTCCATTCTTTGTTTTATATTTTTCAAAATAAGGGGGTGGCTGAAACAATAGAAATGGCTGAACCAACACAGGCCCTGGTCTCGATTATGCGATTATATTTTTTTCCGGACCATACAATCACATAAATAAAGAAATAAGGATCATTCAATTTAAAAACACGAGATCTTTGAAAACATAACCTATCTTTATCATCTTGAAATCTTATAGTTACCTTCCTTGTCGGCACTTTTGATTAGAAAATCTGATGAAGCTACATAATTTAAGGACGTTTGATAGGGTTATTATTATTTTTAATGATACCAAAAATAGCACAATTATAGTTTGATATATACTGAAGCAATATGTGAAACATAAATATAAAAGTTATGTCGTGGTGCTATTTAAGGGGTCGTGGGCCCTTTTGCAACATCAGTTTTCAAGAAAATGACAAAACATTCTGATGGTTAGCAATGTATTCATTTTGCATTAAAATCGATATTTTTTCTTGTTAAAATCATTTCCATGGGTTTGTATGAACAAACACATACTGTTCTACAAGGGGAAGTAACAATTGAGATTCCGTGAGTAAGCTGTACGGTCTGTTGTGAACCTTTCTGTAATTTCCGTTTCCGGTTGTTTTGCATTGTCAGTGTAGCCGGTTAGTTTTGTAAGTTTTGTCTTTTTACGAGTTGTTTAAAGTAACTTCTAGATAACTAAATATGTTTGTATATTTCACAGTATGAAACAAGAGAAAGCCTGTATGAATTAGTCCAGTGACGTCATGGCTAGACATTATAATCACTCATAATGTCAACAAAATTATAATGGTCTTGAAAATGAAACTCTAGTCTAGTCCAAAATTATGAGTCAGAAAGAAATCGGACATTTATTATCATGCTTCTCATTTCAATTCTTCCTTTTTGGCAATCTTTGAAATTCTCCAACTAAAGTAATCAAAATAATTATTAAACTTCTGTGTGACTCCAGTATTACTAGTCCAAGGTCTTTGACGATGATCATTCCATTTCATCGTCAAAGCCGTTTGTTCTTTGAAACCTAACAGCTCTACGACTCAGTTTGAGTCGCGTTCGTTTTATGACAAAACGCACGTTTTGAACTAAATAATCATTGACACCCTATTGCGCACGTTTTTTTAGCGCACTTTCAGCTCTTAAAAAATATATGAAAACGTCAAACCACTATGAAATATATAGCATGTATACGAAGAATGAACCTTTATCTCGCGATAGACACCGACAACATTTTAAAAAATGCACAGCAACGTGTCCATCCGACAACTGAAACACAACTATATCGCAATTATGACCTCAATTTCAGCCATCGTTCTGGTTGTTATTGTTTGCGTCAAACGTCATTGGCTTATCGACCAATCAGAATACTCAGAAAGTGGCGCGCTCGATTTCTAACAAACGGACACGTTAAAAAAAGTAAACGAGTCGAACCTTTAAATGAGCTCGATTAAAGCTAATACACAGAAAATTAACGAACATTTGTAGTGAAATTAAGATGATTTTGTTAGAAAACGACAAACAAACAAAAAACACCACGAGTTATCGTTTTTTAGGCTCGTTTTAACGATTCGAATAATGTTCCGGTCGAATCCGGTCAGCACTGTTTACATGAGATCTACGGACACGGTGCGCGCTGGTTTTTTTATTGTTTTTCTGATTATAACGACCAATTTTACCAGGTATTCAATGGGTTTCGTGTTCTTTTATTGTATTTAACATGTAGAGAGCCACTTATGGTTTCGACGCTTATACGGACATTCCTGTATAGATTGCGTCGAAATGGTTTGACTAAACCCCAAAAACAAAATGTTTTGCAAGAAATACTATTAATTCCGTTGATTGTTTCAAACCAGTACAATTTCACTGTTTTCGTTTACGATCGCCATTTATTTATTTTATACTAATTTATTTGAGGTCGATTGTGAAACAAGTTTTCCAAACTTATATTAATCACTCTCGACACCTCATTCCTGATGTTATCCATCGCCACGAGGGTATGAGAGAAGAGAAGCCAGTTTCCCTTTATGCTGAGCGTCTAGCAAGGGAAGTTCTGGTACCATTTTTATTTCTTCTTTGGTATGACGCGGCCAGGGATCGAACCCGTGACCTCCCGCACTCGAAGCGAACGCTCAACCACTAGGCTATCGAGGAGGCCATTTATTTGAATGGGATAATAACAAAAGCATTCCGAAACGAACCACGTGATCAATGTTTTCATTTTTCAAGATTGTCGGCTGCGTAAATTGCAATATTTATTTGTGCAAATAGGAGTTAAATGATTTATAGCAAAAATAACGTGTTTGTTTCTTATGTTAAGGTATATCTAAAGGTTACATTTAATTTTAAGACGTTTTCGACCATGTTTCATCAAATAACATATTTTTCGAAAACAGCTCTCGCACGCACCTGCGATAAATTAATTATTCAAAATGGCCACCGAAGCTGATCAAACGCGGAAGTAAATAAACTTTAAGCAATATATGATTATTAGTAGGTGTCACATTGACTGTTTTATGACAAAACATTTGAAAAATATTACATTTATACATAAATAATAGTTTTTTGGCGAATTTTGAACAATGAACATGCATTTTAGGCGTTAAGCTTAAACAGTTGATTATTGAAGAGGCTAATTCCATAACTAAAAGGTCGACACGTCAGTGTAAATAAAAGATCATTTAGTTATGGTATCCAGAACTACAGTATTACTAGTCAGTAGCTCTGCCAAGTGAGCTAGCCGTGCGCCTGCCGTGAGTCTGTCTCCAAGCACTACACTGTGATCTAGTCCCAACAGAGACCAAACGTATCATTTCATTACACTACATTAGGTCTCACAGGGTCCCAAGTACTTGTATGTAGCACTTTGCGACACGATTCTTTGTCGCTGGTGACCGATTAGGCCTAAAAAAAAAATAGTTCTGTTTCCGGTGGCCCGACCGACCCAGTATTTCCTGACTGCCGATCGTATTTTTTTTATTGTGGATAATTGGCAGACGATAACGAATATCGCCGATGTTTGTCTCAAAATTAAGTTTAAAGATGACATCGACATTATTCCAGGCATCGTGAAAATCGTCGGTCCTGACCGACAAAAAATGCTTTGGTCCGGCAAAATTTGACTGAATGTCGGACCGTTTGACCGACGGAGATTTTGAGTCTGGACGGTGATATTGAAGATTATTGTAAAGAATGAAACACAAATGTATTTCGGCAAATCGTTGTCGAGATGCAATAAGAATCCCTCCGAAATCGTCAAAATTGTAACAATTTTCTGCGGAATGAAGGTCGCGAAAACTGATTATTTTTTGGATGCGGATAAAACCCGTAGTACACGGTACGGGTTCCGGAAATTTGGCGACGTGCATCCAGTCTGAAATTTTTGGTTTTGAAGATTTGCGACGGGTCTTTTTAACACGAAAATGTGATTTAGTTTAAAGATGTTTGATATTTAATGGTAAAATGAAAATAACCTTTCTCTTGACAGAAAGTCCTGTCTGATATATGCTCATTGAATGGACCGAATAAGTCCATTATAAAAAGGCAAACTATCTAATTAGGCCAATTTGAAATCGCTTGTTTACTGTGTGTTAAAGCTAACATGCATTTCTTAATTATTTACCTCTGAATTTAATTGGCAATTTAAGAAGAATGTTCCCTCATCCAAGCTTTAGTGCAGGATGAGGGTCATTATTGGAATAAAGCCGGAGGCTGAGCATGTACAATTAGCATTTCAGTCATAGTACTGGAATGAGCGCTTTTTTAAAGACCCGAGAAAAAGTGCAGTGCACCGTATAGTATATATCACGTGTGCACCTGTAATCAATCATAATTCAAAGCCAAAGTTTTGTCGCCCTAAACAATAGGCTAATCTCTAATCTAAGTGATAAGCATGTACTAGGGAGGGCAAAGCATAAAAGGCTGAAAGATACACATAATATCACAACACAAATTATAACATTACATCATAAAATAAATATACCTGTATGTATACAAATATGCACTTTAAATATAATGATAATCTGACACAAAGGGAGGGTATGTACATGCTCAGCCTCCGGCTTTATTCCAATAATGACCCTCATCCTGCACTAAAGCTTGGATGAGGGAACATTATTTTTCATAAAGCCTATGGCTTTCACATGTACAATTAGCATCTTCAAAGTAGGGCAACAAAACATATTGCCATTAAAACAAAAACCCTCTTAAAAATAAAAGTGTAATACAATAATGTAAAACAGACTAGACACCTTGTAAATCAAGAGTAACAATAATATATACATTAATAATATATATTAATACCATCATAGAGTTAGAATACTTCTCCACAGGTAATAAAACCTCTATTATGTCAATAATTGAAATTCAAATATATCTCAAAGGAAAATACTTTATATAAACTTGAAAATACCAAATTAAATTTAAACATGAACTCATGAGGTGACTTGAAAAAAGGATTCCTCAACCAAACAAACACCATTAAAAATATTAAGTAACAAAAAATGAACCTTATAACACTTTGATAGTTCAAAAGAACAATGCCGATACAGAAATCCTCAAATAAACATTCTAAACCTGCAAATCAACAACCAGTTGTTAACTATCAAAAACTAAAGCTTATAGATTTTAACAAAATAATAAATTAAATTTAAATGATATAATAAATAGTTCATCAACTTCAGACCATCAGTGAATCAGGGTATCGTTTTCAAATTGAAAAAGTGGTTAATAAATAACTATTACATAAACACCTATAATTCTATTCTTAACATATATACAAGACACAAGCAATAACCACTCTTTGTATACGGCAAATACAATTCTATCAAAGCCCAGTTTATGTCAAGATCATAATTTTAAACTTATAACACTCCAATACATCCTTAACGAAATGACATCAAACCTTTCTTAAATCATAAAATTATACAATATGGTCCGTAAAGAAAACTGCTATGCAGCTTAAGTGCTATTCATTGACAATAAAGAAATCACGTATTAAAACATGATATACATGTAAAATGTAATATAAATAATAAAACTGAATTAAATAAAACCTTTATAGGAATATAAGAAAATAATAGTACTGTTACAGACTCTCCATATATAATATATATAAATAGATCATTCTGCAAAGACACAATACTGCCATATTCGTATCATGACCATCTTAAATGACTATGATAAAAGATACCACTAATAAATGACAAAGGCCATTATTATCCCTAAATTCCTCATTAAAATAAGTAAAGTCAATATCTAAACCAAATTCCGCTCAGGTAACACTAACCCTGTTTCTTCGAAAAGAAATAAAATCCATTACAATAACACACAAATGTAACAGATACGTCAATAATTACTCTTAATAAAAACTTAAAGAATAAAGTACCTCAAATACTCATATAATTACCTATAAAAAAGTAACAACCACTATATATACATTACCATTAGCCGAAACTATGAAATATTATCTATGCTTGAAATGTTCCTGGACACAAAAAACTAGTTTCCCAATAAACATGTATAATAAGCTAGGGAGTTTCCAAAGAAACATATATAATAAAGCAAACATATAAGCGCTTCCAAAAGGCTAAACTGGATCCATGTTAACTAATTAACACTAGCAGCCCATATAAAACAAACAACCATAAAAACAACACTACATTAAGACAGTAAACAAGTTGTTAATATTTTACAACTATTACCAATAGGTTTCTAAAAAATAACTTTTAATTCAAATTCCCAGGTTGCTTAACAGAAGTACAAATGTATGTAAATTCAACCCTTCCTTTCCAACTATGAACAATCACTAAACAATCCTGCTTAACTTTACTGTAAAAGTCATTTTCAAATATCAGCTTCACTCCGTAAAGTTTATAGTTGATAATCAATCACTCATATTCAAATATCAGCTTCACTCCGTAAAGTTTATAGTTGATAATCACTAAAGCATAGGTGAAAGTTAAAATCCTGAAAACCCTGAAATCCTCAGAAAAGGACCATTATACTGGGAAAATACAGCAAAACATACTCTTTGGTACACCCAAAACCTGAAGTTCAGACATAAGGTCTGAAAAAATTTACTCATGTAGATGTGCATAAATAAGTCTGTTAAAATATTATGCATCGTAAAACTACACGTATCCAGTGTATTTATAAATACATGATACTCCAAAACAGTCTCACTTATAAACATATATCCAGGGATACTGGTTACATAATATATATATATCCCTTCTCAAGAGGAACTATAGTAAAAATACTAGATTATAGTAGATTTTATACTAACGACTGACAACATCCTATCATCACATGACAAATAAATGAATATGAACAACTAAAAATTTGTACTCTCATCGGTCATAAATACACAACACTTGTTGCTACAGTGATAATGTTCAGAATGCAAAAAGCATTGGGTAATAAGTCTATAAGTAATTCGTACTGAGTCACTCATTTCAAGTATATCATAAGTATAATTGATATATGGCTAAATTTAAGAATACAGCAACATATAATTCCAAAATTCATGACATGAATACCTAAAAGCAGATACATCTAAATAAGTTCAACCTGTATCCAAATGTACCAATTCATCAAAATGAACATCATTCCTCTTGTAACCAATTCTCCACCAAACATCTGAGTTATTCAGTATCATATATAAATATAAGCCATCATAATACTGCCGTATAAATAAAGTAATCATTAAAGACAATTCATAAACATGAACTTGATATCTCTATTCAAATGAAACCTTTTAACTCACAAAATACTTATTCAATCAACACCAAATACTCACTATATGATGTCTTTGACAGACTCATAGCGAAATCAAAATATAATTATAATCATAAACATGCTAAACCATCCTGCATGTCACTTAAAAACAGTGTCATATAAATATAACTTCCCTCAAAAGCCAAAATCATGTTCCATGACCAAAAATACATTAATTCAAAAAAGAACCAAATACACACTTATGTCAAATCTAATAGATTGACGACACACCACAAAAGCAAATGACAAACTGCATAAGTCTCTGGTCAGAATAACTCAGTGCCATACGTTATACCTGATTTCAAATACTTAGAATTACTCCAACTCAATGCAACTATCCAAACTACCAAATATTGATTTATCTCATAGGATAACCAATCTAAATTTACATAAAATATATCTTGATTGCATAAGCATGCAAATTAATAAATTCATATATAATCATACCCATAGCAGACAAAAAGCAACCTAAATGCTTGTTCATATATGGATTCTAAAAATAGCATAAACACGCATCAAACACGTTCTCCCCTGACAAATGTCAAAGAACTCTACGTTATGCTTCAAAACAGGTCTTACTTAATCACGAAACTTCTTCTCAACTATCAACTAATTACACGCAAACTGAGTTTGTCATGAAATATAACACTCTTAGTACCTTTCTAAATATAAAATAAGTACTGCCCATGTAATAATCTCTGAATAAATATCCGATATACAAATGGTCTCCATCTAAGGTTATGTACTCATAACACACTGTTATATTATCAAATAAACCGTGTCAGACTCAAAGTGACTTTCTGTAACTGCTAATAAAGCTAATTTCTCATATTCTCATAAAAGGTACAAAAACGTAACCTTCATATCAAATGAGCATGTGCTCTCAGGCTTTTCACAAAACTCTGTTAGACAGAGCCCATATACAGTCACAATTCATCTAAAACTGATAACTGCCTAACAGTCAGTTAAACTCAAAACTTACCCACAGACAATATCATACTAATGTTATAAAGCCAACACTTTTGGCATGTAAATAAACATTTCCTCTAATCCAAAGACTAGGTCATTGCATTATAATCGGCGTCCTAAGACGCGTTCACTCGGATAACGGAACAAATATGTCCGAATTTTAACATCCGAAAAGCATGTACTACGTACTATGCACAAAGACGTAATTCGTCTATAAAATTGTCCAGAGGACATATTTTTATAATAACCATGTTTTACTATCATAAACTAGCAATGAAAATAGAAGACATGGGACAAAACCGGCTCAAAACTCTGCCAAAGTAATCATTATCGTGACAAAAGCTGTTTTACAAACTAGCTTCCGGTTCCCAAAAAAGTCTTCTTAGTTCAACAATAAAGGATAATTACGGAAGATAAAAAACTCATAACGATTGAAAATTACAATACATTCATCGCAATTACCTTCCTCGAATGTAAACTGCCAACGAAAGTCGTAATTTCGCCGCAAAAACCAAAAATTACCACGCGACATTGTCGCACGAACGTCTTGCTCATTCAAGCGCTTGACTAAATATGATTGATTACAGGTGCACACGTGATATATACTATACGGTGCACTGCACTTTTTCTCGGGTCTTTAAAAAAGCGCTCATTCCAGTACTATGACTGAAATGCTAATTGTACATGTGAAAGCCATAGGCTTTATGAAAAATAACATGCATTATCTTTACATCTATCTTCATTTTTTTGGACTGACAAATGTTCGTTCGAACTGACAACTTTTTTGTTTCTGTCAGTCCGAATGACTGAGGTTTTTAAAGAAATGCAAATGCTCAAGTTTAGGTATACCGCATTTTTGTGTCGTCTGAAAAGGCGACATATAGGTGTTACTTTGGCGGCTGCGGTTGCGGCTGCGGTTGCGGCGTCACAAATTGCTTGTCCGGAGCATAGGGGTCTGTATCGACTCACTGGTCTCTCAATCAATAGATATAGATTAACAGGGACGTAACTGGTATCAAAATTGCGACACCACCAACTTTACAAACAGTCTTGTAACTTTTCCAAAAAGGCAATTAATCACATACTGTTTTCTCCAGTAGCAAGCTTATACATTTATCTTCGAGATACAACCAATCTTATGTCAAAATATATCGCACTCGAGCCGTTACAAATGCATACATGTTGAAAATATACTGAAAAATAAAAACAGGACAAAATTGTGGACAGGCCCTTACCATACTATAGGGCTCTTCACACATGAGTGTCGACAAAAACAATTCCATGGTTGGATGAGCGTATAATAACTAAAACTATAACCAAAATATCACCTATGAAAGGTAACACAAGCGCTAGTGCGGTCATTCTATCATTTTGAAATCTAAAAATGTTCATCGGACTTCCATTTTGAGTCACATGACGTAATGTCGAATACCCGATGAAACAAGCCATTTTATTGGACACGCTTTGGTGGAACACGTGACGTCACAAACCATACCTTTGGACATTAGGAAATTCGATCGAGGGTTGATCAACAAATATGCGGAAAAGTTACTAATTTAGTACTGTAGGCCTATCTACTTTTTTCGTCATTGGAAGTCTATGAAACGTTCTAAATATATAGGTACCCTTTCTTTAACCATATATTCTTATTATTAACCAAAGTCCGAATAGACATGACCTCCTGTGGTAACTTCGTTCGACGCCTTACAGCTTAATGTTTCCAACGTTGCGTGTCGCAAACTGTTTTACAAGTACCAATCGTGCGTTTGTAACGTCATGTTTTGATAACGGGTTGGTTTTGATCGTGCATTGATATATACATTTGTAGTTGTATATATATATGGTATCAATATACATGTAGTAAAGTACAGAGAATTTAACTTGATCCTATTCTATTAGCATAAATTAACAGATGATATATTGTCTATATGTAATATGAACAAATGCACTGCATCCAGCGGGGATTTCCCATCAGATTTTTTGATAATCTGATCGAAGAAAAAAAATGACTTTGGAATTTGTTTGCTCTACAACAGAGACTATAGATCTAGCCTCTGGCTGCCAGGCAGCACCACATAGATAACCAGGCGAACAAATACTTCGAAAAGAGTGTTTTCCAATCTAAGAGTCGGGTTGCACAGATATTCCCTATAAATAGTTATTATAGTTTTACACTCGTCTTTTATTTGCATGGGCGTAGGAGCGTCTTCAACATTGGGGGGGCCAAACATTTGGGAGGGGGGGGGGGGGCGAAATTTTTTAAGATATGTGGGGGTCACATTAAGTGTTATTAAACTATGGTGAATGTTTGTGTTTATAATCACTAAGGTAAGGTATATCTACTAAGTTGTTTGCTTGTCAAAATACCGGGTAAAATTGAACCCAATCATGAACTAGTATTGTAAGTAGGGGGGTCCGGGGGCATGCTCCCCCTTGGAAATTTTGAAAACATTGGATCAATCTGGTGCGTTCTGAGATAATTATTTGGTAAGATCAATCAAACTTAAGTCCTTATTTTGTAAATATTTTGACTTATTATTGGACAGATGCCCGAATTCTGAGAGTTAAGTGGTTTAGTAAGGGAATTTAACATAGCAATGGCAAAGTTTCAAAGCAATATAGAAGCTGGTGCAAACATTATCTTACAATGTATTTAAGTAGTCTTTGTAGCTCTTTTCAACCGTGACGTGATCAGGTGATTTTGCGAGCGAAGCGAGCACGAAAATTCACATTTTATACTTTTTAACCAAGGATAAAAGGAAAATTACCTATTACAAGACTATTTGAAGCTGAAAATTATGACTATGGTCTGAATTATTGGGGGGGGGGCCAAACGATATGTTGCCCCCCCCCCTGTCTTAACATTGGGGGGGGGGCCTGGCCCCCCCCCCTTCTCCTACGCCCATGATTTGCTATTTATCATATGTTTGACGTCGCGGCAGCGTAATAAAGCCATTATTTATTTTTGATAATACACTTGTGTAATAAAGTTTTGACGTGACGTCACTCAAAGTATAGGCGATGTCGTCAAAGTTAAGACACTCCTGTAATATCCTCTATTTATATTTCAATTCAACATAATTTTATTCACAAGTTGGCGCGCTATGTCGTGCGACGATGTCGCGTTAACGTGCGATGACGTCGCGTTAAATGATGTGACGTCAATTCCGACGTCGCCATATTGTTTTATTTACGTTGGATTAAATAAGATATAGAGGATATTACATGAGTGTCTTTTCATATTGAATTTATTAAACGAGTTGAATAAAATAATAAAATGCGAGGCTCTGTCGAGCATTTTATCGATTTTTTCATCGAGTTTAATAAATTCAATGTGGAAAGTCACAAATGTAATGTTCTTTTTATCACATGTTAGCCTTTTCCGGCCGAAACATAAAACACGCTACTTATTTTTCAGTATAATAAGCGACGTCGCCTATCCTTTGAATGACGTCACGTGATTGCTTTATTACACTAGTGTATTATCAAAAATAAATAATGGCTTTATTACGCTACCGCGATGTCAAACATGTGATAAATGTATTTTTTCAATAATTTTCATGATTTGAATCAGGCTTAACGTTATGAAAGAATATGTTAGGACTCAAAAGTTTCGCAATTTGAATACTTTGAACTATTCACTTCTTTCGACTCCGCAATTTTCTAAACCGGAAATAACTTTTTCTAAAACGATTAGTACCGATTCAAAACTCTGAAGAACATAGGCACGTGCGTGTTACTGGTATGGGTATTTACAATTTGTTCGCAGAAATTCATAAATTCAACGCAAGAACTTGTTATATATTCAAGTATACAGTAAAGGCAAGGATTAGACCCAATTCTCAGTGCTGTACTCCTTATTACACACATGTCGTGAATTTTTAAATAAAATAATCAAAATACATAAACGTTAAGTTGTTTGTTTGTTTGTGTTAAAATGAACGTTTTTTATAGTTCATTATTTATAATAAGCCAATATATTATATGTTTAAACAACATTGGTCACTTAACAATAATTTATGAGCATTTTCCTTTTTATGTGTTGATCATCCCTCATGTACATTTAACGTGTGCTTCTTAAACTGGGGAGTAGACTCATTGATTAGTCTAAAACCTTTAACTGCTGCACGCTTTTCAGTGGAATATAGTAATATTTACAACCATTCTACATTCCTTGCTTACTCACTTGGATCAGAACACGAGTTTTTCGTGCACAATTTGTAGACCGATACGTAGTATTTTTATTTACAAACCACTTGATCCCGGTTGTGCATCCAATACGTATCACCTGCGCTAGAATATCGAGAACTAGTATATCTGTTTGCAGTGGTCACATGTTCGAAAGTTTATCCAGTAAAATAGCTTGTATCATCGGGTGTTCGGCTTTACAAACATGGAAGTCCGATGAACATTTTTAGATTTCAAAATGATAGAATTACCGCACTAGCGCTTGTGTTACCTTTCAGAGGTGATATTTTGGTTATAGTTTTAGTTATTATACGCTCATCCAACCATGGCATTGTTTTTGTCGACACTCCTGTGTGAAGAGCCCTATAGTATGGTAAGGGCCTGTCCACAATTTTGTCCTGTTTTTAGCTCACCTGTCACAAAGTGACAGAGTGAGCTTTTGTGATCACTCTTTGTCCGTCGTCCGTCGTCAGTCGTCAGTCGTCCGTCGTCAGTCGTCCGTCGTCCGTCCGTCCGTCCGTCAACAATTGGCTTGTGTAGACACTAGAGGTCACAATTTTAGCCTAATCTTTATGAAACTTGGTCACAATGATCATCTCAACAAAATCTAGGTCAAGTTCGATATTGGGTCATCCGGAGTCAAAAACTAGGTCACAAGGTCAAATCATAGAAAAACCTTGTGTAGTCACTTGAGGTCACAATTTTGACTTAATCTTTATGAAACTTGGTCACAATGATCATCTCAACAAAATCTAGGTCAAGTTCGATATTGGGTCGTCCGGGGTAAAAAACTAGGTCACAAGGTCAAATCATAGAAAAACCTTGTGTAGTCACTAGAGGTCACAATTTCGACCTTATCTTTATGAAACTTGGTCACAATGATCATCCCACCAAAATCTAGGTCAAGTTCGATATTGGGTCATCTGGGGTCAAAAACTAGGTCACAAGGTCAAATAATAGAAAAACCTTGTGTAGTCACTAGAGGTCACAATTTTGACTGAATATTTATGTATCTTGGTCACAATGATCATCTCAACAAAATCTAGGTCAAGTTCGATAATCGGGCATCCCGGGTCAAAAACTAGGTCACAAGGTCAAATAATAGAAAAACTTTGTGTAGTCACTAGAGGTCACAATTTTGACTTAATATTTATGTAACTTAGTCACAATGATCATCTCAACAAAATCTAGGTCAAGTTTGATATTGGATCATCTGGGGTCAAAAACTAGGTCACAAGGTCAAATCATAGAAAAAACTTGTGTAGTCAATAGAGTTCACAATTTTGGTCTAATCTTTATGAAACTCGGTCACAATGATCATAACAACAAAATCTAGGTCAAGTTCGATATTGGGTCATCCGGGGTCAAAAACTAGGTCACAAGGTCAAATCGTAGAAAAACCTTGCTTAGTCACTAGAAGTCACAATTTTGACTTAATCTTTATGAAACTTGGTCACAATGATCATCTCAACAAAATCTAGGTCAAGTTTGATATTGGGTCGTCCGGGGTCAAAAACTAGGTCACAAGGTCAAGTTCGATATTGGGTCATCCGGGGTCAAAAACTAGGTCACAAGGTCAAATCATAGAAAAACCTTGCGTAGTCACTAGAGGTCACAATTTTGGCCTAATCTTTATGAAACTCGGTCACAATGATCATCTCAACAGAATCTTGATCAAGTTCGATATGAGTTCATCCGGGGTCAAAAACTAGGTCACAAGGTCAAATAATAGAAAAACCTTGTGTAGTCATTATAGGTCACAGTTTTGGTCTGATCTTTACGAAACTTGGTCACAATGATCATCTCAACAAAATCTAGGTCAAGTTCGATATTGGTTTATCTGGGGTCAAAAACTAGGTTACAAGGTCAAATCATATAAAAACTTCGTGAAGTCACTAGAGGTCACAATATTGACCTAATCTGGAAAAAAACTTGGTCATAATGATCATCTCAACAAAATCTAGGTCAAGTTCGACAGGTGAGCGACCTAGGGCCCTTTGGGCCCTCTTGTTATTTTTCAGTATATTTTCAACATGTATGCATTTGTAACGGCTCGAGTGCGATATATTTTGACATAAGATTGGTCGTATCTCGAAGATAAATGTATAAGCTTGCTACTGGAGAAAACAGTATGTGATTAATTGCCTTTTTGGTAAAGTTACAAGACTGTTTGTAAAGTTGGTGGTGTCGCAATTTTGATACCAGTTACGTCCCTGTTAATCTATATCTATTGATTGAGAGACCAGTGAGTCGATACAGACCCCTATGGTCCGGAGCATAACTTTGTCACCTTAAGTTCAAATGACTCAAGATTTGGTATGCATGTTTCTTACAATAAGGCCTAAAAAAAAATAGTTGTGTTTGTGGTGGCATGGCCAAAAATAATAGGTCGGTAGGTAGGCATTTTTTTTTTTTTTTTTTTTTTTTAGTATTGGCAGGTTCCTTGACTAAGAACTACGGTATATAAAAAAAACACACAGTTGTAGTTGTCAGTTCTTTATTAACAAGACTACATTTATATTGAGTCCATAATGGAATGTCAGATTGATTCAAGTTAAATGAAGCATCTCACACAACACGAGTAAACTTAGCTAAAAACAGCTGAAACTGACCAGGAATTTCAATGAAAGAACCCTGTGTACTGTAGGGGTTGTGGTCATGATGGTGAACAAGTATGAAAAATATCAAAGCAATATGTCAATGCAGCTTGAAGATATTAAAGGTTAAAAATTGTGAACATAAACTTTTAATAACATTTGCATTTCTAAGTCCAAAAGAGGGCATAATTTCAAACAATGTTTGATAGAGTTACCTATAATCCCTGTGTAAGGGTTGGGGTCATGATGGTGAACAAGTATGCAAAGTACCAAAGCAATATGTCAATGCACTTTGAAGATATAGGAAGTTAAAAAAAACTATACCTAAACTTTAGCATTTGCATTTCTTTAAAAACCTGTCAGTCATTCGGACTGACAGAAACAAAAAAGTTGTCTGTCCGAACGAACATTTGTCTGTCTGAAAAAATGAAGACAGATGTAAAGATAATGCATGTTTTTCTTAAATTGCCTTTTAAATTCAGAGGTAAATAATTAAGGAATGCATTGTTAGCTTTAACACACAGTAAACAAGTGATTTCAAATAGGCCTAATTAGATAGTTGGCCTTTTTACAATGGACTTATTCAGCCCATTCAATGAGCATATGTCAGACAGGACTTTCTGTCAAGAGAAAGGTTATTTTCATTTTACCATTAAATATCAAACATCTTTAAACTAAATCACAGTTTTCGTCTTAAAACGACCCGTCGCAAATCGTCAAAACTAAAAAAATTCAGACTGGATGCACGTCGCGAAAATTCCGGAATCTGTACCGTGTACTACGGGTTTTAACCGCATCCAAAAAATAATAAGTTTTCGCGACCTTCATTCCGCAGAAAATAGTTACATTTTTGACGATTTCGGAGGGATTCTTGTTGCATCTCGACAAGGATTTGCCGAAATACATTAGTGTTTCACTCTTTACAATAGTCTTCAACTACGATGTGGGAATATCACCGTCCAGACTCAAAATCTCCGTCGGTCAAACGGTCCGACATTCAGTCAAATTTTGCCGGACCAAAACATTTTTTGTCGGTCAGGACCGACGGTTTTCACGATGCCTGGAATAATGTCGATGTCATTTTAATACGTAATTTCGAGACAAACATCGGCGATATTCGTTATCGTCTGCCAATCATCCACAATAAAAAAATACGATCGGCAGTCAGAAAATAGGGTCGGTCGGGCCACCGGAAACAGAACTATTTTTTTTTTAGGCCTAAGCCGAAGTGCAGTGCGCAAGAACCATAACTCTATCTGTCATACTTTTTGAATTATTTCCCTTTGATTGATTTTATTAGAGCATTTCTTGTCCGGAGCATAACTTTGTCACCTTAAGTTCAAATGACTCAGATTTGGTATGCATGTTTCTTGCAATAAGCCGAAGTGCAGTGCGCAAGAACCATAACTCTGCCTTGCATCGTTTTTGAATTATTTCCCTTAGATTAATTTAATTTGAGCATTTCTTGTCCGGCGGATAACTTTGTCACCAAGAGGTTGAATGACTTGAAATTTGGTATGCATGTTTCTTACCAGAAGTCCAAGTGCAGTACACAAGAATCATAACTCTACCTTGTCTACCGTGTACGCCGGAAATCAAACTCTCGTTCGTACAGCGTACGTCAATAAAATCCGTTATACGCCGATAATCAATACGCAGGATGTCCTGTTGTGTAAAAAGCCGCATCAGACTGATTTCATTAATCACGCTAAATCATTGGCCAATCGATAAACGTTCGCTCCGCCCACCGATTGTCAGCTAATTTGATTGACGGCCTGATCATGCGTACTGTACATAATAATGTACGCGATCGCTGCGGTAATCAAATTCACCAAAGGTGTGTAAAACGCGTCGCGCTAATAATCTCGTGTAGAGACAGATAATTGTGTAGTTACAAACCGTTACGTAAACACGTATGCTTTAATTGATTTGATTGAATTATGGATTTTATTTTATAAATTTGTCGTACGTTGGGTAAGCGTAATTCTTAGTTGTACGCATAATTAAAAAAAGACATGAGTCAAAACGTATGTTCTGCAAATATCGAGTTTAAAAAGAATATTTACCTTGTAATTCACATTCCGCGCGTTTACATAAATCCCAGACACAAAATATCACAACTCTAACATACTTTTGCCAACGTTCGGTCGGCAGTTTCATCAAACGAGCGTGCGGCTTCAATGTCTACGTTAAGGACGTTTGATGTGACCGACGCGCTTCCCTTCAAAGGTGCGGTAGTGCCTCGGCGGTCTTTGATCGTGCGGCATGCGAATTTATCCCGTAAACTGTATGCGATACACGTTTGTTAAATTTGAGGAATTTATTGATTGACGCAGCGAATTTTTTTCTGAATTTGCAGAGAGCGCAAACATTAAAATCGTGTAAATGACGTGGTGTTCGGAAGCATTAAATGGTGCTGGTATTATTCGAGTTTTAACACATTTTGGGGCATTTAAACAATAGCAATTAAGATACGAGTTTAGGTGCATAAATTACTGCAAATGACCGGGAAAAGAACGACTTATATGACATACAAGTTGCACTATTTCGGATATGTACATATCTTCGGATAAACTTGTGTTTTATTTTGTTTTGGTTTCTATTATTGTAAGAATTCAAGTGTGTTAATAGTACTTAAATCAAGTAACATTTTTTGAACATCTTATTCTTAACCCTATACTCCATAGACATACCTCAATTTTCAATTAAATATGTATCATGTTCAGAAATAAATTTTCATTGTTTACCTCATGATAGCGTATATACATCTTGCTGATAATAAGGATGACCAATTAAAATGTTTATAAACAGGCTACTAGTATATGCCGATGTAGCAAAGGGTTAAAATGGATTGTAAATATGCTTGAACCAGTACGCTGAACTGACCATATCATTGAGCAATCATACATGTAGCTGGATTGATCATATATCAAAACAATACACAGTAACACATATTAAGTAAAGGGTTAAATGGCTCTAAGTACAGATAAAACATTTCATGAATGTAATCTGAACTTAGTAACAATGGTTGGACAATCCTACATACTGTTGGATGGCACTACATTACTGAATGTACACGCAGAGTTGATGTTCGAAACTTGGGACTTCCGTAAAATCATACTGGGACTTCCCAAATCAAAGGTCAGGAAGTCAGGACTTCCTGAAATTTAGCCTTAATGCAGGGCCTGCCTTGTGCCATTTTTGATTTTTGTCCCTTTGATTGATTTTATAAGCATTTCTTGTCCGTGGCATAACTTTGTCACCATAAGTATTAATGACTCCAAGATAGGTATGCATGTTTCTTGCTGTGACATTTTTTTGTCCAGAGCATCAGTTTGTCGTTTTTAGTTCAGATGTCTAGAAAACTCTTGTGAGTCGATATGTAGCCCAATAGTGGATAGTTTTCCATGACAAATGTGCATGTCGTCAGGCGACACATGCGACTCGCGGAGCTTTTATTTTAACTTCCTATATCTTCAAAGTGCATTGACATATTGCTTTGGTACTTTTTATACTCGTTCACCATCATGACCACAACCCCTACAGTACACGGGTTCTTAGTTAAGTTTACTGGTGTTGTGTGAGATGCTTCATTTAACTTGATTCAATCTGACATTCGATTATGGATTCAATATAAATATAGTCTTGTTAATAAAGAACTGACAACTACAACTGTGTGTGTCTTTTATATACCGTAGTTCTTAGTCAAGGAACCTGCCAATACTAAAAAAAAAAAAAATATGCCTACCTACCGACCCTATTATTTTTGGCCATGCCACCAGAAACACAACTATTTTTTTTTAGGCCTTATGAGCCCTAAAAAGCAATACAAAGTAAACTGTAAAGGCACACCACACATGGCTTCATTAATGCCTTTTCTATCATTGAAAACGAATGATTGCATGAACACTAACTTCATTGATACATAAATTATTCCTGTTTCATTTCACTACTGAAATTTCCTTATTTACGCCATTGTAGCCGTGGAACAGAGCCGATGTATTCCAAAAGTTGTTGTTCTGACATTTGTAAGAATTTTGATTGAACGAAAAGTGGCTATAACTAAAACCCAGTATCTGGACTAAAAACAGGCCTACATTAAAGTCGGTCAAGAACGACTACTCCGTACCGAATAATTATTTCGTCTAAGACGAATTTGTCAACTGTAGGTAACTTTCGTTTTTAAAACGGAAGTGAATCGCGACAGAAGTCAGACAAACATTTCATCTAATATTGGTTGTGTAAAGGTGTGTTTAACGCTGTTTTTTGTACTTTATGATTTAAATAAGCTTTACTGCGGTCGATTCAACTGTTTAATCCCGAAAAAGTCGTTCAATTCGGAAATAAAATTTTGCTAAAGACAGCTTAGAAGTTCAAAACTATGAGACTTTATAGTACTGTGGAACGTACGTAGAGTCTTATTTATGGGACTACACTGTGATCATATTTCGTAACCAGGCTTTTTCGTAACCGTCAATTTTCGGCTATTTAGTAACCTTTCGTAACCATATTTGGGCTGATTTGTAACCCACCTCAAAAAAGCTCTTAATACAATTTGGCTTATTTTCATAAATAAATATTAGGTGTACATTATGATTGGTTGTATTGTGATGATTGTAAATACTATAAAAACCAAGTTTAGTCCTCTAAGAGTCCAGGGAATATGAGATGATAGGATACTGCCACAGTGATACGTTCCATTTCGAACAATCGTAGCATAGTTCAATACTTCTGTTTTTAAATGCGCATAGACCAAGTTATAATTTCAGTGTTGTATTGTTTGCAGACTCAAAGAGCAGTGATTTTTTCCTTCTTTATTCGGACCCTTTCCCAATTGCAAATAGGCTATAATTTTCCCAAATTTGAATGGAGAAATTCCCAATAAACAATTAAAAGAAATAATTTCAAAATTTGGACATAAAATGATAAACTTATGAAAATTTTTGACAAGAGGTCAAGCATAAAAGCTCCAAGAATCCAGTAAACATTCACATGTCATCTCGTTCTCTGTTTCATTTGGCCTTTCTGCTTCATGGAAATTCCCAATTTCAAGTTGTCACGACGTGAAAATTTCCAATCTGAATGGACCCCGACCCTTTCCCAAAGAGGCAAAAGAAATGACTGACGAGTTATATTTCATTTGCTGTCTAATGTGTAATTGACTGCTGAAAGTAAAGGAGTATATTTTGTTGATTATTCGGCATATTTCTTTGTTTTGTAGATATATTGTTATTAAACCTACCAGAAAATTATGGATAGATTACTGAGACTTGGTGGAGGGATGCATGGACTCGGCCAGGTAAGTTTCAACCCGAGGGGTCAGGGCTTTTTTCAAAAGGTAGGGAAAGGGGCGTTTTCTTTGAATTTGGGGGAAAATAACTCATAACTTTTACAAAAGGAAAGAAAAAGCTTGATGTAAATTGGATTTTAAGAGAAAAACTGCATGGTTTTGAAGAACATCTTGCGCTTGTGTAGAGCTCTGGGTATCTATATTATAATACAGTAGAACTTCGATGCCTCGAACAGTATTTGCCTCTAGATGCCTCAAACTGGTTCTTCAGTCCCGGCAAAATCCCTTCTTCTATCATGTTTAGTATGCTAGCATGTTTATATCCGTTCACACTCGTTTTAAACAGTCATGTCTTTATTGTGCGTATGGGGCATTTTTGAACATTTTTGAATGAGTAATTACATGATAAAAGAGTTTTATATAAATATGATAAAAATAAATTAATTAGGAGTCATTTATACAATGTCTCTATTGACGAGTGATTGGCAATTGCTATCGGACGCCTAGCTATCAGCCAGATGACTGGCGAAAAATTGATAATTATATTCATTAAATATTGTACAATTCTATTCACTGTAGAATAAAGGTTTGGTATTTTTAAATGGGCAAAAACCTTCTCAAAGTTTAGTGTGTCTAACATGTCTATTAATCAAAAAATCTGAAAACTGTAAATGTTTTTGTTAATTACATGACAACTGTATTTAGGCCTAAAAAAAAAATAGATGTGGTTAGGGTAACCAGACCCTACCTATAAAATTGGCCCGACCCTAACGTTTTTATTGCCTCTCCAAATATTTTTTTTAAAAATCGTACCCTTCCTTTTAAATATCTCAAATTCGTATTAAGCGTGCCGTTTCGTTAATGAATTCAATTGAGATTCTCAAGATACGATTCAGACTTCGCCAAAACCGTCAGAACATCAGTCATGACCAGCAAAAATCGCTGTGGGGACGGCAAATTTGACCAACTGTGGGTCCGTTGAACCGACGGCGATTTTGAGTATGGACGGTGATAATTCTGCATTGTAGTCGTAGATTATTGTAAATAATATAACACAAGTGTATTTTCGTAATTCCTCGCCGATATGTAATAAGAAAATCCATCCAAAATCGTCAAAAAAAGTAAAAATAATCAGCGAAATGAGGGTCGCGAAAACTGATGACAGTGAAGGATGTGGATAAAACCTGTACGATACTAGTCCAAGGTATTTGACGATGATCATTCCATTTCATCGTCAAATTAAGCCGTTTGTTCTTTGAAACCCAACAGGTCAACGGCACAGTTGGAGTCGCGTTCGTTTCATGACAAAACGCACGTTTTCAACAAAATAATCATTGATACCCTATCAATTGGACCATATTCTATCAATATACCCCAAAAAAAAATATTTCGCAAGAAATACCATCAATTCCTTCGATTGTTTCAAACCTGTCCAATTTCAATGTTTTTGTTTACGATCGCCATTTGTTTGAATGGGATAAAACCACGTGATCAATGTTTTCATTTTTAAAGATTGTCGGCTGCGTAGATTGCAATATTTATTTGTGTAAATAGGAGTTACATGATTTATAGCAAAAATAATGTGTTTGTTTCTTATGTAAAGGTATATCTAAAGGGTTTATTTAATTTTAAGACGTTTAAGACCATGTTTCATGAAATAACGGCTTTTTCGAAAACGGCTCTCGCACGCACCTGCGATAAATTAATTATTCAAAATGGCCGCCGAAGCTGATAAAACGCGGAAGTAAATAAACTTTATCAGCACGGAAATACATTAGACGGAATGGCAACTCATTCAACTCCCACTATTTTCCTATATAGGCCGCCATATTGGAATGAAATATCGCGATCGGCTTACTTGTACGAGACTTAGCGAGACTTGACGAGATTCTCAAGTTGGCGCTATTTTTCCCGCTAGCCGCCGCCATCTTGGAATATTTCACCAATTCAGCCTGATTTGTCAATGAGATATTTGTTTTCATTTAAAGCAACTCTTCGTCTAAATAAGCAAAGATGGGTGTTTATTTGTTCCGTTGTGTGTTTGGAACGTTTTTAAATAGATAGCCTGGACGATTCATCTGTCAATTGTGACATAGACCACATTTTCTGTGACCTATCCTAATCGATAAATTTTCAATCGACGGGTTTTGGATTGCTTCCGATATTTACTTTTTTAAATCCCTAAGGAAACTTATTTGCGACTGTTTTTCTTATAAATCAATATTTTTTGTGATCTTTGGGGTGTCCTCTATTTGTTGAAAATGATCAAACCACTTAGTTTTGTGGTTTTGACACGAAAAAAAGATTTCTTTTGGATAAGCCATGTTCACAATTATCGTGCTTACCGAAGCGCGCAATGCATTATGGGTAGTCAGGTCATAATTAGGCTATTTTTAGACCTGCTTATCCGTTCTGTGTATATCCGTGTTATCAGTAGGTGTCAAATTGACTGTTTTATGACAAAACATTTAAAAAATATTACATTTATACGTAAATGATAGTTTTGGGGCGAATTTTTAAGAATAAACTTGCATTTTAGGCGTTAAGCTTAAACAGTTGATAATTGAAGAGGGTAATTCCATAACTAAAAGGTCGACACATCAGTGTAAATAAAAGACCATTTAGTTATGGTATCCAGAACTAGTACGATACCGGTATGTACTGATCCGGTTTTCGCGACGTCAGAATATTTCTATGTTTTCATCCCAGGTTTTGACGATTTTCAACATGAAAAGGTGGTTAAGACAAAAGATGTTTGACAGTGAACTGTTAATGCTAAAAATAACCGTTTCTTGCCAGGAAGGTTTATTAGGCTCAGCACAGTTTATTGTAAAAATAGGCCTATCTTTAACCTTTAATATCTTCAAAGTGCATTGACATATTGCTTTGGTACTTTCCATACTTGATCACCACCATGACCCCAACCCCTACACAGGAGTAGGTAACTCTATCAAGCATTTTGTTGAAATTATGCCCCCTTTTGGACTTAGAAATGTTTAGTTAAAGTTTTGTTTAGTTTTTTAACCTCTAATGTCTTCAAAGTACATTGACATATTGCTTTGATACTTTGCATACTTGTTCACCATCATGACCTACACAGGAGTGGGTAACTCTGTCCAAATTATCTGCCCTATTCGACTTAGAAGCCCCAACCTCTACGCGGGTGCGGTGTCAATCTCAATGTTAAGAACTTTTGATGTAACCGACGCGGTTCACTTCAAAGATGCGACGCAGTGCCTCGGCGGTCTTTGATCGCGCAACATGCGAATTTTATCCCGTAAATTGTGTTCGATATACGTGTCTTAAATTTGAAAAAAATTGTTACCGATCGGAGTGATGCAGCGTACTTTTTTCTAAATTTGCAGAGAATGATTTGGGTCACTCGAGTGTAGGGGAGATCTGCTACAGGGTTAGAAGCGGGAAGCCCATGCTCAGATTTTGGCAAAAATGAGTTGTAAAAATGATCAATATTCAAAGCAGATCACTACACAACAAAAACAACACAATAACACATGGTATACAGTGAGGTTTTAGGTGAAAACCTTTAAGATAACATGATTTTTTACAATGGGCCGCTTAGCTGGAGAAAATAAAAATAAAAAAAAAAAAAAACGACCTACCCTACCTAGTAATTTTGGCAATGTTACCCTAACCACACACTTTTTTTTTAGGCCTTATGATCGGCCATGTGTTAGTCTCGAATAGACTAACAGCATCAAATTACACATAATTGGTATATTTTAAAAATCTTTGCGATATAATTAAGGCGATAAATCATACACTGTAATTTCAAGATTGTATATCCTATTACAGTACAATATCAGTATTGAGAGACACTGTTAACAAAATCTTAAAGAGTTGTATAGGGACCGTCATTCAAAATATCGACTTGAAGATTATTGATAGCATACAGTACATGTCTTATTTAAAAGAATTCCTAACAACCTTTTAAAACAATGGATTAACAACAGTCTCTTAGCTGTATGTATGTAAATAATACTTACACGATTTGTATGGTTTAACATACTGGCACCAGTTCGAAGTTATACACATACATATACTTGAGTACCATAGATGCCTCGAACAGGTAAATGGCCTGAACTATTTTCCCGGTCCGAAAGTAGTTTGAGGCATCAAAGTTCTTCTGTATATAGACACATGTATGAATACTATTTGATAATATTGTGAGTTTTATTTATAGGGAGCACCCCCATCAGACGCCCCAGCTGTGGACACTGCAGAACAAGTATATATCTCATCTCTGGCTCTGTTAAAGGTAACATAGGGTTCAACTTTCATATTTAATTTTGAATTAACTGCGGCCATGGTCCAGTGGCTAGTTTTTGTGTCGCCTGAAAAGGGGACATATAGGTGTTACTTTGGCGGCGGCGGTGGCGGCGGCGGCGGCGTCACAAATTGCTTGTCCGGAGCATAACTTTGTCACCTTAGGTTCAAATGACTCAAGAATTGGTATGCATGTTTCTTGCAATAAGCCGGAGTGCAGTGCGCAAGAACCATAACTCTACCTGTCATAATTTTTGAATTATTTCCCTTTGATTGATTTTATTAGAGCATTTCTTGTCCGGAGCATAACTTTGTCACCTTAAGTTCAAATGACTCAAGAATTGGTATGCATGTTTCTTGCAATAAGCCGGAGTGCAGTGCGCAATAACCATAACTCTACCTGTCATAGTTTTTGAATTATTTCCCTTTGATTGATTTTATTAGAGCATTTCTTGTCCGGAGCATAACTTTGTCACCTTAAGTTCAAATGACTCTAGATTTGGTATGCATGCTTCTTGCAATAAGCTGAAGTGCAATGCGCAAGAACCATAACTCTACCTGTCATAGTTTTTGAATTATTTCCCTTTGATTGATTTTATTAGAGCATTTCTTGTCCGGAGCATAACTTTGTCACCTTAAGTTCAAATGACTCTAGATTTGGTATGCATGCTTCTTGCAATAAGCTGAAGTGCAATGCGCAAGAACCATAACTCTACCTGTCATAGTTTTTGAATTATTTCCCTTTGATTGATTTTATTAGAGCATTTCTTGTCCGGAGCATAACTTTGTCACCTTAAGTTCAAATGACTCAAGATTTTGTATGTATGTTTCTTGCAATAAGCTGAAATGCAGTGCGCAAGAACCATAACTCTGCCTTGCATCCTTTTTTTAATTATTTGCCTTAGATTGATTTAATTTGAGCATTTCTTGTCCGGAGGATAACTTTGTCACCATGAGGTTGAATGACTTCAAACTTGGTATGCATGTTTCTTACCAAAAGTCCAAGTGCAGTACACAAGAACCGTAACTCTACATTGTGCCATTTTTCAATTTTTTCCCTTTGATTGATTTTATAAGCATTTCTTGTCCGTGACATAACTTTGTCACCATAACTATTAATGACTCAAAAATAGGAATGCATGTTTCTTTGCTGTGACATGAAGTGCAGTGCGCAAGAATCATAACTCTAGCTTGTGTAGTGTTTGAATGATTCCCTTCAGATTGATTTTATCAGGACATTATTTTGTCCAGAGCATCGCTTTGTCGTTTTTAGTTCAGATGACTAGAGAACTCTTGTGAGTCTGATATGTAGCCCAATACTGGATAGTTTTCCATGACAAATGTGCATTTCGTCAGGCGACACATGCGACTCGCGGAGCTTTTATCTTGATTCGTAATCTGGGTTTGATGCCTGGTTACCCTTCCATGAAAATTGCTAGTTCCTTGTGGAAGGATGAGTTTGTACAGGTAAGAAATTAGAGTACAGACCAGGAAAAAGTATTTTCAATATATGAGGATCAGAATTCAGATCTACGGTATATAATGTTTTAAAAAATTGTTGAAAAATCCAAAACAAACATAGTTTGGAATTGTGAAACACACAGACTGTCGAATGATGAATTAATAGGCATTTCTGATATTGCAAATAAATTGGTTGGACCAAAAATGAAGATGAATCTATACAAAATATAAACTTGAATATTTTTTTGTTTCAAAATGGATATGTCTTGACAAGTATGTTGTACTGTGACTTGAATACAGTATTTGTGTTGTTTATTTCAGTATTTATGTTGTTTATATCAGATGTTGAAGCATGGGCGTGCTGGTGTTTATGTCAGTATTTATGTTGTTTATATCAGATGTTGAAGCATGGGCATGCTGGTGTTTATGTCAGTATTTATGTTGTTTATATCAGATATTGAAGCACGGACGTGCGGGTGTTTATGTCAGTATTTATGTTGTTTATGTCAGTATTTATGTTGTTTATATCAGATGTTGAAGCATGGACGTGTGGGTGTTTATGTCAGTATTTATGTTGTTTATATAAGATGTTGAAGCATGGGCGTGCTGGTGTTTATGTCAGTATTTATGTTGTTTATATCAGATGTTGAAGCATGGGAGTGCTGGTGTTTATGTCAGTATTAATGTTGTTTATATCAGATGTTGAAGCATGGACGTGCGGGTGTTTATGTCAGTATTTATGTTGTTTATATCAGATGTTGAAGCATGGGCATGCTGGTGTTTATGTCAGTATTTATGTTGTTTATATCAGATGTTGAAGCATGGGCATGCTGGTGTTTATGTCAGTATTTATGTTGTTTATATCAGATGTTGAAGCATGGACGTGCGGGTGTTTATGTCAGTATTTATGTTGTTTATGTCAGTATTAATGTTGTTTGTATCAGATGTTGAAGCATGGAGGTGTGGGTGTTTATGTCAGTATTTATGTTGTTTATATCAGATGTTGAAGCATGGGCGTGCTGGTGTTTATGTCAGTATTTATATTGTTTATATCAGATGTTGAAGCACGGGCGTGCGGGTGTTTATGTCAGTATTTATGTTGTTTATATCAGATGTTGAAGCATGGGCGTGCTGGTGTTTATGTCAGTATTCATGTTGTTTATATCAGATGTTGAAGCACGGACATGTGGGTGTTTATGTCAGTATTTATGTTGTTTATGTCAGATGTTGAAGGACGGACGTGCGGGTGTTTATGTCAGTATTTATGTTGTTTATATCAGATGTTGAAGCATGGGCGTGCTGGTGTTTATGTCAGTATTTATGTTGTTTATATCAGATGTTGAAGCATGGACATGCTGGTGTTTATGTCAGTATTTATGTTGTTTATATCAGATGTTGAAGCACGGACATGTGGGTGTTTATGTCAGTATTTATGTTGTTAATGTCAGATGTTGAAGCATGGGCGTGCGGGTGTTTATGTCAGTATTTATGTTGTTTATGTCAGATGTTGAAGCACGGACGTGCGGGTGTACCTATGGAGGTGATGGGATTAATGCTGGGAGAGTTTGTAGATGATTACACAGTACGAGTTATTGATGTGTTTGCCATGCCACAGTCAGGGACTGTAAGTACTTGATATTTATATTATGTTTCATGTTTAGCTTGACTATTTGACAAATAAAGAAACCTATTATAGTACCTTTTATGCCTCCCGTCTTCGATTAGGGGGTATATTGCTTGCACATGTCGGTTGGTCAGTTGGGCGTTAGACCAAATGATTTCCGTTCATTATATCAAGAATGCTTTGCCCTAGGATCTTCAAATTTTACATGGAGGTTGGTCATGAACAGTAGATTTTGAGGTCATTGGGTCCAAGGTCAAGGTCACTGTGACCTATAACATTTGTGACTATTGGTCTGCTATGGGGCGTACATGTTTTGCAAACATCTCTTGTTTCTTGGGCATTGCAGATTGTTTTACATTAACCATGACTGTATTTGGGGTGGCTTCATTGCCACCTCAATGGTTTACAGGGGTAGTAGTATGACATTTGTCAAAGCAGGTCATACCCTTCCATGAAAATAAGATTGATTGTTGATTTTCTCCACAATTTGCTGGATTAGTTGCCACTGGTTAAAATACAGTCCCGGAAAACAGGTTAGGTGAGTTATTTGCCGAGTTTATAAACATCATCAGTGCTCCAGCCAGGATTTGAAAAGGGCAGGGTGCAACTTTGTATAAAGGGCACTTTGGGGGAGGGTGCGTGAGGGGGTGTCCCCCGCCCGTCTTAAAGGGGGATTGGGGGCCCTCCCCCAAGAAAATTTTGAAGTTTTAGAGTCTGCTTATGGCATCTCCTGTGTTTTCTGACAGCAATTGTTGTGTTTTTCCAGTAATCAAACACTTCCTTAAAAGGTAAACAATACTTTGTTCAAAATGAGTATAAGTAAATGATCACTATTCATGTCACAAGTGCAGTTCTATGCCAAATTATAGATTTACTTTTATGTGTAATCAACACTTATATGATCAACTCTGATTGTTCTTTCAATTCATAAACATCATAGTAGTTAATGTTTATTCTTTTGTCATAATTCATTAACTTGGATATATAATCGTACGATGTAAAACATTCTCACAAAATTTCTCCAACACCACGGGTCGGGACGGTGTGCGAGTTTTATCATCAACCCGAAAACGAAAGTAATTTCCGTGCGATTATTGAATCACCGATTTAAAGAAGTGTTCAAATAGAATAAGTAATACTATGCCAAAGAAGTTTTTAGATCCTACTCAAAGATATCCAAATTCGGCAAACGTGCGCGTAGGGCAATTATTCGACGTCGAGAATATGAAAGTTTAGATCCCGTATGATTGACATAAAAGGGCACGGGTGCTTTAAAAAAGGGCAGGGTTCTTTCAAAAAGGGCAGGGCGTTAGTAAAACGAGGCAGGGCGTTGCACCCTGCTATTCCGCCCTAGCTGGAGCACTGATCATTGAAAATCAGCATACGATTCAATTAAATGAAGAACTTAAAGGAGTGAAATACACGATGTTTTGTTCTTGGTACGTAACAAGTACGAAAGGTGTGTCATGTTATTCTTTGTTGAACACAGGGCAGGTACTTCTGCTGAGTATATCAGCTACTCAAGTTGTTAGGTATATGTGTTATGATTACAGGGTGTGAGTGTAGAAGCGGTAGATCCAGTATTCCAGGCTAAGATGTTGGACATGCTCAAACAGACTGGCAGGTTAGTACATATAGTATATCTTCGCCAATAAGACAGTTAAAAGGTGTCAAAAATATTTCAAAAAGTTACTTATTTATCATGACCCATCCTTTGATATCACCATAATAAGGCATAAGTTGTACTTCTTATAGAGGATTTTTATGCCCCCCTATCGATAGATGGGGGTGCATATAGTGATTCACCTTTCCGTCCGTTCGTCCGTCCATCCGTCCGTTCGTCCGTCCGTCCTGGTTAACCCAAATTGACCGTTTCTTCTAGCATTAATATGGCTTGCTACAAAGCTTTCATACTTGCATGGATGTTGTGTATGAACACTCTCCACACGCCAGTATCACCTAACCCAATTTTGACCTTCACCTTGACCTAATTTTGGACTTAGACTTGTTTATGGACAAGGCTTCCACAGGGGGCATAAGCGTTTATTGAACGCAGTCTTGTTTACACTAGTCAAAATCTGGTTGACTTTTTGGAATTTGTTTAACTTGATTTTACCCGACTTACGGGCGAGTATATACAGTAGTGTGTTTGTTCTGTTCCTAACATAAGTATACATCACTGGCTTAGAATTAGAAGGATGAAGTGCTACTTATAAATGAGCTTTTAAGACTGATACATATTTGAAATCTGCATCAAAAGGTGCTTCTTATGAGCCTATATGATTTTCATGAAAATCGGAACTGGTCATGTTGCCGGAACTGAGGTTGGAAAAGCTTGTTTTCCCAGATTAGTAAAGAGTAGTTTTCAAAATATTGATTTGTACTTACGACCTTGTAATTTTAAGCCAGCAACACATCGTCCCATTGGCGCAACAAGGTTGTATCTCTCTATATAGTAAGATACAACCTTGTTGCACCAAAGGTCATGTCAGAATGTTTCAAAAAGTTTGTTTGCTGTTCATTATCAGGATTTAATGTAAAAAGTATTGAATTGAAAAAAACAGGCAAAACAAGTTTCATATGCTGAATTTCAATAAAAGAACAATGTTTAAAACAGAGTATTGGTGTAGGCATGTGTGCTAATGGCATGCAAAACAGACTTGTATCTTATTTTCAGGATTTGGCATTATGCCTCAGTAGAACCCCTGGGTTGTGCATATTGTCTTGAATTTTGGTCAGTTTTGACTATTGCCAGAGTTATGGCCCTTTGTGGGAGATATATACAATGACATGGTTGACATACTGCGACCTTGGCCGAGTGGTTAGGGCGTCCACCTCTTGGAAGTGGGAGATCAAAGGTTCGAATCCTGGCGGAAGCTGGGTAAGAACTAAAGCGGTCGGTTGGGGAGCAGCAAGATAGTTAAAGAACGGTTACCTTAGGCCCATCTCTGCCAGGCGCCTGTCAATACGAGAAGGGATTTGGGAGGTACTGTGCACACGAAATATTATATAGGTGTATGGCTGGCATTTTCAATGGGGGTGACGCTATAATAAACAAAAACTTTACCTTTACATTGTAGACCAGAGATGGTGGTCGGTTGGTATCATTCACATCCTGGTTTCGGTTGCTGGTTATCTGGTGTGGATATAAATACACAACAAAGTTTTGAAGCATTGTCTGAACGAGCTGTCGCTGTTGTTGTTGATCCCATACAGAGTGTGAAGGGCAAGGTAAGCATTCCTGGAGGTGTGTCAATATAAACCAATGAGAGCTCACCATTCCTGGAGGTGTGTCAATATTAACCAATGAGAGCTCACCATTCCTGGAGGTGTGTCAATATTAACTAATGAGAGCTCACCATTCCTGGAGGTGTGTCAATATTAACCAATGAGAGCTCACCATTCCTGGAGGTGTGTCAATATTAACCAATGAGAGCTCACCATTCCTGGAGGTGTGTCAATATTAACCAATGAAAGCTCACCATTCCTGGAAGTGTGTTAATATTAACCAATGAGAGCTCACCATTCCTAGAGGTGTGTCAATATTAACCAATGAGAGCTCATTATAATATTAGGTGTGTCAATATTAACCAATGAGAGCTCACCATTCCTGGAGGTGCATAATTACCAATGAGAGCTCATATTTGCTGAACCCTTTGAAGGCGATTGGTGATGAAAACGCTGGAGATTTTCCTTGCTGAAATTTTGACTAAATTTTTTATTTATTTGCAGTTTTCACTTCTTTTACTATGCATGCTTCATGAAGCTATTAAAACTAATGTTTGTGATCATTTTCCTAATACAAATTTACTAAATAATAAATGTAAATTCTAGTATGCCCATGAAATGTGTGATATTTTATCAAATTTTTGTGCACTATGTGGCTGCCATTGCAGGGCCTTTTTCAAGAGAAGGGGAAAGGGCCTATTCTTTAAATTTGGGGGCAAATGAGTCCATTTGTTTGCAAAAGGGGAAGAAAAACTTGATGTAAATTAGATTTTAGGGAAAACTGCATGATTTTAAAGAATTTTCTTGAGGGGAAGCCACCTGTAAATTGCCCCTGCTATAGAAGGAATATAATCCCATCATTTGGTCATACATGTTTTACACACATGTCATGTTTCAGGTTGTTATTGATGCGTTTCGTTTGATCAATCCTAATATGATGGTACTAGGACAGGAGCCGAGACAGACTACGTCCAATCTAGGACATCTACAGAAACCTTCTATACAGGTAAACATTATCTGTTACACATAATTTAGGCGATACAATTATGTGTCCCTTATGTATAATGGTGGTGGAGGCATTTTGTGCTGGACATCTGTCTGTCTAAATGTTACAAAGTTGGTCTGTGCTTGTTCCCATTAACCACTAGACAGATTTCAATGACACCTCATGTGAATGATTGGTACCAAGCCTAGTTGTGTATTTTGTCAGTATTTTGTCCCCTGTTGATTGATAAAAGTGTTTGAGTTATGTCCCTAAAAGGTTGTCTGTGCTTGTTCTGAGTGTACTAATGAAACTTCAAGTTATTATATTCGTTTGTACCGAGCCTAGTTGCACAAATTGTCAGGAAATTTAGGTAGAGTGAATATTGTCAGAGTTGTGTCCCTTTGTGGAAGACGCCATGGTCAGTGCACTAGATTAGAGGCCCATATGGAAGATTGCATTATTGTAAATATGTTAGCCTCGTAAAATAAAGACTTTACTTACTTACTTACTTACTTGACTTGACTTGACTTGACTTGACTTGACTTGACTTTTCTGCTGAAAGAGCTATGATTTCTGACCAAAATAAAAGTTATTTGATGAAAATATCTCAAGAATTGGCAAAGTTATGGTCAATTTAATCTGCTCTGAAGGATTTTATTCAATAAAAACTTGTTAAATATGGAAACTAAGTGGTTGAATGCCGCATATGATTTTCAGGATTTTTAATTTGGCTCTGTTGACACCCCTGTCACTGTGTATAATTTCTTCTGCATTACATAATTTACTTTTCAGGCTTTAATACACGGTCTCAACAGACATTATTATTCCATCGCTATAAACTACAGAAAAAATGAATTAGAACAAAAGATGTTACTGAATCTACACAAGAAGTCGTGGGCTGACGGTCTCACACTACAGGATTATAAGACACATTGTTCTACCAATGAAACCGTCGTTAAGGAAATGTTAGAATTAGCCAAGAACTATCACAAGGTTTGTATGTCAAGTATTTGTGTTTTATCATGTTCCTTTTCAAGATGGGTGAGGTAATGGTCCAGTGGTTAGTGAACTGGATTTCTTTCAGGGGTTTCACTAGCTTCTGAATCTGAAGGGTCATTTTGATACTTTTGACTAAAGATTACCATTTTATGGTCAAAATACCCATGATTTTAAGAGAAAATGATCTTCAACCCAAAATCTTGATGGTCAAAATGTGGCTTTTTGGTAATTTCAAGGGTCAAAACCCCTTCTCCCAAGTCAAATGGAACCCCTGTGTAACCCGGAAATCCAGGCAGTTAATACCCTTCTATGAAAATTTGTAGATTTCCTCTATGTATGGAGAAGTTCTTGGTTCCTTATGGAAGTGTAAGCTAGTACTGGTTAGGAAACATACCAGAAAAACTAGTTAGGTAAATAGGGTAATGTACATTTACTAAAATGTATAATGTATGGGATTTAACCTAAAATTTGTCCTATTAGAGTAGAATTACTGCACACAATAATTACCTTCGATTACTGTTTGTTTGTAGGCTTTGGAAGAAGAAGAGTCGATGACACAAGAACAACTTGCCATCAAGAATGTAGGAAAACAGGTAGGGTACCTTCACTTTTCACTCCCTGTCTCGTCTTTAACCTGACCGTCTTGTCCTCTATTATTGTGATTATTTATGCTATTATTGTGGGAAGGGCTCATGACTTAAAATGCATTTCATTTATATTTCCCCCCCACCCCCTTCTATCAATGCTTGATGAATAGGGGGTATTTATATTACTTTTCACATTCATTTATCAGTCAGACCAACTCAAGATCGATTTGACCTATGATCTTTATAGGAAAGTATGATTACATGACTTAGATCACACGACTTTCATCACATGACTTAGATCACATGATTTAGATCACATGACTTAGATCACATGGCTTAGGTCACATGGCTTAGATCACATGGTTTAGATCACACGACTTAGATCACATGACATAGATCACACAACTTAGATCACGTGACTTATATTACATGCAGGGCTCGACACTAACACTGGTCCGCTGGTCCGAGACCAGTGAAAATCCAGAAGGACCAGTGAAAATCTGGAGGACCAGTAACTGTCCTATTTACAAATTTGGTCTAGGTGTCTAGGCCTGACATGACTTAGATCACATCACTTATATTGCATGATTTTATTTCAGGATCCAAAGCGCCATCTGGAGGAACATGTAGATGTGTTGATGACAGAGAACATCACACAGTGTCTCGGTGCAATGTTACATACTGTTGTCTTCAAATAATCTCACTCACTCACTTCTCATAAACTATAAATATTCTACTGTGAAAGGACATACTTGATGTTTGTATCGTTCCGTTGTGCTACAATAAATATTTGAACATTTTTCATATTTAGTTAGTTTTATGAACGCTGCAAGGACAAGGTTCACATATTTATAGTAACATGTACATTTTGTATTTATAATTTTGAAAAATACAGGACCTACGAGGGGTGATCCAGAATTACGTGGACTTTATATGTATAGCGGTTTTTGAATTAGAGCAAAAGTCCACGTAATTCTGGATCACCCCTCGTACTTAAGCCTTTTATGAATCTTGTCCTTCGGTTTTGTTAGCTGGACTTTTTGAAAAAGAATGTGTGCTAGTTACAGCTGTGACTTACTAGCTTGCCTGGATTGTATTTTAACCAGTACCAAGTTCACCTGATCTTTATGAAACCTGGCCATAATGTGTGTCTCTGTAAAATTTAGATCAAATTTAGAACTGTGTCAAAAACTAGAGCGGTCACCCTGCTTTATCAATGAAAAACACTATAAAGAGGTTACTTATTAGCTCACCTGTCACAAAGTGATAAGGTTAGCTTTTGTAATCACTCTTTGGCTGTGCTTCAGCAATTTTCTTCTGCATAAAATGAGTTTGTTTATGAAACTTGCATACAACTTGTTATCGCCGTAAGGACAGAAATTTGTTATTTTGGCATGTAGGCAACATTCATGAAATTGCCATATCCCAAAAAAAATTATGGTACAATTGATCCGCCCTCGTCCTCTTGTTTACCAATGCTTGATGAAGCGTGTTTGCGATACTTGACTTTAATTAAGTGCTTTGATCAAAAAGTCCCCTGGCGTCATTATCAAATAACAGGAAAAATAAGTGTGAACACCCCCGAGGACAACGTTTGGCCATAATCACAATGTAATTAGTTTATTTGTCCTCCGGTTACTGCTTTAGGGGCCAATGACCCACTTGTTTCGTTGAAGCGGACTTCTGATAACTTGCATGATGATTCTTTACGTAGTTGTTCTATTTCTGGTCTAAGCATGTTCTGTAGGTATTTGTGCTGAAAGGAACTGCCTCACGTTTTTGTGTATTGTTAAAATAAAATTGTCAAATATTCGCGTTATTTTGGTATAGTTGCCTGTATATGCCATAAACAACCACACTTACATCCATCTAAAATAACTTGCAAAACATCGGCATTTTGTAGTTATCCAGTCTTTTTACATCAAAAATTCTATAGGGTATTAATAACCTATAGAATTAACACTACTATTACTTAAATTGCCTGAAATTTGTTCGCATTTGATGAATACGAATGGAAAAACGAACCAAATAACTCATTGATGTTTACGCTGTAGTTTGTTGATGTTACAGTTCGATCACGTGTGAATTACATAATTCACAAAGCATGTTAGAAGGAAACTTAGCGCTTTTTTCAAGAAAAAAATACTTAGTGGGCGATATCGAGAGTGGTTAAAATTGCTTATTTGCACCAAATCTTTCATAAAGCAACCGTCAGTGGCTTTCTGTTACATCAATACTTGGTTCGGTTGGAAAATCACGATATACAAAATTTTTAGCCAAATCTGTGAGGCAGCACCTTTAATTCATTCCAAGAAACCTGAAAACCTGATATGGTAACAGATAAGGCAAGTATCTTAATTGTGACAAACTATACTGAAGGCGGCTTACCTACTGGACATACATGTACATCTGAAGTATACTGGACGTAACTGAAACGTTACCACTTATATATACCTCTGTATTTTGTATACAATATGACCTATTAGTACAAAAGTTTTCAGGGGTCCTAAAATTCCGGATTAATCTGGAAATCCCGATTTGCTGCACTAGAAAGAATGAGCTTTTCTGAAGAAAATTAAAAGTTATTTGATAAAAAAATGCCAAGTATTGACTGAGTTATGGTCATTTGAAGTTTCATATGCTGAATTTCAATAGTAGAACAATGTTTAAAACAGAGTATTGGTGTAGACATATGTGCTAATGGCATGCAAAACAGACTTGCGTCTTATTATCAGGATTGGGCATTATGCCTCAATAGAACCCCTGAGTTTTATGTGTGCGCATTAGAATAGTGTTAAATACGATAGCTGTGACTACATAGTAAGGTCAAAACAAAGTCGTGTTCGGCTTTTAACACAGTGTAACATGAATTTTGAAATATAAGAGTCAATAGGTTGGTAACTTTTCATTGACGCCGAGTATATTTCACATTGTAAACTGTGGGAGATAACTCTAACATATTCCATGTTGTAAACTACGAGAGATAACTCTTAACATATTCCATTTTGTAAACTACGGGAGATAACTCATTCCATTTTGTAAACTACGGGAGATAAATCTTACATATTTCATGTTGTAAACTACAGGAGATAACTCTAACATATTCCATTTTGTAAACTACGGGAGATAACTCATTCCATTTTGTAAACTACGGGAGATAAATCTTACATATTTCATGTTGTAGACTACGGGAGATAAATCTTACATATTTCATGTTGTTAACTACGGGAGATAAATCTTACATATTTCATGTTGTTAACTACGGGAGATAAATCTTACATATTTCATGTTGTTTACTACGGAAGATAAATCTTACATATTTCATGTTGTTAACTACGGGAGATAAATCTTACATATTTCATGTTGTTAACTACGGGAGATAAATCTTACATATTTCATGTTGTAAACTACGGGAGATAAATCTAACACATTTCATGCTGTAAACTCCCATACCCAACCGTGTAACGTGAACAGTTAATAATATTGATAATTTGTTGCAATGACACTCTAGACATTGGACGTAACTCGACCTGTCTTATTCAAGCAAAACTAGATTTCATGACGCCGCAGTATTAATCCATTGTTCAAATACGAGGGGTGATTGCGAAGTTCGTATAAATTGCTTATAATCGATTTATTATTACGTTAAACATCGATGTAACTTCACTATCAAGACGATCGACTTGATTTAAATTGAATTTTAGAACGGAATAAAAGTACGCCTACTTAAGCGACAATTAACGATACAGTAGGTAACACTGCAACACCTGGTCGCCGCACACCATAATTTGCTATATTTTTCATATTTCGTGCTTCTTAAACAATGCTACTTTTAATATATTCTATATGACTAAAATTCACGCAAATATAATACATCATACGCGTACGTCATGTGGTCTTTTCCATTAATATAATGTTGTTTGCTACACCCGCTATCAAATTAGCACTGTGCTTATCTGAACAGTCAATGAAACGGAAACAGCGTCATGACGTCAACGTGTGACATTGAATTTGGGAGCGTTATCAGAATGTTGCTTAGAATATGAAAAGCACTGACGGAAATCAATGAAATGATGAAAATGTGCGATAATTTAAAAGCGTATAGTCCGGCAGTTACCTACAATTGACACAGACGATTCAAAGTGCACAGAAGATCTATTTAAGACACCAAAAGAGAAAGGTGGCCGTCGACAGTGATTCTGTATGTACGGGAAAAGTGAGAGGAATCATCCGAAAAGACAGACGTAAAACCTTAAGACAGATCATTGTCAGCGACCTATCGCAACAACTCCAAAAAGATGGTGCTAATTACAAGTTTCCTCACCACATCAATTTTAGGTTGATATTAGTATAACACTGATGATATGTCAGGTATTGACACTCAGACTGAAGCCCTCGACCCAATTCCACTTAAAATACTACTTCATTCTTAAGGTAAACCTCACCAGGGGTGGTATTTAATATTAATCTTGTTTAATTGGAGAATAATGATAGCCAATCATATCGCCTGTTATTGACCAATTGTTTAATATGGTGTGATCTATTTGTTGTCCTTATCCTTAAGTCAAGTAAATCAATATTGAATACCACACCAGTATACAGTGTCGGACTGTTGTTAATCTAAGCACAAAAGTCGTGACAACAATCAACATTCTACGTACCATGCTCCGGAGACAAAACAACAAACTAGAACAGTGTTTTATATCTATTTACTTAACAATAATACAGTTTTATAGACGAAAAAAAACACAATATTTCAACTAGTTTAGAGCACAAAAAAAACACTAAAAACAGTAAAAAGTTTTATTGCAAAAACAAATTGCTGAAATAAGTGTGTGTGTGTGTTACTATGGCAACATAACGTAATTTACGAGTTTTTGTTGTAAAACAATGCGCTGGAGTTTACATAAAATTGTACTGCATTAATTCTTATATACATGTACGTTTTTATATAAACTCGGCGACTCGACGTGTGATCAAATCTGAGTTTCCCGTACAAAGTATCCCTGTGTGATACAGTCCGTTCGTCTGTTACATTGAAAATGTTAACCAAAACTGTCAAGTTCTTGAAACTCAAATATTTTCGAAGTCTATCAAGGCATTGCTTTCAAACTTGGGATACTTGTTTACCATCATAAACACCTAACATTATCAAAGTCATGTAACAATATCCAACATTACAACAGAATTATGCCCCCTGATGGACTTAGCAAGTTATTTTAGACAAGGCTTCACCAGGGCATAAGCGTTTACTGAACGTAGTCTTGTTGTTTTAATAGAACATGTTGTACATGTACAAATTAATTAATGTATGTTCACATATCGCTGGCTTAGAATGAGAAGATCGAAAGTACAAAATCAATAATTTGAGAAAACAAGGAAAAACTGTTTGAAAACTACTCTTTACTTATGGAAAAACAAGCTTTTAAACTTCAGTTTGGTCAACATGACCTCTTCCGATTTTCATGAAAATAGGCTCATAAGAAGCGCCTTGAGATGCAGATTTCAAACATACACGAGTCTTATAAGGTCGTAATTAGTGCTCGCAACATTCTCATTCTAGGCCAGCGATTTTTGGTATTAGACAACGAATAGGAATTATATAGATTTTCTCCGTTTCTACATCTCGTGTTTATATGATAGACAATATATTGTTTGATATTTACACGAGTTATAAACACGTGGCCCCAGGTGTGGTAGGTATGCCACCTTTTGTTGATTCTGGAAGTCAGAAACTGTGCAAATGTAATATAAACAGTATAGGGGATATGTTTATATAAGTCTGCAACATCTCAAGGAAGGAAACCAGTAATAAAATCATTGAAATAATTGCTTCAATGTTAAACAGCGACATTCTTTCACTTACGTGCATAGTACGGGGAATGTGACGTGTTCCTCGACCCCTCGATTAGTATAATTTAACAGCTGATATATTGTCTATATTTATAACCCGGGTTTTATGTTTTCATAAGCGGGGAGTATTACGGCTGTCTATCTGGAGGCAGACACTCGACCACTGGGATATCGATACGGTCACGGTACGAACCCGGACCACCTGACTGGAGGCAGACACTCGACCACTGGGCTATCGATACGGTCATGGAGCGAACGCCGGACCGGCTTACCACATAGTTCCAATTAGATCTAGTACCACCATGCACAACTAACAAACAAGAGGGCCATTGGCCCTATAGCGCTCACCTGATGACTAGCAGTTTAGGCAGAATCAGTGACCTGGTGGCTTTGTTTTTGACCCCATATGACCCAGCTGCGAACGGGACCTAGATTTCATAAAGCCACACATTGTGGCCAAGTGTCATTAATATCACACAAAAATGTGACCTCTAAAGTGTAAACAAAGTTTTTCTTTGATGTGACCTTGTGACCTAGTTTTTGACCACAAATGACCCATTTACGAAGTTGACCTAGATTTTATACATACAAACATTGTGCCCAAGGTTCATATAGATTAGGTAAAGCAGGTGACCTCTAGAGTGTTAACAAGGTTTTTATTCAATGTGACCTTGTGACCTAGTTTTTGACCCCAGATGACCCAGTTGCGAACTTGACCTAGATTTCATAAAAACACATTGTGACCATGTTTCATTCTGATAACATAAAAAATAGGACCTCTAGAGTGTTAACAAGGTTTTTCTTTAATATGACACTATGCCCTAGTTTTTGACCGCAGATGACCCAGTTACAAACTTGACCTGGATTTTAAAGCGACTAACAGTGTGACCAAGTTTCATATAGATTAGGTAAAAAATGTGACCTCTAGAGTGTTAACAAGGTTTTTCTTTGATTTGACCTGGTGACCTAGTTTTTGACCCTAGATGACCTAATTACGAACTGGACCTAGATTTCATAGAGACATAAATTTTGACCAAGTTTCATTAAGATTATGTCAAAAATGTGACCTCTAGAGTGTTAACAAGGTTTTTCTTTGATGTGACCTAGTGACCTTGGTTGTGACCCCAGATGACCCAATTACAAACTTGACCTGGATTTCATAGCGACAAACAGTGTGACCAAGTTTCATATAGATTAGGTAAAGCAGGTGACCTCTAGAGTGTTAACAAGGTTTTTCTTTGATGTGACCTAGTGACCTTGGTTGTGACCCCAGATGACCCAATTACAAACTTGACCTATATTTCATAGAGACATACATTGTGACCAAGTTTCATTAAGATTATGTAAAAAATATGACCTCTAGAGTGTTAACAATATTTTTCTTTGATGTGACCTGGTGACCTAGTTTTTGACCTCAGATGACCCAGTTGCGAACTTGACCTAGATTTCATAGAGAAAAAGATTGTGACAAAGTTTCATTCAGATTATGTCAAAAATGTGACCTCTAGAGTGTTAACAAGGTTTTTCTTTGATGTGACCTGGTGACCTTGGTTTTAACCCCAGATGACCCAATTCCACACTTGACCTAGATTTCATAGAGACATACATTGTGACCAAGTTTCATAAAGATTAAGTGAAAACGGTGACCTCTAGAGTGTTAACAGTCCAATTGTTGACGCCGCACGGCGAACGGCGAACGACGGACATAGGGCGATCACAATAGCTTCGTGCTCAGGTGAGCTAAAAACAAGGATAAATGCACTAAATGGTGTACATGTACACATGATTGGTCGGATGTTGTTTGAGGAGTATTAATTGGAGACAACTTGCTTAATGTCCCATATTCGGTATGCATACATAAGTTATAACATTCCTCATTTCGTAATTTGCATGCCTGTGTACAGAATTGATATAATTGGAATGAATTCCGTATGTCGAAGTAGCAGTGAAACAATCCTACTGTGTGTCATTCTGTGAGAGGCGGTCAACTTCTCTACTTAAGTCTAAGGTAAAGGGTAATGACAACAGTTTTATATTATACAATGTATATATTATCCACCAGTATTTATTTAATGTATACGCCACAAGAAACATGTGAACAGTTTAACAATAGTGAGCATGATTAAGACCAGGGCTGGTATTCAATATTGATCTTACTTGACTTGAGGATAAGGATAACCAATCAGATCACATCATATTAAACTATTGGACAGTAACAGGCGATATGATTGGCTATCCTTATTCTGCACTTAAATAAGATTAATATTGAATACCATCCCAGACCACGGTTCTCAACACGGCAAGCCGAGATAGTCAGTACGATTGTTGAAACTATTGGATCCATAACACGTTATAATTATCATGGACTGGAATCCGCAGGGACGCAGAAAAAGGTCGACTTGTGGCAACATGGAAGTGGATACAGCAGGCAGAACTGAGACCCCTTAGACTATCATGGGGGAGAAGTGGGGAAAATTGCTAGAGACCAATGTAGATGGAGAAAAGTAATATGTGACAGAAGGCCCTATGCCCACCGAGCTGTGCAATAAGGATTAAATAACCCATGCCCAGAGTAGATACACAAACTGCTTTAACCACAGGTAACTGTATCACTCTTTTTACTCTATATCAATGATACAGTTACCTGTGTCTTAACTAATTGCGATAAAAGGAATGAATGAAAATTGCTAAGATGAATACGAAAGTTATGGACAAAATGACTGCTAGATCTATGCAAGATTAATCTAAATGCAAACATTTAATATTACCTATTGGCACATAAAATAAAACGATTAAATTGAGCTAAAAGTAGAAGTTAAAATGACTTGTTAATACTCTAAAATATTCAACCATAATACATGATCATGAGACTATAATTATCCAATAAAAATGAGCTACCCCTTACATGTCAGTGACGTCATATATTGACAATATGACGACACTATTAAGAAATACACAGACCAATGAAATGGTATTAAATAAAGTTGAGACAAATCGAATGTGAAATGATTATGATGGTTGGGCATGAATAAATTACATGTACTAATAATCATATAGATAAAACAGTAGATTTCACTTATCACAATCAAGAGTTTGTCGTAAAAAGCTCAGCAATTCCGAAATAATTTTGACAAACAAACAACTTCCGGTATTGACTAGATTATTTTGACGTCAAGCAATGTTCAACGACATACTAGATACGCTTTTTTGCGTCAAACTGTAAATTAACGCTACAAGTTCCAGATAAATAGTATAACCTGTAGTACCGAGCTATTAATTGGATTGAGTGGTTGGGGGGGGGGGGGGGTAAAATTTCATTTTCACCTTGTTTATAACAAGATGCATACGTCTGTTACACAGATTCTAAAACACATGCACGTGGTCCTTGGTTTTGCAACAAAGCAACGCGCCACGTGATTCCTGTAACAAAGCAATGGGTCGCATGACAACATTTTAAAATCCATTTGTCAAGATTGTTTTGAAGTTTTCAACTTCAGACGTAAAATTGCGATGAGGGAATTAACTTTGCGACTGGAAGCACTGGCGGCCATTTTGTCACGTGATACAAAATGGCGACCATCAACGTCTCCCACAGGAAATGAAGGTCCAAATAAAATCTGAACATTCCGCACGAAATTTCTTGTCACAAAAGCCATATATAACTGGATTTGCCATGTTGTTGATAACAAACGAACGTAGAAATATTGTGTAGATGGCGACACCACTTGGAGACATGCCTTGTACGAAGTTAGGATTCATTGAATTAATCACCATTAATACTAAATGTGGTATAAACGATAATATAAACACCACCGTTATCACAAACAACATGAATGTCACTTGTTTAGTTCTTAGACTGGGACCACTACATCCGGGCTTCTCAGTTTTATTATTAGATTCTAGACGGCTTCTCTGTCTATCTATTCTCTCGAGCTTTGGCGTGGACTCACGAGAGTCACGTGGGGTCGCTGGAGAGTTGGAACGAGATTTGATTTTAACCGCCTTTTTCATAAGATCACCGTAAGGATCTTTCCTACACTCCAAGTTATCCAGGTGTTTATCTCCCGGTGATGGACCACGAACAAACTTGGCAATTCTTTGCGGGGATTCCGATTTCTGCTTGTTTTCATCTTCTGCTAATCCATTCATATCGTCTGCTTCCAGATAAGTGTCCTTTGTTTTCCCTGAAAAATATAATTATATATTCATCAATTTGCTATATATAGCGTGAGAAGAGAATGTATTGGCTATTTGAACGTGTTTGACTTATTGTACATAATAGCTTTATCCACATGCCCACCCGTAAATAGGTTAGAAAACCGTATACAATTAATGTCTCCTAAATCGGCATGCAATGTATTTCCATGTACTTGTGTGCTTCTGTGTACATTATAGGTGACTTTGTGTGCTTGTATGTCATTATTTTATATACTAAAGAACATAATGTCCGTAGTTTTCTTATGCCGTTAACTTTCGTAATGGTTATGGCGTTTGTTTGTGCCTTTTGCTCACAGGTCCATGAAAAGTGACCTAGCCCACCTATATATACATATTTAAATATGTATATATAGACGGTATTGGACACTTTTCATGGACCTGTGCTTTTGCTTATGGCGCTGGCTTAAATGCCGTTTGCTTATTTTGTTTGTTCGTGCCTTATGCTTATGGCGCTGGCTTAAATGCCGTTTGCTTATTTTGTTTGTTTGTGCCTTTTGCTTATAGTGCTGACTTAAATACCGTTTGCTTATTTTGTTTATCTGTGTCCTTTGCTTATGGTGCTGACTTAAATGCCGTTTGCTTATTTTGTTTGTTTGTGTCTTTTGCTTATGGTGCTGGCTTAAATGCCGTTTGCTTATTTTGTTTGTTTGTGCCTTTTGCTTATGGTGCTGGCTTAAATGCCGTTTGCTTATTTTGTTTGTTTGTGTCTTTTGCTTATAGTGCTGACTTAAATACCGTTTGCTTATTTTGTTTATCTGTGTCCTTTGCTTATGGTGCTGACTTAAATGCCGTTTGCTTATTTTGTTTGTTTGTGTCTTTTGCTTATGGTGCTGGCTTAAATGCCGTTTGCTTATTTTGTTTGTTTGTGCCTTTTGCTTATAGTGCTGACTTAAATACCGTTTGCTTATTTTGTTTATCTGTGTCCTTTGCTTATGGTGCTGACTTAAATGCCGTTTGCTTATTTTGTTTGTTTGTGTCTTTTGCTTATGGTGCTGGCTTAAATGCCGTTTGCTTATTTTGTTTGTTTGTGTCTTTTGCTTATGGCGCTGGCTTAAATGCTGTTTGCTTATTTTGTTTGTTTGTGTCTTTTGCTTACGGCGCTGGCTTAAATGCCGTTTGCTTATTTTGTTTGTTTGTGTCTTTTGCTTATGGCGCTGGCTTAAATGCTGTTTGCTTATTTTGTTTGTTTGTGTCTTTTGCTTACGGCGCTGGCTTAAATGCCGTTTGCTTATTTTGTTTGTTTGTGTCTTTTGCTTATGGCGCTGGCTTAAATGCCGTTTGCTTATTTTGTTTGTTTGTGTCTTTTGCTTATGGCGCTGGCTTAAATGCCGTTGGCTTATTTTGTTTGTTCGTGCCTTATGCTTATGGTGCTGGCTTAAATGCCGTTGGCTTATTTTGTTTGTTTGTGCCTTTTGCTTATGGTGCTGGCTTAAATGCCGTTGGCTTATTTTGTTTGTTTGTGCCTTCTGCTTATGGCGCTGGCTTAAATGCCGTTGGCTTATTTTGTTTGTTTGTGCCTTTTGCTTATGGTGCTGGCTTAAATGCCGTTGGCTTATTTTGTTTGTTTGTGCCTTCTGCTTATGGCGCTGGCTTAAATGCCGTTTGCTTATTTTGTTTGTTTGTGTCTTTTGCTTATGGTGCTGGCTTAAATGCCGTTGGCTTATTTTGTTTGTTTGTGCCTTTTGCTTATGGCGCTGGCTTAAATGCCGTGTGCTTATTTTGTTTGCTTTAGTCTTTTGCTTATGGTGCTGGCTTAAATGCCGTTGGCTTATTTTGTTTGTTTGTGCCTTCTGCTTATGGCGCTGGCTTAAATGCCGTTTGCTTATTTTGTTTGTTTGTGTCTTCTGCTTATGGCGCTGGCTTAAATGCCGTTGGCTTATTTTGTTTGTTTGTGCCTTTTGCTTATGGCGCTGGCTTAAATGCCGTGTGCTTATTTTGTTTGCTTTAGTCTTTTGCTTATGGTGCTGGTTTAAATGCCGTTTGCTTATTTTGTTTGTTTGTGCCTTCTGCTTATGGCGCTGGCTTAAATGCCGTTTGCTTATTTTGTTTGTTTGTGTCTTTTGCTTATGGTGCTGGCTTAAATGCCGTTGGCTTATTTTGTTTGTTTGTGCCTTTTGCTTATGGCGCTGGCTTAAATGCCGTGTGCTTATTTTGTTTGCTTTAGTCTTTTGCTTATGGTGCTGGCTTAAATGCCGTTGGCTTATTTTGTTTGTTTGTGCCTTCTGCTTATGGCGCTGGCTTAAATGCCGTTTGCTTATTTTGTTTGTTTGTGTCTTCTGCTTATGGCGCTGGCTTAAATGCCGTTGGCTTATTTTGTTTGTTTGTGCCTTTTGCTTATGGCGCTGGCTTAAATGCCGTGTGCTTATTTTGTTTGCTTTAGTCTTTTGCTTATGGTGCTGGTTTAAATGCCGTTTGCTTATTTTCTTTGTTCGCGCCTTTTGCTTATGGCGCTGGCTTAAATGTCATTGGCTTATGATATTTGTTTGTACCCTTTACTTATGGTAGCCAGGGTAAGTTAAAATGTCAAAGGGTGGATGAACGGCTGAATTGCTGAAAGCAGCCCTCGAAAATTGGTAACTTAAACTGTTTTCTTACAGTAAAAGAAAAGTTTTGTTTGTCCACCAGAGAACCCCCTCCCAACTTTGTAGGTGCTTTCAAGGATATGTTTAAAATTAAACCGAAAACTTTTCCAAACTATCGTGACACAGTATTACAAAAATCCAAACTGTCCACGTGTTCTGACGAACGTTATCATATACAGATGTGACAGTCGATGACATGAAGACAGATTTTTTGCACAACTGATGTTTTATAAGCTTATATTAAAATAGTTTATATATCATTTTAAAGGTGATGAAGTACATATGACCATGAAAACATGATATTTTTACAACCGTTGTAAAAATTTTGAAGAATGTTTAAACAGAACATTCTGACAACAATACGCTAGAAATCTTCATTTTGTATCGGTAACACCGCGTATAAACCAAATCACTGTACGAATTATTGGGATACTATAAGATTCAATTTGTATGCCTTATTGTGATTGAAACATCCGGCTATTTCCTATCACTGTACGACTTATTGCAAGACTATACAAAATCAACGTGTACTCATTATTGCGATAACCTGAAGTTGACTCGTTTATACACTGTGGGTAATAGTTGTCAAAATATGCTACTATTAACTTAATTTAGTCATTCATGTTTTGCGGGTTTTAAATTTCGCGGATGTTGGTATGTAATTGTAATTTGCTGTTTTTTAAAACATTGTACGTGGATTTTTTAAAATATTGACAGAAAAATCTCTTGTTACGTATTTTTGAGGCCAATTATTCGATTGGATTTAATTTCGCGATCTAATTCATCCGCGAAATTAACGGAAATTAATTCATCGCGAATATGAATAATTTCACAGTTAGCCTATGTTAGGTCACTCTTATACCTTGTAGTAATACGCCAGTGAGCACCTTCCTGGATTGTTTTCTCTTTCAACCGACCGTTTGCTATTTTTCGCTGGCTTAGAATTAGAAGGTGGTAAGTACTACCTATAAGACCTCCGATGCATATTTGAAATCTACATCTCAAGGGGCTTCTTATGAGCCTATTTTCATGAAAATCGAAAGAGGTCATGTTGGCCGAACTGAAGTTTAAAAAGTAAAGAGCAGTTTTCAGACAGTTTTTCTTAATTTCTCAAAATATTGATTTTGTACTTACGACCCTGCGATATAACGCCGGACAATCAGCAATAGTATTGTAACATTGCAATGTCTCTTACTAACATTTTCGAACGCTTTTTTTTAAAAAATAAGATTAAGTTCACTACCTTTAAAAATGTTTATAAATCATCTTTAAAATGATACGCATATAAAACTATGAGACGAGTTTGAAGAAACGAGAATCTACACGTCAATACCTACATTTATTTCAAAACTTTTTGTCTCTATTTATTTTAGCTCTTTCGTGTACGGGACAGGGTTGCTTGTTAACAGTCGACTTGCGTCTCAGCGACCGGGAGTAGATGCACAGTCGGTTGAAATTCGCGCTTCAGGATCGAAAGGTCCCAGGTTCAACCCCGTCTGCACCACAGCTTAATTTATCTGAACAAGAATAACCCACAATGCTCCACTCGGTCAAGATGTGAATAGGTACCTGAGAGGGCGATGTATGTACATGTTCGATATTCCTGGGTGCCGTACCTCGATGTTGGCTGCACATCCACCAGGAGAGACTCGAACGCAGGTATCCCAATGACTAGGGAAAGTTAAAATGTCAAAGGAAGGCTGAACAGCCGAACTGCTGAAGGCAGCCCTCGAAAATTGGTAACTTAACTTTTTTTAAACTTTTTAACTTAACTGGGTACGTTTTTATTTTACCAATCGTGAAAGCTCGGCCATTTCCGTTTATCTCCGGTAAATAACCTCGTGTCTAACTGTAGTAGTACACCAAAGCCAACAGGCCGTGAGTTAAAAGTCGCTACCTACGCGTAAAAGTAAAAAGCTATGTATCCGTCAATAAGATGGTTATTTTATCTTTCCCGAACAGTTTTCTTATTTTTATGATCATACGAAGACATATCATAAAAGAAATAACCCATATCTTTAATATTATTCATAATTTGTATTTCCCAAGCACGTGTCGAAAACATCAACAAACATGACCCATTTTTAAGCGGGTTTGTTTACAAAATATACTACTTGACTTTCGGATCATTTCGAGTTAACTTACAGTATCGCCTGGCACACATGTGATTAATCGTTCCGTGGACTTTTGTAGTGCGTATTTACTGGTATAATTTATCTATATAGATCTATATATTTGTGTGAACATGTATTGACATAATGTGTACTGAAGACTGGGGGCTGCCATTTTTTAATCATGTGACTGAAAATAGTTTCAATATGGCGCCTTGTTATGTCAGAGGTCTATTGCAATGCATAAAGGCCGAGGTGATCAGAATGTTATTTTACTTGCATGTGAACCAATCACGCTACATATACATTTAGAAGTAAAGCCCACCTAGCCGATGATCCTAGAATTGTTTACAAACAAATATTGATAATGTAAACACTGTACGTGCGAGAAACGGCTTGTTTAAAATATTATGTAATTTGTTATAGAATTAATTCACATGGTTCAAATGGGGTTATATTCGAGACCGGAAATATAGCATCAGATATGCGTTACTAAGTTATCCTTTTTTGTTTGTGGAATCCAATACCAGACATCTGCTGTATAAATATTATTATAAAAGATGCTATTTCTAAAACAGTTTATATCTGATATTAATTCATTGTTTATATGACACATCTTGTGATATTAGTGCACATAATGTTTTATCAGATCAAAACTCCGTCAGTTTTGTATTATAAAGATAAGCTAACAGCATCACTGTTAAATCATTAATTTTTGCGGTAATTAAAGTTCGTGAAATCTGGAAACATTGAATGCAAAATTGTGTAGTCTTTTACTTTAGGATAACAAAAAATGGACGTGGAAGCCTTAGTTCCGTATTGAGGACGTCGATTAATCTTGGAGGATTTGAATTTGTTGCTGAATTAAAATATTAAAATAAAAATCAAGGAAAAATACTCCACTCGAAAATTATGAATTTACAGTCGAACATATATTCGAGGCACTCATGCACAGATAGGATCATTAGCTGAGTATTCAAACATTTGTATCAACATTTACCGCTGCCAAAATCTGTTATCAAATTGGTGTATTTTCGCCGGAATAAAACTTGCCAAAATCATTAATCGGTGTATTTTTAAGTGAAACTTTATCAGTTCATTCATTGCTATAGAGTGTAAAACACTTGGGTATTTCACTCTGATTGAATAACGTTATCAGCATGATCAAGTAGATGTCGCCCTCTGGGTGAGATAAGATTTAGACATCCGCCTAGACAGCATGAGTCCAAGGTTCGAATCTCTCTAGGCATCGGTTATTTGTTCAGATACGGTCGTTTGTTGGCAAAGTACCTGCAGGAGTTTGATTCACACACATAGTATAAGACAATATCTGAGACTTAGACTTAATATTTGGCAAAAGCTACATTCGTAAGCATTTATTTTCTTTGAAAATAATCCTATGGCATTGTGAATGTATGAATGTTGATACCTTTATACGAACACGAGAGTGAATAAATCCAGGCCCCGTAGCCACGATGGGAAGTGTTTGAAATTAAGCACTTTTCTAAAATAAATTTAATGAGCGCGTATAGAAGTCCCCTAGACATTACATGTTAGTATTTACCCCAGTGTGCGTTTTTTTTTGTGAATGCGACCCTGAAAATATTTATTATTTAGAAGTCTTAACCTTATTGATTTAGGGGCCTAGCTGACAGGTACCGGACATTTATATAGATGTGTACATGGACCCGTATAGTAGTGAAGTTCAGATGGTCCATGTATGTAATGGCTGGCGAGGGGCAAAATATGGACTATAAAAAGCACTTCACTCTATTATTGAATATTAATTATTAAAACGAATCACGTCCAACTTGGACAGTACGGAACTTTAATAAAGGGGAAGAAAAAATGGTTTCAATGAGGTCATAATTTTTATCTTTTGAAGCCGGACTTAGGACAATCGTAAACTTTTGTAATAAATTAACCACAGAGGAAAATGCTAGATAGCTTCCGTCAAACCTGGCTTGAAAGACCACCCATCCATAGAAACTGCTAAAAGTGAAAAGTGTTTACTGCTTAACTCTTTACTGGTTAAATATCATTGGTAATATTGTGTGATATTGTGAGATATAATGGGTGGTCTTTGTGAGACAGGTTCAGTTGTAGCAGTGGTCTTACTGAGCTATGTTCAAATGTGGTCTTACTCGGCTATTTTCAAAGCTGGTCTTACTGGGCTAAGTTCGCAAGTGGTCTTACTGGGCTAAGTTCGCAAGTGGTCTTACTGGGCTAAGTTCAAAGCTGGTCTTACTGGGCTAAGTTCAAAGCTGGTCTTACTCGGCTATGTTCAAAGGTGGTCTTACTCGGCTAAGTTCGCAAGTGGTCTTTTAAACAGGTATGACTGTAAAACTTCTAACATTATTGTATTAATATAGCAGCCAAGTGGAATTAACCAATCAGTGTTTAGATAATTAAGTTAATTCACTCAGATAACTAAAGGAAGACTTTCTTAATTATCGTTAATGGAACACCGATTTATTTGATTAATTTCAAGATTTACGGAACGGTACGGCATTAACGGCATTTAATGCATTTTAATATCTATATTAAATGCTGTACTTGCCCGTACTTTTTCGAACACTTATGCGTCATGGCGTGAATGTTAGTTCAGAAATCGCTGAAGGTGGATTTGTAAAATGATGCACTTTTGACAAGACAGAAATATCTAAGATTCAAGTTTTAAAAACACGTAACCGAGGAAACGAAGATATCTCAATTACGAGTCTAGATAAAACCACTTAGATCTAGACAGTTCTAAAACAAAACAAAATTATCAAGAACTTGGCCGGTAAATGAAGGAAATAAATTTAAACGCAAGTATACTCCGTAGCAGATCATTTAGATTATAACATAATTGCGTAAACGAGAATGCGCCTGAATGCACGAGAATAAACGACAATGAACGAGAATGTACGAAATGGCGCGAAAATACCCGATAATACACGATAATACACGATATTACACGATAATGCATGATAATGCACGATAATACACGATAATACACGATAATGCACGATAATGCACGATAATGCACGATAATACACGATAATGCACGATAATACACGATAATACACGATAATGCACGATAATACACGATAATGTACGATAATACACGATAATACACGATAATACACGATAATACACGATAATGCACGATAATTCACGATAATGCACGATAATACACGAAAAAGTCCGATAAATATCACACAAACACAAAATAATAAACATCTTGTAAATACATGAGCGAAGCGATATATCCCGGCTCCTGCGAATGTAACTTCAATTACCCGATAAAATATACACTGTACATCTAAATTGATTGTCACGGCCGTTGTTTACTGGTTAGAGCGCTGGATGTGAAAACCGGCAGTTTACACCCTTCCATTTAAAACGGACACGATGTAGATTTAACCCCATTGTAACTTGCTTGTTCCTTTTGTGATGCTAAGTTAGTGTCCAGGCCGCCGTTTACAACTGAACAAGAGATGTTTGTAAAACATGTTTGCCCCCAATAGTCAAAAATGGTAAAGGGCACTGGTGACTTTGACCTACTGACCACACAAAAGGGTCATCTTCTGTTGATGACCAACCTCCATGTAAAGTTTGATGATTCTGGAGCAAAGCGTTAGCGAGTTATTAAACGAAAACCTTTTGGTTTACCGACCGACAGACAAACACGTGCAAAGCAATATACCCCATCATCAAAGACGGGACAGGACCGGGGCATAAAAATCTTTGAGAAACGGCTTTAACCCGAATAAACATAAATGTAATTTGAGTACCTTTATTTCCTTCAGTCGATGCTTTCCTGTTGTAAGTGTTCTCTCTAATAAACTGATGATGTGACCAGATCCGGGAACCAATCCGGAAGTAGAAGATTGTCATTATCACCATGGAGATAACGCTTAGTAACAGTTGAAATAAGAAATATGCTTTAGGTAAATCCGAGTTGTCGAATTCTGTGTCGATAAAGCACTCAGTTCCTGTGATGTTAAAAACACCGGTTTCCACCACAGCGTCCCCGTAGACAAATATCGCAGGAACGGCAACTAAACATCCCAAAATGGACGCTACGAAGCACATGGTTTTGATCTTCCGGCACGTCATTTCCTGTGAAAATGGCGTACATATTCGTCGATGACGTTCTATGGCGATTGCTATGACGATGAAAGCAGAACTAACGACGAAGAACACGTGTAAGAACCTCAATGTCTTGCATGCCTCCTCTGACGGGAACATGTAGGGATATAACATGCTAACTATCAGTAAAGGCATGCCTACAGTACACGCTATCAGGTCAATCCAGCCTAACCACAGTATGAAACATCTGAAAAACAGAAAACAAACGGTATGAAAAACACAATCAATGAACCGATCGAATTTTAGCTAGGTAACATATTCATGCAGTTGTAAATACTATTAGCACAGTAATGAGTGACGTCACCTTGAACAACTGCAAACTGCGAAAGGATATGGTTTGTAGGAGTTCATTAACTGAATCTTTATTGTTATTGCATCTCCATTTATCACTATTTGTAGTTGTAAAAGTATTATAAAGAATGTAAATTTGATCGTAAGTTCAAGATTTCCGTAAGTGCTTTGATAAAACAGTACCCAGTTGATGGATTCATGTCTCGTATACGGAAGAAGACCGTTGCGAGATTATGTAAACTTGTACTTAATATATGTATAATGGTTAGCATATGTGCAGTGTTCATAAACAGCATATACATTACAGGAGTACCATATACCACTGGCTTAGAATTAGAAGGTCGTATGTACAAAATCAATAGTTTGAGAAAACAAGAAAAAACTGTCTGAAAACCAATCTTTATTTATGGAAAAATAAGCTTTTTAAACTTCAGTTTGGTCAACATGACAACTTCTGATTTTCATGAAAATAGGCTCATACGAAGCGCCTTGAGATGCAGATTTCAAAAACGCATGAGTCTTGTAAGTATAAGCCATCGATGTACATATGAGCCAGTCTCCAGGTAAACCTGCTATAATGACATTATGTAATTACTATATGTAGCAAGATTTTGATAAAGCTCTAAAATAAGGAAAAATACATATCTATTGATTCTATTTTAAGTAATTGACCCATATAGTACTATACCTTAGCTTTAAATTTTCCTATGAATTATGTCGAAAACACATACTTCGTTGCTATGGTGACTAATTTCAGAAAAGTACTCTGATTGAGAAAAACGAGGATTTAGTTGTTTAAAACAGAAGTAGCCTTTCTCTGAATGCAAACAATTTCGATTTTGATATATATTTTGAAAAGCGAAACATAGTTGTAGAATTTGGTACTATTTTGAACAGTTTATGTCAATAATTGATCAAATGGTGTAATGATGAATTACTTATTTCAGTTACGTCGAATAACGTTTGAATAACGTTTGCGACGTCACACAAAAAGCTCCGAAAAAGGACTCTACAAAAACAGCTGTAACTTCCTTAAAACTCAAGATATTAACTTAATTTCTTTTGCAATCTGCTTATTTAACATTATCCTGTAATGCTATGGAAAATCTTAATGTCAACATTTTTGTCAAAATAGCAGGTTTTCCTGGAGACTGGCTCATATATAATTATATTTCTTCTATTGCATTTTATAAGTATTAGTGATTATCATTAATATTCGAGATATAAGGTTTGCCTTCAAAGATGGCCGACATTTCAATACAAGGGAGGTACATATTGTAAGTTATAACAAAACGTGGGAACTTTGCACACGTATAGAATACTCGTTGTATTTAGTTCCTCAATGATTAGACGTAGTCTCTCATGCTGATTTGTAAAGAGTTTTATAATGAAAGAGCTCGTTTTACGACTTATTTAGTACGTGTTTAGTCAACACAAATCAAGAAGGATTAACCCAGGAAATATTTACGAAATTAAGGCTACATAATTAAATTAATGAAGGAATGGACGATGTAAATAGGTACACATGTATAGTACGAGTTTTCTAGTTGAACATTGAACTTGGTTCTCACAGACTCAACAACAGTCTCAAACATCACTGCTAGATACATAGGGTTACCACATATGCATTATTTAGCATACTTGGGAACGTCGGTAGTTCCATCCCATTTGTCGATAAATATACTTCAAATAAAAGGTGGGCGTGGCACCCAGACAGATCCTCCTACAACTGGACAGCTAGACCCCTACATGCTACACGAACTTGATTCCAAGACAGCTTGGGCGGATCTTTACTTGTTTAGTTGAGCATTGTTCCTTGTATGTGTTTTATGTTTTCTGTGCTCGGTTGGTTCAGTTGGGCATTGTGTCTTGTATGTGTTTTATGTTTTCTGTGCTCGGTTGGTTCAGTTGGGCATTGTGTCTTGTATGTATTTATGTTTTCTGTGCTCGGTTGGTTCAGTTGGGCATTGTGCCTAGTATGTGTTTTATGTTTTCTGTGCTCGGTTGGTTCAGTTGGGCATTGTGCCTTGTATGTGTTTTATGTTTTCTGTGCTCGGTTGGTTCAGTTGGGCATTGTGTCTTGTATGTGTTTTATATTTTCTGTGCTCGGTCGGTTCAGTTGGGCATTGTGCCTTGTATGTGTTTTATGTTTTCTGTGCTCAGTTGGGCATTGTGCCTTGTATGTGTTTTATGTTTTCTGTGCTCAGTTGGTTCAGTTGGGCATTGTGCCTTGTATGTGTTTTATGCTCTCTGTGCTAGGTGTGTTCAGTTGGGCATTGTTCCTTGTTTGTGTTTTATGTTTTCTGTGCTCGGTTGGTTCAGTTGGGCAATGTGCCTTGTATGTGTTTTATGTTTTCTGTGCTCGGTTGGTTCAGTTTGGGAATTGTGCCTTGTGTGTTTTTAACGTTTTCTGTGCTCGGCTGGTTAAGTTGAGTGCTGCCTTCCCTGCCTGGCTTAATATCTTTTTGATACACATGCGACCTTCACAGCGCAAGTCACCAAACAGACTGTCATCTAATGCTCGTTGAAACGTACTGTGGTTCTTGAGTGGCATTCAATATTGATCTTACTAGTACTTGACTTAAGGATAAAGACAACAGATCATATCATATTAAACTTTTTGTTAGTAACAGGTGATATGATTGGCTATCCTTGTGCTCAATTAAATAAGATCAATATTGAATACCACCCCATACCCTTACATGGCTGGTACAACGACCTTCGAAAAATGAAATTTATTAGAGATGAAACGATGTTCGGAATACGTTCTCATATCATACAAATTGCCTACTTGGATCTGGCATGAGTGTAAATGACGTGAAATTAGCGCATTCCACCACAACAAAATGACCTCATTTACAAATTAACCGTTGAATCATTTCTGAGAAGCGTAGCAGATTTATTAACACAGTATTTGACGCTGGGAAAGATATTATCGCCAAGATTCAGAGTGAGGAATTTTTACAGAAAAGAATGTTTTTTCTTCTTTCGTTGAATGAAGAAGTTGAGTATATCCGTGTATTATAGTAATAGTATGGAGCTATTGACTTGATCCTATTATCCTAACATTTAACATGAAGGAATGACAAGGTTCTTGCGTTGGATATATAAATCGTGCAATATCAGTCCTTTAGATTTGTGTTTGTATTAGGGTGCAAAGGGAAATAATTTCATGAAAAAAGAGTAGACTGATGAGTTGTCTCCTTTAATTAACAAAGGGTCTGTATAGACAGACTACACCCCAAGCATCTTCGCGAAACTTCCCGCTTATGCACAAAAATGTCGGAGAGATCATGTTTGTATACAAAGGGATTAGTACCACCGGCTAGCTATTGGTGAATGACAGGTTTTTATTGTTCGTTCATCCAATAGATAGCTGGTGGGCATTTTGCATATGAATACGGTGATCTCTCCTATAATAGATACGCTTGCAAAATTGTCTGATTTTACCGTAATCATTTTCTTCGCGGACACGATTGGATTAGATAGGAGTTTTTTTTCACAGCACTATTTGTCTCTAGGGGAAGGTAAACACGCGGAGTATATAATCACTCATCAAATCTCCTAGTTGTTTAATCATACGTCATACTGAGTGAAACATTTATAGTCCACGCCGTCCGCACTTCACGCCGCCCTGTTCGTGTTTATTATGATTAAAAATGTCTTATAAGTTATAACATTATCAATTTCTTGCTCAATTCGTTTTTTTCTAGGAGATTAAAAAGTCCAGCTGGTTAAGGATGGTTCATGAATTTCAAAAGAAAGAAATACCGTCAAATATGCCAAAGCCCAGCAGCGAGCACAGATCACTTCTACAAAACATGTCTACATAGACTTCCGATTTGATTTCCAACCAGACTAATACTATTTTGCCGGTTAAGGTCCTGTGAACAAAGATATTTTTCTGGTTTCTATCTGTGGTCCTTACATACATGACTTGCTGAATAATTTTATCACGTTACTTATTTACAAACTCACACGTACGATCGAATGGAGAAGATACCAGGCTCCAAATCTAGGAATAAACTTAATTAAGTCAATGCTTAACTGAAATTTGACGTCTACAGTTTTGGCCCTTTGATGTAGATCATTCCAGATTTGTGTTCATTTTTGGAATTATTACAATTACTTAAGAGTTTGTCGTGATATTGGGTCAGTTCATAAGACGTGACGTAATCTCGCATAAGTATACGGCATGACTTTGTATAAAGTACCAACCAGTAATCCAATGGCTGAATGGGCATTGACCAATAGCTTGGAGATGGGCTTTAAATACACCCGGTATAAAAGAATAAACTGGTACATAGTCGCTTCCTTAAAACCACATGCCCCTCACCACTGAGGGCTGGAATACTACTCAGATGTAGACTTGTACCCTTACATTTGAGGGGTTAATTGAATACTACCCGGATGTAACAAAGGGCAATTCAAAACGAGGAGGTAATGAAAGTAACCGAGGTAATATGCTAACGGTAGGTAATAAAACATGGAGGTGAAAGATGGGGAGGTAATGAAACCAATAGTGGTGATATAATAGGAGAAAATATAATAGGACTAAGTAAAGTAATAAAATAAGTGGATGTTGGAAGATGATTGAACAAAGGAATTATTATAATATAACAAATGGGGGAATAAAAGCAAAGGCAATGTAAAAAGTAAGTTAGGTAACAAAGCAAGGGGGGGGGGGGTAATAAGACAAAGGGACCTAATGAACCAAGTTAATGTAATTAGACAAAGGAAGGAGGTATTCAGGACCAAACAAAAGTAGAAATGGCACAAAATACGCTCGTCTGCGGGCATGGGGAATGAAAATAAAACACTCCAACTTGGCATATTTCACTTTTGTTTTGGTATTTGAAGGACCCTTACCCAAGAAAGTCTGGGCCGATTTTAGTAATAAAACAAGGGAGCACCACAGGTAACTGTATCATTGATAAAGAGTAAAAAAGTTGGGGTTTTTTGGTTATTATAAAATCTTTTGAAAAAGATTAATAAATTTAACAAAAAACATTTTTTTACTCTTAATCAATGATACAGTTACCTGTAGGGAGCACCACGTAAAGTGAAACAAAACAAACTGAGATTATAAACAAAGGGAGATAATTTAACAAAATATTAAGGGAATAAAAATAAACATATACTAGTATAGCCCAGTCAGGATAAAAATCCAGTGACGCAGCGGTCGAGTCCACTATAACGGTGTATAACCAGTTATAAAGGCTTATACTGTACAACTATAATCTCAATGCTAAACTAACATATTAAACTTCGCTGTACTTGTTTAGACAATGGATGTGATTTTTGCGTACACATAAACTGCAACGTCACTGTCACAATATCTTAACTGGACTATAGAAAGCTTACCTGTACGTAGATGGATGATATTTAGTAGAGTAAATATAGAGGACTAACATATTGCCGAATACCCCTATCACCATCAGTATTGATATAAACACTATACAAGGTATGTGTAGTTGTACAAGGACGTCATTCAGATCAGCTATTGTCACATTCATGGTGAATTCAGAACGCCAAGCGATAGGTATGGTCGTATACATGTTGACTGGTGATGTCGGTCACTCCTGAAACATAAAAAATACTTCATAGCTATAATTATGATCATGCAGTACTGTAAAATATAAAAGCGAAAGTTCATCATTTTCTTTTATTTTGTTATAGGTTGTAAAGAACCCCTAACTATCTTCAAATTCAATGTTTATAGCCTCCTATTCACATCCTAATTAGCTAGGGTAATTAAACTCTCTCTGACATGGAGAGCCGCCATATTTTACCCAGGTATCTTTGCAGTACTACGTCACAGCGCCAGTTAGACTCTAAGAAGAAAGTAGTAAATGCTTGTGGGATATAATAGTTTTACATAATAGGGTTATCATTTCACGTAATTTGGCTATGAAATACTTCAGTGCAAAGCGACTTGTTACAATGTTTATGCATGGACAAGGAATGAGTACATTTACGGACCCTATAAAAAATAAATAGCTGTGTGAAAGATGGAACCATAATCTAAGTACTGAAAACCTGAACATTAAAAATTATGTGTACTCTAAAAACAAAATAATAATTTATTATTGTTTCTGAAAAACACTTTATATAGAAGGCAAATAGTTAATGTGTTAAAATAAGATTATGTTTTATAATGATTTTAACCAAGTTTTCTGTCCGTAGTATAATACAAAACTAGTTTAGTTTATTTTTATTCAAAATTAGCGTAAGTGAAAATCAACAGTTTATAAAGTTTAATAGAATATTCCACTTGCAGTTATTTAGAACTATGTTTTTTATTAATCAATTGGTTATTGAAATAATTGATTCTTAACGATCATTAGAATTATAATGTTAATAAATTCAAAAGTAATATTTAGTTATCATAGATGTTTTCTTTTTGTAATGTATGTTAGGCAAAGCTGTTGGGATATATACTCCAAGAAGTATATAATTCTCAGCATAATGAGTAAATTCCTGGCATCGTGTACATCCATTAAGGGTCTCATGATAGCCCACGCAACACATGTGCAACACAACAAACTGCATGACTGTTTATGTTTATATTACAGTAAAACCTCGTTATTTCGAGGACCCACCGGGACAAGCCAAATGCTCGAGTTAAGCCAGGTGCTCGAAATATCCGATGTCTATGATGAATTGTTGTTATGACTAATTAAGTGTAACTGTGTTTATAATGAAAATGTGTTGTTATAATCAAGGTCATTAATAAAATTTCTTCTACTTAATGTGTTTAATGTATCGAATGTGAAATTTCGCTCGGAAAATTGACTCGAGATAAAGAAACTAATTATCGTTGAAAATTGTTGAGTGGACTAACACATGTGTTCGAATTAGACCGGGTGATCGTAATAAATTTACTCGAGTTAGAGGGATAAATAATCATACAAAATAGAGAAAATTCGTCGGGACTTTGAAATTTGCTCGAATTAGGCCGGTTTCTCGAATACTCGCTGCTCGTATTACCGAGGTTTAACTTTTATCACTTTGGACACTCTGAGCAATTAATTCTAGTTCTTCCATATTACATTATGGCTCTCATGATATCAAACTGCTCACACTGCAGATAAATCTCATTTTCATCGGAAGACATTAACAATTAATTTCAATCAACAGTCAAAACGATACACATTTCCTACATACAGTGTTATAAAGTATACAAGGCATTCTGAATCAATAGGCTCTCTGATGTCACTAGTGACACCTGTTTAACTGATAAAAAGAGAATATCTCTGGACAAAATGGCGGCCTCAATAAACCTTTCAGGGAGGTAGTTAATTAGAGTTTTACTACCATTACAAATTAGATGGCCATTACTAAGTAGGAGATTTAGATACAGCAAATTGAAAGTATTAAATAATGATAAACTATAAATTATCCCGGAATATCACTTTAATATCATGAAAATAAATCCCCTCGAATAATTGTCCTTAAAATGACGTAACAAGAGAGAGAGTGTATTTCAATATTTCAAATCCACGAATTTAAGACACCACCAAATGACAATTTAACCAAAAGCCGCGTGTTTACATTATACAATGCATCATACTGAGTCACTCAAGTCACACACCTCATTAAGTTGTTTCCTGTATAATTTATTTATCATTTTAGTGTTGTTATATTGTAGTGATGTTCTATTGCGGAGCATAGCCTTTATTTGCCACTCAGCTTTCTGCTGAAATATGACAGGCATATGAGAGCCTCCACCGGTATTTGAACCCGGATGGCCAGATTGGACGGCAAGCGCGCTAACCATTGGGTTAGTGTTGTAGTTGCCATTTTTGGCTTTAATTCTGCTGTTGGTTGTTAGAGTTGTATTTGTTGTTGCAGTTGCTGTTGCAGCCTGTTGCATTGACACCGTCACGCAAAACGCACACATTGACGTTACGTGTATACGTTACTTACAGTCACGATTCAGTAATATACATTGTCTTAAATACGTGCGTATGTATAGAAATATGTATTGATATAAATAAACCACTGTGCACAGACTTAATTCAAGGGCGCTATCTGGAAAAATGTCCTGAATAATTCTGCATTTACATGTAGCATCTGTAACTTATACGAAGTATATTTAAACTTCGTATAACTGTTTTATAAAATATGTTAAGCTACAAAATACAAACCATAACGGAACAAAAAATAGCGTAGGACTTTCACATAATACGCACAGTACAATAAGTGTCTATTTAAAATTCAACACATATATAAGGGTAATTATAACGTTATTTATATAATTATATTATCTATATAATTGTCTTTGAGAAAAAAGTAAAGAATTTATTGAATAAAGTATATAATCGTTACCGTATTTACCTGTACAATAATTATACAATCCTAGTCAATTATACACTCCGATATTCCATTTTAGCCTAATTACATCACGGGTTAAAAATACGTTAATTGACACTTTTTGCTACAAAAAAACCTTCAGTTGGCATTTCTTGTTACCAAATAATTACAGGAACACATTTTTTATATTATGTATAATTCCAATAGATTCAACAGAACACGTCCGACTCGCTAACACTCTGCCTTGTAAATGTTTCACCTCGAGAACAAAAGTTAAGGATAAAGTTTGTTTTGTCTGTGCTGTTAGTTCAGTGAATCGCTGGAACACACTGCTCAGTTAATTCATTCGGTTTTCTGTTGGGTATTTTTGTTCGGGGGGGGGGGGGTCTTCGGTATTCGCTAAAGCACCCGGCAAGCAGCTAAGCGGGAAGTGATTGTCTTTGAAACTATTACAAATGATTACAACTAAACATTGATAAACTTGATAACAGAAACAAAGTGACCCGTTCAATCCCCTCCCCTCTCTGTTTCCCATCATCCTCTCCCTCTCAGCCCGTGTCTCACTCTCTCACCATGCCTGGCTATGATCCCCTGAGTATGGTATCATACCCCTTTCCGAGATTCAATACTCACCGACCTTCTCTAGAACTCACCGCTGTTTGCGCTTCCCTCTCGCACTCCCCTCCGTCTCTCCCCCTACTTCCCTCTTATCCCTATGGTTTATCACCCTTTCTTAAATCATCCTCCCCTTTGTCTCACTTTCTGTCTCACATCCCCTCCCACCCTCGCCTTCCTTCTTCCACCCTACCACTCTCATCCATCCTTCATAGAACCACCCTTCTGTTTTAAATCCCCTCTAACCATCCACTCCCTTCCTTCTCCCACCTTCCCCTCTCACCACTCGATCCTCCATCGTATATTCATCCATTTCTCTCGATCCAACAACAACCTCTGTCTTTATTTATTAAATCACATTATGGTGATTAAGAACAACCTCTTAAGAGTCCGTCAACCTCTCTACATATCCCATGCCCTTCTACTTCTATAGTACGTTGGTCTTCTTGCTATGACTAAATGGCTAAAAATACGGGTACTGTTTTATCAAAGCACTTACGGAAATCGTAAACTTACGTTCAAGTTTAGATTCTTAATTATTTTTCAAAACCTACACATTGGGGACAGATATAATGTGTTGTAGTTTGTTGATTGAATCATGATTGGGTGAACCTTAACAACAAGTCGTAGCTGTTTAAGAGCTATTATAAAGAATTTAAATTTGAACGTAAGTTTAAGGTTTCTGTAAGTGCTTTGATCAAACAGTACCCTGTTGTTCATAGTCGAAACAAAGGCAACTTTTGTAAAACCTGTTTGCAAAGACCGCAGGGTTTCGATTAATTACAGCCCCGTTAGGATATGGTGAAAGTGACGTTGCCGTTTATATGTACACAAAAGATTGTCTGAACAGGTACATGTAGAGCGAATATATTATGTTAGTTTAGCATTAAAATTATAGGTGTATTTATAAGCCTTTATAATTGGTTTTACACCGTAATAGTGGACCCGACCGCTGCGTCACTCTTTTCTTACTTTGAATGGACTATAATGAACCTTTCAAAACCACATGAAAACAAGCATCACTTCTAACAGTTATGTAGAAGAGTCGATGGCCTTTACAAACAAGTTTGACTGTATATAGAAGCTACGGCACGTTCCATGCATCTTCGTCATCCAATAAACTTCAATTAGTGTTCCACCACATGTGAGCACTCTGGTATGGAACTAAAACTGTCAAACATGTAAGATGCTGTGAAGTGTTTAGAGTCTTTGATTTACTCAATCATGGCATAGTTTATAGTTACTCCAGACAAAGAGGTTTTCTGTAGTGATGTAATAAAAGCAAAATGTTGAGCAGAAGTAGTTATAACTGTAATGTACGTTAAATGCAATAGCTACATTAGTTTGTAGTGATGTAATAAAGCATAAAGCACAGTGTCGAGCAGAAGTAGTTATAACTGTAAGGTACCGATTACAGCAATAGGTACATTAGTTTTAAGACAAAATACCATCTTTAGAATTATATAACGATGTTGTAAAATTAACGATCGGTGTTTTATTATAATTAACGAACGATGTTGTAAAATTAACGGTTATAGGAATGGTAAGTGTGTATAAGTACGATCCTAACCGCTTCACACATTCACTACAGTCGTTAAAACAATCAGTGACTTCTATCATTTAGACATGGTCAATCTGGTTCTAATAGTATACAATAGTGCCGATTTGCTAATAAATTGAATTGTATTGAATGGCAAAAAATTGAATTGACTGTTCAAAAACGTTCGTCTCACACAAGTTAACGACGAATTAAAACCCTCGATAACTTTGCTTGGAATCGGTTACTGGGAACTACACATTTAACCATAAAAGGTTCTACTTTTGTCAGTCTGAATGTATCATAGCTATAGATGTGTTTTAAACTTTTTTCAAATGTTCATTAAGTTTTATTCCGTCACTTATATTCAAATGTCCAAACAATTTGACTATATCAAAATGAAATGTAATTTTTATGAACATTATTGTAGGGCAAGGCCCTACGGGTTATTTAACTAGATATGTATATGCATGTTATAGTACTGTAGCATTGTCTTTGTCTTATGTCATCTGTGTGTGTATATCAGCGAGCATAAACGTGCGTTATGGTGTATAATTATAAAAATGCATGAACAGGTTACACCAACGCTGCAAATAGAATAATCTCATCGGACGGTACAGAACTTAAATATACGGTATAAGAAACATTTATAAGCGTCTGTTTTACGCTTGTCACTGTTCGTTACATAACATTACATTGTCATGTATACATTATGCACGTTTCGTCTTGGCATGATGTTCGTCAAATTATTATAGTTTAGATTCAGGCCAACGTAGAAACTTCGCGAAAATGTCACGTGACATGCCTCAAACAGGTAGAAGACTCGAACTTATTTTCCGGACCGAAGGTAGTTCGAGGCATCGAAGTTATACTGTACCTTCTATCGAATAATCCAACTTTCTATGAGAACTGCCATAGTAAACAAAGTTTATTTCCATGTAATGAGTCATATACAATAGTTCCCGTTTTTGTGTGGCGTACGCCTCACAATGATATTACCACTTTTCAGCTTACGACCAATTCAACGACTATAGGCCAGGAAATAGTCCTCCGCAAATTAATAGTTCTATGATTTTGATTCATTCCGTCGGCATATTCGCGGCTACAAATGTTCTCGGAATCACAACGCTCACGACTGATTCCGCGAAACTTATGTTTGACATATCTCACAATTTTAATAGGACAGTTTGTCATCACCATCAAATTCAATTGATTGAACTGACCTGATTATAATTACTATGTTCATTTGATGTTTATAGAACAAGGGATGTCACAAAGTGTTTTCACAAGGTGTTAATCAACCAGTTGTCTCAATACACAGAATAGTTAATATGACCAAATGCGCTGCATCCAGTGGGGATTTCCCATTGATCAGGTTTTTGGAAAATCGGGCAGAAGAAAAAATGACAAAGGAATGTGTTTGCTCTCACTGAGACTATATAATCTCTGGCTCCCAGACAGCACCACATAGAAGACCAAAAACGAACAAATACTTAGTTATTTATCATGTTTTCTTTAAAGTTCATGCAAAATGTTGTCTTCGAAATGTATACTACTATAAATGTCAGTTATTTTTGGAATGAAATGTTCGTGTTTTGTATAAATAAAACAAAAACGTAACCGCGCTCGTAATAAGTAGTTTTTTGCCGTTTGAATTAAAATACATGGACGCACTTTCACGAGCGTAGCTAAAGCGTACGGGGTGCGTACACATGTCATCTACGTGAGACGAGGCAACTCCTGGTAAAATTGTCGTGTTTTGCACCATTTGATACAGGCCTATCGTCATCATCATGTAATAAGCGGATTTAGCTCAGTGGTAACGCAGTGGGCTGTCAATCCAGAGGTCGTTGGTTCAATCCCTGGCATCGGAACTTGACATTTCTGAAATATTTATAATATTTCCCGCTATATCTGGCCTTGTGGTCTGCAAAGTATCTAGAAGTGCCAGGAAGCTGTGTATCGGTGCTATACACCGGACACATTAAAGAACCAGACTGTCTATTCGAAATAAGAGCTAGGCGCACCTCTGCAGCGCCGGACATGCCTGTATCTTATGTCTCTCGGCTTTCTCCCAGTATGTCCCTCTGGTCAGATCATGCTGTATCTGCACTGGTAGAGGATGCACATGCGCCCTTGTGGCTGCAACATGGGTAAAGTGCCTTTGAACGTGCGTTCGCGTGAAAAGGGCGCTATATAAATCTGGTAATAATGAATATTCTAATACAACCAGCATTCTAGAGCTGTATTCACACAGAGGAAACCAAGCTATGTTAAAACTATCCAATAAAACACAGCTACGACTGAATAACTTCAAACAACAAATAAGCTTCCGAGAAAGAAACTAGTGATGTGGTTACTATGTATTGACGCGTTGTCAAATGCGGATATTGGCTATGTTAGAATCGAAATAATGAATATGTCCCTGTGTTTTATCGTACGCGCTCGTGATTTAATTACCATGCACCCGAAAGCGTGACCGTGGTTTATTCATCGATAAAACACATGTTCATTATTTCTTAAATATTGAATTAAATCCCGCGATGTGCCAAGTGTGAAGCGGTGTGAAGCGGTGTGGAGCGGTGGCATAGAGGTAGGGCGCGCGTTTCGGTATCGAGAGGTCCCGGGTTCAAACCCCGCCTGGACCACTGCTTAATTTCTCTGAGCAAGAATAACCCAGATGCTCCAATGTGTGAATTGGTACCTGTGGGGGCTGTTTCTGAACATGTTCGATAGTCCTGGGCGCCGCAGGATTCGATGTTGGCTGCACACCCACCAGGAGAGAAAGTCTCCTCCGGGAAACTCGAACGCAGGTTTCCATAGGTAGCCCAATGACCAGGGGAAGTTAAAATGTCAAAGGGTGGCCTGAAAGCAGCCCTCGAAAATTGGTAACTTAACGTTTTTTTTTAAATCTGTGTTTGTGTAAATATAAGTACGGGAAGCTACGCGCCTGACTTTTAATGAGATATAAACTTAAGTGAAGTTTTATGGGAAAATAAAGTATATTTAGAACCCTAGAAATTTGATGTTTTACTCATAAACACTACTTTAGATAAACATTTCACCAAACAAACGAACCATTGTCTTCATTTCTATCGGCTCATTATAACATCCATATGCCTTACATTATTGGTTTCTGGTAGAAATGTCCTCTTTCCTAAAGGCAAGGTAAGTACATGTAGATCGTTCTTCGGGTGATTTGTTTTTACCACAAAGGAATTTAACGAGTGACACGATGGTCGACTGGATAACGCACTTGACTACTGATCGAGAGGTCACTGGTTCAAATCTCGACCGGGACCGTGACTTGGTCATTTCTGAAACGCTTTTCAGTGTTTCCCACCCAACTAGTGACGAACCGGTCGGAAACCAAGAGGTAGTCTCGCGTGATATACACCGGGCACGTTAAAGAATCTAGGAGTCTTTTCGGAACGAGCTAGGGTAACGCACCCGGATTCCTTGTATCACAACTCTTTCTCTTCTATTTGCTGTCCCTTCAGCAAAAAAGACAGGACACATTGGAAATAAGCGGATTTAGCTCAGTGGTAACGCACTGGGCTGTCAATCCAGAAGTCGTGGGTTCAATCCCTGGCATCGGAACTTGACATTTCTGAAATATTTATAATATTTCCCGCTATATCTGGCCGTGTGGTCTGCAAAGTATCTGGAAGTGCCAGGAAGCTGTGTATCGGTGCTATACACCGGGCACATTAAATAACCAGGCTGTCTATTCGAAATAAGAGCTAGGCGCACCTCTGCAGCGCCGGACATGCCTGTATCTAATGTCTCTCTCTCCCTTCAGGGGCTTTCTCTCAGTCTGTCCCTCAGGTCAGATCATGCAGTATCTGCACTGGTAGAGGATGCACCTGCGCCATTGTGGCTGCAACATGGGTAAAGTGCCTTTGAACGTGCGTTCGCATGAAAAGGGCTTTTTATTACTTTCATTGGTTATCCTTGACCGAATAATTGGCCTAAATAATTACATACATTCAAATATGAAAGCAAATGTACATAATAAAATGTAGTAACAAACGGTCGACTGTTCATACGTCATAAAACGTTTGGGGTTGCGGCAAAGTTAAAGGTATAGGTCAGGAAACTGAAAGCCAATATTTGGCCTCATATAGAACATTCCTGTTTCAAATATAACTGTTTTATACATATATACTTACGCACTTCACTTTTTCTAGAATCTACTTAATTGTTTATATTCGTTGAAATGTTACCATAGCAACTAACATGTTCATTACAAGGAAAGTTTACTTTAGGTATAAACTTATAGAAACCTCGTCCTGAGTTAACTGGCATGCAGAAATCTCAGATTCTGGCAATAGAAAACATTCGGACATTTCCGTGATTAGAAATGCACAACCAGTCACCCGATAAGTTACAGAAATGTTCCGTATGCGGACATTTCCGTGAAAACAAAAGGAGCAATTCGGCAATTTCCGGAAAACCTCGGTACATATAGTTACATAGCATTAAATGACAACAACGCAACATTTCGACAACTTGGTACTGTTTTATCAAAGCACTTACGAAAATTATAAACTTACGATCAAATCTAAATTCTTTATAATTTATTTACGATTATAAAGTGTGGTAAATAGAGTTTAAATACGAATAATGATTCAGTTAATGAACTCCTACAAACCATATTCGTCACCAATTTGCAGTTGTTAAAGAATTATAAAGAATTAAAATTTGGACGTAAATTTATAATTTCCGTAAGTGCTTTGATAAAACAGTACCCGGATATATAGGTGATACAGTACAGTGCCAAAAGTTCACTCACCTCTGACACGGTACTGTATTGTACGGTATGTATGATTGTATTGTCCTGGCATCGTGAAACATCGGGTATTTCCGTCTGCTACGATAAATACTGACATACGATGAAGTAGTGAGTGGGATCGTCCAGACCACTACGCACTTGGTGACCAAACAGCTGTCAATTAACTCACTTAAGCCGTAATGTTCAAGCAAACATAGTTGGAGTTTCCGGTGGGTGTCGTCGTCTGCTAGGCAGACCGTCCTCGACCGGATGATATCGGTTACGCGCGAACGCTGTGAAAAGTTACTCATTTTTTCTACTCATCCAAGATGGCGGCTATAGAATATAGAAGGGTTCACCGGTAGCGTTGTGATCTTGACGACCCCCCTCCCCCCGACTACTCGATGACTCTAACATTTTGTCTGTGTTTAACATTGATGTCACCCAGTGACCTTTTTCTCAATATTTAATGACGTCAATGACAGATTTATTTTGGTGTAAATGCGTGTACCGCAAAGGTGATGGAAGGCGGACATTTTAAGTTTAATAATGTGACTGAAAAACACGTCCAACATGTCGGCTAATTACATCAGTGGTCCAGGTCGGGGTGAAAAGTTAAGTCCGAATGTCTCCGCTATGCTTAGGTTGAGCTTGAATTTGTTGAAACTTTTCTGCCGCTGGCGTCATCTCGTAAAGACTTCTTAACTGAAGACAATTACAACAGAATTACTGCCATGGGTCATTGTGGTGCAATACGGGATCGACGGACATTGCTTGATGGAGGTTTCTTCTGAATGCTGTAAACAGACGGATTACTGTTCCTGCTTATACTAATTGCTGACTACATATTTGCTTAGAACTTAACGGCTTATGTATTTGTCTGATAACTATGGTGGTCAACTACATGTACTGAAAACTAACAATGTACAAGACGATTGTGACCTCTCCGTGCGGCTTCTTTCGCACATGGAGCAAATTTTAATTAATATAATATAAAATGTTCGAGCTGAATTGACGCGTGAATACTGCGTCGTTAATAGAATAACAATGGCTGGCTAATTAACTATTGGCTGATAGCATATACGTCACAACAATCAATGAATCTGATTGGTTTGAAGATCTCGTGTAAATAAAACAAGGTAAGGAAAAACCCGGAACAGAACGGACCCTAGTCCGTTGAGTCCCTGAGGACAGATCAATCACGTCGGACATAAATAGTTTTTATGTGTGCATAAAACTGCATAAATGTAACATGTATGTTATATAAGTGCATTTTGAAGTGCATATGTTTCTAGTTTATCATTCAGTTAATTTCAGCATCAGACACGCGTGCACGTGTTATTAATTATGTGTTTAATTGTTGTAATATATCTCAATTATAAATTTTATTTCAAGCTTGTGAGACCTCCCAGTGCGCGCGTGTCTATGTATGCTTACGTGGTTGGGAGGGTTATGCTCTTGCTTGTGTTTGGGGATACGTATTGACAACGTTTGGTAATGGGCATTTTTCAACCATTGCTTTCATAATTTATTCATTTTCATCGTATGTTTTTAAGGAGTTACTTGAGGAAAGCGAGTACAGTGAATTCGAGAGTTGAAGTAAATGCAAAAGTAATCCAACATTTCTTACTTGATGACGTATAATTATTATGCTCATATATATACATGTCGCTGGCTTAGAAGAAGAAGGTCGTAAGTACAAAAACGCTGTTTTGAGTCAACAAAAGAACTGTCTGAAAACAACTCTCAAGTATGGAAAAACAAGCTTTTTAAACCTCAGTTTAGTCAACATCACCTGTTCCGATTTCCATGAAAAAAGGTTCATGATAAGCGCCCATGGTGCAGATTTCAAATACGTATGAGTCGTATAAGGTCGTAAGTAGCACTTGCGACCTTCTCATTCTAAGCCAGCGATGTACTAGTATACAGACAGTCATGTACATACAAAGTTTCAATATACATTTGTACCAGCCTATAACATGGGGATTTGTTTTGCCCCATCTGACATACAAGATACAGTAGCGTACGTTTACGTTAAGCACATCGTTGCATCCGATGAAACTAGACAACCGTTGTACCAAATATGATAACGTAAAAACACACTCATGTATTTAATTTATCATTTTGTTTTACACGTGTTTTCCATTTAAAATGAAATCCGATTAGACAAACCAAGTCAAAATCCAGAGAAATTTATGTTTCAAAACTGCAGGTATTTAATATCCATGTCTTTAGTATATCTATAAGTTGTATTACATTTGTACTATAGATTATATCTTCATGTTGCGCATTTCGAAACTTGACTTCTGTAAAATCATTATTTTTCGAAGGGGACGAATTTTCGTTGATTTCGTTGTTAAACTTGACCACGAAATAAAATGCCCATGATTAATTAACCTCACAAATACATAACAATATGTTCACCCTTCAATATTTTGTAATTTACGAATTTATGACCCCACGAAAATGCATTTTTATCAAAAACCACGAAATTTAATACCCACGAAAATATGTGATTTTACAGTAATTCACTTAGTTTATCAATATTTTACCGCATTGTGGGGTGGTGGGCGTATACAGTGTAGCAATACCACGTGACTTTTGACTACAGTTACAAGAAGAAATTTGTAATCATTGGAAAATAAAATAGTCATAAATATTTTATTTCGTTATCGATTTTTATGAAATATACACCACGCTAAGGAGACAATTATTTGCTTTCCATGAAATATCAAATCTTTTTCAGCGGCTGTGCCGTTTTGTCCATTACCTTGTGAAACCATAAAACGTGTAGCTTTCACAGGGTAATGGAAAATCGGTAATACTCCTGAAAAAGATATTATATTTCACGGAAAGTAAATGCTTTTCCCCTTAGCGTGGCGTATACTTTATAGAAATCGATGAAGAAACAAAATACTTATGGCTATATTTGTATTTCAATGTTTACAAATTTCTACTTGTAACTGTAGCCAAAAGCCACGTGGTATTGCTACCCTGGTATAGATAGGGTAGTCGACATTGGATATAAAGGATTGTTTCCGACAAGCACGATATAAACAGCATCTGGTGTACGGAAAATAGTTTAAACTACACTTTGCCAGATTATTGTAGACTTTTGAAATCAGAAACTATACTACTCAAAACTTTGATAAATTTACAGAATACTCGGAATGGAACGGACACGATATTTGATCTTTGATAAATGCATGTGTTGTAATTCTGATGCATTAACAAAAGTTCGTCTTTCTTCAGGCAACTGATAAGCTTTTTAGGCCTGGAACAAAGTGGCAAGAATAACACGGATGGTTTGTCCCTTTTCTATTACCATAGTATGTACAACGGACCGTATTTTGTATAACAAATGCTTGAATGCTGCACAAACATTTTACTAATAATGAGGGTGTGTTTTTGAATGCTTGAATGTTGCACAAACATTTTACTAATGATGAGGGTGGGTTTTTAAATGCTTGAATGTTGCACAAACATTTTACTAATGATGAGGGTGGGTTTTTAAATGCTTGAATGTTGCACAAACATTTTACTAATGATGAGGGTGGGTTTTTAAATGCTTGAATGTTGCACAAACATTTTACTAATGATGAGGGTGGGTTTTTGAATATTTGAATGCTGCACAAACATTTTACTAATGATGAGGGTGGGTTTTTGAATGTTTGAATGCTGCACAAACATTTTACTAATGATGAGGGTGTGTTTTTGAATGTTTGAATGCTGCACAAACATTTTACTAATGATGAGGGTGGGTTTTTGAATGTTTGAATGTTGCACAAACATTTTACTAATGATGAGGATGGGTTTTTGAAAGCTTGAATGCTGCACAAACATTTTACTAATGATGAGGGTGGGTTTTTAAATGCTTGAATGTTGCACAAACATTTTACTAATGATGAGGGTGTGTTTTTGAATGTTTGAATGCTGCACAAACATTTTACTAATGATGAGGGTGGGTTTTTAAATGCTTGAATGTTGCACAAACATTTTACTAATGATGAGGGTGGGTTTTTAAATGCTTGAATGTTGCACAAACATTTTACTAATGATGAGGGTGGGTTTTTAAATGCTTGAATGTTGCACAAACATTTTACTAATGATGAGGGTGTGTTTTTGAATGTTTGAATGCTGCACAAACATTTTACTAATGATGAGGGTGGGTTTTTGAATATTTGAATGCTGCACAAACATTTTACTAATGATGAGGGTGGGTTTTTGAATATTTGAATGCTGCACAAACATTTTACTAATGATGAGGGTGGGTTTTTGAATATTTGAATGTTGCACAAACATTTTACTAATGATGAGGATGGGTTTTTGAATATTTGAATGCTGCACAAACATTTTACTAATGATGAGGGTGGGTTTTTGAATATTTGAATGCTGCACAAACATTTTACTAATGATGAGGGTGGGTTTTTAAATGCTTGAATGCTGCACAAACATTTTACTAATGATGAGGGTGGGTTTTTGAATGTTTGAATGCTGCACAAACATTTTACTAATGATGAGGATGGGTTTTTGAATATTTGAATGCTGCACAAACATTTTACTAATGATGAGGGTGGGTTTTTAAATGCTTGAATGCTGCACAAACATTTTACTAATGATGAGGGTGGGTTTTTGAATGTTTGAATGCTGCACAAACATTTTACTAATGATGAGGATGGGTTTTTGAATGTTTGAATGCTGCACAAACATTTTACTAATGATGAGGATGGGTTTTTGAATATTTGAATGTTGCACAAACATTTTACTAATGATGAGGATGGGTTTTTGAATATTTGAATGCTGCACAAACATTTTACTAATGATGAGGGTGGGTTTTTGAATGTTTGAATGTTGCACAAACATTTTACTAATGATGAGGATGGGTTTTTGAAAGCTTGAATGCTGCACAAACATTTTACTAATTATGATGGTGGGTTTTTCAATGTTTGAATGCTGTACAAACATTTTAATAAGGTTGGGCTTATCAGTACTTCTACAATAAAAGTTCAATGATGCAATCTTTATCCGGTTATAATATTGCAGATGAAACATTATGTTTCTGAAAATCGTATCCTTACAGGATGTGGAGCCTTATTTAATATGCAAAATATAAAAAGTTGTCGACCCTTATCAAATTTTGAGTAGTATATAATCTCTAACCCCAGGAAGTCAAACTGGATTTATCTGCACTAGAGATAGAATTTTTCATCTGATGCCAATATTAAGAGGTTGTCTAGTCAGGGTGTGTCCGCCGCCCGCCCCTCGGTGGGGTACCATATAATATTAATATAACTTGTAAAATGTCTACTTATTTGTTGTATGCACTTAGACAAAGACGAGAATTGCTCGAGGCTTGACGCATGTAATCCTTATTAATGTAATACTACTTGTACAAAGAATTACATAAACATATACGAAAATATAGTTGGCCTAGGATAATGAGAAAGGCGGGGACAATTGGTATATGTATATTCCACAAAGGTGGATTAATCAGATGTGCACGGCTTATCAGAGATGTTTTGAGTACAATTTTGACCTTATGATCTGCATAATATAGTAATTTGTAGACCACTTTATTAACAGTTGACCAAACCGATTCATGTTTGTAAATATCACATTATCCTGGGCGCACTGTAAAACAGCATTGATGGGCCTATGGGCATTGTTATGATAGATTCGGATGTACAAATTTCTACACTTCACAAGTTGAGCAATAAAAGTTCAGAATGCTTGTAAAACATATATCAATGTAGCCTTGTAAAATCTTTTTTATATTTATTTCATTTGTGTACACATTTAATACATATACATATAACAAAAACAAACAGTATGAAAAAAAACCAGTTTGAGACAGATTCATATAATAGTTCCGTTATCTTACATATGGTTCAAAATTTGTCTAACAGTTTTTGTGTTTTTTAATTTTGATTTTGAGTATTTTATTATTTCATTAAGTTCTGTTTTTTGTAATGATGTAGTGTCGATGTTAATAGTCCGTTTTTTGCTTAATATAATTATAGGATTTGTAATATTTTACTATATTATATAATTTATTACTTTGTTCGATATATAATCTCACCTACGGACCATCGCAATGATAAGCCCATCCAAAACTTACGATCATAACTGTCAGATCCATTATGTGATTTGCTTATTTAACCTCAATATTAAGACCACCTTATAATGAGACTAATGTTCAAAGGTCTCAAAGGTGGTGTTATCATTGAGGTTTTACTCAACTATAATGTGTTGTTGAAGGAACAGACCTTTGGCAAGCAAAGACTATCAACGGACAAGAATACTTTAACCACAGATCACTTGCGAACAACGACAACCTGTGAATAAAGACCACTATCATAATACTTGCTTATAAAGTTCAACAATTATATCCATATCAAACTATTTTCACTAATATTTAAAACTTGTTAAGTATGACCAACTTTCAACAAGACCACCGTTTTTGCAGTCCTCACATGTTGACTTCACATGCAGGTTCACTATATTCTGTATATATCTACCTTAAACATCGAATCTATGTATACATCTACCTTAAACATTGAAACTATGTATATATCTACCTTAAACATTGAAACTATGTATATATCTACCTTAAATATCGAAAATATGTATATATCTACCTTAAACATCGAAACTCTGAATATATCTACCTTAAATATCGAAACTCTGAATATATCTACCTTAAATATCGAAACTCTGAATATATCTACCTTAAAAATCGAAACTCTGAATATATCTACCTTAAATATCGAAACTCTGAATATATCTACCTTAAATATCGAAACTCTGAATATATCTACCATAAACTTCGAAACTCTGCATTTATCTACCTTAACATCAAAACTCTGTATATGTATCTACCTTAAACATCAAAACTATGTATATATCTACTTTAAACATCGAATCTATGTATACATCTACCTTAAACATCGAATCTATGTATACATCTACCTTAAACATCGAATCTATGTATACATCTACCTTAAACATCGAATCTATGTATACATCTACCTTAAACATCGAATCTATGTATACATCTACCTTAAACATCGAAACTCTGTATACATCTACCTTAAACATCAAAACTCTATACTCAATAAATTCCTTGGATGAGTTCCAGATGCGATTGCTTTATCGGAATAAACTGCAATATTGAATTCATGCCAGACCTTCAAACAATTAAAGCTCATTATGCAGTGGTAACATAAACATAAAAAAACCTGCACATACAGGAACTTGGCATTGATGTAAAACTGCAGGCCCACAGACTCGCGAGAATATCTCTGCGTCTTACCAGGAGCACCATTTATCATTGTACATGTTTCTTTCATATATCGTTTTTATTCAGCAACCATGTATCGTGCGTTTAGGAACTATTCTAAGTTCTAGCACAACCAGCAGATTTACCTATATAAACATAGAGGAAACAGAGATGTGCATTAACTACCATTCTAACATAGCACGTGAGATTTGCCTTCTTTGCGTATATTGAGCTTACCATATTTTATTACCGCGATAAAATATAGCTGATTGGTGACGTCACGTTTGACGTCATATACTATGACAAATGACGTAACGGTGACGGTAACGTTCTTAGGAAAGAAAGTAGTTTGACGTCAACCTGTCTTGTTGTGCTATAACTGGCAGAGCATTGGCGATGTTAGAATCGGAATAATAAATAGGAGCTGTGCTTCGTTGTGTTAAAGTTCTGTTCTGTTCTGTTCATTATTTCTTAAATAAAACACAGTTACGGTAAATAACCTAATAGCGTTCCGAAGAAGAAAATAGTGCAGTGGTTATTATGTCTTGATGTGTTGTCAAATGCGGAATATTGGCAATGTTAGAGTCGGAATAATGAACACGTACCTTTGTTTTTATCTTGTTCGGATGCGTACATAACATCACTCTTGCTACACACTCGTGATTTAATCACTACGCGTCCGACTCGTGACCGTGTTTTTTTCTGCGATAAAACACACTGTGCGTATTCATTATTTTTTAAACAAACGAACCAACTATGTTACTATTACAAATGCATATGCCGAAACATGATTTGGTGTTGCATTGGGTGCATCTAGACGTTTTGAGCTGATTTATTTCGTACTAAAATAGGACAGGAGCCAAATTGCATGCTAGATATGGTCCATATTTTATTAACAACACCGCCATACTTTTTTTTATTCGAAATCGAAATGACAAAGGGCGTTTATGAGATGAGTCTTGAGAACTTGATCTGAACGGCGCCCGCGGTTATATGATATAATTACATTGCGCTGGATTTGTATACCCGGCGATCTTAGTTCGATCGCGGCATAAACATTATCCTTCCCCATGAACTTTTAAAATAATTTAAATTTTCCTCCATAAGTGGAGAAGTCGCGGGTTCCTTGTGGAAGAGTTATATAGTACTGGATACAGTCTAGGACAACTTGTCAGGTGAATTGGCCGCCGTATATACATGGAAAAGAAACAGAGGTAGGCCAAAAGAGACGCCAAGACGGACATTCGCCAGTGAAATCAAAAGTTTGGGAAAGACTCATGGCAAAATCAAAAAGATTGCAAAGGACAGACGTCAGTGGGGGACCTGGCGGCAGCCTTATGTACCAGCAGGCACAAAGAGGATAAGTTAGTCAGTAATATACCCGGAAAATGTAGACGAATGGTGAACGTTAAATCTGAATATACAAAGGTTTGCCTGTTGCTCCACCTGGTGGCTCATTTATCACTTTTTCGTCGAATTAACACTTCATATGTCTTACATGTATGTATGTAAGTCACTAATAGATAGTTAACGAGATTCCGATGAAATCATGCACGCTTTGGGTTCGGGACAAAAATGTTAATTGTTAAATCGTCGAGATTTAATTAGAACCATAGGGATCTGTAACGAAACACATTCCTTATTCATTTAACCCTGTCCCACTGAGCATTTTTTGCCTCGGCGATGTACTCCCGATTGAAATTAATGCGTATTTAGAACATCGGGAACAGGTTCCTCGTGATCAAAGGGGAAGCTTCGGGGAAGCTATGAGACAGTTTGTGATATTGGAAGGAATTGTGATGATATCGGAAGAAATCGGGAGAACATCGTCGATGTGGAATACCTCAGTGGGTCAAAGGTTTCACCAGTCGATGGTTATTCGTAGGTTATAAACTCCTGTGGTTAGGACGATCGCAAAGTTAGAAAAACACAACAGAATAATATTTATTTTCCGCCTAGACAAGTAGATGCACGTGAAAAACATGCTTTTGCAGAATAACGCATATAATTCTGAAATATCTTGCTGACTTCCGGTACGACCGTAATGAACATCCGGTGTAAAGGTAAATATGTGAAGGGAATCAGAAAATGGAGACATTGTGACAACAGACAAACCTGAATCAATATATCGTTATTTTGTCTCTTATATTAAAGGGGATGCCTCACAGATCGAGCTAAAAAAATATATTTCGTAATTTTTCTACCTAACCAAGTATTTATTTAACAGAAAGCCACCGACGGTTGCTTTATGAAGATTCATGACAAACAAGAAATTTAAATCACTCTTGATATCGCGCACTCGGTATTTATTCCTTTTGAAATTAACGCAGAGTTTCAAAATGCTTTGTGAATTATGTAATTCCTAACCTTAAGAAATAAAGTATATAAACAGTATCGGCTTTTAACGGTTTGTAGTTATGACACGTGACGAACGATGTTCCTTCATTAAACTACTTCTGTTATCAGTACATGCAACAACAACAGGAATGTTCAAGTTAATTAAATAATTAAATCGTCAAATTAATAAAGTGAATACACATGTTTATGGTATATTAACATTGACACGTGAATGTTTAATGGAATGTTTAATTTACTAACATGTTTGTGCCATGCTTCCCACGTTGGTCTGACAATAATTACAACTATTACATAACTTCCGGCACATACTTTCCGGTACATAACTTCCGGTATATAACTTCCGGTAGATTCACGTGTGGCCGGTTCGCTCCGTAGTTAAAGAAGTCCGCCTTCTGGTTCTTAAATCAAAGTATAAGTAAAAAGGAAGTTTTGAAGTCAATGTAAATTGATGTCATTTAAATGGGTGCAATGTTTGACCTCGCTCAATTTACATTATTGTGACGTCACAACAATGCAAAAATGAGAGAAAGGCAGACTTTGTCGTGTTTTAACATTGGAAAATGAAAGACACTGTCACTGAAATGACAATTCAAGGTGTAAAGCGAAAAGACGATACATTTTTGGTGTAGTATTGTTCGTCTTATTGCGTCGTATTTTCGCTTCATCGCAACGACAAAGCGAAACTACGACAGGGTAGCAATACCACGTGGCTTTTGGCTACAGTTACAAGTAGATATTTGTAAACATTGGAACACAAATATAGCCATAAGTATTTTATTTCTTAATCGATTTCTATAAAATATACGCCACGCTAAGGGGAAAAGTATTTGCTTTCCGTTAAATATAAAATATTTTTCAGCAGTTTTACCGATTTTTCCATTACCCTGTGAAACCTACACGTTCCATGGTTTCACAAGGTAATGGACAAAACGGCACAGCCGCTGAAAAAGATTTTATATTTTATGGAAAGCAAATAATTGTCCCCTTAGCGTGGCGTAAATGTAATAGAAATCGATGAAGAAATAAAATACTTATGGCTATTTTATTTTCAAATGTTTACAAATTTCTTCTTGTAACTGTAGTCAAAAGTCACGTGGTATTGCTACACTGTACGAGGCTGAGTAAGATTTATTTTGACTTTGTCGTGTCTTCGTGTTTTTTTTGCATTTTCGAATTGTTGCGGCTTGTTTCAATTATACATGTAGCATCGGTTGATTTATAAATGTATCATTGGTAATGAACCATATTATCTATGATATCAGTTAAACATCACACACAATGTACTCCACAACAGATAAAAACTTCAAACGTTAAACACTCGAGGATAAGTGACCTTAAATAAAGCAAACTAAACTGATTATATATTATATACTTCTGACAGATTAGTATAGTGTTAATATCCTGAACTACGGAATGGTAAACATGACACCAGACCAAGTTAGTTTTTTTCAAATTTCTACGGAAGCGTGCGCGTGCCACTACTTGATGATCGACTTCTACAACCACGAGTGTAACTCTATGATGCCACATTATTTATAAGACAATAACTCGTCTTTATAACAAAAACTTATGCAAATACTTAGTATAGAAAATTGGCAACCATTTGCATACTGCATAAATGGAACATTGACAATACGGCTTCTATAGAATATATCAATTACTTAACTGTTACTGATTGTAAAAGAAAGTTTAAGTGTCTGTTCATCATAACATCTCCCCTGTTTAAAGGGCAAGTAAATTTAACGTGGTATTTTGACAGGACTTGTGGACCCTCTTTTGACAGGACTTGTGGACCCTCTTTTGACAGGACTTGTGGACCCTCTTTTGACAGGACAGTTGGACCCTCTTTTGACAGGACAGTTGGACCCTCTTTTGACAGGACTTGTGGACCCTCTTTTGACAGGACTTGTGGACCCTCTTTTGACAGGACTTGTGGACCCTCTTTTGACAGGTTAAATGTCGTTTGATATTTTCTGACGGGAGATATATAAAAACTGGTATAGTCCGTTTATTCAGGTCTGTCACTTGTATACAAATATTGTAAAGTCATAACATACTTACTCTCATTGTTTTAAACATTTTAATCGGATATGGGCAGTGAAAACCAATATCTTGTCCACTAAGCCACTAACTCACCCATACACTATTTGTTAAATACAGAAATTAATAAGAGAAGTGGCAATGTTAATATACACAATGTTATAATTATGTAAACGGAACATTAACCAGTATAAACGATTTATAATCTTTCAGACATGCAAACATGATCTGTTCGCAATGTCTCTGTTCGCAAGTGGTCTCCTTAACACGGGTTGGACTGTACATACTACAAACAAGTTCTATTTAATGACAAAACTCACTTACAATATTAGATGGAGTGATGAAAATTAAAATATTGCTAAATGTATTTTGCGTTTTTGATGGTACATGTATTTCTTTCGTTAAGATGTAGAAAATAAAAAAGAAATAAACTCTACACGATACTTACGTCAATATAGAATAAACGTCTCATGAATATAATTAAATCCTTAATCCGTAATTAGATTCTATAATAGCTTGTTTATCCTAGTAGATAAACAATGCACACACACACACACATATATATATATACATATACACATATAATTATGATATGTATGAAGATTTCATGTACATCACATGACAAGATAGGTTGAAGATACTAAGTAAATTCTTGAGTTCAAGTGGGGCAATATGTATCATCGCTGTTTAAACATATCATTATTTATATAAAGCTGTTTTGTTGACAAATTTAGAAATTTATGTTTGTAAATATAAGGTCAAGCTTTGTTAACGAGGAAGGGTGTAGCTGGAAGATTAAGTACGATGACGTCATTACTCGATTATCTTGCCTTACCAATAGTCAGGCATTGAATTTAGTTGACAACATTTTGAAACACTATCACACGAAAGTAAACAATAACTTCCGTCCAGTTCGGACCGGTTGTAAAGGACGGATTATGAGGAACTGGCTGTTAGCATTAACCGCCGAATCAGATGCAAGTGTCGGGTAGCTCAATTACCAAAATTTTCTACGAGTTTTCACATTTAAAATCGCCCTTCCGGTGCATTGCGCTCTCATTGGTCAATATTGACACACCTTCTGTGATAGTGAGGTCTCATTGGTCAATATTGACATACATTCTTTTCTTTTTGTTCCCTTCTTTTGACTGCTGCCTTTGTTATTATCGTGTTCATGCACTGTAACAGACGTTCGGGCTCCCATTGGTCAATCTTGGTACACCTTCAGAAATAGTGTCATTTCGTTTCAACATTGACTAAATTTTACATGGCATCAGTATGTGACACTTTGAGAAAAGGATCTGCTGAACAAAAACCGTTATCTGTGTTAAATGTCCTCAAGATGATTAAATACAATTTATAACATTTTAGTGTAGAATTTCACTTTCGAAGATAAGAGTATTAAGGACATACATTATGCCTAAAACTAAAATAGTTAAAGTAACTATATAAAATTGCCACAACGGTTCAAAGTGGTCAATCGGCTACCAGTACGCGGGTCCTGTACGGTTAATTAATTCCTAGCCGAAAAACACCCGGGTAGTGTCGTAAACACGCGAACATAAACAATTGATATCGAACACACCCGAACAGATCGTCATAAAAACCCGAAACACCTGAACATGTCGTCGTAAACACCCAAACATATCGTCGTAAACACACGAACATATCGTCGTAAACACTCGAACATGTCGTCGTAAACACCCGAACATATCGTTGTAAACACGCGAACATGTCGTCGTAAACACCCGAACATGTCGTCGTAAACAACCGAACATGCCGTCGTAAACACCCGAACATGTCGTCGTAAACACCCGAACATATCGTCGTGAACACCCGCACATGTCGTCGTAAACACCCAAACATGTCGTCGTAAACACCCGAACATATCGTCGTAAACACCCGAACACGTCGTCGTAAACACCCGAGAATGTCGTCGTAAACACCCGAACACGTCGTCGTAAACACCCGAACATGTCGTCGTAAACACCCGAACATGTCGTCGTAAACACCCGAAATTGTCGTCGTAAACACCCGAACATGTCGTCGTAATCGTCGTCGTCGTGAACACCCGCACATGTCGTCGTAAACATCCGAACACGTCGTCGTAAACACCCGAACATGTCATCGTAAACACCCGAACATGCCGTCGTAAACACCCGAACATGTCGTCGTAAACACCCGAACATATCGTCGTAAACACCCGAACATATCGTCGTAAACACCCGATCATGTCGAAGATTAATGATGGGTAACAATCCGGTTAATACAACAGACCGATCATATTGATGAATAAATATACTGACCTGTAATAAGTACCCGGGGGCCATAGAACGTTTATACTGTTATTATGAAGATGAAAGTACTTAAATATAAAGATTCTAAACCTTACAAATGTAATATATTTATGGTCATACATATTTATTGTTATTAGTCAGAATAATCGTACTTAAAGGAAAAAATAAATCGGACAGCGAAAGCAGCACTCAGAGCAAATACAGTTGAACACAAAGAAGCTCATCAAAACCCACCAGTGGTAGAGATAGTATCATACAAGGGTCGAGATTTATGGGTGGTGTATCAACCTAATAGTTCCATGAATTAAGTCATACGGAGAAGACTAGGGGTGGTATTCAGTATTGATCTTATTTAATTTGAGAATAAGGATAGCCAATCATATTGTCTGTTACTGACCAAGAGTTAAATATGGTGCGATCTGATTGGTTGTCCTTATCATTAAGTCGAGTAAGATCAATATTGAATACCACTCAGGTCCCATTTTTGTGGCACTTGGACCAATCACTTATCAAGTATACACGTATAGTCGTAAACACCTTAAGGGTGATGAAGCAATCATTGAAACTATTTTTGCATACGTGGTGGCACCCAAGTACAGATTGACAAATGCTTCTAAACAGAAACGGCCGTGTATTCCAAGTGCGGACCAAAATCCAACGCAGAATGCACCAAATAACTTGAGCGACAATTCCCTCAGAGAAGGACTTGTTCAGTACCGACAGAAGGAGACTATTGGTAAAATATGTATTGTAACAGAAACGGCCGTGTCTGCCTAGTGTTGACCAAAATTCCAACACAGAATGCACCAATAACATTGAGAGGCAATTCCCCAAAGAGGGACCTGCTCAGTTATGCTCTAATATGGTAACATAAACAATTTGTTACGTAATATGGTTTAGATAACATATTAACATAACAAACTACCTCAATATTCAACCTTTGCCATGTCAATATCCAACTGAGACTTGAGCGACAGAGGGACATGTTTAGCAGTGTTTAGTACTGACTTAATATGAAGGGGGAGCATAGAATCAAACAAAAAGGCTTTCCTCTAATATAGTAACATAAACAAACGTTGTTTTATAGATAACATAACAAACTACCTTAATATTCAACCCTCGCCATGTCAAGATCGGTTAGAGATCTGTCCATACATCCAACACAAAAATGACTTCATGAATCACACAGTACAGTATCCAATTTCACGTTGGTTAATATTGAACATGTCCGGAAGTTTAAAAGATTAAAATTGTCAAACTATTCAAATTATTTTAACCACGCTTGAACGTGACATCGTTAATATTATGTATAATTTCCTTGTTTGTGACTTTATAACCGTTTATGTTTAATATTACCGGTAAATGTGATCACACATTTTTTCAAACCAATAATTGACTAACAATGCAATCTAACTAACTAATGATAAAATCCATTTTTGGAGGGGTCTTTATCTGACAATCTACACTACATAGAGAGGTGTTAAAGTAGGTTAAGGCCGCAGTGAATACAATTATGTGTGTTTACTACAATACACACGCTACTCCGAGTGAATTTCTTAATTTTAAACACCGACCTAATCTGAGCCTAAAATTCGAGTGGATTTCTTTATTTAAAACACCGACCTAATCTTAGCCTAAAATTCGTCTTTGTATAGCACAGAGAATTTGACATGATCCTGACCTTTATGCATGGATAGATTACAAGGTTCTTGCGTTAAATACGTGTATATAAATTTGCGCGAGCAAATCGTGCAACATCGGTCCTTTACATTTGTGTTGGTATTACTCCTCGAGCGTCTTCGTGATATTTTCCGCTTATGAAAACATGCACCCGGGATTTATAAATATAGACAATATATCAGATGTTAAATTATGCTAATAAAAGTTCGAGAGTCGTGTCAAATTCTCTGGACTACATGTATATCACAAAGTCAAATAAACCAGGGCCCGGTGAATTACAACGAATACCTATTACACTCAACACTCACCACTCACCACTTACATAGTGAAAAAGTGATATCAAAAACAATTATTTGTCTTTGATTATACATCTAGACGAGGAAATACGAACAAATATGTTATGAAAAGTGTTGATGACAACTTCACTATGTCACTATGAATAGGAAAAGAGAGAATTTCAATTTTTAAAGGCCGAGAGTACGTGGCGTGTTATTCTTTGTTATTCCGGGCCCTTCTTTTAGAACGATTGACGGAACAATGTTCTCCAACACGTGTGATAACAAATGCGTCACGTCACCAGCTTTTCGGCACGTAACGTCTTCTGCTTAAATTCGTTATTTCTGACGTTGTTTTGACTCATTAACTACAGATATGTGATTAAAAGTATCCACCACTCGTTGTCTTTGGGATCAACATTTCTTAAACTCGTCCTAAAAATGCATTGTTAAGCTGACAAAAAGCGCGCTTAATAACCTGTGTCTTCCAGACCCGTTTAAGAAATGTTGATCTCTGAAGACAACTCATGACGGATCCTAAATATATATTAAACGGGAATAAACCGGACCATACTTCATTATATCACATTGATTTATTATCAAATAAAATGATTATTGTTTTTCACCAATTCCTAAAAGCAAGCAAGCAAGCAAGCAAGCAAGCAAGCAAGCAAGCAAGCAAGCAAGCAAGCAAGCAAGCAAGCAAGCAAGCAAGCAAGCAAGCAAGCAAGCAAGTCTTTATTTTACGAGGCTAACATATTTACAATAATGTAATCTTCCATATGAGCCTCAACTCTGGCACCAACATACTTTTTTACCTATCACAGCGTCCAAAATATAATTAAGTTCGCGTGCTAGATTGGCACTAGATATTGAGTACGTTACAAAACACACATCTTTTGACATGATCCAACAATTGTGTATTGTTATTCTTATGGGTGTATTACGAGCACAAACATGTGCACTCTTTTATAAGAACCGATAATGAACGATTTGCTCATGAATATTGATATTTTTCAGCCCAAAAGAACTGTAATATCTTTATTTACGAACAAAGGTCACCCAATTAAGTAATTATCTCTGGATTATGTATAATAAGTACACTGTATATATTTATACAATTGTATGTTGCTATATACCCTTCGTCAAATTGCCTGCATAAGATTAAAGCAAAGATGACCGACGTCACTTCAGACCGATAGGGGTCAAGTGTCATATTTTTCTAATATTCTGTAAAGAGGCGGGGTTTATATATGAGCCACTGTCATAACTACCCAATCATCTGGCCCTTTCTTCAAATGCCAAACGAACCTTAATTTGTTTATCTGAAAGGACCTACGGCTAAGAAGCGATCTACCACGTGGAATGGGTTTCCCGCCAAACGTTCAATGGCACAAGCACAAAAATGATATGGTACCGTCAAGCCTCTGTGCTCGGTATTACACAGACTGTGTCGCAAAAACATCCTACTATCAATTTATACTTTATTTCAAACAATCATTGAGTTAATACAACGATTCCAGAGATATTCAATTGTCATGTCGGTGTAGTAAGAACATTGGTCTAGTGTATTAAATTGCAAAATTTGTTTCCCAATCATTTCGTCGTTGTTATTTCTACACACATGTTGTAAAATTATAACTAAACAAAGCCCCTATGAACCGAAATGCAGAATTAATGCTTAATTGCTTTAACAACGTTTTGCCATGTACAGAAAGTTGACGGCCCTCCCTATACCTCTATATACCACCATTTGCAGATAGTATTAGTAAACAATAAAATAAAGTATCCAGTCAATTTGACATTGAATTTGACCTTGAAAATGACCTTGAAAATTTACGGAGATCCTCTAGTACTTTTGTCTAGATCATGATTGATATTTGTGTTAACGTTGATGACACAGTCTTTAACCACAAAATATTGGACGCCACCTTGGACGCCATCTTGGATTTTAGGGCCCGCTATAAAAACTTCCTAAATAAATAAAACTGATAATGTTCAGACCGTCCCGAACATTTTGGTATATAACTCTTGCTGTACCTTTTTGGGTCCACCTTAAATGTTAAAAAATGTGGTTTTGCTGCTCTACTACCAGCTCCGTTCAATATTCACACAACTAGTATTATATGCCATCACAGAATCAATGCTAGTAAACTAAACAAAGGACAAGGTTCATTTATGGCTTAATTTGGCCCTGAGTTTTATCAAAAAATAGAAATGCATCTTCCTTTAAATCTGTCCTATGTTTCTAATAGCCTAACATTGTCTTTCAAAAAATTAAGCATACTTTTACAAATTTCCCTTGTAATATGTCGACAAATCTACTTGAAATAGGTTAAGTTTACCACAAAATGTCATTTTTAGCCATTTTCATGGCTTTTTATGGCGTAAAACCTTCCCAAAAACCACGATGGCACTCTTGCGACACTTTGATATTTTGTACATATACAAAGACTTGCAGAACACTGGTTAAGTGAAACTATTAAAGTGTCGCAAGAGTGCCATCGTGGTTTTTGAGAAGGATTTACGTCGTTAATAGTCGTGAAAATGGCCAAAAATGACATTTTGGGCTAAACATGACATATATACGTCATATTCTCGGCAGTTTTGTCAACAAATTGCAAGGGAAATCGGGATATGTATGCTTATTTTTTATTCAGGAAATGTTAAGTTATTTGAATTATAGGACAGATTTATAGGAACATGTATTTTTATTTTTTGAAAAATCACAGGGCCAAATTAAGCCATTAGTGAACCTTGTATTTGTATTATACATGTATATAAGTTCATGTCCGCGAAAGCAGTTTGTACTCTTTTCATTTCTTTTTCGATTATCAGGTGTCACACCGGTGAAAGTACTTCCGGGTCGTAGTAAAATAGCTAAAATAGTTCCTATAAAAACTTTAATTCTGTTCTGTTCTAGTACTGTTTGACTGTGGAAACTGTGAAGTGTTGACCAAAATTTCTATATATATTTCAAATATGGACTTTCTATCAACAGCTAACAGTCTTTAATTGATCTTGTCCAGGATTACTACACCCTGACTGAGGGCTTGAAATGTGTGGGTGTATTGGAAAATAGCATAGTCTATCTGGGAGACTTGGAATAGCAGGAAAACAACACAGTCAACCTGGCATTTTCTGTGACTCATTTTTGAGGACAGTGTATGTATTGTATGGAAAAAGCCACAGGAAATCATTTGGGAAATCAGTGTGACTCAGGGAGAGACATGAAATTGAGTTATTTTGCATAGAAATGATAGTAGAATATTTTACCGGTGTGACACCTATATGATGCGAAAGTGAAAGTAGGAGATCTTCTGTTGCGAACGTATTTATTGACTTATTGGCTTCAAATTGTGTGTGCAAGTTCCAAATACTGTGAGAAACTTGTACATCTAGAAGAAAGCTGACAGGTAATTCAAATTTAAATTTTATTAAGATTTAAAAATAAAAACATTGAAATTTGACCTTTTGGCCTAGTTTGATGTATAGATTTTGCACCAACAATGCATTTGGGTCTACTTCCTGTTGTAAATTGTCGTCTGCAAAGTTTATTGTCCTTAGAGATTGCAGAAAATATTAGTTTTATTTTGTATTTTTACACAAAATTCATTTTTTTAAATTTTAACAATCATAATAAGAATGCAGATTTTTTATAAAAATTGCTCAGACAAGCTACAGAGTAACTCAGTACTGCATGAGAATGGGACATGTGTCATTTGGACAGGGTATAGTGTCCGGGTTATGTCCAGTTCTGATACCGTGATCCCAGAGACCCTTTAGGAGCCGGGTTTCGAACCAAGACCGCAAACCGTGTTGCCCTTATGGTTTCTGTCTCAGATTTTGATGTCCCTCGGAATGTGCAGGCCAGTCATTTGTGTGATAATAAATTGTGTATAAATGTAGATCATCTTAACTTTGAAGATATCTACACAAATAGTAATAGAAAAATTTGTTTTAATACGGGATCATGCACTGGTCACATGGATACCCAGGGAAAGACACAGCCCTCATGTTTAATAAGCTTCTCTGGGTAGACCCAGTAGGATTATTTAGATTTACTAGTCTAATAGAATTATTTTTACTCATCCATCACACTAATCTATTTATTGTTATGGCTGTTAGTTGGGACAGGGAAGGCAGCACTCAACATAAACAGGCAATTTCACTCTGTTTCGGCTAGCATCAAGCCATCGTCAGCAGCACTGCTTTGTACTGGACAGAGTGGTTGTCGGTCCTGTCTTTTGGTGAACCGGTAAGTTTGTTTGTGTCTGGGAGCCACTCTGTCATGCCTGATCAATTAATTTATTTGCAGGCATAGGTATGTATGTTGTCGTCCAAAATACCCTTCTCATAGTCGGTTGTCGCAAACCCAGAATCGCGTAAACGTCTGTGCTCATATTCCATCCTGGCTCTCAGGGCTCGTCGTCTATTTCTGTACTTTGGTGTAGACTTGTACTTTTTGTGATAATTTGCCTTGGTAGCGATATGTTTTAAACGTCGCTGTGCCCATACAGAAAGCGCCGTACCGGATACATGCCAGAGCTTCTTTTTCACGGCTACATTAACACTGTTGTTTGAGCGAAGGACTTGCGCTGACAAGCGACCCTTGAATGTTCGTGCGTACCTTACGTGTTTGCTCATTGTCGCACCCCTGTGTTGATGTTCTGGAGCTGACGCTGTAGACTGCTGCTTCACTCAGTCTCATCTGCAGTACACCATCTATTTGCTTCTTATCTTGTTCATTCATTCGCAGGTACTTGAACTTTGCCGGACTCAGGACATCAGATTTGTACCACCAGCACCCAATTCCCACACCAGAACAGACAAGTGAATCTCCAGGACAGAAACTGCAGGTTCCTGCATAGCATTCAATGGTGGCTGCCCGAATAGCCGGTAACTTTTTCATCATTTTAGTGATGTCACCTTTGCCCATTCGAGCAAGTTCACCGATCACAGCGTTGCTACGCAGTTTCACGTCTCTGGCCAGGACAGCTTGTGCTGCTTGTCTGTCCTTTTTTGTGGTGAGTGGAATCATGGTACTGGAGAATTGGGTGCTTTTGCACTTTTTCTCCTGTCTAGTCGCAAGGTGGTTTGGGCTGCTTGTCGCGTCACGTTGTAGTCCATGTTTTGGGCTGCGTAATAGTCCTGCATTCCAAGATAAGCCCTCGCGTCACCGTCAGTCGTTAATGTGCGGACGACATATCCATCAGAGGATAAATCCTCCGCCATTTTGTATGCCATCTTCCGTTCCGAGTGCGGCATGAGGTACGGCATATCGGCAGTACAGCCGTCATGATCTCCAGGACAGTTTACATCTAGACCCTGGTTCCTCATGTCCGCCCCTTTCTTGCACAGCTTATTCTCAATAGCTGTGGCAAGGGTGTATTTGTTGGTAGTGTGATTTTCCATGGCCACAGTATATGCTTTAGAGGAGCTCAAGCCAGGTTTGTATGAAGAAGTCATGCGGGGTCGATTGTACCTAGCGTCTGTAGACAGATCTAGCTGTGAAGGGTCCTTCGCACCGTGCTGTCTGTTGTGTTTTTCAACCAATTTCCGCTTTTCAGCTATATCTTGCTTATTGAGGCTGGTGATGCTATCACTGACTTCCTTTGTAAGGTCCTGCAGATGGCTTGAAGAAAGAAAAGGTAGGTCCAGCTGTGTGAACAGACACTCAGCCCTAGAAATTCCCATCGAGAAGAGCCATGGCCAGGTTAGTATTGATAGCAGCTCTTGTCGTGCAAGCGATCTCTGTGTAAGTTTTCATTTCTGGCGAGGTAAATCCACAGCGGGTACATTTGAATCGCAGCTTACTTCCTAAACCATACTTGGTTTCTTCCTTTATGTCCCAATGCACTCTTTTGCACTTTCTTTTACCATGTTGAGCTGAAAGAGTGTTAAGTAGATCCAGTAACTTTCGCATGCTGATTATACGATAATCTAGGTTTTCATTTACCTTACCTTTTTCAGGTCGCGGCCGCAAGTCATATCCTTCCTCGCGGATCCCAGTGGACGTAGAAGGCTCATCATGTACAAGTTGCGGTCCTGTCTCACACTGACTCCCATGTGCTTGTTGATCCGCAGGTACAGATTCCTTCTTTCGTTGTCCATAGGTGTTCCCAAGTTGGAAGAAGTAGCCTGCTGCCTTGCGCTTTCTGTCGCCTTTTGTCATTGTGTTTGATTGGTTAGTTTTAGTACGGAGACAAGTGAACTGAACCACTGACTTTTGTACAATGCTTGAATGCTGGCATCCATACTGTTTATCAACCATACTGTTCTTGATAAGCCTCTCAACAGAGGCCATTTTAAGCAGGATCTTCAAAGGGAGATTAGCCATTCTGCTTGCTTAGTTTGTTTGCATAGTCAGTCTGCTAGCTTAATCTGTTTACAGTGCACTGGCAAGTACTTGTTGTGATCAAATGGTTATTAGAGGTGTTCCAGGAAGTCTTTTAAAGAATTATGGTTAATAAAAATTACATTTTGCTTTAAAATGTAGGCATTAAGAGAGTAAATGATAGGCTGAAGGGTGTCATTTAATGAAGAAAATGCACAATTTCCAGAGTTATCTCCCCTTTATACTCGTTTCTGATATTGAAAGAAACAAGAAACATTAAGAAGTGTTGTAAAGTTTATTTCAACAAAATCCATTGGGTAACTACCAAGTAATTAATGTTTAGCTGTGGCATGTAGAATGGCTCGGAAAGACTAAATATCAGGCCTTTATACCGCTAACAGGTTCCATTAGCAGAAATGACTTTTCTAGAAACAGGTCATACTGAGTAAGATTTAAAAGAGTGGAAATTTGTTGTAAGACATTATGTTGTCTGCTGAACACACAGGAACCAGTTCAAACTCATACAACTTCATCATATCAAGCCTATCATACGATACGCGAGAAGTGAAAATATAAGGGAAGTAACTCTAGCGTTCCTACTTTATAGACTGGTATCACTTATCTCTTTTTCCGATTCCGTCTACAACGTTATGATAGCAGCATAGTTGAACCAGTCTACTACTTCATGGCGGTGATGACAATGCAGGATACGAACATTTGACACAATGTGAGGACGTATCACATAGTTTTTGGCTCACATGTCACAAAGTGACAGAGTGAGCTTTTGTGATCACTCTTCGTCCGTCGTCCGTCCATCAACAATTGGCTTGTGTAGACACTAGAGGTCACAATTTTAGCCTAATCTTTATGAAACTTGGTCACAATGATCATCTCAACAAAATCTAGGCCACGTTTGATATTGGGTCATCTGGTGTCAAAAACTAGGTCACTAGACCAAATCATAGAAAAACCTTGCGTAGTCACTAAAGGTCAGTTTTGGCCTGAACTTTACGAAACTTAGTCACAATAATCATAACAACAAAATCTAGGTCAAGTTCGAAATTGGGTCATCTGGGGTCAAAAACCAGGTCACAAGGTCAAATCATAGAAAAATCTTGCATAGTCACTAGAGGTATCAATTTTGGTCTAATATTTATGAAACTCAGTCACAATGATTATCTCAACAAAATCTAGATCAAGTTTGATATTGGGTCATCTGGGGTCAAAAACAAGGTCGCAAGGTCAAATAATAGAAAAACCTTGTGTAGTCACTAGAGGTTTTTGACTTAATCTTTATGAAACTTGGTCACAATGTTCATCTCAACAAAATCGAGTCCAAGTTTGATATTCGGTCATCCAGGGTCAAAAACTAGGTCACAAGGTCAAATCATAGAAAAACCCTGTGTAGTCACTATAGGTCACAATTTTGGTCTAATCTTTATGAAACTCGATCACAATGATCATCTCAATAAAATCTAGGTCAAGTTCGATAATGGGTCATCCGGAGTAAAAAACTAGCTCACAAGGTCAAATCATAGAAAAACATTGTGTAGTCACTAGAGGTCACAGTGTTAGCATACTCTTTACGAAACTTGGTCACAATGATCAACACAACAAAATCTAGGTCAAGTTCGATATTGGGTCATCCGGGGTCAAAATCTAGGTCACAAGGTCTAATCATAGAAAAACATTGTGTAGTCACTAGAGGTCACAATTTTGGTCTAATCTTTATGTAACTCAGTCACAATGATCATCTCAACAAAATCTAGGTCAAGTTCGATATTGGTTTATCTGGGGTCAAAAATTAGGTCATTTGCTCAAATCATATAAAACTCTTGTGTAGTCACTAGATGTCACAATATTGGCCTAATATGTATAAAACTTGGTCACAATGATCATCTCAACAAAATCTAGGTCAAGTTCGACAGGTGAGCGACATAGAGCCCTTTGGGCCCTCTTGTTAAATCATCATATGGGGCTAATTATGGTTAGAGAACGGTTGGAACTAGGTCATTCAGATTCGGTATTCAGCTTTTTGATTGCCGAAACGGGTTCATTTATAATTTCGACAGCATGGGCATGGCAGGATCATAATTTGTTTATTTGGGCATTGTGCCTTTATGTGTTTTATGTTTCCTGTGCAGTTGGGCATTGTGCTTTGTGTATTTTTAATGTTTTCTGTGCTCGGCTGGTTAAATTGAGTGCTGCCTTCCCTGTCTGACTTAATATAATCTTTTTGTATGTTTTTTTATGTTTTCTGTGCTGTGCTGGTTCAGGTGGGCATGTACCTTGTGTTTTAATGTGATATGTGATCGGCTGGTTAAGCTGAGGGCTGCCTGCCCTGTCTGACTTTATATTATCTTGTTGAAGTACAACCTGGTAGATGGGAAACCACTGTAAGCGTCCCTCCTACTCTCACATGACATTACTGTTTCTATTTCATTCATGAATTTTAATCCTACTCGTCAAAAGGTCGCCCGAGAACCATAGTGTTCTATCGTCCTTTTTGCCAAAAATGAGTTTAATACACCGTTGGAAAGCTCTCGATGAGTGCTATGTGACAGTGACCTTGACCTCTGTCGAGGTTATCTTCATTTTTAGATTTTAATAGATCCATTTTGTTCTATCTGCAATTTTCATGTTTTTTCTGGAGAACCAAATTGTTCTATCTGCGTTTTTGACCAATGGATTGCTCCCATTGAGTCACGTGATGTAAACTAAATTGGTTGTATAATGTTCTATCTGCAGTAGACCGATTTAACTGCGGTATGTTTGAATCAATGATTCTTCATGATATTTGGAAGTGTTCCTGAGATCTACATAAATAAAACACAAACCAATTTCTGTTAGAATTCGTCCACAAACAAAAAAGTTATTAAGGCTTTTAAAGCCCTGGATCTTAAAACCTGATTTCTCGAAAACAAGAAAAAGACACACAGAACACTATGGCTCTCGGGCGACGAAAAATTATAAAATAAAACCACCAAACACGAATACATTTAAAGTGTATTCATTAAATCACTTTTTTATATAAATCTTACTCGTCTATATTTTCAATAAATTCTTCTAATTATAAAGATGGCATAGCGTGACCCCGTAGGCCTTCATGGGACATAACTTTGAGATAAACTTTAAAAATGACCACTAATATGTGCACCAATAGTTGAAATAAAATCATGGATACACCTTGTAGGATCTTGAAGCCATTCAGGAACCGTATTTCTGAAACCAACCAATAGTTGGATAAACACGTAAAGCCGGATCGGAAATAAAACGAAATCTGTCCACGTACAGCGCACTCCACAATTCTCGGATAGTGTAATCATTCTATATTTAACACAAAATGCTTCATAGCAGCAGCATTACCCTCTGCTGTGTAGAGATTGAGGCTTCTAATTTAAAAAAGGCAGCAATTTAGACAAAATGCAGGACAGAGTTACCTACTCCTGTGTAGGTCTTGGGGTCATGAACAAAATAAATAAGCAAAGTATCAAAGGAATATGATAGTTTAATTCACAAATTTCAGTAAGCCGTTGGCTCATGTGGTTAGGGTTACAGATAACACAATACAATTTTCATATGACGGTAACAAGTGGCAAAAGGTGGTTATGCAATCGGATAAAATAACGATGGATGTATTATATTTGTGAGATGAAAACAAGAACAACAAAGAAAAACTATAATTATCCACTTCGAAGATATAAGAGGTTAAAAAACGTGTACATACACTTTAACATTCGCATTTCTAAGTGCAAAAGGGGGCATAATTTCAGCAAAGTTTCAAACCAATATACTTTGGAGATAGATCTACTAGTATATGAGGTTAAAAAACTTGTACCTTAACATTTGCAATAAGTTGAAAAAGAGGGCATAATTGCACCAAATTGCTTGATCGAGCTACCCATCCCTGTTTGGGGTTGGGGTCATGATGGTGAACTAAATGACTCCCGCAACAGTTGATGTCAGTGCATAGCAATGATTTAAACTACGCAGTCCTCCAACAGTTCCTTGCAGTTCACACTTCCCAAATTATACTTGAAAATTAATGAGAAACACCAATATAAGATCTGCAAATTTTATGCAGTAAAATACTTTTCATATACATGTAGTTAGAAACCGATCAATCAAATAAGAAAATGGTAATATGTAATAATTTATTATCTAACATGTAAGAAGGTTTTAGAAGAACAATGCCAAGACTATCCAAATAACAATATTCATAAACCCATGAAATTCTTTGAGCCAGCTCTCAAGTCTTAGCACTATAAATAATGAGTGTATCATCCCCTGAATAATATTCCTGCCACTATCCACCTCCACATTGTCATGGATAGTTGTTGGCATCTTTAACAACTATTAATCCTCACATTTGGATAGACATTGGCTACCATATCCTACTGGATTCTCGAGTTCTGAGGTTTAAGTAAGTATGGCATAATTTCAAAAATAATATATTAAGTCAGACAGGAAAGGCAGCACTCAACTTAACCAGCCGAGCACAGAAAACATTAAAACACACAAAGCACAATGCCCAACTGAACCAACCGAGCACAGGAAACATAAAACACATAAAGACACAAGGCCCAACTAAACAAGCGCAGATCCGCCCAAGTCCAAGCTATTGAAAACCCCCACATTTTCTATCGAGTTGTATGGTGACTTTGGTAACCTCACTAACTTCAAAATGGGATAGCATGGTTTCAATTCCCTCTTCAAGTTAGCTCCTCGGCGACATGGTACTCTTACCGTCACATTGAACAGTCTCCTAAAGTGTATAAACAATAGTTTATACTAATTTATTGACACGGCCAGGGATCGAACACGAGACTTCCCGCACTCGAAACGAACGCTCAACCCACTAGGCTATCGAGGAGGCGGTCTAACCAATCACAATTAATCAACCTGTCTGATACCTTTATAAACAATACTAGTGGTTCCGAATAGCATGTCACCACAAAACCTTACATTCCTAATATAAAACTCTACTGAGCGCTTTCACGCACGCGGGTCAAATCATTTTATCTGATCTCCTACAGCATTAGTAGAACTTATACGTAACATTTGTAACGGCTTGCCTTTTTGTTTACATGTCACCCAAATTCGATCTTGGAGTGCTGTTACAAAGTCTAAGGACATTCTGTGGTGTATGTGTGTAAGTGGAGTCTTCATAACAGCTTTGTGGCCATCAGCATGGTCAAACTCTTACAGCCCTATCAAAATGATAATATTAAGTCGAACAGGGAAGGCAGCATTCAACTAAGCCAGCCGAGCACGAAAAACATAAAAACAAATAAGGCAAAATACCCAACACATAACCGAACGAAATTTAACTGCCCATGTATTGATAAACCACAATCGTTCGGGCGTAACTGTACTTTTAATAATGAAATAATCCAGGTAAAAGGGGTGTATTCGGAAAAGAAATCTATTATTTGAAATTGTAGCTTACATCGTCCTCCATGGCGCAGTAGGCTAAGCTAATGCTTATGAAACGAAATAGATTTTTTGTTTGGGTTCGAATCCCACCCATTTAGAATATTTTTAAAATTTTGCCAATTAATAAATTCGCGTGCATTTCTATTTTAAATATACATGTATTTCTAAAATATATCTATTTCCTTCGTACATTTTTTCTGTATTTTAATCATTGAAAACACTCCCACGTCAAGACTGTTGAACAGAGATATCGGTCAACTGTCACCCAATCTGTGCTCCATGTATTAATGTTGAAGTTTCTACAGAATATTCTTAGAGTGATGATTCCAATTCTAATTCCAGGGAAACCAATGATGAAAATAGTTTGTAATTCAACCCGATTGTCATATGAAGAATAAATACAATATCCAGGGCAGGCTAAACTCGTAACATAAACGAAACAAAGCAACTTTGTATTATACTTAAACATTATTTTATTATTCATTAAGTAATAAAAAATATGAAAAAAACACTCATGTATTATGATATTAAAATTATTGAAAAAAACGTTTAGCAGCGGACTCTAACCCACAGCCTATATAAAAAGAACGTTCTGAGTACAGACTAGTGTAGAGTATAGATGATCTTAACCACTAGGCCACACTGTCAACTGGACAGATGACGCGAAATTATAAGATATATTCTTAATATATTAGAAAAATAACGGTAAATATCGCTTCAACCTTAGCAAATGAACTCGCCCAAAGGTCATATTTCGAAGGTCGTTGTACATCTATACCAGCTGTCAAAAAGCTGAATGAACTAGTTTCGGTCCTATAAAGTCCGTTAACCAGATTACAAGTGTGAAGCTCGTGGTAACATTTCATGGCATGAATGTAACGGTTTGTGTCATGGGCACCAGTATTGTCTGTCAGACATGGAAATTGGCCGTGATGACTTAGACATTTTAGGGGACTATGCGATTATTTCGACACTCTCCCCTTGGGTATTGACATTAGTACAGTATAACCTCCCGAAACGGCACCTCTGAGAAGCGACAACCTCCCAGAAGCGGCACTTTTATTTTCCCCCGTTCGTTTTCACCCTTATTTTAACCTCCGTAGAACGACACCTCCACAGAGCGGCAAACGGCCGTTAAAATTGTTTACCTTTTATATGGTTTACCTCTGAGAAGCGACAGGTGTGTTTTTACAACGGCTTATTCACACGTGTTTACATATTAAACTCTATACGATGTTGTTTTCTACTTTTCGCACCTTCATGGATTATCATAATTATCGCTCATCAGGTAACGATAGCCACGGGCGCTAGTAAATTAGCGACTGTCTTTGGGATCAGATCGACAATATGACACAGTTACACCGTACATACGATGCACTTGCTGAGATGCATTAAACTCGTTGTTTTTAAATCAAAGTTGCTGTTAATAATTTTAAATGAATTATCAATACGCGCTTATCAATCAGTATAAAAAAGGAAATTCACGTACACGTCGTGTTAATGGTTAATCACGTCGTCTAAAACTGTCAATTTCAGCATATGCACTGACCAAGTTACACGCGAGAGGTAAACAAATTACCGATCACGTGTGCAAATTGTGTACTGAGCGATATGACGTAATAGAGATTTTAACACTTTGAAGGTAAACAATTCAATTGAATATGGATTCGTTTTATAATGTTGAGAGTTGCGATTAATAGCATTAGATACTAGACCTGTGAATTGTACGCAGTTTTGTATCTAATCAATGATCTTAATTAAATAATCCTCAGAATTATATCGCAAAACGTGCGGCTACAAGTAGATCTAATTTTATGCATTTAATCACAAACAAACGGCACCAATTTAAGATTACCGTGATTATGTACACTCAATAGTCTACGAACGACATTCTGAAACAATCAACCTCTACAGAGCGACACCTCCGCAGAGCGGCAGTTTTTCTACCATGTTATCTAGTCAACGGTATAAAGAATTAAAACCGAATATCCCCATAACATGCTTAAATTGGATTGAAATTTTGAGGTTTAATATCGAGTACCGGTACATGCCTAAGCATCCAAATTCCTGAAGATGACAGAACAAGAAAACGAAAGTCCATCAAAATAGGAAGAATATTGGTTTAAAAGATGCAAACACCTGCTTACAGTATGTCAATGCCAAGGTGGATAGTGGTAGACGTTTTATCCAGGGCAAGGTACATTCATTATGTATTGATGTTACTCCTAATCGAGTACCAGTACTTTCAATTTGCATTGTTTTATGGGTAATGTTGTTTCCATGCAATTTTCCTACAAAACCTTTATAAATGTCCATTTGCTTATTTCATTTACACTACAATGTATATCATTTTTTTGGAACTTTTGGATCACAGTGTGTTTTTTCGTGCAGCAGGATAACAGCTGGCACAAAGAAGGACGCTCGTACATGTATGATGCTCCCAAACACGAAAAAGGATATGATGAAAAATTGGACATGGAAGGTAGAACACACGATACAATGCCCAACAAACAATTGAACAAAAATGAAACTAAACTGCTGAAATTTAAAAACATGAAATTCCAAGTATAAGTTGATCAAAAGCCAAAGATAATAGTTTCAGCTGTCGAAAAGTCCTTAACAGTCAACGAATCACTGTAAATGGTAAGGATCTGCAACTGCACATATTATTGTTAATGGAAATGTTCAAGAATCACTACAAATGTTAAAACCATGCAACAATGATTTATGATGGAAAAGTTTAACATTAAGATAATAAAAATCTGAAAGACAAGGCAGCACTGAACTTAAACGGACGAGCACAGAGAACACAAACACTAAACAGACCAGTTACACGTCAAAATGCCCAAAACACGACTGAACGAGAAAGGGAACTTAATCAATGAAAGTCCGAGTTTCAGTTATCAAAAGGACAAATGTACAAATCCCAGCTATCAAAAACCTTGCTACAGGTGCAATAAAAATGTCGGTAAGGGTTTAATCCTTGAAGAAAAGTTCAATAAACGCTAACCTATAGCCTACAGAGATATAAAGCGGACCTAAAAGGAGGACACGGGATACTGGTATAGCATTACGGAATTATGTAAGTGATTCGGAAAGGACACGAAAAGGGAACATACAGACGACCAGACAATTAGATAAATACAGGTAAATACATATTTGTCATATTGTTACTGTATCTTAACGGAAGATTATTCAGTATACAGTTAGAATGTCTTTCGCAACAAATTACAATGTACAACATGTTCATATATACAATGTAACTCCGGTCGGGAAATGAAAACAATGTGTTTCACATAACCATTTGTTTATTATACGTATAATGTTACAAGTGTGTGACACAAATTAAAAAGTTATTCTGTACGAAAGATTTATTCAAACCTTACTAACAAAAGCCACATGGCATGTTTCCGTTCAGTATGATCAACGCCAATACGTGCAGGACGCTCGTACTTTACACACTGGCTAGGGGTCCATACCAAACAACACAAACATATAGCTGGAGACAGATACTCCAATTTTAACAATGAAACAAATGACATAAAAGCAAAATCATTAATGTTCAAAATAGGCATGATTTGATAGCAATAAATCCTCTTGTCTAAACAATAGGGTCAAGACTGTGAAAGTGTAGCAATACCACGTGAATTTTGGCTACAGTTACAAGAAGAAATTTTTATTTCTTCATTAATTTCTATGAACTATACGCCACGCTATGGGGGAAATTATTTGCTTTCCACGAAAGATATAATCTTTGCCGTTTTGTCCGTTACCCTATGCAACAATGGAACGTGTAGGTAAAAGTAACCTAATGTGCAAAAGTATCATCAATTCCTGACAAAAATCTAAATGAAACAAAAACATAAATTTACTGACAGGTTGGTGTTATAAGATGTGTCCACATATAACCTTTATACCGGTACTTGACGTTTACAGAACAAATTGATCCAAGGTACTTAGACACATACTCATTAGACTCATTCAACGTATCCGGGCATGGTTGTACTCTGCGAGATTCTCCAACAACTGACGTGATATTACAACTACCTAATTTGACTTTTATCACAGACATTTTACTAACACAACTTTCTATGAAACAATGGAAACATGCACGACTCATTGTGACAAACGCCATATGTATATTGACAAGTTTTGCATCAGGATGTAATTTTAATAAAACATCATCAGGAAAGCACATTCTGTACAGTTCTAGTACGTTTATACATGGCAGAGTAGTTACTGAAGCCGCTAATGCTCTCATTGTTTTGTCATCTAAGAGGCATTTTCCATATATTTTGAGGTGTTTAAGTTGTGAAAACGTAAAACAGTTGAATATATCAATATAACCACAAACTCTCCTGTGAGGCAATGGACTCAACGAGATGTACTTTTAGAGTCAATTTACAGTCTTCATATTGGTGTTGATCACAATACACAGAAGACAAGCGTATATTTTCAATGAGAACATTGTCAGAAAGGTAATTCAATAAACTATGTAAACAATCATGTTGCACCATGACTTCAGAGAGATACAATGAAGTCAGATGATGGAGACTTCTCACAGGTAATTCAGCCATCAATGGTCTAGTAGGGCCTATTAATGTCCCATTAATACAAACAGTATGCAGACTTGAATGATTCATTAACATGCAATTAATGAACTTAACAAAATCCCTAGACTTCACTTGATCAACAATTAAAAAGCATAGATTTTTTATGTCATCAAATGTATCATAATAATTACCCTCAGCTGACCACAAATATTTCACACAGCTTGCATTTAACAACAAAAGTTGTTTTAAAACCTGAAGGTGAAATCCGACAAAATTAAAATCTTCAAGTTTTAAATAAACTTGTTTATCATTCGATCTGTTGCATTCAACTAAACAATTACCTACAGTAGTTTGTAGTCGCGCTAGTTGGGTTGGGTTCAAAAGATAAGTTTCCCCATAGTTACATATTGTACCTTTTCTCAATACATTCAAATGCTGTGATAATAATGTATACATATTCTCAAACAGACTATTCAGTTTTTGAGAAGACAAACCAGCAAGGAACTTGAAAAAATTATCATAATGTAATACATCGTCTAATGATTGCCATTCCTTAACAATGTCATCTATACTGTTGCCGGAGTCGAATGATGAAACATATAATGCACCAAAAAAGTCAATGTAACTTTTATGCACAAATGACAGTATTTGTCTTGGATCGTCAAAACAACCAATAACTTTATTCTTTGATACAACGCCTACTTTACAGAGAAAATCCATTTCATCAGTAGTAAACAAATATGGTGACGACATTAACTGTATCTTGGTAAATATGAGGGTTGATGTACATTTGAATTGTTTAAACAATGAGTTGAATGAAAGTAAACACACTTTCTTCAACAAGAAAGCGTGTTCCTGTATATAATCAAGCTCTGAGAAACAGTCAGGAAGTTTATGCTCACATGGTGTTAGTGAAGGAAAATTCACTTTTCTTTCTGCTCTTTTGAACAACATTTCTAACATTTGACCGTATAAAAACGCTTTAGAAACATGGGTCAGTTTTTGGTTGAACCACCAAACCACAATGAGATGAGAAGAAACTATTGGTATACATAAATGATCATAAAGTCCACATCGGTCAATTTCTTGAAAGAATTGTTTTGCATTTTTATTTGCATGATTTTTCTTGTTCATAAATTGCACCACTTTCACTACATAATGCTTAGCAGACATTCCATGAATTCCTGTCATCTCCACTTGACGATCAATGTCGTTCACTGCAAGTCGCTCATTTTCAAGTTTGTACGGCCTGCATGTAGTCAGAAATACACATTTCTCGGATTCTATCCCTTTAGGAGTTTTACAGTCAAATCTACCACTCGTTTTTGGAGTCCATTCATCAAAACCATCTAACACGATAAGAGATGCATGTTGATTAAGAATACGTTTATTCAATTTATACATGGATGTCCTTTCAATCTCACATTCAGTGTAAAACAGCTGGTCAATAATCATCATAATCATATCTCTCCTGTCAGTAGCACCTAAAGACACATGAAATAAAAAGTCAAATTTCTCCAAAAACTTTATATCTTTCTTTATTACATTGTCATTTCCTGTATAATTACCTAACCTTGACATGCTCCATAACAAACACATACGCCTACACAATGATGTTTTACCAACACCGGCATCACCAGAGATATACACACGCTTGAATGATTTATTTTTCTCAGAGAATATTTCTTCGTATGTTGAAATGATCTCCTTTTTGTCTTTTGCTTTTTCTTCATCAAATACCGTGTGATGTAGCGTTGGTCTTTGGTAAATATCCATGAGCTGTGCGGTGTCGTCCTCCACGAATGGAGACACTTGCAAAATACGACAGTCACGCTGGTAAATGGTTATAAGCTTTTGTTGAACAACTGAAATTATTATTTTATGGTTAATAAAAGTTTTACTAACAAAGATCTTATACATGATTGATTTCTCAAACACTTGTTACACTTGAGAAAAGTCAAACAAGTTAATAAAAGACTACAATGAAGACAGATTGATGACGTACCTGTAATCATTTCTAGAGATTCGAGAAACAGTATACTGTAAAATCATTTTTCGAGAGAGTTGAATTTTCGTTGATTTCGTTTTTGAACTCGACCACGAAATATAATCCCCATAATTTATCGACCTCTCAAACTCAGACATGGGTTAACCCATTCATGATCTGTAATCCACGAATTCAAAACTCCACGAAAATGCATTTTTATCAAAATCCACGAATAAATTACCCACGAAATATGTGATTTTACAGTATAGTGATGTGACATTGGTCTTCTCTTTTACGTTACAATATAATGTGTGCAGAACAATACGTATGATCGATATTTTAGAATGTATTATCTATGGTATGTGGTAGCCTACAGCTTATAGATTATGAATAAATAATAACCAGTAAATACAGACAACCGACCTTTCAACAGCAATAATGCTTTTATTGAGCGACTTCGGTCATTTAAGGTGGTTTGTTTGGTTTCTACTATCAAGACTGTCAAACAGTCTTACTGAGTATTATAAATCTATATTGTTTGCATTAAGAAACCTGTGGTTTTTCTCTAAAATACTTTTTAAGCGGGGGGATGTTAGAAGGAATACTTGGTAAGTTAGAATTTGAGTATCGAAATTAACCCAGACGTTCCGGGTTTCCTTAATCTTTGGCTAATAATGTAACCTCAAATTGTCGCCAACGTTGGGCAACGGGCATAATACATTCAAAATAGCTCTCATTCAGATGAATTCAAAGTTACATTTACAAAACATCTTTATATACAAACCTTGTGCATCTTCACTAGGAACGTTTTTCAGTTCCTTAACATCTTCTTGCAATGTTGCCAAACTTTGTTTCACTGTAGAAAGGCCTAAAGTCACCTCTTGTTGCATTGTAGATACGCTCTGTTTCACTGAGGTAACGTCTTGTTGCATTGTAGACACTTCTTGTTTCACGGAGGTAACGTCTTGTTGCATTGTAGACACTTCTTGTTTCACGGAGGTAACGTTTTGTTGCATTGTAGAAACTCCTTCTTTCACGGAGGTAACGTCAAGTTGCACAGTAGACATCCCTTGTTTGTTCGATGTAAGATCTTGTTGAACTGTTGCCACACTCTGTTTGACAGTTTTTAGTTTTTTCAGAACTTTATCATGATCATCTGCAAACCGCTTCTCCACCCTGTCTAATTTCATCATCATATCTTGGTCCAATATATCCCATAATTTCAATGTTTTATCCAGATGCTCTTTTAAATCTTTGTCCATCTCCAATGTTTCAGAATTTGCAATTAAGGCTGATAAATCCTTAATGTTACAGGTGTTGTTAAGTCTAAACAGAATCTGAAAACATGGTACAAATACATAAGGCCCAGATCTCCCACATCTCAAGTAGAAATCTCATCTCAAATTGAGATTTTGCACAAATCGTAGTCAGAATTGGAGATAAAATTAAAGTTTGATCACCCTAAATTTTATTGTAATAAACTAAGAATAAGGTTTTCTGTTTTCGAATTTTGAGTCCAATCCACCATGGAAATGATTTAAAAGACACATGGTAGTATTTGAGATGAGATTTAACTCAGATATTGGTCAAACAACAGCACGAAGTTATATATACAAAATGTACCAGTCCTTTACATATGATGGATCATTAAATTGTAATTTTCTGTAAATGGTGACTATAGTTTTCCTATTTTTCTACATGTAGTTTCATCTATCATATATCAATATATCTAATTGCTGTGTAATTTCCCATCATTCTTTCATGATTTTTCTACGTACCACTATAGTATAAGCCAGAGAAGGTTTATTTCATCTTTTGAATTTGTTAAGTTTTTGTAATGTCGGTTGTCTTAGAAATCTAACAGTAAGTATTCCCTCGTTTTTTAACAATACAGGAAACAAAGCCACGTTTGGTTATCAATTATTCTGTGTCAACTTCCTGTCCGAATAGTAGATCATTACAAATAATGAACTTAAATTATTAAATACAAGATGTTGCACTGTTCGCATTAAAATTTAGCTGCATGTGAGATAAAATCATCTGGAATTGGGAATAATTTCATCCTGAACGACGGAAAGCCCTGTCAATATGTTAGCCTCGTTTACATCAAATATAACGTATCATGCCCAAAGGACATTAAGCATACAAATCAACGTGACGTTTGTATAATTATGTTTAAGCATTATACTTACTGTTGTTAATTCTTTCCACTTATCATCAAAGTCAGTTTCAGATATCAACACTGTGTCACTGTGCATCAGCTGGAAAGAAGTCATACCGAGGTTAGTTTCCATGTTGTTTTCACATATATAACTTTACAAGTAGGGTACTAACAATAACATGTGTATCAATGAAAAGAACAAAACGAAACACTCATATCAATGATCAACAAGAGATGTTTGTAAAACATGTATGCCCCCCATGGCAGCCAAATAGTAAAAAATGGTGGAGGTCGCAGTGACCTTTGACCTACTGACATCAAAATCGAAAGGGGTCATCTACTGTTGCTGACCAACCTTCATGTAAAGTTTGAAGATCCTAGGTCAAAGCGTTCTTGAGTTATTGAACGGAAACCATTTAACTAGTCAGAAATGGTGAAGGTCACAATGACCTTGACATTTGACATACTGAACTGAAAATCATTAGGGGTCATCTACTGTTGCTGACCAACCTTCATGTAAAGTTTGAAGATCCTAGGTCAAAGCAATATACCCCCTCATCAAAGATGGGGGACATAATCGGTATACGCAAATTAAGTTATAGAGGAGGGAACGAAATGCAACTATGGATACAAAATGTGCTAGTTGAGATTTGTTACTTATCCCTATACCCACACCATGTCTATGATTGCTACCTATCATGAATGATATCGAGGGTTTTTCTCACACGCTTAATTACGTGTTTATTTAGTGTGACCATCGTCGACTTGATGTGAGTGATAATTTAACTTGCAATGTACAAATTACTACAACCATTGCCTGAACAGGTACAGGGAATACAGCATTTTAGATTAGCATTTTAATTGAAGATGTCTGGAAACAAGCCTTTATAATTGGTTTTAGACCATAATAGTGACTCGACCACTACATTACTCTATTGTTATCCCAAATTGGAAGGTACGTTGCAATGTACCTTTTGTGAAAATCTTTATGAGATTCTATGGACTATCATATCCACTTATATCAATCTGGTTATAACCATTAATAACAAATACCTCATTCCTGAAAATCCTCATTCTTGCAATGTCAGCTTCTTCTGATGTATCTGTTGATAGAGGTCTCATCCACACCATGTTTCTTGCAGGGGCCATACCACACACATTTCTCAGTAGGCAAGTAAGTAGGGAAATGTCAAAATTCTTTGATGTTGGATTAGGATCAATTGGTGGTAGATGCTTTGCCTGATCTGAGTTGATTTTGTTTGATCCAATCAAATACTGTAGAGTGTTTGCTTCTGCTGTTTTAAATGTCAAATATCTAGAAAAGTCACCACCAACTTTGATATCAAATAACTCCCGCAGCACTTTGGAGCCAATCTCAACTAACAGGTACTGTAACCTAAAAATGAATTTCTCTGAAAAAGAAACATAATTATGATCATGTTTTGAATATTTTGGTTCTTTCTTTAAATGGAGTTTACACATGTATCTGTACCAATCTCCTTAAAATCAGATCATAACATTTGCTCCATTCCTTTAAGCCTTTAAGAGATCTGTTTACACAATGACCTCTCTGATGCACAGTAACGTCACGTAACCTCAGCAGAGTTTCACCCAACTAATTACTTTCAGATTTTTAAAATTGGATTTGATTTGATTGGATGACGTAAAGTTCACATCGACCGTTGACTAGAAATGCAAAATTATTTTACGTATTACTATGAATGTACATATATCTAAGACATTCAGCTTGGGCATACAGCTTTTTGATTGCTGAAACTAGTTCATTCAGATTTTCGACAGCTTGGACTTGGGCGGATCTTAACTCGTTCAGTTGGGCATTGTGCCTAGTATGTTTTTACGTTTTCTCTGAACGGCTGGTTCAGTTGGGGCATTGTGCCTTGCACGTTTTTTGTGTTTTCTGTTCTCGGTTGGTTAAGTTTAGTGCCTGCCCTGTCTGACTTAATATTATCTTTTAGATAAAAACAAACAAGAAAACTATTAAAATTTTAGAACCATGTAATTCTCACCTGTCGGTCCTGGATTTGGCTCTATACCAGCCATTACCAGTAACATTTTGATCAATGCTAGTGATCCAATCCATGTCACCAGTTTACTGAAGTTCATAGAGCATGGTGTTAACATCGTAACAGCCCATTGACACAATACCAACATTGTAATTCTACATCCATATGTGTCAGTTTCTTCATCCGTATTGGCTGCTGAAATAAGCACAAATATCACGAAACTTGTACGGATAACGTTTTGGCAGCTAAAACTAGGTATGTCAGCTTTTCAATAGCTGAAACTATGTCTTTCAGTTTTTTATAAGTGAAACTATGTCATTCCACATTTTTATAGCTGCAACTATGTCTTACGGCTTTTCATAGTTGTAACTTGGATTTTCCGTGGTTTAATGTCATTTCCTCGTTCAGTTGTGTGTTGGGCATTGGGTTGTTTGAGTGTCTGTGATGTTTCTGTTTTCTGTGCTTGTTCGTTTCGGTTGAGTGATCCCTTCCCATCCTAGTCTGTATCATTTTTATACATTTGTATGGATAATATTTCTAACTAAGAGTGGATTTCATATATATGCTTTCCTGTGTTGTTTATTCACTCTATTGCTCAATACTTCGACCAAGGTCTTTTTCCCGAGACAAAACAACTTTGACTTCATTATGTTTATGCAATATAATTAGACCATACCCTCATGCAGATGGACAACATCAGGAATGAGGTGTTAAGCGTGATTAATATAAGTTGAAAAACTTGTTTCACAATCGACCTAAAATAAATTAGTATAAATTAAACCATAATCAGACCATTGTAGAGTGAACCTAATAAATACATTTTACAGACAATGCACCCGTTTACCTTATGTTTTTCAGGAGTTTTTTTTGACATTCCAAATGACCTTTAGACCCCTGAAATGTCACAGACTGACCCCTAAATTCTGACTGAGGGGCCAATTGTTTCTTGGTTTATATCAGCTACTTAATTGTAAAATGCTGTATAGAATGTTCAAACACTGATCCGTGGTGATCAGACCCTCGTGATACCCTTACTTTTTGTCAAATATCAATCTAGCCTTATATCTGTAACTTCACAGTTTCACATATCCAAAACACGCATTCCATTCACGCGTTCATCCAGAACCAAAAACAGACACATTTAGATGTCAGAAAATTAATTGAAAATTACAAAAATCAATAGATTTACAAACACAAAGTGTATTAAATGTTTGCTTGGTCAAGTAAAGTGTTAATACAAGTTGTGACTAAAAAACATAAAATATGTACACTGTTTTAAGTGATCAAATTGCAACACAAGTAAAACACATTAGGGATGAAGATGAAGAAATACAATGAAGAAAATACATGTAATAGACAGATAAGCAACACAAGTTTGTCATTGGCTCGATAAATGCCAACTAAAACTTCTGCTGTTAATCAAAACACACAAAATGCATTAATTCTAACCTGTTGGTTCTGGATTTGGCTCAATAAAAAGCATTATCAGTAACAGTTTGACGAATGCTAGTGATCCTATCCATTTGACCAGTCCGCTGAAGCTCATGTAACAAGGATTTATCATCGTACCAGAACCTCGACACCACACAAACAACCCAACTCTACATCTATATGTGGCAATGTCTACACCCATAGTTGATACTGAAATATGTAATAGGATCGTGAGTTGATATCAACAGTATGGGTATTAACGTTTTTTATTCTCACAAGACATATATAGTTTTACATACATACAATAAATAAATTAAATAATTTTGTTATTCTTTTTAATTATCGTCTTATGGGAATTGGTTTTTACGCATAACTCAATTTTTAACATTTTTTCTTGCATTCAGTCCATCATTCTAATGGAAATAATCTATATAGAATGTTGTGACGGTATGAACGGCTTTTAACGGAACAGAATAAAGAAGCTCCATGTGAAAAACGAAAAAGCATTCCAGTAGTAGCCTCCACTTCAGTGGAGGCGACGATCACATACAACTACCGGTATATAAAATGAGTATTTTTGAGGATTCATAGTATTTTTGTATATGTAAAGAGAGTAAGAAAGGAAATATGCTAGTGTTAAAGAGAGGGGAAATATGATAGGAAGGTGCTATACCGACATCAGTGAAATTTGTAATTTTGTGATATTTTGCCATTTTCTGTGACTTCTACTTTATCTTTGAAAAGAGCTAGTTTGCTCAAGCTTTTTCCTATAGTTAACAGATCAACATTATACGTGCGATAGGATTAGGATTTGTTACTATTTATACTTAAATATATCTGAAATTAACTAGACCTAAAACAAAACATTGTTTGTTTCCCCTTCCCCTACCTACCCGAAAAAACGACCCTACCCAAATATGTTATTGCCCAAATTTAAATATTTTTTTTTATGAAATTTTGGGGATGAAAATGTTATTGTTTGTAAACATGCTTGTTTCTTACTAGTAAATTTCGTATATATTTTAAATTTAAGATTGTTGGTTTTCACCTTATAATTACACGTATCACTAAATTCATTATATGTATGTCTTGACCAATAACTATTATTCTGAAACAATTCAAATATTTTTATTTAACCTACCTACCCATTCTAAATCTGCTTGGGTCGGGATGGTGAAACAAAGAATATGTTAAGTTTGGCCCTATCGTGGTTTGTATTAAATATCAATCTACATATTGCACTTTATTAGTACATCTTTAAATGATCTATGGTATGACAGTGTGTACAGTGTGCTCCGAATAATCACACAGACTCCCGTTTCGCTACTTTTCTACCCAGTGTATAAAAGCTGTTCAGTCACGTTATATGTCGTGTAAAAATCACCTTAATACGTTGCGCCAAAAGTGCCACGGTAATTTGAATAGACATAATACCATACAGACACACACTGACACAGTACTGGTAATCAACACAAATGTTTGATTCTGGTCGTTTATGAACTCTGATTAGAATGGCAATACAATTATATGTTTTAGTTTGATATAGTATATTGTGTCTACCTGTATTTGCATTGATGAGACGAAAATAAACTATAATGCTATATTACATTGTATATATAAATAGAATCTGCATGACCGAGCTATTATCAAATAAATTGGGATTCCAAACTAAAAACGTAGTTTAGATTGACTTTCGAAATCAATAATAACATAAAGTTTAACATTTTAAACACCTTATTGTATATATTACTACACATAAAGTATGTTCATAAAAGATAAATGTCGAATATACATGTGGTTATTCAAATATTAGTGTCTATAGACTGTAGCCCGTGTTAAGAATTCACGAATTAACGACAAAATACAAATAGAATGTATGAATGCATACTAAATGTGATACATAATTTGTTTATACAAATAGCTAATGATACAAAGTAGAACAAACTGTATCACCTTATATGTAAACAGGAACTCCCGAAAGAGAGAGTTCCTGCTTAAAGCGAATAAATTTTCCTCACTACATATCGACTGGTCCGACGCGTCAAATCTCCGGTTCGTCAAACTTAACTTTCTGTACAAAAGAGGTTGTGGTTTCGTCAAATTGAATTATAGAGGCATTTGAGTTCATATTTATAGAAGTGCGAACAAACACCTTTTGTTAAAATTTGATAGTAGTTTATGGGATTGACGATTGATTTAATTAAAAATATTTGTTAATATTTAAGTAATAATTGTGTGATAATCATGCAATCGTTTGTGTGTTTTAATTAAATGACTGTTATTTTGTCAGGTGTAGATGAAGAAAAGTCAGCATTAAATACGTCAAATATTTATAATAATTTGACATATACATTGCATATACAATTAAATATTTTATAAAACAAAGAATATTTTGTGATTTTTTTATTGTTTATTATAGAATCTAATATCCATGCATCTACATGTAGCAATAATATATATCATACAATGAAATTATAATACATAAAATAGTAGCACACACCTTAAAAACAGATACATATAATTATGTTAAAACCTTAATAATCAGTCAGAATGCGAACTATGCATTTTAATGTACACATTATATATATATATGCATTAAAAGCCAGCGCGTCGGGTCTGAAAAAAACATGTACGTTAACAGGAGCTATTCAATTACTGTTACCCTGACGTTATTTATCAACAGAAACTATACTGAAATAGCACATTGAGTCTGATACAAGTTATGTAAGTTATGAAATAATAGTACATGTACATTGATAGCTCTTAAGGAACTTTGTACATTAACAAGAATGCACTTCACAACATTGGAACACCATGTCCATTGTTCTTCTTCATTTCCTTACTACAGGTCCTCAAAAGTTGTGTTCATGTCTTCGTCTTACTAATCGTCCCAAGAATCAAAAAGTTAATAAATTGAAGGAACGTACACAGTGAATTATAAAAAATGTTTATTTTGCTAATCGGTCATGTAGATCGGTTGTTTATTTCAAATTTCAGTAACAGGTCCATGTGAACATACAAACACCACAATACAATTTTCATATGGCAGTAACAAGTGACAAAATAATTATAACAATGCTATCATATTTAAATATCATGAGAGATAATAAAATATGTATAACAATATTGATCTATGCATTTTACGATGCTTAAATACTTTCGTGAAATATTAATAAACGTAAAAATACAAGATATTTAAAAGCACTTATAAATGTACATATCTAAATGCATTTAATTTAACAATTATTGTAATTTCTACTTCAGTCATAATAATTCCTTAATCACTTAATTTGTCCGATGCATGTATATCACACCATGACAAACACACATACGGCAATTGCATGACTGGTGTGAATCACTCTATAGTATCACTTTGACGAACCGGGTTAGTGTTTATACTATAAATTCAATTTGACGAACCGGAGATTTGACGAAACCACAGTAACCCACTGTCACCCCCTCCGACAATATGGCGGCTTCCTCTATGACAACATCACGTGACAATGTTTCACTCGGCCTAAATGTAACTCGACTCAATTGGGGCGAATTATCTATTGTGAATATTTCGTTGTAATATCGTTTGGTAACTGAAATAGAGAATACTCTTAGCAAGGGACACAACAGAGCAACAGTAATAGTACACTTTAGGCCACAATTGACCTTTCTGCCAATTTTGATTGACAGGTGGCGTTAGCCAATCAGATTGCAGCATTTGGGCAACGATTTATCGCCACCATCTTGTTAGACAACCTGGACATTAGACAAGCTAAAATCAATGTAAATTGTGCAATATTCAATTAGGCCTTATTTCATTAATATTGACCACATTTTTAAAATTCTGGTATGTTTAAAAACTATAGAACTTCAACTTTAATTTGGTAGCAATGTCATGAAAGTGAATTAATTTATTAAATCCATAAGTCCTCGGAAGTAGTGGCTACATATGTATATTTTGTCTCAAATATAGTCTGATTTAAAAGTTATATCATTGATATTTACATCAATATAATTCGAAATAATTACATGTTGTGAAGTTGGAAAGCTTCGTCTTTAATTTGATATGAATGTTTTGAAAAATGTATACTTTAAACCAAAGACTCGTGAAATTATTTTATTATTTTATATAGAATAAGGACACATAACCCCCCAAATACCGATGATTGTGAAGTGTTTTAATAAATATTTATTGAATATTATGTTGTTTTGGTCTATAGTTAAAGCGCTTTTCAGTTGATATCCTTGTGCTGCTAAATGCATTCAATCTCAAAAGTTTTTTTTTTAAATCTATGTACTGTATGGTCCGGACAGCTACTGTTTATCATGATAGATAGATACATGTACAAGTTTATTTCAAAGTATCTATAGGTCAGAGACCTGTCGGATATATACACATTACTACAAAACAGTTATAGCAATTATGTATAAAACTAACTGACCCCATACTGTTCCCCTGTCCTGGCGGAAACCGCTATGTGTCACATTGATTATTGACAATTAACAAGACACCGCGGTATATCACTAGACCCCGACTGATGTTCGAGATACGAATCTAAACGAGATCATCAAAGTATATAACACATTGGAATTGTAACTAACTTATAATCTAGGGCTTATTTAATTCTTGTATAATGGTGCATATAAAATATGTGTAGCCTACATTATTGCACTTGACCCGACAGTTTTACGTTATGTTAGAAAATTTATTTACTTGATAACGCGTGATTGATTGTACATGTATATTAGAAATTTGTTGATATGCTGACTGTCAATGACAAACCATGTATTACGTAGCGATGTGGGATTGGAAAGATTCACATTCATCTATGTTAACGTAGCACTAATTTTTTTGCGGAAGTTGCAATCAAATACAGCCTCAGTCGTAAGTAATCAAAAAAATGTACGTCCTCGCTATAAGCAGTAGATCACACGGAAGAAATCAATAAAAACCCGACGCAGAAAATCAGGAGGTCTTGTAACTTTACTTAAATATTTTTTACGCACATTTGAATTCGATCATTTATTAAACACACGATCATACGAACGTATACGGAAGATGAAATGCTATAGTGTATGGATGATTCCATTATACCGTGTATATGTAAAATTTATTATATATGTATTAACCCTTATGATTTCTTTGTTACAATAAAGGGTGCATCTTTTAAGCCAGGTCATTCCCGATTGGCGCAAAAACTATAAATAAATAGCGATTTAGATAAAAAGAAACATTCTGATTGAGCGACAAAATTACGCTTGTGAGTGTCTGCTTATTTGGACTCTTGCTTAGCTTTGATTTAGTAAATGTTTATGTAAAATTCTTCGATTAAAAACCATCGATTTGCAAGTTTTAAGTAGGCACATAATTATTTTTCACACAATTTTCAAAACATTGACTAAAAGCGAAATATTTAACGGAATTGTATCAAGAGCATCACACGACATCGCCGTATAAGACGCCATTTTAATGAAAGCTTGTCTTGCGTAGCAACAACGAATACCCGTAACTATAGGGGGCGTGGCTACGAAGCGTCTGCAGAAAGGTCAATTGATGTCACAATATTATTTTAACCAGCCGGCATTATATGCTTGAAGAATTTTTGAATTTTAAAGGGACTGCCTCACATATAGGTATATTGCAAAATGAAAATAAAATTGTCAAATATGAATTCGCGTAATTTTGGTATAGTTGCCTGTATATCCCATAAACAACCACACTGACATCTAAAATAACTTGAGAAACGTCGGCATTTTGTAGTTATCTAGTATTTTTACATCAAAAATTATATGGGGTATTAATACCCTATAAAATTAACACTACTATTACTTAAATTGCCTGAAATTTGTTCGCATTTGATGATAACGAATCGAAAAACGAACCAAATACCTCATTGATGTTTACGCTGTAGTTTGTTGATGTTACAGTTCGATCGCGAGTAAATAACATTATTCACAAAGCATGTTGTCCAGAAGGAAACTTACTGCTTTTTTCAAGAAAAAAATACTCAGGGGGCAACATCGAGGGTGGATGAAATTGTTTTTTAGCACCAAATCTTTCATAAAGCAACCGTCAGTAGCTTCCTATTACATCAATACTTGGTTAGGTTGGAAAATCACGATATAAAAAAATGTTAGCCCAATCTGTGAGGCAGCCCCTTTAAAGCTAGATTCTTAAATTCATAAAACTAGCTCGCAAAAGTTGTGTCCAAACTCAAAATTATTTTAAAAGTTTAAATGTAATTTTCCGTACATTTCAAAATTCTTCGACTGGAGCGGTTACAAGGATTTGGTGTTATGGTCATAAATATTGACACCTTCGTCAAGAAAAATGAGCGAGCGGATCGAGCTAAAGCCCAATGTTTGTCTGAGTAGCTGGCCATAATCTTAACAGCAAGTCCCTAAATCTCATTTCCGTTGAAAATATGTACATATGCAAGTTGCAAAACTTGTGATAAAGAGTCAGAAAATTGATTTAAAAATTTAAAATGAGTGATCAGAAACAAAATGGCGGATTTGAAAATAGCGACATCCATGTAAATAAAAGGAAAGATAGGAAAAACTCTTTTAATAAGCAAGTGAAAGGCAGTGAAATGATGTTTCCAAAATTAAACCCCCAGTAAAGATGAATTATGGTCATGTGATATGTGTAATATGGGAGCTTTGTTGGTTAAAATGGTTGTTTGCTGACTTGTGAGTAATGTGGCAGCCATAGATGTCTAAAGTGTCTTGGATTCACAAAAACGGTGTATAAAGCTATAAGTGGTAGGCCATATATGCCTTGGTTCTGTAATAGGTGTGTGGTAAAGTCAATAGGTATTCTTAAAGAAGCAAAATCTATTGCAAATCAGTGTTCAGACTTTTTTTTAGAGGAAGGTTGATGAGAGGATGACAAGGATGGAAGACAACCTAAACAACATGCGCTCAGATATAGGAACCATGAAGGGATATCTGATTGAAGAAATTAAAGACAATGGGGCAGCTATGGAAGGTGCAGTGGCAAGCACAGGGAACATTAAGAGCAGTAATGATGGTAACATTAATAAAGAAAATGATAAAATATTGAACTCATTTCATGACAGAATGGATCGAAAAAATAATTATAATGTAGAAGAATGTCCTGGAAACATTAAATGGTTTCCATAGTTATTTACAAGGAATCAACACGAGGGAGGGGTGATTCAAAACCATTAGGCCCCGATCTCCTGAAGCATCTCAATCCGAGTCGAGATTTTTCTCCAATACTGTCATGTGTCTCTGAGATAATTTCCATGAGAGGCCAGACTCAAAGTTGGCACCACAAAACAGATACATTGTTCTGAGTTTATTACAGTAAAAATATTTGATCGCAAACTTAAGAATAATCTCAAATTTATACTCTTGGCTTGAGCGAAATCTCAATTTGAGTTGAGATTTCAACTTGAGATGCTTCGGGAGATCGGGGCCAGTTATTGATGTTATTTTCAGTACTGAGGAAGGCATGATAAAGTAAATAACTATGGAAACGCTTTAGGGAGGTGTGACCACTCAGTGATTATGTTGCAATTTTGTGGCTACACGGAGTATGGAAACCCTAGAGAAAGGATGGCTTTTGCTAAAGCTGAGTTCCAATGCATAAGGGATATGTTAGACGTAGATTGGACTGAGAAATTTAAAGATAAAACAATCGACCAACAATGGCATACATTTACTGATACGATAAATATGTAGTAAGTAAATGCATACCGAGGAAAAGAGCCTGTGCTAAAAACTAATATTCGGTGACCGATTTTAACAAGACATATTCGACGCTCAAATCGGGAATGAACACTATCCACGCAACTCAATATTTTTGTGTGCAAAAGGTCAAAGTTTTGGTCAGAAACCGACTCAACTACCTACGCAAGCATATGTTGGTTTGAGCATCGAGTAGGCCTATGTCTCGTTAAAATAGGTCGACTAAACATAACAAAACTAACTTGTGGTTGTTTTTAACTTTCTAACGAATTTCGTCTTGCGGTTTTAGCCAAAAAAGACGTCACATAGCACATGATATGTCCATCTCTGTACGTGTACAACGTTCTTGATTATTTAACTTCTCTGGGAATAGAGGACGTTACTCAAATAGCAAGGTAGGTAACTCATACATCTAACAAACACGTTTCCTATGGGTTCCCGGTCTTAGTCTTAGTTTGTTAAGCTCAAAATAAAACCTGGAAAACTTTGATAAACCAGTCAAATATTCTACATGAAAAATAATTTCGTCATGTCTCACAAGAACGCAAACTATATTGTTTTATCAAATGTTATCAAACATATTCTATTCCCGTTTCATTCGGTAAACAATTTTTCTTTTAGATTGACCAGGGAGATTGGAATAAATGAATATTGCTGTTCTGGTATTATTATTCTCTTAGCAAGTACTAGTATGTATTTTACATACCCTTCAACGTGATTACGTTGTGCGCGTTGCTACAATATTTTCTGATCATGTCGGCGAGGGAGATAACTGCGTAGGGGTTATGGTATTCAGTGTAGAATTAATGCATGCCATATTCACTGCATATAGGTGGACATGGAAAAGACTTTGATAAAAACGGCTTTAAACAGCTTTCAATTCTAATCCGTTTTAACAAAGGTGTTATTTGTAATGTATTTATAAATCTGTAAACTATGTTAGTATATATGAAACTAAATTATTATATTTACACTAGGTCGACGAACATACCATTTAGCATTTAGTCATGATATCCAGAACTACTGGTGCCCCGTCCTCAAATCGGCAGTGTCTCAGTTATGTTCATTTTTAACTTCCTCATCGACTCACCCACCGACCATTTCAGACTCGAGTTCCGGTGTACACCTGTGTACTGTTTTATCAAAGCACTTACGGAAATCTTATAATCATTTGAAACTACAAATATGGAGCCAGTATTTTGTAGGAGTTCGTTAACTGAATCAGTTTTAATGCTTCAGATCTTTTGACCACTATCTGCAGATGTCAAAGGAATACAAATAATTTAAATGTTGACATTAGTTTAATATGCCCGTAAACGCTTTGATAAAACCATAACGGGATCCAAACGTCATATCGTCCACCACTAATGTGGCATAAATTGGCGAACATAAACCTAGTCTGGTTCCCCGTCGTGCTACATTCATACACTGGTTCCCTGACGTCCTACATTCAATCCCCTGGTTCCCTATCGTGCTACATTCAGACCATGGCTTCATGTCGTGCTACATTCAGACACTGGTTCCCTGCCGTGCTACATTCAGACACTGGTTCCCTGCCGTGCTACATTCATACAATGGTTCCCTATCGTCCTACATTCAGACCCTGGTTCCCTGTCGTGCTACATTCAGACCCTGGTTCCCTATCGTCCTACATTCAGACAGACCCTGGTTCCCTGTCGTGCTACATTCAGACACTGGTTCCCTGTCGTGCTACAATCAGACCCTAGTTCCCTGTCGTGCTACATGCAGATACTGGTTCCCTGGCGTGCTACATTCAGACCCTGGTTCCTTATCTTCATACATTCATACACTGGTTCCCTGTCGTGTTATATTCATACACTGGTTCCCTGTCGTGCTATACTCATACCCTGGTTCCCTGACGTACTACATTCAGACCCTGGTTCCCGGTCGGGCTACACTCATACACTGGTTCCCTGTCGTGTTATATTCAGACCCTGGTTCCCTGTCGTGTTATATTCATACACTAGTTCCCTGTCGTGCTACATTCATACACTGGTTCCCTGCCGTGCTACATTCATACAATGGTTCCCTATCGTCCTACATTCAGACCCTGGTTCCCTGTCGTGCTACATTCAGACCCTGGTTCCCTATCGTCCTACATTCAGACCCTGGTTCCCTGTCGTGCTACATTCAGACACTAGTTCCCTGTCGTGCTACATTCAGACCCTAGTTCCCTGTCGTGCTACATGCAGATACTGGTTCCCTGGCGTGCTACATTCAGACCCTGGTTCCTTATCTTCATACATTCATACACTGGTTCCCTGTCGTGTTATATTCATACACTGGTTCCCTGTCGTGCTATACTCATACCCTGGTTCCCTGACGTACTACATTCAGACCCTGGTTCCCGGTCGGGCTACACTCATACACTGGTTCCCTGTCGTGTTATATTCAGACCCTGGTTCCCTGTCGTGTTATATTCATACACTAGTTCCCTGTCGTGCTACATTCATACATTGGTTCCCTGTCGTGCTACATTCATACACTGGTTCCCTGTCGTGCTACATTCATACACTGGTTCCCTGTCGTGTTATATTCATACACTGGTTCCCTGTCGTGCTACATTCATACACTGGTTCCCTGTCGTGTTATATTCCTACACTGGTTCCCTGTCGTGCTACATTCATACACTGGTTCCCTGTCGTGTTATACTCCTACACTGGTTCCCTGTCGTGCTACATTCATACACTGGTTCCCTGTCGTGCTACATTCATACACTGGTTCCCTGTCGTGCTACATTCAGACCCTGGTTCCCTGTCGTGCTATATTCAGACCCTGGTTCCATGTCGTGCTACATTCAGACCCTGATTCCCTGTCATGCTATATTCAGACCCTGGTTCCATGTCGTGCTACATTCAGACCCTGGTTCCCTGTCGTGCTACATTCAGACCCTGGTTCCATGTCGTGCTACATTCAGACCCTGGTTCCATGTCGTGCTATATTCAGACACTGGTTCCCTGTCGTGCTATATTCAGACCCTAGTTCCCTGTCGTGCTACATTCATACACTGGTTCCCTGTCGTGCTATATTCAGACCCTGGTTCCATGTCGTGCTTCCAACAGACCCTGATTCCCTGTCGTGCTATATTCATACACTGGTTCCATGTCGTGCTACATCCAGACCCTGGTTATATGTCGTGCTATATTCAGACCCTGGTTCCATGTCGTGCTACATCCATACACTGGTTCCCTATCGTGCTATATTCAGACTCTGGTTCCCTGTCGTGCTATATTCATACACTGGTTCCCTGACGTGGTACATTCAGACCCTGGTTCCCTGTCGTGCTATATCCATACACTGGCTCCCTGTCGTGCTATATCCATACACTGGCTCCCTGTCTTGCTACATTCAGACACTGGTTCCCTGACGTGGTACATTCAGACCCTGGTTCTCTGTCGTGCTATATCCATACACTGGCTCCCTGTCGTGCTATATCCATACACTAGCTCCCGGTCGTGCTATATTCAGGCTCTGGTTCCCGGTCGTGCTACGTTCATACACTGGCTCCCTGTCGTGCTATATCCATACACTAGCTCCCGGTCGTGCTATATTCAGACTCTGGTTCCCGGTCGTGCTATATTTATACACTGGCTCCCTGACGTGGTACATTCAGACCCTGGTTCCCTGTCGTGCTATATTCATACACTGGCTCCCTGTCGTACTACATTCAGACACTGGTTCCCTGTCGTGCTACGTTCATACACTGGTTCCCTGACGTGGTACATTCAGACCCTGGTTCCCTGTCGTGCTATATCCATACACTGGCTCCCTGTCGTGCTATATCCATACACTGGCTCCCTGTCGTGCTTCATTCAGACACTGGTTCCCTGTCGTGCTACATTCATACACTGGCTCCCTTGCGTGCAATATTCAGACCCTGGTTCCCTGGCGTGCAATATTCAGACCAACATAAACCACGCGAATATGGCGATGGAGGTATATCTATCCTTAAATAACTAATATACAAATGTATACTTTCCTGGTATTAATACAATCATGTAGATACATTAGTCCAGATGCATACAGGCTACTCCATATTTACCCCATGGATACAGACATGTGGTAAATATGGAGTAGCCTTTGCCATGTTACATCTAACTATAATGAAATGTACTCGGAGTAAACATGTTGGTGATACTTATCATTACATGTACAGTAGGGTGCTTTTATTGAGTAAAGTGAAGTGGCAGGAATGTTAGCACTTGAGAATGTTTTTATTTTTAACGCTTTTAACTCTCACTCACATCATTAATGAAGGTTTCGTTTATCTTCGGCAATCTTCGGCAATCATGGCTACTGCTCGTTGATTTCCGTCTATGTTCGGCTTCAAATTTGGTAAAATCCGAGTCAATATTCTACAATCTCCGAGTCACTATTCGACAATCTCCTTCACTGTTTGGCTAATTGGAATTTGTTGAATTTTACCTACTTGTGCTAATTTAAAGCATACAGCTAATTTGATGAATAAATTAACTCATGAAATAAAAACAAAGTTAACAGTTCTTTCTAAATAGGCATAATGTCTCGGATCAATGGAGACGTTTCATAATCCGCGAATTCGTTCAGCCGACTGTACATTTAACCCTGACGGTCGCGGGCCGTGTGATACACTGGACACCGATAGCAGCCACGGCACCGAGAACAGCCACGGTACATTGGCTTTTGTCCCTATCAGGTATCCATTCATTCACCAGTCCCGTGTAGAGTGGAGCCTTGTGAGTTATTCTTGCTCAGAGAGATTAAGTAATGCACACTGTATCGGCAAAACGCAATGGATCCGGTTTAACGACGCGGGTTCGGCTAACGTAGCGAAAATGATCCGGCTAAATAATGGTGGATATCAACAATAAAACGCTGGTGAGTGTAACATTTTTGCGTATTTTGTATGGTTATTCTTGAATTCTGAAGATAGGAATACTCTTACGGAATGCCCACGTTTGTCCTGCATGCTCGTAGCTATTTGGTTTTGTCTTGCATCAATGCATATGCACGTAATGTACGTTGAAAGTTATGATTCAATCGTAAACAATGCAAACAGACATGAAATGCGGACATTTTAGACAAATTAGACTAAGTAAGAGCTTACCGAGTCTAAACTATGTACTTGCATGTATTGTAGGGTTACATTTCTTTCCCACATACTCCTCTTTTATTAATAATGTATTTATATAGTCCAAAATCTAACGTTTTCAAAGTTGAACGAATCAGGGTCCGGTTGTCGATACAACGCAAATGATCCGGTTCGCTTTTACAATGATATTTGCATCGGCATTATGTACAGATATGGACATTAATATTTTAGCAATTTTTGAAATACACGTATATCACTTCATTGCTCACGTAGTAAGATTATTTTGAACTAAACGTCTTCTCAAAGGACTTAGCTCAGTGGTAACACACTGGACTGTCTATCCAGAGGTCGTGCGTTCAATTCCCGGCATTTGAATTTGACATTTCTGAACTTCTACTCGTAGTAATTTTCCGCTATATCGGACCATATTGACTGCACATTATCTGGTGAAAATTGCCAGTAAGCTGTGTATCGGTGCTATACACCGGGCACATTAAAGAACCAGACTGTCTGTTCAAAAAAGAGCTAGGCGCATGTCTGTAGTATCGGACATGCCTGTATCTGATGTCTCTCTCTTTCCCTTCGGGTGCTTTCTCTCAGTCTGTCCATCTGGTCCGATCATGCTGTATCTGCACTGGTAGGCCCCGGGATGCACCTGCGCCCTAGTGACTGCAACACTCTATGTGAAGCGCATTTGTACGTGCGTTCGCATGAAAAGGGCGCTATATAAATCTACTATATTTATTAAGTTTATTTAAAGGACACCTCTGATAGTGTTTTTTTATAAAAACGTCTTTCAAAACCCCATGGATAATAACAAATACATACACGTATTGACATTTTTACGAGATATTGAGCTAAATTTTTTGTAGGGATCGCAGCTTCGGCTAGTGTAATAAAAGAATGACTAAACCACACAGAAATATTGGAACAGTGAACAGGAATTTGGATGAAGCCCCGTGCGGAAAAAAATATTTTAAATGTGATGAATCCTAAATTGACCCGCTAGTTAAAACGAGCAGGATATCAACTTAGAAATCACGTGCAAAGTGCATGTACTGTATGGATACTACTAGTTAACCAGATTTGGAATATGCATATTATTTATTTTGCATTTCTTGCTTCAGTTGTTAAATACTATACATCAGAATCAGAGTAAAATAAACACTTCTCCACTGTAGATAAAATATAATAACATACTAGTATGTTAACAAACGGTACATGTTTGTAATTCCTGCTTAAATATCGTTTCGACACAATAACGTTTGTCTAATACAATAGAAAGAAGGTTGTTTAGGACCCATGGCGGTAATCGCTAAGCGGCATCCATATAGCCGAGACAATCATATATAACGTAGGTTACGGTAATTTCCGTAACACCGCCTGCAACTGTCAGAGGGGCATGGCTTATGTGACATGCGTTGGGACTTCTATTTTTAACACCACTGCACATATTTCATAATTATATATTGACATACTATAATTCCATTATACGTGCGAACCAAGTACAATGGTGATACAACAAAACTATTCGACGTAAATGAGATTGCATGAGCCTTTCAAACCTTTATTTAAAACGTTCCCGAAGTTCCTATATTTCAGCAACTTTAACGAACAAAATATCCAATGCATTCATAGTATTCTTCAAGAGTTATGAATGAATATAATTTGCTAACAGTTTTTTTACGTCGCAACAATAAGTCGTAGTGCAATGCAATGTTTTCCCCATGTATGTTTATTAGTGAAAATCTACTATAGGGAAACAACCACACCACAAGGAGTAAGACAGGACTATCTGCACATGGGAGGGAAATTGACGACCAATTTCCAAAATTCAATAAATCCAAGTATAATATATTAATTGACTGTTGACCATGTATTTATATGTTATTATTTTTTCCTGTCCATTTTGTATCTTTGCTTACTCATCGGCATAATGCCTAATGTATTTCAAATAAACTGTAAACTGTTATGTTCGATTTGTGCATTATTCTTTTCAATAATCTGAATATATAATATGTTCTGGGTGTGATTGTTTTTTTCGACACGTTTATCCCAGGAAAAATGTGGTCATACCATGTGGTATGTGGCATAATTTTGGGGGTTCAGAATTTAACGCAAGTAACGTAACTATTTTAATCTTAGACCGATTTAACGATATTTACTCGAAACTCAAGCCAAATTTGAGTACTGTCCATGCGACGTAATATTTTTCTTCGAAAGGACTTCTGTCGAAATCGACTTGATAGCAGTTGTGTTGGTTTTCGGAATATTAATTGGCATGGATAGCATCTATTCATGGGTTGACCATCAAGAGTGTCTTCAAATTCGATCAAAGAATAAAGTACCTACGATTGTTTTTTAGATTTTTACTTGCGTTCCTAGCCAACAATTACGTCACATACCACGTGGAATGTCTACTTTGATGATGATGAACTAGTTACCCACAATAGCAGTGTAGCAATACGATGTAACTTTGACATCACCAACTGCTACCAATCCAAGACGGACTTTGTTTCGCTTCGGAAGCAAAAATAGCGGTATTTTATTTATATACCAGTTTCTATGAAACATTCGCAAGTCTGAGGTAAAAGGAACATTTCCTTGAAAAGTAGCATCCCTATCAGCAGCTGGGCCGTTTTCTCTAGCACCCTGTGAAACATTGAAAAGGAAGACGACTTTGCGGTAAAACTTTTGCCACACTGGGTACATTAATGTCTTTCTAAATGTTGTCCACGACTTAGTCTTTGCCTAGACATGGTCGAAATAAATATGAATGTCTTTGCACATAGGTCACATTGGAACCTTGTTTTTTCCCCTGAAAATAAATAAAAAGAAGAATCAGTTGATTGGTTGTACATACACGTTCATATCGATGTCTGCATGTCAAAATATCTTGACACATCTAGACAAATATTCAAGTCAACTTTAAAGATTCATCTATGACAATCTATTCTTCATCTATAAATGTGCAACCAGACCGGGGCTCGAACCCATAATTCAGCAGTAAGTGCAATATGAGAGGGCATGTAAATTATTCAGTTATACACAAGCAACAAAAAGTAGAAAATGATGGTAAAATTAGTCAGAGTAATACAAGAAAATGACATTGCAATAGTTGTTATGGCGAGTAAAACACGAGCCGGATCATTTTCGTTCTATCGACAACCGGACCATGATTCGTTCAACTTTGAAAACGTTAGTTTTTGGCCTATATAAATACATTATTAATAAAAAATGAGTATCTGGGAAAGAAACGTAACCCTACAATACATACAAGTACATAGTTTAGACTCGGTAAGCTCTTACCTAGTCTAATTTGTCTAAAATGTCCGCATTTCATGTCTGTTTTGCATTGTTTACGATTGAATCATAACTTTCAACGTACATTACTTGCATATGCATTGATGCAAGACAAAACCAAGTAGCTACGAGCATGCAGGACAAACGTGGGCATTCCGTAAGAGTATTCCTCTCTTCAGAATTCAAGAATAACCATACAAAATACGCAAAAATGTTACACTCACCATCGTTTTATTGTTGATATCCACTATTTTTCAGCCGGATCATTTTCGCTACGTTAGCCGAACCCGCGTCGTTAAACCGGACCCATTGCGTTTTGCCGATACAGTGTGTAATGGCGAAGACAGGAATGAAACGATAGGGACTTCTCGGCCACAAAAGGGCGTGCCCTATCTCTAGTAAGGCTGTTTTTAACACACCCTTTTAAATTGGCCAATTATCAACCATCATTTGACATACAGTACCCTTTAAGAATAGAATAGAGTTTATTGCGAGGCAATATTGCCCATGAACATATAATACATACATACAATGCACAAATATTACAAAAGTAATGCATACATGACATAAAATAAACTTCCGGTCAAGTGCACATCATATATTTTGATAATTAATCAGAAAAAGGTTATACAAAGTTTATCAACATAAATAGGAGACATCGTATAGAAGTTAAGTCATTTTCTTACATAAATTATAATGGAACAATAATAAGACTTTGTTTTGACAATATTTCTTTAAAAATTAAATTAAAAGTGATTTCGACGGTAGGCGTCAGTTCGCATAAACTGTGTAAGCATGTTTTCTGATACTATAGTATAATATGGAAATAGGAAGTGAATATGTGAAGTCGCTTTAATTGTGAACAGGTAATTAAGCGTAGCCAGTTGTGTATATAGCAAAGCAATAATGATCAATTACATGTGTGTTATGTTGAATGAAATTTTCCAAGCGATTATTTTAACACTTTTGTCGTAAGACAAATAATGCGACACACAACTGCGATTTATTTACACGAGGGGTCGAGCCCCTTAGGTGCTTTGTTAAGGGATCTATTTAAGGGATCAATAATTCAATTATGTTAAGATAATATTTGTGTTTGTTAACGCATGTGGACTGGACTGGAATGGGCGGTATGTGATTAATTTGTATGTGTTTCTTTATTTGTTATATATTTTATGCGTGTATGTTAAACATTGTATTATTATAACATTTTATACGGACAGTGGGTTTGTTTTAAAGCAAAGTAAGGCTTAGTGTGGATTATTCTTCACACATTGTGCTTCTTGAACAATGGTAGGAACTTAAATTGAATAGATCGTGTAGTTGTATTTCTTTCTGGATAGCATGGTTAATGCATTTATTGTCATATCTATGAATGCACATGTTTACATAATCCAATGGACGTGACCTCACCATAGCTAAAAGATAACGTATGTCGAATGTTTAATCCATCGTGAAACTATTGGATTATGCAAACATGTGCATAAGGTTTCCAAAACCATACAATCTTAGACTCTTTCATTGGTCAACTGAATAGTATCGACAGTTGAAAGGTCACGGCGAGGGGCTTGTAACCTAATTATAACAAACGCGGTCCGAGTTAGGACGGGGAAAATTGTTACAAAGTAATAAGTGAACAAAGCTTTGCTCGGGTTAGCATGTAAGACAACATACATGCACGAGTCATATAGCAGATGTTCATGATGTAACTATAACTGTGTGTGGAAGTTACAAACATTTTTCCGCTGGAACAAGGTCTGACTCGCTATCTAATGAGTCTGTGTATCTTACCGTGTGATTTCAATATTGACGTGCCTGGGATTCTATGTTTTGCTCACGAGAAGTTTATTTCCAGTGATTTCAGGAGAGAAAAGCGTTATAGGATGCAGACACGCTGTTGGATTTAATTGATTATTTTTCAGGTAGGCTGCGAAAATGTTTTTGTGCACGGAAATTGTTTGATAAATTGAGATCTATTCATGTTTTAATTGGTTTCTACACGTGATCAATATTCACGTATGTAAAGTGAGTACAAAAAGAAACGTACATGTTACATTTTCTCCATGGGGTTACATGTTAAACCGGTAATTTTGGTGAGTCTGCCATTGTCTTCCTGTGCTACATATACCATTTTTGTGTCTACTTGTTCCCAGGTATCTCTGCTTTCATTACTAAACTGTATTCATATGTGCCTTTGAATTGGAGGTTTTTAAGTGCAAGTTGCTACAGGAGGATTTTCCGGGAAAAGACGCGTTCAGCCATTCCTTCCCATAATGATAATTCTTTGCGGATAGTGTTATGTTTTAAAACAGACTACAAAACAACTTTAATGTGTTAACAATCAAAACACACCAAATTCATTGTTCTGTGTGACCGTCGAAGAAAGCTATAGGCTAACATCATGGGCGTAGGAGAAGGGGGGGGGCCAGGGGGGCCAGGCCCCCCAATGTTAGGACAAGGGGGGCCAACATATCGTTTGGCCCCCCCCCCCAATAATTCAGACAATTTTCATAATTTTCCATCTAAAATAGTCTTGTAATAGGTAATTCTTGGTTAAAAAGTATAAAATGAAAATTTTCGTGCTCGCTACGCTCGCAAAATGATTTTAATCTATGAAATATGTTATCATGTAGCTGTTGAAAGAGCTACACAAACTATAGTAAGACATTGTAAGATAAACATTGCCCCCAGCTCCTATATTGCTTTGAACTTTGTCATTTCTATGTTAAATTATCCCTTACTAAACCCCTTAATTCTCAGAATGCGGGCACCTGTGCAATAATTATTAAAAATATTTTCAAAATAAGGACTTCATTTTGCTGGATCTTGCAACAAACATGTCTTGTAAAATACCAAATATTTATCTCAGAACACACAGAATGCACCAGATTGGTCCATTGTTATAAAAAATTTCCCGGGGGAGCATGCCCCCGGACCCCCCTACTTGCAATACGAGTTTATGATAATGTTAATCTTTTACCCACTATTTTGACAAGCAAAACAACTTAGTAGATATATCTTACCTTAGTTATGATATACACAAACATTTACCATAAGCTATTAACACTTAATGCAAAGACCTAAATATATGTATATTTAGGTCTTTGCTAAATGTGACCCCCCCCCCCCCTATCTCAAAAGAAAATTCGCCCCCCCCCCCCCCCTCCCAAATGTTTGGCCCCCCCCCCAATGTTGAAGACGCTCCTACGCCCATGAACATGTAACCCTATGGAGACAATGTACCAGTTACGTTTGTACATAAAAAATTATATGTAAATGCATAATGAGGCTCACAGGGAAGACTGGGTATTACCCAACTGTGTTGCCTCTTTAAATAAAGTCTTTATTATTATTATTATACGTTTCTTTATGTACTCAGTTTATTTATGACTTCTATATACAGTGTAGTTGTCTGTGCACTTATTATACATGTATATCTCAAGTAGTTTAAGTGATCGTCTGCTCAGTTATAGTTAGGTTAAGTTAGACGACCGTCCGATGAACTCTGTCGTTAAGACACGAAGTCGCCGCACTAGTGTGTAGCATGGGATCGTGGGTGCGAGCACCACACCCGTCGCCGCACTAGTGTGTAGCATGGGATCGTGGGTGCGAGCACTAGTGTGTAGCATGGGATCGTGGGTGCGAGCACTAGTGTGTAGCATGGGATCGTGGGTGCGAGCACTATTGTGTAACATGGGATCGTGGGTGCGAGCACCACATCCGTCGCAGCACTAGTGTGTAGCATGGGATCGTGGGTGCGAGCACTAGTGTGTAACATGGGATCGTAGGTGCGAGCACTAGTGTGTAGCATGGGATCGTGGATGCGAGCACTAGTGTGTAACATGGGATCATGGGTGCGAGCACTAGTGTGTAGCATGGGATCGTGGGTGCGAGCACTAATGTGTAACATGGGATCGTGGGTGCGAGCACTAGTGTGTAGCATGGGATCGTGGGTGCGAGCACTAGTGTGTAGCATGGGATCGTGGGTGCGAGCACTAGTGTGTAACATGGGATCGTGGGTGCGGGCACCAGTGTGTAGCATGGGATCGTGGGTGCGAGCACCAGTGTGTAGCATAGGAACGTGGGTGCGAGCACCAGTTTGTAGCATGGGATCGTGGGTGCGAGCACCAGTGTGTAACATGGGATCATGGGTGCGAGCACCACATCCGTCGCAGCACACTTAGTATACTTTAATGGTGGCAGCGGTGTTCGAAACCCCGCTGTAATTAATAGATACTCAAATGTTAAAATAGGGGGAGGGGTGTAAGTTAGTGATGTAGCGATGGTTCCCTGGAGAGGTCCTAGTCCCAAACGATACCAAACGTATAATACATTACACTGTGAAACGTGTTGAGTCTAATTTGTGGGACCAGAGAGGTCCCCTCAGAAAAACCATTTCCCAGCATGACAGCCATGTAGTTTGTTTTTAAGTCTCGGAATAGCCTGATAACACAATGCGTGCGTTACTCTGTATCTGGGTTCTTGTTATCATTACTGGGTCATGTTTCAACCACATATAACTGTATCATTGATTAGGAGTAAAAACATTTTTGGTAAAATTTAAATTATCAATGCATGACCATATAAATTTTACAAAAAAAATATTATTTTTTACTCTTAATCAATGATACAGTTACCTGTGGTTTCGATCATATCGCCTGTACATGCATACATGATTGTATGTTATTCTGACAAGTTAACTGGTACAAATATTTACTCTCTCATCCTTCATATCGATGCTCTAGGCATGAGCTATATGTTTACCGTCAGCATATAGACCAACTCGTTGCTAAACCACATTAATTCATAGATGCATGTTTACAAGTTTCATTACATAGACCCATTACCAAGTTCTGCGGTCATATTCTTCACTGTCGCTGATGTGAAACAAGCAAGTGATTGTCGTACTCTAGTCTCTCTATATAGATGCTGTTTTAATTAAAGGAAACAACTAATTAGTCTACTCATAGGATAACTTTAAACAAACAAAACATTAGGAGCCCATACATACATCATTGGATGTTCATGTATAGTCCAGTCAGGATAAAAATCCAGTGACGCAGCGGTCGAGTCCACTATACCGGTGTAAAACCAATTATAAAGGCATATACTGTATAAACAACTATAATTGCAATGCTAAACTAACATACTAAACTTCGCTCTACCTGTTTAGACAATGGTTGTATTTTTTGCGTACACATAAACTGCAACGTCACTGATACAATATCCTAACTGGACTGCATATTACTCACGCGTTAGTAAATGCATGTAGGATTTAATGGCACTTCGATCCATGCATGAATTCAAACATACAACACTCATATTTATGTAAAGTTTATACAAATAATGAATTAATTTCTTAAATATTCATTAAATGTAAACATTATTAAGGGTTTTATGTTTGTTTTTGTAGAACTGTTTATCATGCTGGAGTAGGCATTGGAGTTATTTTATTGATTGATTTCTAAAAGTATATGAATATTATTGAGGGTTGTTGCGTGTTTGTTCTTGTAGAGAAATTCATCGTGCTTGAGTAGGCATTAAGTTGTTTTATTGATTGATTCCCTCGTGTTTATATCACGTGTTTATATCACGTGATTCATGAAGCCTTAAAAGGACTTCAGAGTAGCAATGTCGGCTTGTTTAACTAGTATTATGATCTGTTTTCTATACTTTTCAGAGCAGATAATTGATGTTGTTAACGAGTAGCTAGGGAAATGTTTTAAATGGAAAAACACCACATGGCTTCGATTTTATCGCATCGCAGTCGGTAATTGTAAAATATAAGGTCTAGATTATATCAACAAAACAGAGGAGTTCCGATTGTTGAGTTGGTAAGTTGTGTTGATGCTTATGTTGTTAATTAATTTTATATTTCATTCGAAAACACTTTGACAATATCGCTAAATCAAATATCACCTAATTAAATAAGGCATATATTCCATGCAATATAGCGCCTACCATTATGTCAGAAACGTTCCGGGTGTAGCGTTCTTTAAAAAAAGGAAACTCATTATAGCTTTTATTGCTGCGTTTTATTGTATATTATATTTGGTAATAATTATTCATATATTCTTGAAACTCTGCCAAATTACGCACAATTAACATTCCTAGCTTGCTTATGTTCATAGTTCTAACTCCCAGCGTTAAGTACGGCTCATTGAGTTGGTTACTGTGTACGCCAAACTATAAAGACCTCGTAGAAATTATTTCATGTATATAGTGTTTTTGTTGGCACTGGAATTTTGATGTAGATAACAAACGCATTTCATATTTTACCATGTTTTTATCTCTAGGTTGTTAGATCAAGCAAATCACGATTACCTGTTTTCGCGTAATCGTTAGATCATGAAAACCAGTGGGAATTTAGCAGCCAGTTGATAAATATCCACGCATGACTCATACACCGCTACGGAATATACCGATGTCAATTCCGGAACGTACCGACGTTAGCAGCGGAATTTACCGATGTTAATTCCGGACACAGAGTGAAGTGTTTCATCTATCCCTTCAGGATGTACCGATGATAATTCAAGGTTGAACAAATGTTAATTGTGGAACGTAACTACGTTAATTCCGGAATGTACGGATGTTAAATCCGGAAAGCACCGATGTTTATTACGGAATTTACCGACGTTAGTAACGGAATATACCGATGTGAATAACGGAATATACCGATGTTGCTAATATAAAACTTAAAGGTGTCATATTGATTTCCGATTCCATCGGGACAAGAAACGTGTAAGAAGCAAATTACATATTTGTGTGAACAGATGTTAATGTCGGTATGTATCCAGAGTTCATAAAAACATGGATAATATTCTAGATATTGATAGATTGTCCGCCTAATGAAAATAAGGTAGAATCCATCGAGATTTTATCATTACTCCATACAATAGATCTACAAAAACTTTCTGATAGATTCACCAAGGATAAAAATTTCAGTAACTTGGAAAGATGTGGTTCCAACAGCAACAAATAAAAGTTTAACTCAAATATTTCGTGGAACACGTGCCCTATCCGTACTTTTCACGTTCTGTGCGCGTGCCGACCCGTGTTGTTTTCCAACAGTTATCAGCAGAATTAGATCTATGAAAAGTGGTTATTGGGATACATAAATTCAAGTTGGCAAAATAATAGGATTACGAATGGGGTATAGAAAGTTCAGATAGATCGTTTGTGTTGTGCATATTGTCGTTTTGTATGTGTTTCTAATAGTCGGATTTGAGTGTTTAATTAACGCATGACGTCATGTATTCTGCGATTCCACGAGAATGGCGTCAGAATTTTGACGCCAACGTCACGCTAGAAGAATTAAATAATACCCTGGTCATTCTACATATACCTACTATTGTATTCATCATAATTCTCATGGTCGTTGGCATTATCGGCAATGTTCTAGTTCTATGCGTGTACACTAATTATAAATCGGCAACAAACTACAAAAGTTTCATAATATGGCTCGGGTGGATGGATTTAATAGAGTGTGTCGTGCTAAAACCCGGACTGCTCGTCAGCATGTTTTATCCGTACATGTTCCCGTCAGAAGATCTTTGCCGGGCGTCCAGGTTTTTACATGTGGCTATCAGTGTTGGAGCTGCGTTTATATTTTTGGCTATATCGTACGAAAGATACAAGAAGATATGTTTCATGGATATGCATCAATTAAGCAATAAACGAGTAAACTTAATCTGTCTAGGGGCGGTAATCGCTGCTTGTATTGTAGCTGTACCGGCATTATTCGTATTCGGAGAGGCTAAAGTCCAAACCGGCGTCCATAACATCACGGGCATAGAGTGTTTCATAGACCCAGTGTTTAATAATTCCAATTTTCCTAAATTATATTTTTTCTTTCAACTACTTCTATGTTTAGTGGCTTTTGCTGCAATGTGTGTATTCTATTCACGGATTGGTCGAACATTAAAGTGGCACAGATCCTTCGTGAGAAAACATCGATATGTACAGAAACAGTCTGCACGTACAGGTAGGTTCAACCATAGATTATCTCCCTTTGTATAATTGTGTGCGAATTATCTCCCTTTTATTCACATGTATATTGTCCCCTTTACTTCTTGTAACAAGGTTACCTCCATTTGTTTGGTTACGCGCTGTTGTTTTGAGTAAAATATTCTAATCATAGAACGTGTGCAAACTTTATAAAATAACACACAATATCCACAGGTAACTGTATCACTGATAAAGAGTAAAAAAATATTTTTTATACAAATGATATTATCTTAGAAAGGTGGATTTGTACTAAAGGGGTCAGATGTTCAGGGTATCAAAAACAAGAGTTGGCTTTCGATATCTCCATATAGTAATAACATTCATAGACAACAACGTTAGAACTACCTGCATGCAAAGTCCCAATGAAATTTATCAACTAGTTAAAAAGTTATGCCATGAAATGTATACCACGGTGTCCAGTCAATCACTGAGGTGCATTCAATAGAAATGACAAGAGGGCCCAAAGGGCCCTAGGTCGCTCACCTGTTATAGCAGTACATGCAAGACCTGTGATTTGACCTAGTGATCTAGTTCTTGGCCCCATATGACGCAATATCGCACTTGACCTAGATTTTGTTGAGATGATCACTCTGACCAAGTTTTTTAAGGATTAGGCTAAAATTGTGACCTCTAGTGACTATACAAGGTTTTTCTATGATTTGACCTTGTGACCTAGTTTTTGACCCCCGATGACCCTATATCTAACTTGACCTAGATTTTGTTGTGATGATCATTGTGACCAAGTTTCATAAAGATTAGGTCAAAATTGTGACCTCTAGTGACTACACAAGGTTTTTCTATGATTAGACCTTGTGACCTAGTTTTTGACCCCGGATGACACAATATCGAACTTGACCTAGATTTTGTTGTGATGATCGTTGTGACCAAGTTTCATAAAGATTAGGTCAAAATTGTGACCTCTAGTGACTACACAAGGTTTTTCTATGATTTGACCTTGTGACCTAGTTTTTGACCCCGGATGACCCAATATCGAACTTGACCTAGATTTTGTTGACATGATCATTGTGACCAAGTTTCATAAAGATTAAGTCAAAATTGTGACCTCTAGTGTCTACACAAGGATTTTTATTATTTGACCTTGTGACCTAGTTTTTGACCCCGGATGACCCAATATCGAACTTGACCTAGATTTTGTTGTGATAATCATTGTGACCAAGTTTCATAAAGATTAGGTCAAAATTGTGACCTCTAGTGACTACACAAGGTTTTTCTATGATTTGACCTTGTGACCTAGTTTTTGACCCCGAATGACCCAATATCGAACTTGACCTAGATTTTGTTGAGATGATCATTGTGACCAAGTTTCATAAAGATTAGGGTAAAATTGTGACCTCTAGTGACTACACAAGGTTTTTCTATGATTAGACCTTGTGACCTAGTTTTTGACCCCGGATGATCCAATATCGAACTTGACCTAGATTTTGTTGTGATGATCGTTGTGACCAAGTTTCATAAAGATTAGGTCAAAATTGTGACCTCTAGTGACTACACAAGGTTTTTCTATGATTTGACCTTGTGACCTAGTTTTTTACCCCGGATGACCCAATATCGAACTTGACCTAGATTTTGTTGACATGATCATTGTGACCAAGTTTCATCAAGATTAAGTCAAAATTGTGACCTCTAGTGTCTACACAAGGATTTTTATGATTTGACCTTGTGACCTAGTTTTTGACCCCGGATGACCCAATATCGAACTTGACCTAGATTCTGTTGTGATAATCATTGTGACCAAGTTTCATAAAGATTAGGTCAAAATTGTGACCTCTAGTGACTACACAAGGTTTTTCTATGATTTGACCTTGTGACCTAGTTTTTGACCCCGAATGACCCAATATCGAACTTGACCTAGATTTTGTTGAGATGATCATTGTGACCAAGTTTCATAAAGATTAAGTCAAAATTTTGACCTCTAGTGTCTACACAAGCAAATTGTTGACGGACGGACGGACGGACTGACGACGGACGACGGACGACGGACGAAGAGTGATCACAAAAGCTCACTCTGTCACTTTGTGACAGGTGACCTAACAATGCTATTCTAAAGTGATTTCCCGCGCTGTGGGTTTATTTTCTTATTTATGAACATATTTTTTAAATAATGATATCAAATTAAAGACGAAGCTCTCTAGTTTCTGGTTATGTACTAATATACTTAAAATAACATCAGTATTAATGAAATGTTGATTAAAAACAAATTGCACCTCAGTGACCGGGTGGTCAATTTCCCGTGTCATAAACCTTTCTGAGATATTAATTCATTAATGATACAGTTACCTGTGACAATAGCATGTAAGAATCCCACTGATAAAGGCATGTTTGTTCAAGAGTTATCTGTCCTTCAAAATAAATACAAATGTTATTTGAAGACAAATATCTACAGTTCTAAGGGCGGGTATCTGCAAGGGGAGGTAACTGAAAGGGGAGGTAACTGTAAGGGAGGAAACTGTAAGGGGGCGGTAATTGTAAGGGGAGGTAACTGTAAGGGAAGGTAACTGTAAGGGGAGGTTACTGTAAGGGGAGGTAACTGTAAGGGGGAGGTAATTGTAAGGGGAGGTAACTGTAAGGGAGAGGTAACTGTAAGGGGAGGTAACTGTAAGGGGAGGAAACTGTAAGGGAGAGGTAACTGTAAGGGGAGGTAACTGTAAGGAGAGGTAACTGTAAGGGGAGGTAACTGTAAGGGGAGGTAACTGTAAGGGGAGGTAACTGTAAGGGAGAGGTAACTGTAAGGGGAGGTAACTGTAAGGGGGGGGGTAACTGTAAGGGGAGGAAACTGTAAGGGAGGTAACTGTAAGGGGAGGTAACTGTAAGGGGAGATAATTGTAAGGGGAGGTAACTGTAAAGGGAGGTAATTGTAAGGGGAAGTAACTGTAAGGGGGAGGTAATTGTAAGGGGATGTAACTGTAGGGAGAGGTAACTGTAAGGGGAGGTAACTGTAAGGGGAGGTAACTGTAAGGGGAGGTACTTGTAAGGGGAGGTAACTGTAAGGGGAGGTTACTGTAAGGGGAGGTAATTGTAAGGGGGAGGTAACTGTAAGGAGGGGTAACTGTAAGGGGAGGTAACTGTAAGGGGAGGTAACTGTCAGGGGGAGGTAACTGTAAGGGGGAGGTAACTGTAAGGGCGGGTAACTGTCAGGGGGAGGTAACTGTAAGGGGGAGGTAACTGTAAGGTAGAGGTAACTGTAAGGGGAGGTAACTGTAAGGGAGCGGTAATTGTAAGGGGAGGTAACTTTAAGGGGAGGGGGGGTAACTGTAAGGGGAGGTATCTGTAAGGGGGGTAACTGTAAGGGGAGGTCACTGTAAGGAGAGGTAACTGTAAGTGAGAGGTAATTGTAAGGGGTGCGTAACTGTAAGGGGAAGGTAACTGTAAGGGGAGGTAACTGTAAGGGGAGGTAACTGTAAGGTGAGGTAACTGTAAGGGGGAGGTAACTGTAGGGGGAGGTAGCTGTAAGGGGAGGTAACTGTAAGGGGGGGGGGTAACTGTAGGGGGGGGGGTAACTGTAGGGGGAGGTAACTGTAAGGGGGAGGTAACTGTAGGGGGAGGTAACTGTAGGGGGGAGGTAGCTGTAAGGGGAGGTAGCTGTAAGGGGAGGTAGCTGTAAGGAGAGGTAACTGTAGGGGGAGGTAGCTGTAAGGGGAGGTAACTGTAAGTGGAGGTAACTGTAAGGGGAGGTAACTGTAAGGGGAGGTAACTGTAAGGGGGGTAACTGTAAGGGGAGGTAGCTGTTAGGGGAGGTAATTGTAAGGGGGGTAACTGTAAGGGGAGGTAGCTGTTAGGGGAGGTAACTGTAGGGGGAGGTAACTGTAAGGGGGAGGTAACTGTAGGGGGAGGTAACTGTAGGGGGAGGTAACTGTAGGGGAGGTAACTGTAAGGGGGAGGTAACTGTAGGGGGGGTAGCTGTAAGGGGGGGTAACTGTAAGGGGGAGGTAACTGTAAGGGGGAGGTAACTGTAAGGGGAGGTAACTGTAAAGGGGAGGTAACTGTAAGGGGGGTAACTGTAGGGGGAGGTAACTGTAAGGGGGAGGTAACTGTAGGGGGAGGTAACTGGAAGGAGGAGGTAACTGTAGGGGGACGTAACTGTAGGGGAGGTAACTGTAGGGGGGTAGCTGTAAGGGGAGGTAACTGTAGGGGGAGGTAGCTGTAAGGGGAGGTAACTGTAAGGGGGGGGGTAACTGTAAGGGGAGGTAGCTGTTAGGGGAGGTAACTGTAGGGGGAGGTAATTGTAAGGGGGTAACTGTAAGGGGAGGTAGCTGTAATAATAATAATAATAATAATAATAATAACGACTTTATTTTAAGAGGCGACACAGTTGGGCAAGCCCAGTCTTCCCTGTGAGCCTCTATGCAAAAACATGTGTACATAAATCGTATGACATAAACAATAAACAGTCAGAAGTACAACAACAAAATATAACAATATTATAGGGCGAGTTATTCAACCTGTTGCAGGTACTTTGCCATTGAATATTTATTACATTGGCCACTGAGGTCGAAACAGATATAGTTGTTCAATGTACAACAGTATTTTTCATATGAGTCATTTACAATTGACAATTAGAGTTCAGGCACGTACCTGTAAGTAATATAGGCAAGATGACCTCCGACAGGTAATAAAAATCCAACTATAGTCTACATAGAAATGCAACATGGTATCAAATATATTATGTTACATAGTCAAATTATTAACAAAATCTCAGAATACATTTACATTAGGTTTGTCAATCAGAGTAGAACCATGACAGGTAAGACCTTTTGAAGGCTATAAGAGAAGTTGACTGCCGAATATTTAATGGTATATTGTCCCATATAACTGGTCCTGAATAAGCTAGTGATTTTCTACAGAATTCAAGGCGTGGTTTTGGGACATATAGTGTGTTATTAGAGTGTGATCTTAAAGATCTGTTTTCTGATTCTTTAAACAGGTTTGACATGTATTCTGGAAAGATGTTGTTAAGAGATTTATATACAAAAATTGCCTTTTTGTAGATGACGCGGTCATGAAATTTCATCCATTTTAATTCTTGAAATAAATTGTGAGAAGGTGCGTCATAGGGTTTATCCAGAATTATTCGTGCTGCTCTTTTCTGGAATTTGTATAGTTTATCAGTCAATGTGTCACTACAGTTACCCCATATTGTGCAGCAGTAATCAAGATGTGGCAAAATGTAGGCATTGAAAAATATTTTTCTCATATGTGTAGAAAGAAATTGTTTTATTCTTAAAAGCAGGTATAGTAGTGAATTACATTTTTTTAGAATGTGTTCAACTTGAGTATTCCAGCTTAGCTTGTGATCAACGTAGACTCCTAATATTTTTTCAACTTCAGTAAAGTCAATACTTTGATCATGAAGCAGAAGTTTCTGGTCATCATTTAAGGAATGTCTGTAAATATTGTTTGATGGAGAGATCACCATTGCTTTAGTCTTTTGAGGATTTGGTATCATTGAGTTTCTCTGACACCAATCATTGACTGTATTAAGACTAGTTTGTAGGGTTTCATGAACAGTATGTAAGGATGGCCCAACTGCAGTGATAGTTGTATCATCTGCAAACATGTCTGTAGAAGAATTTTGTAAGTGCAAAGGCAAATCATTAATGTAAAGAATGAATAGTATGGGTCCAAGGACAGAGCCTTGGGGAACGCCTGATGTTACTTTAAGTGAAGATGATAACTTTCCTTGTATAGACACTTGTTGGCTACGTTCAGACAGATATGACTTAAACCAATTCTGAGAACTAAGGGACATATGTATTCTACCATTTTTTCAAGTAAAAGAGAGTGGTTAATCAGATCAAATGCCTTAGTAAGATCCAGAAAGACCGTCCCAACAAGGTGGTTATTGTTAATAGCATCAATCCATGAGTCTACAACAGAAGTGAGAGCAGTATCACAGGAGTGATTAGTACGGAAGCCAGATTGGGTTTTATGAATAAGTGAGTGGCTTTCAAGGTATTCTTTTAAAGTGTCACTAACATGTTTTTCTAGGATCTTAGATAGTACTGGAAGAATAGATATGGGACGATAATTGTTAGGATCAGATTTGGACCCCTTCTTAAAAATTGGAATAACTTTTGCTGTCTTGAAAACTGATGGGAAACAGGATTTTGAAATACATTGGTTAAAAATATGTGTTAGGGGGCCAGATATGATATTGGCACTCATTTTAAGATACTTAGCTCCCAATCCATCCAATCCTGTTGATTTGCTTGCATCAAGTGCCAGGAGTTGTTTGGATACAAATTCTTGCGAAACATGAGGAATGGTAAAAGAAGTAGACTGGTTTATGTGACTGGTGACATATTCATGTAAGACTGTTTTGTCTTCTTTGGTTAAGATCGAACATTCATTTGGAGCCATTTTGAATATGTCAGTAAAATAAGTGTTAAAAGTTTCAGCAGTCTTTTGAGTACCCTCTATTACATTCCCTGACTGGTCAGTGATAAAATTGGTTTGACGTTTGGATGATTTACCAGACAGATCTTTCAAGTTTTTCCATAGTTTCTTTGGATTATTTTTATTTTCATTTATCGTATCATTATAAAATGACATTTTGGCACTGTGTATCAGGCTTTTTAATTGATTGCGCCAGTATTTGTAATTTTGTTTATCATTTATCACTTTTGCACTGTCTCGGTTTTTCATTGCATCTACAATTGTAGGGTTAAACCAATCAGGTAGATTGGTATGTTTTACCCGTTTTTGCTTCATAGGAGCATGGAAATCAAGACTTGTTGTGAAAAGGTCCATAAAATAGTCCAGTGAGTCATTTGGATCATCATAAATTTCTAAAACTGACCATGGCTGGGTTTCTAGTGATTGAAGGAAGTCATTTTCAATGAAATGTTTAGTATTCCTGTATGATACGATATTATGTTTTGGTCCACTGCTGATGTTAACAGAAGAAATTTTACGCGTGAAACATACAGGGTAATGGTCACTTAAAGCTAGCTTAGGTATTTGAATGTCAACTATGTTACATGGCGTATTAGTGTAAATATGATCGATAATTGTAGAAGAGGTTGCTGTTACTCTGGTGGGTGTGTCTACCAACTGTTTTAGGTTGAAAGCATTTGTTATATTATTCCAAGAAGTGTTTACTATTTCAGAGTTTACGATATTGAAATTAAAATCGCCTGTCAAGATAATTTCTTTGTTTTCGGAGTATATTTTTTCAAAAATCTTTTCCAATTCCTCATTCCAACTATTATTAGATGATGGTGGTCGGTAAATATGGCCAAAAAGGAAAGGTTTCTGCTTAGAAGAACGTATTTCTAGCCAAATGGCTTCTATGTTTTCACTTTCAAGGTCTAGTCTTTGTGAGCATTGGCGATTACATTTCACATATGTAACCAACCCTCCTCCATTGGTTTGCCTATCACGTCGAAAAAGGTTGAAGTTATTTAATTGAAACTCACTATCATTGAATTGATTGTTTAAAAATGTTTCAGAAATACATAATACATCAATTTCGTCATGTTCATTTACTAAAATCTTCAATTGGTCAAATTTAGGGAATAAATAATGAATATTAAGATGAAAAAATTTGAGTCCTTGTTTCTTGAAATATTTTCCTGCTGTCATGTCTTCGTTATTTACAACAGAATTATGTTCAGCACTTAATAAATCACTGTCATTACATATAAGGGTAGTCTGTAGAAGATCTAAATGATTATCTAACAAGTTTCGAGGTTGCAAACGGTTTTCTACTTCATGTGTTGTTCTTTGGGTATCAGCAGTATGTACGGATGTAACATCATTTAGAGTGTTATCTAGTATCTGGTTTTGTTGTGGTGTCTTGGATATCGTTGATTGTTGTTCCAATTTGTGTCCCAGTCCTGACGAAAATTTGCGGTAGACGTAGTCATGTTTGTGGTTGGTAGACCATGAACTTTGTGAATGACTGTTTTTCTGGGGGGTGGTCCGTGGTGTTGCAGCCTGTTGAGATGAGGCGCCTGATAGTGAGGTCCTATGAATTGTTGTCGGTGTGGCAGTGGTCCATGTTGGCGAGGTCTCCAGGGATATGGGCTACCCCAGGGATGTTGATGGTGCTGGTTCCTCTGTAGATAGTTGGCATCCCGAAAATTTACTGAATCCGTGGAGGGTTTGTTCTTAATTCCAAATGCTGATCGAATTTCTGCATTTATTAGCTTTCCTAGAACAATTGATCCGTCAAAGTTTGGATGGACTTCGTCATAATACAGACTTTGGATGACTTTTCCATCATTGCTGAACACTTTGTTTGGGTCAATGAAGATGTGTCCATTTACCATGCAGAAGGAACTGAGTAGCCTGTTAGTTTCGAGGATGTTACCTTTTGAAAGGAGGTCTCTCTTTTTCAAAAGAACTGCTAAGACTGCAATTTTTGTATGTCTGTTGACCTTTCTAATTTCATCTGTGAGTACTTGATATTCTTCACAAATACTAGCCGGTGCATCAGCATTTGATATATTGTTTATTCCTGCCTCGAGTATAACTAAATCTGCAGTTGATACTGATTCTGGACATTGTTTCTGATCTTTAATCTTGTTAGTGATATCACTCACAGTTGCACCACTGTTTGACTTAATGTTAACTTTCACATGCTGTGTGGACATCTTCTTTCTATCTAAACCTTTCATAACAGAGTCACCAATTATTTGAACTAGTTTCTGATTGTTTTTTGATGGCCTGTGATCTGTGATGTTAGGTCCTAACTGAGCATTTGTTCTACTTGATTGTTTTATTGATTTCATCTCTTCATTTAATACTGATAATTTGTCACTCAGCTCATTCAATGATGACTGCATATCTGCTAATTTCTCATCTTCTCTTACTTTTAGCACAGATTTATCAGTGTGCTTCTTTTTCAGGTCGGTGATCTTACTTCTTAGTTGTATTATTTCCTCTTCTTGAATTAGACATTTTCCATTTAGGCGGTTGGCCTCTGCTTGATATTTTTCCAGTGAAGAAATTCGGTTTTCTTGTTGGGATGATTTAGTTTTTAATGATTCAAGTTCCTTGTTCAATTTTGCCATTTGTTTACATTGTTCTTTATTCTTATTTTCCAATGCTTTAATTTCTTTTTTCAGGGATTTGTTTTCTTCTTGGATGGGGTTTTCAGTGAAATTGTTTTGTTGAGAAGATACTGGGAGAGAATGTGAACATTGGTCAGGTGTTTCCATCCTTATAGGATTGGGTTCCTTTGATTTTTCTTTTGATGAGACAGACAATGTATTTTCATGTGTTATAATAGCACTGTGTTCGTCACATTTCACTGAGTTAGGATTTCTTGAGATAGCATTGATTTCTGAAATTGAACCCTCATCATCACTAATGTCAGAAATTTCGTGTGGTCTAAATGTTGTTCTTTGGATTTTCACAACTTCTGTGGATATTTCATTTTGTATGTCAAGCTGTTTAAGATTGGTTTGGCTGTCATCAAGGAAAGACGCTGGATGTGTGTAGTTGTCCCATTCAAGTTCACTGGTGTCTGCTGTATGATCATCAGTTTCGAGGGCTGTTGGCTGGTGAGCTTTTGCATACATGCTACAGTTGGTTGGAGTAGAATTGAATGGCATTTTCTTGTACTTATATGAGGAATCATTTAAGCATTTGTTCAGTGCTTCTTCAAATAATGCTTGATCTATCGGAGGACAGCCTTTGGTTTGTGATATCTTTAGGGCTTTGTCATAGTCTTTATTTAAGCGCCTGCAGTTCTTGGTCTTTTGACCACCTTGGAGTACTGTGGAGACGTATGACCCAGCCCGGCGAAGTAGACCTTTTTTTCTTTTGTTGGATTGGTTTGATTCGTTTTGGTTGCTTTCATGGTCTATCAGTAATCTCACTTGGGTGGATTTTTCAGCACAAGTAGGCAGTTCATCAATTAGTGAAGGGAAGGTGTTAACCAGCCATGTCTGAGTCCCGGTGCCTTGAATCAAGAGTGTTTCTGTATTGTAACATGTAATTACAACTTTTTTGTCCATTATTTGTTGGGTTGTTGTAATCCCACTATTAGACTTTGTTGGTGTGAATGTATAGTTTGATGATAATATATCAACAAAAGTTGTATAATCACCTTCCTGGTTAAACTTAATTGTCACATTGTATTCCTGATTGACCAATACTGTATACAAGCTCAGGTTGTGTGCATTGTAGTCCAAAGAATGAATGGATGTTTCATTATCAAGGTCTCCAGACATATACGCCGCCATTGTTGTTTGACTGGTGCTTGTAGACTTTTTGGACTTCGAGTGAATAGGTTATTTAATATTTACTGTCCTGGTTTCCAATATGGGAAAACGTGTTGTGAGTTTAATAATTTGAATTTTTTTACGATCCAGTTGAACATTTGTATAAAGAACACTATTTTCGGAATAAGTTATAGTCGGGTACAACCGTTTTACTTGTAAGCTGTCATTATTATATACCCTCTAGGCATATCCTTTTGTTCTGTCACTTCACAATGTATCAAGTTGAGTTCTGTTACCAACACTAAAGGGGAGGTAGCTGTAAGGGGAGGTAACTGTAAGGGGAAGTAGCTGTAAGGGATGGTAACTGTAGGGGGAGGTAACTGTAGGGGGAGGTAACTGTAAGGGGGAGGTAACTGTAGGGGGAGGTAACTGTAGGGGGAGGTCACTGTAAGGGGGAGGTAACTGTAGGGGGGGGGGGTAGCTGTAAGGGGGGGTAACTGTAAGGGGGAGGTAACTGTAAGGGGAGGTAACTGTAAGGGGGGTAACTGTAAGTGGAGGTAACTGTAAAGGGAGGTAACTGTAAGGGGGGTAACTGTAGGGGGAGGTAGCTGTAAGGGGAGGTAACTGTAAGGGGGGTAACTGTAAGGGGGGTAACTGTAAGGGGAGGTAACTGTAAGGGGGAGGTAACTGTAAGGTGGAGGTAACTGTAAGGGGAGGTAACTGTAAGGGGGAGGTAATTGTAAGGGAGAGGTAACTGTAAGGGGAGGTTACTTTAAGGGGAGGTAGCTGTAAGGGGGAGGTAACCGTAACGTTATGCATTCGTCTTTAAGGTCGGTATAAGTTGTACTTACGGCCTTCTAATTCTAAGCCAGCGACATGTACAGTGTAAGCGACATTTACATCTTATACGAGGATTTTGTGCACGGCGTATTAAATATGCATATATTCACTGTGCTGTATCTGTAACCGTAATTCATTTATAATTGGACAATTATTGTAACGTTCCATTCTTCCTATACGCTCGTGTCTTATCACGTTTAGAGTTAGCTATTGTAATAAGCCCTAATTATTGTAATATAGAAGTTTGTCTACATATCTCGGGAGACCCGACCTTGAAACAAATATATAGTCCAGTTAGGATATTGTGACAGTGACGTTGCAGTTTATGTGTACGCAAACAATCACAACCATTGTCTAAACAGAAAGAGCGGAGTTTAGAATGTTCGTTTGGCATTGAAATTATTATTATTTGTACAGTATAATCCTTTATAATTGGTTTTACACCGTTATAGTGGACTAGACCGCTGCGTCACTGGATTTTTATCCTGACTGGACTATACAAGCGTATTTGTTTCCCGTCACAAATGCAAATATCATCGGTGTATTTCTTGAGGTGACTGTGACTAATTTGCACTTTTTGTTAGTAATGCAACGTTCGACGCATTGATATATCACAATATGTCACAGTATGTTATGCGAAGTTTCGAAGCGTATTTTGTTTCCCTTTTCAAAAGCAAATCATTGGACAGTGTGTATTCCAGAGGTGACTGTGAATACAAGTATTTTGCACTTATTGTTATTTAATGCAATGTTCGACACATCTCGTATCACAATGTGGTATGCTAAGTTCCGAAGCAATTCGCTAAATTAAATATATTATCAATACATTATACAGTGTAGCAATACCACATCACTTTGGGCTACAGGTCCAAGGCGAATTTTAACTTCGATAACAAAAATAGTCATAAGTAGTTTAATTCTGTACCGATTTTTATGAAATATACGCCACGTTAAGGGGAAAATTATTTTCTTTCCACGAAATATTAGATCAGTTTCAGCGTTTTGTCCAGCACCCTGTGAAACCTTGGAAAAATTAGGCTTTAAACTGTAGTCCTGTTGCATACAGGTTTCACAGGGTGCTGGAAAAACGGTACAGCTGCTGAACCAGTCTTACATTCCGTGGAAAGCCAACAAATTTCACCTAAATACATGGCGCATATTGCATAGAGATCGATGAATAAAACTTTTTGTTTTCGAAGTGAAGCAAATTTCGTCTTGGACCTGTAGCCCAAAGTCACGTGGTATTGCAACACTGTTATCATAAGTGAATTCAAAGATACACTTTCATGGCGATGCTGTAGGTCTCGCAAATTAAGGTCGATCTGTTATAAATGCCTTGAGTTCGCGATGTACTTCGCGAACTTTGAACAGCTGTTCCATAAAGCACGTATTCACATGTGGACCGGTGCAATGGTACTTTCTCCGTGTACCGGGTATACCTGACATTGTTTGTACGGAATATAATAGCTTTATGAATCATATAAACCACCTGTACCTGTATCAATTCAGAAAACAAGGTAGACTCACAGGTAACTGTATCATTGATTAAAAGAAAAATAACATTTGTAAAATTTATATCGTCTTAACAAGGTAAATTACATTATGACTAGATAAATTTTACAAAAAAAAAATATTGTTTTTTTAAATGTTTTTTACTCTTAATCAATGATACAGTTATCTGTGGGTAGACTGGTGTAGAAGCTTAATTAACGTTTAATTAACGTATCCATACCGACAAATATACATCGCTACATGAATTAATGGAAATATGATTGTCTACAATAATTGGCTCGTGCTGCCTGGCAGCTAGTCTGGCTACCCGACTAGATAAAAAAAATTCAATCAACTATCATAACTTCATTTCAATTTTAACTAGATTTTATTTTGGGCTTGATTTACTATGTTTAAGGGTGTAAAGGGAAATAATTTCAGGAAAAAAGAGACTGATGAGTTGTCTCCTTTAATTAAACATAGAGTCCGTATAGAGACAGACTACCAAGCAGCTAATCGTATGAGACAGCGAAACTTTACCAACTATAAAATGTGTTTAAACTTTGTTACTACTGTACATACATGAACATAGCGTCATTCAAAATGAAATGAATTCTACCAAAAGGTAATATAGTGTAGGCCCTACATGAAACTCTGTACATTCTGATCGAGGTGGCGGTGCTGTTTAGGAGATATCTGTCCTTAATGTGATATTTAAACACCCAAATCCGTGATAATGGGGTATATTGCTTGGCATTTATAAAGATATGTTTGTCTGTCGGAAGACAAAATGATTTCCATTCAAGAAACGCTTGATCCTGGGATCCTCAAACTTTACATGGAGGTTGGTCATCAACAGTAGATGAACTACATTTTGTATATTTATTTTGAGGTCAGTAGGTCAAAAAGATAATAGAAAGTCGGACAGGGAAGGCAGCACACACTTAACCAGCCGAGCAAAAATAAAAAAAATATCTCATACAATGCCACTGTCACACATAGGCACATGATTTCAAATTATCTGAGATTCAAATTATCTGAGTGTACCCTATACATAAAGAAGGTTGTACAGCGGTCATGTTTAGCCGCAACGGATATGACGTTACGAAAGCTGGTACCCAATTTTTCTACAGTTGTCACAACAAACACGGATACCAGTTCCTGTAACGTCACGTATCCGTTGCGGCTAAACATGTCCGCTGCACAACCTTCTCTCTATATAGGATACACTCAGATAATTTGAAAACATAATTTGAAACCATGTGCCTATGCTGTCACCATGAGTAAATAGACCAAATGGGTTCTGAATGGTATATCTCTGGATCTTCAAATTTTACATCATGACGGGCGGTCGGTTAAAATTAGGATTGATGTTGAGTTCAGTAGATCAAAGTGACCATCCAACTTTAAACATTTGTGACTTTTGGATTGCCATAGAGGCATACGTGTTTTACTAAAAATTATTGTTTCTTCAAACTTGCCCAATCAAGGGCAGATAACTTAAACACAAAATATATTGTTTCTTCAAACTTGCACAATCAAGGGCTGATTACTCAAACACAATTAACACTGTTACCGCTGATTATCAGTCTTCTTATTTCATTTCAGAGTCAACTGTTAAACCAAGTACTATAGACAAAAAACGGTCCTCTGCTACAAACGAACGCCTTCTTCTTGACGATGTAAACAAAACATATCCGGGTGATTCGTTCATGCATCCGGGACTTGCAACAGATGCGCACGCAGACGGAAGTGTAACCAATGTGAACATATCAACGTGCGCAGAACGTAATGTTGGATTTTGTAATTCAGTGACGTCATTGAATAAAACGATGAAGATAAATACGTCACCAAAACCAAAAGACACAGAAAGTGCACCAAACATTGACACGACGGAAATAACGAAAATGTTGTTTATTGTCACCATTGTTTTCATTTTGGCGTTCCTGCCTCACCTAATATTGATGTTATTGAATGCTACTCGACCTGGAGTTTTAAGAGACCTGTCTCCAGCAGGCGTTATCGTGTATAACATATTCCTGCGAACTTTTGTTATAAACAACATGGCCAATCCAATCGTATATTATGTGTGTTTGACATCCTTCAGAAGCATGTGCGCAGAAAAATTGAGATGGCTATTTTGTTGCTGTTGCAGACGATAAACAGACGGAACGGCTTTATTGACGGCGTTGTTAAGAGGGTTGTTGACAGGCGAAGGTGAATTGATTTTTTGACAATTTTATCTTGTTTGTTTTAATATTGCATCAAACTGTTTTTGCTGTACCCTGTAATAACAAACTGGCATATTTGTTATTATCTTTTCATCATAAATAAGGCGCACGTGCCATAAGAACCAACATTCTAAAATTATTGTTTCTGTTACAATCTTCTTTCTTAATCTTTTAAAATTTTAGTGAATGAAGATTATGCTTGTGTATCCAGTTTAATATCAATAAATATTTAATTGAATGATTTATTCAAGTGGCTGTCTTAGGATTTTTAAAACATTTCAAAATGTTCTTTTTATTTATAACATGTGTCACATGACTCTCTTTGTCACATGATATACTATCGACCAATCAGAGCGGTTTTTACAACTTATAGTTGCCTTTCAAATTTTTACCGAAATATCACTCTGTGTTTGTTTTGTGTTTTTGAAGTTTATAAAATTCACTCAGTTGATGAATCATGCTGACCGTGTCCAACTGCAGTCTTTTTATTGGTTCAATTGTTAATGGTGTTAAATTGCAATTTTTCCATTCGTCCAATTATCAAGAGTGTCAAATTGCATTTTTTCTATGTGTCCTTCAGTTTTTCTATTGGTCCAATAATTATAAAGTGTGTCAATATGTAGTTTTTTTATTGGTCCAATCGTTAATGGTGTTAAATTGCAATTTTTCCATTCGTCCAATTATCAAGTGTGTCAAAATGCATTTTTTCTATGTGTCCTTCAGTTTTTCAATTGGTCCAATAATTATAAAGTGTGTCAAATTGTAGTTTTTTTTATTGGTCCAATAATTATAAAGTGAGTCAAATTGTAGTCTTTCTATGGTCCAATTATAAGGTAAATTTGTGTTTATGCCACGAATACTCGATCTTTGGTTTATGTGATTGTATGCTTGCTATCTAGTGATGTTGACTACTTAGAATTTACGTGTTTCAGCCAAATATGTCCCTTTACAGTAAAATCTCAATAAAAGACCACCTAATATGACCTTTGAAAACTGGGCTTAAGTTAAAGTGAAGTCAAATGAGAACTCTGACCAAAACATGTGAAACATAAACAACGTGGATTATTGGTCTCAAGATTTCAGATGATCGTATTAGTCATGTGGCACTTATGTGAGAATTTACTGTTACATTGATATTATTATGTTTGACAGAAAAAACTGATAGTGGACTTCACCTCCATTCATAAAGTTTCAAAGACACTTCCCGTCTATATAAATATATATATATATGTATATAAAACGCATTCAATTCCTAGTACGTGTATATTCAATAATTTCCCCAAAAATCATAGTTTTTATCTTGAATATATTTTTTTCAGTATGATAAGGTTTGGAATTGCCTTAGAGATCAAATTTGAGATATTTTTGTTATCTGTAGATAAGCCTACCGACTAAAACAGATAACTTGAAATATTTCAGTAAAATAACTTATGTTAACGTCTTATCGAAATAGATTATATATCATAGGCAGCTCATCCCTGAAAAAAATCCATTTGAAAAATTCACTCATCCGTAGCGGCATAAGTTAAAAACTCATGTTGTTCACGAGGTGATCAATAACAGCACTTAGTGCACGTAGTTTGTTCGACTATATTGCCCCTTATCCGTAGCGTGTGGGTAGGTGTAACAATGGGTGTGCCTGCATTGTGTCAATAGTTTTAATACATTGCTAGAATACTGAGGGATATGGTTACTGAACATGATAATCATGATTAGTGTAGCATATAATGTATGTATATTGAAATCGTGTACGTAACTACTGAACAATTTGCTGGCTTATAATTACAACTTACTACCTTTTAAGACTCGTGCATATCTGAAATCTGCATCTCAAGGCGCTCCTTACTGTAAAAGCAGAATAATTCGCGAGGGTTTAATTTTAGCTATATTCGCGAGTTCGAATCATATTGACCAAACTGAAGTTTAAAAAGCTTGTTTTTCCATAAGTAAAGAGTAGTTTTCGGACATTTATTCCTTGTTTTCTCAAATTATTGATTTGTTCTTCCAAGCTTCTAATTCTAAGCCAGCGAATTATTTATTTACTAGTAACAATGTATTCGACTCTCCATGTGATGTACCACGTACAGTGGTACCAGTTAAATTAGTCTTTCAATTATTATTCAATTAAAGTGCAATAATTCATTTCATATTCTGTACATCGATCATTATTTATGTTTTAACATATTTTGAGATTCATGCGTGACATTCTAGTGTGATTGGTACCGAGCTCAATATAAGTTATTATACATTATTTTATCTTTCAATGTACGAGAAGAAAACGTTCTCGGGTATGGTTACAACTGTATAAGTTTGTTTTGAAAGCGTATTTTAATCGGCCAACAGGCTGACCAGTATGTTTAGGACTATAGACTTAGTTTGTTTTCAAGTCTTTATTTTATAAGCATATTTTCCTCGACCAAGCATTCGAGTATGTTTATAACTTATATAAGTCTATATATGTCTAAAACACAATTTTCACCGACAGACAGTCTGAGTCATGATGTTTAGAATTTTATAAGTGTATCTTTTATGAAATATATTTTCAATGACTAAACAGCCTCAGTGTGTTAATAAATGTATAAGTCTCCTGTAATATTATTATAAATTGAGTCCATGTACCACAAGTGTGGGGTATAAAGAAGCTAAGAACACAAGCGTGATTTCAATGCAACTTTAATAAAGGAACTGAATCATTGGCGGGAAAACATGCAATGTATAGTAGATGCTGACCAGTGTAGCGAAGCATGATGCGATGGAATTTTACCAGAGTTCATTCAGATAACATAGTGTGGTTACTATGGTTACATTTCCCTCTCTTTGAAAATGGCAATGTTTATACAGATAAATTCATGGTTGAAAATTATGAGTATCCACATACATGTATAAGTTTCATTACTGTAATCAATAAATTTATATTGCATAACAAATAATATAATTAAACAATAAAAGCAATATAGATATCATTCAGTATGATATCTTTCTAATATGTCTCTTTTCATGTTTCTTATTAATATGATAAAAAGTTTTATTCATTGTCGTTAATTTCATATTTTCTGTAATGTTCTCCGCACAAAGTTATTTATTCACAAAGTTATTTATTCGTCCACTTTTCATCAAAGTACCGTTTGTTTCTTTTTACCTCTCTACCTGAACGTGTTTTGTAAGGCTCAATATGGCGGGGCATATCAGGGAATTCTGAGGTCATAGCTTGGTCATGATCGTTAGGTTCTGGAAAATTCCTATCATTGGGGCACAATAAGGGGATGTCCGAAGAGGTGCCTTGTAGGATGTTTGGTGCAAATTCTTGGATTTCAGGAAATTTTTCCTTTGTTTTGTTAAGTTTGACCCTGTTTCTGCGATACACACCACCTGTTTTAGTTTGTACTGTGTAGGATCGGCCATCGTGGATTTTAATTACTTTGGCTGGTTCCCAGAGCTTTTTAACCTGAAGCCGTACATACTCATTCAATTCCAGTGGTGGGAGTTCTTGGGAATTTTTATCATAGCAAGATTTTTGTTTTTGCTTGATATCTTGCATTTTCTCTTTTATGACTTTAGGATCAATGCTTTGGGGCTTAAGCTGGGCATTGGTGGTTGGAATGATAGACTTTGTTCTTCTACCCATTATTAATTGGTTTGGTGAAAAACCAGCTTCTAGTGGCGTATTCCTGTATTCTAGGATAGACAAATAGGGATCTCTATTGCTATCATGTGCTTTCTTGAATATTCTTTTAACAACAGATACTGTTTTTTCAGCTAGACCATTGCTAATTGGGTGCAAAGGACTTGATGTAACATGCGAGAAACCCCATTCGTTTGCAAATTCTGAGAAAATTTCTGCAGAGAATTGCGGGCCATTGTCTGTCACCAGTTTGTCACAAATGCCGTATCTGGCCATATGTACTTTCAGTTTCCTAATTACAGTTAAACTTTGAGTGTTTGGAAGAGCGTCCACCTCAAAGAAACGACTGTAATAGTCTACAGTGACCAGATAGTCTTTGTTATCAAATGAGAATAGGTCAGCGGCAATATTTTGCCATGGTCTGTCCGGTACGTCATGTGATATCAAAGGTTCTTTGGCATTTGAATACCTATGTTTCTGACAAACAGCACATTGCGAAACATAGTCAGTTATTTGTTTAGACATGCCGGGCCAGAACATCGTGTCTTTTGCCCTGCGTAAAGTTTTTTCCACACCCATGTGGCCTTGATGAACTGATTCTATCAGTCGCTGTCTGGAAGGGGCGGGAATAACAATTGTTTGACCTCTGAATATTAGGTCATCTGCCTCAGAGAGTTCATCTCTGTGATTGAAAAATTCCACTACAGCAGAGTTACAGTTTGCGCGGGAAACTGGCCATCCGTCACTGATCGTCTGCTTCAATAGCGTCATGTTTACATCGTTCTTTGTGTCATATTTCAATGATTCAAGTCTGTGGTCAGTAATGTGTAAGCCTTTGAGCACAGTGTGTACATGTAGGTCGATACCTTTATTGTCAAATTTCTGCTTCAGAGGCTGTCTGGAAAGCAGGTCGCTTATAGGTATTTGTTTACCGGGTACAAATTTGACATTGAGGTCATACTTGCTCAATGCAAGTCTCATCCTTTGTAACCTAGGAGGACATGCACTTAGATTTTTCTGCATGATTGCACTTAACGGTTTATTGTCACTGTGCACTGTCACGGTCCTTCCATAGATCAAATTATGAAATTTTGAACATGCAAAGACGATTGCATTTAATTCTCTTTCAATGTTTGCGTAGCGGGACTCTGTATCAGTCAACGTCTTGGAAGCAAATGCAACAGGGCGGCCATCTTGAAAAATGGCGGCACCGCATCCATATTTGGAACTGTCACACTCAAGTGTCACTGGCTTTTTGGGATCAAAGTAAGCCAGCACCGGACTTTGCGTCACTATTTCTTTCATTTTCTTGAAAGACTCTGATTGTGGAGCGTCCCAAAAGAATTCAATATCTTTCTTTAGTAAGGCTCTCATTGGATTGGTAACCTCTGCCAAGTTTGGCGCAAATTTCTGTAAATAATTGGCCATGCCAAGGACATTTTCTAAATCCTGCCTTGTTTTTGGCGCTTCCATATTAACTATTGCGTCAATTTTCGAGGGGTCGGCTTTAAGGCCAGTCGATGTGATCAGGTGTCCAAAGAAAGGCACTTCAGTGACACCTATCACGCATTTGTCGGGATTGAATTTAATACCCTTGGACTTAGCCCTTTCGAGGACACTGCGCAAGTTTGCGTCATGTTCCTCTCGAGACCTTCCATATATTAATATGTCGTCTACAATAGCCGTAAGTCCAGTTAGACCGTCAAATATTTCGTCTACTTTCTGCATGAATATGTCACTCGATGCAGAAATTCCGTATGGTAACCTAAGCCATCGGTATCTACCGAACACCGTACTGAAGGTTGTCAATAGAGACGACTTTTCGTCTAATTTCACACTCCAATAGGCGTGCGTTATGTCTACTATGCTAAAGAATTTAGCACCTGTCAGTCTTGATGTCGCGTCCTCAATTGTTCTCATGGGATAATGAGGGCGTCTAATGGCATCGTTTAATGCTTTAGGATCGAGACAAATCCTAAGCTTTCCTGTTTTGGGTTTTTCTACTATGACTAGTGAGTTTACCCAGTCTGTAGGTTCCGTGACCTTACATATAATTCCTTCTTTCTCCATTCGCTGGAGTTCGTCCTGTAACCTGTCCCTTAACGCTTCTGGAACCCGTCTAGGAGGATTTATCACAGGGATAGCATTAGACTTAATGTGTAATCTACTTTCACCTGGTATGACCCCCACACCCTTGAATAAATCACCATACTCTGACATAACACTCTGTTTGTCCAGAGCAGCTGTGTTTACAGGGTTGGAGTTTTCTACCGCATATGAAACCTTGATTAACCCTAGCTCTACCGATGTTTTTAAACTTAACAGGGGTACACTGTTGCTGTCTACTATGTAGCAATCTGATAGGAAACTCTTATCTTTATAACTCATAGGCAGACTTAGCATTCCACATACAGGCAACCTGTTACCAGTATATGAGGTCAAATGGCTATTTGGGGCCTCAAGTGGGAGATTAATATTAAGCTGTTTAAACTGGCTTGAGGGAAGGACATCCACAGCACTACCTGTGTCTAATTTGAACTTGACTGGGGTACGGGAGGGGCCAACCTTTATATATACAAAGGCACGTTCAGGAGGAGAAGAAACATTTACCGTATCAACGTAAAATTCCTGACTGTCCTCACTATCATAAGCACTATATGAATGTCCACTAGCAGAATTAACGTCATGAATGTTTTTCACTTTCGATCTGCACACGGTAGCAAAATGGTTCAATTTGCCACAGTTGCGGCATTTTGCTCCTTTGGCTGGACAAGTTTGATTGTTAGAATGTTTTCTTCGTCCACAGTATGAACAATTTTCCTTTGTGCCTTGACCGTCACTGTGTTGGGTGGTCTGGCGTTGCTGCTGTTGTTGTTGGCGGCGACGATGATTCGGGCGTTTCTGCTTCACCGCATCAACGTTTTCGTTTCCAATCGTCCTTAGTTGTTCCTGGCAGTATTCAATATTCTGCATTATTTGAATGCTTTTGTCCAGTGTCAATTTGTCTCCCTCGTTTATTAGCTTTTCTCGAGATTTTGAACTATTGGTTCCAAAAACGATTCGATCCCTGATCATTTCTTCTGGCTTGTCAAATTGACAGTCTCTCACTTTGATTCTAAGCCTAGTAAGAAATGAGTCAAAACTGTCCGAGCCCTGCGTCTCGTTATAAAACTTATAACGAGCGAAGATTGGGTTGAGCTTCGGCTGAACATAAGCTTGGAAGCGGGTGTAGTACGTCGTCAGTTTCTTGGCGTCTTCTTCATTAATGTCTCGCCAAGTTTGCCTGACTTCTCTTCCTCTGTCACCTACCCAGATGAGGAGGTAGTTAACTTTCTGTGCCTCTGTTTTTTCACTTAGAGGTCCATCGAATATTAATTTTACGTGTGTCTCAAATTTCTGCCACTCGTCAGGTAAGTTGGTACTAGTCCAATTAATTTGTGGCGACTGAATGCCTTCCATTTTTCGTACAAATGAAGATGAACACGTTTAATTAATTAATCCAATACTGTATCCGATTTATTATTTATTGATATATAATTCGGTTCTACTTCTGACACCATGTAATATTATTATAAATTGAGTCCATGTACCACAAGTGTGGGGTATAAAGAAGCTAAGAACACAAGCGTGATTTCAATGCAACTTTAATAAAGGAACTGAATCATTGGCGGGAAAACATGCAATGTATAGTAGATGCTGACCAGTGTAGCGAAGCATGATGCGATGGAATTTTACCAGGATGTTTTCATGGGCCAAAAGTTTAGCTGAGTTTGTTTAGAATTCAACATTATATATTTTGTAAAACATGTTTTTATGACTCGTCTCGGTTTGTTTTCAGCTTTATAAGTGTACCATTGTAGAAATAGAGGATATTACATCAGTATCTTTTCATATTTAATTTATTCAACGAGTTTAATAAATTCAATGTGGAAAGTCACAAACGTAATAATAATAAACATAAAATATCTACTTTGATTCACTATAATAAACGCCAATCTTTGACGACGTCGCCTATACTTTGAGTGACGTTACGTCAAAGCTTTATTACACTAGTGTATTATCAAAAATAAGCAATGGCTTTATGACGCAACCGCGACGTCAAACATGTGATAAAATATTTTTATTGATTGTTAACTCTGTATTAAAACATATTTTCGTCAGCAGATGATATCGGCATGTTTACAACTTTATTATATTTTGTAAAACACTTCTTCATTAGCTTTCAATCTCAATATGTTTTCCAACTTTATACATGCACGAGCATGGTACAAGTAGGGCTTATTTTTGTAAAGCATATTTGCATCGTTAGTCTTTATTTTGTAAAACATGTTTTCATCTTATGAGTAAGTCTTTATTTGTAAAACATTTGCATTATACAAGTAAGGCTAAAATTTGTAAAACATATTTGCATCATACGAGTAAGGCTATATTTTGTAAAACATATTTGCATCGTACGAGTAAGGCTATATTTTGTAAAACGTAATTGCATCGTGCTAGTAAGGCTCTAATTTGTAAAACATATTTGCATCATACGAGTAAGGCTATATTTTGTAAAACATATTTGCATCGTACGAGTAAGGCTATATTTTGTAAAACATATTTGCATCTTACCAGTTAGGCTATATTTTGTAAAACATATTTGTATGTAAGTCTTTATTTTGTAAAACATATTTGCATCGTACTAGTTAGGCTATATTTTGTAAAACATATTTGCATCATATGAGCAAGGCTATATTTTGTAAAACATGTTTGCATCGTACGAGTAAGGCTATATTTTGTAAAACATAATTGCATCGTGCCAGTAAGGCTCTAATTTGTAAAACATAATTGCATTGTAAGTCTTTATTTTGTAAAATATATTTGAATCGTACGAGTAAGTCTTAATTTTGTAAAACATTTGCATAGTAATTCTTTATTTTGTAAAACATATCTGCATCGTACGAGTAAGGCTATATTTTGTAAAACATATTTGCATCATACGAGTAAGGCTATATTTTGTAAAACATATTTGCATCGTACCAGTAAGGCTATATTTGGTAAAACATATTTGCATCGTACCAGTAACGCTATCTTTTGTAAAATATATTTGCATCGTACGAGTAAGGCTATAATTTGTAAAACATACATGTATTTGCAACGTACTAGTTACAATGTAGGCTATATTTTGTAAAACATATTTGCATCATATGAGCCTATATTTTGTAAAACATATTTGCATCGTACGATTAAGGCTATATTTTGTAAACATATTTGCATCGTACGAGAAAGGCTATAATTTGTAAAACATACATGTATTTGCATCATACTAGTTAGGCTATATTTTGTAAAACATATTTGCATCATATGACCCTATATTTTGTAAAACATATTTGCATCGTACGAGTAAGGCTATACTTTGTAAAACATATTTGCATCATACGAGTAAGGCTATACTTTGTAAAACATATTTGCATCGTACGAGTAAGGCTATACTTTGTAAAACATATTTACATCGTACAAGTAAGGCTATATTTTGTAAAACATATACAGTGCCCACCAAAAATAAGTATACAGTAAATAATTGTTGCAAAATTAGACTTGGTTAAATTATTCAATATCTGTTTATCAGGCCGTCACAATTATACTAGTTTCTGAAACTACAGTTACTAAATGAGTCAAAATGGAGATAGAAATAAAGACAAAGATGTTTGGAACTAAAATAACCATGTGATCAAAAATACTGAATTTTCCATCTTTTTGTGACGAAGTTTCCATTCAAGAGGGACAAAGAAACTTTAGGTTTTGCACCTAGGGTACCAATTAATGTATGGCCTTTCCATTTAATAAACAACAATATTCCTTTTCTTCCAATATATTGTTGCTTCACTGTTCTGCAAATAGTATTATTACAGGCAAGTAAATGGGCAAATAACATCTGTATACTGATTTTTGGTGGGCAGTGTATATATACAACTTACAGCAAACTTTACAATTCATCAATCTTATATGTAAAATTATTTTCAATTACTATTAACGGCCTTAGATTGTTAACTACTTTGTATTTTGTAGAATACATTTGTCTAGACCGAAATAATCAGTCTATCTTTTGTAAAACATATTCTATTTATAACTTGGTCAGTCTTTTATTTATCAGTCTCAATTTGTTTAATACAAGTAATTTGATTGTTTCACTTACACCCTTCTTGTGGTAACAAATTATTATATGTTTTGTGAATCAGATAATATTTTCATTGATTAACCACCTGAGCCTATATCCAGCATGTAAATCCACCTGTTATTACAGACCTAATCTTGTGAACTTGTCATTCTTATTGATTTTATACATTCATATATTTTGTTTGTTTTTTAAATCGTGTCTCATGTTAATATAAATATAAAAATATACGCCCGTCTTCGTTTTACTCTCAGGCTAGCTGAAATCCATTTTAAAGCGTTTTTTCTGTATTTAGCAATTTGCAGTACATCCAACCAGTAGTAATGTTTAACCAACTAGTACTCATGTGTTTCCAACCAGTACTCATGTGTTATCAACCAGTACTCATGTGTTACCAACCAGTACTCATGTGTTACCAACCAGTACTCATGTGTTTCCAACCAGTACTCATGTGTTAACCAACCAGTACTCATGTGTTACCAACCAGTACTCATGTGTTATCAACCAGTACTCATGTGTTACCAACCAGTACTCATGTGTTACCAACCAGTACTCATGTGTTATCAACCAGTAGTAATGTGTAGCCAACCAGTACTTATGTGTTATCAACCAGTACTCATGTGTTAACCAACCAGTACTCATGTGTTACCAACCAGTATTCATGTTTTACCAACCAGTACTCACGTGTTACCAACCAGTACTCATGTGTTACCAACCAGTATTCATGTGTTACCAACCAGTATTCATGTGTTACCAACCAGTATTCATGTGTTATCAACCAGTCCTCTTGTGTTACCAACCAGTACTCATGTGTTCTCAACCAGTCCTTTTGTGTTATCAACCAGTACTCATGTGTTACCAACCAGTACTCATGTGTTATCAACCAGTACTCATGTGTTACCAACCAGTACTCATGTGTTATCAACCAGTACTCATGTGTTACCAACCAGTACTCATGTGTTACCAACCAGTACTCATGTGTTACCAACCAGTACTCATGTGTTACCAACCAGTACTCATGTGTTACCAACCAGTACTCCTGTGTTACCAACCAGTACTCATGTGTTACCAACCAGTACTCATGTGTACATTGATTAAAATTTTATGGTTATTCAAAAATTCATAATAAAAGAGATACATGCATCAAAAAACAATTCCAAATAATTTTGTTGATAATAAAGTACTGATAGAAAGGAGATCAAAATAAAGTGTCTGTTCATTTTTTCGTTTCCATAAATTCTACTGGATGGGTTAATTATACATGTATGTTAAAGCAGAGACCATAGATAACAGAAATAAACAACTGTCTCTCTGTAACCTACCAAACAGCACCCATGTGACTTAAAGCAAATTGCAAACTTAAACTGCAAATTTTAAGTTTATGAAGTTATAAATATGACAATATCTCTTAGGATAATTCAAAATTTTGTCAATATTTTTTACCGCAGCTGTAGAGGAATATTTATGCTTTCCAATAATATATAATTAACATATGTCTGACCAGTAGTTATTGAGTTTTAGTTGTTACATGTTTACACATGCGTGCTATTTCAGTTCTTAGTCTAGTTGCCAATCTCTGTTATCTACAGTCTCTGGTTAAAGTCTTTGATCAGCAAACTTGGCATCTTTGTCATGTAATACATCAGTCACATTTCGTATAACACTACATCCTGCTCATGTTCAATCAAGAAAGATACAAAACATATGTTATCTTTGCACTCACTATACCAGTACTAGGTTGTTGGGTACAAATATTAATTATATAGTTTTTGAAATACACTAATATACCTGGAAACGATGCACAACATCAACCAATAGTAAGGCAGTATTTTGACACACCCTATAAATCAACAAATAGGGAGTGAGGCTGAATTTTGACAATCATGCATCCAATAATTCAACCAATAGTAAGACTGTATTTTGACACACCCTATAATTCAACCAATAATAAGGCTGTACTTGAAACACATCCAATAATTCAACCAATAATAAGGCTGTACTTTCAAACACATCCAATAATTCAACCAATAGTAAGGCTGTATTTTGACACACACAAAATAAATCGACCAATAGTAAGACTGTATTTTGAAACACATCCAATAATTCAACCAATAGTAAGGCTGTATTTTGACACACACACAATAAATCAACCAATAGTAAGGTTGTATTTGAACACACCCTATAAATCAACCAATAGTAAGGCTGTATTTTGAGTTTTTGACACACACCCAATAAATCTACAAGAAGAAACTCAGAAACTAATTTGTGATAAACTTAAGAGCACACAAGTTTAATTCAAGTTAAAAAACAAAATATACTTACATGTAACCATGTTTACAGAAAATAGTTAACTAACTTAATTATGCACGTTTATTTTCCCGTATTGTCTGGTTCAGAACTTGTATCATTCTCTTTAGAATTGTCAACATTTTTAACACTACTTTCATGTTCATTGTCAATAATGTCCAGTACCCTGGATCTAAAAATAGTTTCGGCTTTTGTTTGGCCTTCGATTGTTTGTGCCTCGTCAGCATGTGCATCTCTAGTAGGTACATCTCTGACACTTCTCTCGCTAGCACTAATATCGCCGGTACTTGTCCGTACATCACTTGCACGTACATCGTCGGTACGTGCCCGAACATTGCTTGCACGTTCATTCTGGCCCTTTATAAGTAGAGGATGGAAGAGCCCTAGTAACGTACAATCAGCTTCGAGTAAGGTCACATGTTGTGGGTTATCAAGGAAACTAGAGCTCATCTCAAACTGATGGAGTAACACTTCCACCCGCTGACCTCTCACATAATTCCTGTAAATACACATGCAATGATAACATGAGTTAACTCCCTTTGTAGCTCTCTAATAATACATTGGTCCCATTGTACAGTTACCTCCCTTTATAGCTCTCTAATAATACATTGGTCCCATTGTACAGTTACCTCCCTTAATAGCTCTCTAATACTACATTGGTCCCATTGTACAGTTACCTCCCTTTGTAGCTCTCTTAATAATACATTGGTCCCATTGTACAGTTACCTCCATTTATAGCTCTCTAATACTACATTGGTACTATCTATCATTATGTACTGCCGAACGCCTCTTCCGAGTATTATTGGCAGGGTGCACGCCGGATAATTAAAAGTAAAAAGAGTGAAGATACAAATGTAAAAGCTTCCAGCTAGACATGGTTAAAATGATAAAAATAGTAAAAGGTAAAAGATAAGATAACAAGAGCACAGCCTTGCGGGTGCAGACGCTCATCTGATCATTGTCACTGTAAAAAAGGCCTCATAACACTGCTCTACTTTATGCAAGGGTAATTACCCTTGCATAAAGTAGAGCAGTGTTATGAGTCTTGCTTAAAAAAGTAAGATATTGATTGTGAAATCAAAGCACTGAAAGTACCGTTGTGTGGCGTACTGATGCCATTAAATCCAATATCGAATCCAAGTTGTAACATAATTTTATGTCACAGTTCTGATAAGCCCACCCTTACTCAAACATTTGTGCTGCTAAAGACACCAAGAGCACCAGAAATTACCTGGAACTTACTTAAGTAACTATGCTGAGCATCAATGAAGGGATATTTACAAATACCATTTTTAACAACTTGGAGAATTCGACCAGTGTCAAGATAAGTGATTGTTTATTCTCCGTACGACCACGCATGTTAATTAAATGTATATGACACTCTATATTAACGTATGTAAAAGGGGGTAAACATGGTGTCGCTCATATCGATCGGCCCATTAATGCTTTAAAAACAAGTTTTACATTTTATAAAACCTTAAAGTATTAGCTTTTAAAACAAGCTTTAATGAACAAAATCGATCGAATATTAAATTAATAATTGATGATTTTCGACCGTTGATTTTTTGAATTTTTATTTGGTATAAAACGGGATATTTTAAACTTACTTTTACGCGGAACGGATTCTTACTCGTCGCCGTGGATTTAATAATTAGGGTATCGTGTTGAATGTTGTCTAAAAGAGAGACATATATCTCTGCTTCATTACAAGCTTTAAATTTTCAAAATCGGATAATAGATACGAACATTATGAGGTCTTATATAAAGCAAGGTAGAAATTGACTAGTGCGTTTAACGCTTACCGCGGTAATATTGTTAATCAGCCGATTGATATGTACGTAGAACTTTTTCAGTTCCCCCCACCAGCTATATATAGCATCAATGTTTGTATACAACATAATTAGGTCATCGTTTGCAATGTGCAGCGGGGGGTGATTTACATACGTTACAGTTTACGATTGAAAACCGTGGGAACTATTTTAGATTCCCGCCACCAGTGAGAACATTCTTTGGTAGTAGAAATATAGTCCGTTGCAGAATGATTTGCTATAAATATCCTCTAAAAATAAAAGTCTGATATAATTGTTGGTCTTAATATAAGTAAATGTTGGTAATGTAAACAAATCAGGTCCAATGATACGTGTAACCTGTGTTGCATGCTTGTAATATTGTTCAAATCATAGAACTATTTATTTGCCGAGGCCTAATGCGTTAAATTGGTCGTAAGCTGAAAAGTGGTAATATCATTGTGTGGCGTTACGCCACACAAAAAGGGGCAATAACTCTTGCAAAATGCTGATCAAAGTTATGGGTCATGCTTGACATGGTCAGGTATTGATGGTGAATAAGTGTTGAAAGTTTCAAAGCAATAGCCCACATAGTGTATGAGAAAAGTGGACCTAAACACAAAACTTAACTAAGGAATTAACAAACTCCAAAAGGGGCAACAACTCACACAAAATGCAGATTTAGAGTTATGGCTCTTGCTTGGCATGGTCAGGTATTGATGGTGGACAAGTGTTGAAAGTTTCAAAGCAATAGCCCACATAATGTACCGTATAGCTGGTTATTTCTGCGGGTGTAATATTTTGCGTTTTTGTCCAAAGTGTGAGTGTTTATTTTCTGCTGTTTTTAATTTCTGTTGATTGGCAAAAGGGCAAGGTTAAATTTCTGCTGTTTTCTTCATGGTAAAAATAAATTTCTGCGGATAACAGAACTCCATCTGTACAAAACCAGGTACGAGTAAGTTTGTAATTAATCTCAAATTCAATCATCAAAGCCTATACCACTGGCATTTTATAAATTCCATGGAAACATATATATACATTTATTTAAATGCTCGTGATAAATATCTCCGTAGTTTCACCACGAAGGTTTATCAAATTAATGTGCGTGGTTTCACTCATATATATAGTAGTTTCATAGTTTATTGTCCGATCCATTACATGTACACAAACCGTTATACAAATAACAATCATATATATAAAACTGAGACGTTTTAACGATTAATTCGTAAACAATATTCTATTGAAAGTCGCTCAGATTAGCATACATTTAAATTAATTATGTGTATCACGCTGATGAGATGATTACTGCGATAATTGCCCATAATTATACCTTACCGAGAATCAGTATTCGAAATGCTTCGGACTTTTCGGCGGACGAAGATTTTGTTGACATCGGCGATTTTATTCTGCTTCATTAATTTTTATGGATGATATTATTCTGCGTGGATTTACTTCTGCGATTTAATCTTGGACCGCAGAATGGCAGAAATTTCCACCCAGCAGAAATAACCAGCTATACGGTATGAGAAAAGTGGACGTAAACACAAAACTTAACCAAGGAATTTTCTGAGTCCAAAAAGGGGCAATAACTCACGCAAAATGCAGATCAGAGTTATGGTTCTTATTTGACATGGTCAGGTATTGATGGTGAACAAGTGTTGAAAGTTTCAAAGCAATAGCCCACATAGCGTATGAGAAAAGTGGACCAAAACACAAAACTTAACCAAGGAATTTTCTGAGTCCAAAAAGGGGCAATAACTCACGCAAAATGCAGATCAGTTATGGTTCTTGTTTGACCATGGAGCATGTACGAAGATTTGATTGGGTTTCTGCTCCTTGAGATATGGAGAACCTGACACTTACTGGGGTTAAATTCCATATCCCATTGACTTTCCCAGTTTTCAAGTTTTAGCAAGACATTAGTCATTTTGTAACGCATGGCAATCTGAGAGGGACGTGACTACAAGGTAAGCAGCTGTATCATCAGCAAACAGCCGTACCTGGGAAGTGAGTTTGTCAGGAAGGTCATTTATATAAAGCAGGAAGAGTAATGGTCCCAGTTAGGACCCCTGTGGGACACCTGAAGTTACAGGAACCTGATCAGAAGTGTGACCATTTACCACTACTGACTGTGTCCGTCCGTCAAATAAACTGGATCCTGACATCATAACTCAAACAGTTTCCAAGCTAGGTTTATGAAACTTGGTATGTGGATAGGGGACAATAAGGTAATTATGCACGTCTAAAAATATTTTGATTCTGACAAAAATTGTGGTTGCTATGGCGACAGAAAATGTGAAAATATGCCCAAATCTGGATCCTGCCATAACTCAAACATTTTTCAAGCTAGGTTTATGAAACTTGATATGTGGATAGAGGGCAATGAGGGGATTATGCACGTCTAAAAATTGTGGTTACTATGGCAACAGAAACACTTCTGTATTGCTTGCAATTCTTAATTACTTGTTCCCCTAGGTCAGCCTGCCGAGCCCCCCTGGGCATAACTTTGGCCTTTGTTTTCATAATCAATATTGACCAATGAGAGCTCACTTTGTCTGTAGATGTGTCCATATTGACCAATGAGAGCTCATTTTGTCTGAAGGTGTGTCTATAATGACCAATGAGAGCTAACTTTGTCTGAAGGTGGGTCAATGCTATAATAAGATTAAAGAATAACTTACTCTGCTTCAAACGTAGGTCTTGCACAGACGCATGAAAATTTCCCACCGAAGTCGATGTACAAGTCGTTATTTACGATGTCAACAATTCTGCCCGCCACACGTTTATTACGTAGATCTCCAAGTTGCACAAATCTAGATTCTCGGAACATAGTCGCAAAACTTCGTTCTTCCCCGACATCATCAAGGTCGTTCTCAGAGGCATCAGCAGCTGAAAAAGATGTTTACCGGTAATATTTAAGACTTAAGTTAAACTATATTTTTACTGACCAATACCACCAGGGCTTTTTTTCGAAACTTGGGCAAGGGACCTTACCTTTTAATTGGTGGGAAAATTGGTATTTTGATAAAAAGGGGAATGATTTTGTTATTGTAAAAACTTCATTTTTAGGGAAAACTGCATGAGTTTAAAGCATTTTTTCCAGAAGAAGGGGCCTTTATGATGGCCCCTATTATATAACGAAAAAAATCCCTGACCGCCTTATTTTTGGCCTCCTCCCTTCTGCTGCATAATCCACTTTTTTAATCATTCAGGATTCTAATCACTACTTGTACCAGTATATTGCAAATAAATGCAATACATGTTGGTTATTTTGGCCAAACCAGCTTTTAAATAATGGATGGGAGTATGCTGTGTTAAACGTGGCCCTGCATCTATCTATCTATGTATACTGCATCACCCCCTCGCGGAGATTATGTGCAGGCAATTGAATGCACGCCAAGTGGTGTGAGTAAAGTAAAAAAGTTAAAAGTAAAAGAGAATAGGAGTGAAATACAAAGTTAAAAGTTCGAAGGAACAGTGATAGCTAGTAAAAGGTAAAAGTATGGTTATTAAAATATAAGGTACTGTGAATTATGGCATAGTGTGGGGAATAGTACACACTGCCTCCTTGAAGTTTTCTAAGGTAGGCAGCATGACTATGTTGGACGGTAACCTGTTCCATTGTTTGACTGCAAGCGGGAAGAAGGAATATTTATAGTAATCTACTCGGCAGTGTATTTGTCTGAATGCGAGGGGGTGATGGGTCCTTGATGTTCTGGCAGGGTGTGTGATATATGGTGGCATTTGTATGGCTACAAGCCCGTGGACGATCTTGTAGAACAAGCACAGGCGAGCATCACTTCGCCTGTCTTGTAGGGATCTCCAACGAAGCTTCTCTAGCATACCAGTTACACTGGAGTAGTATGAGTAGTCGCTACATACCCACCTAGCAGCCCGCCTTTGGATCATCTCTACCCTGTCTATGAGGTCCTTGGTGTACGGGCTCCAGACAGGGGATGAATATTCGATGACTGGGCGTACTAGGGCTTTGTATGCTATTTGCCGTACGCTGGGGTTCTGTGTACGTATATTTCGCTTCAGAAACCCCAGCGTACGGTTGGCTGATGTTGTTGCCCGGTCTATGTGATGTGTCCAGGTCAGGTCGCTGCTGATATCAACCCCGAGGTACTTGGCACATGTCACATTCTCCAGGGTTTGGCCATGTAGGGTGTATGTGGATGGGACTGGATGTTTTGAGCGTGTCACCTGTATAACAGTGCACTTTTGTGGGTTGAAGTCCATGTCCCATAATGCTTCCCATTCCTGGAGTCTGTTTAGGTCATCCTGCAGGAGCTTTGCATCCTGCAGATTTGATACTGCCAAGTACACCGCGGTATCATCAGCAAACAGCCTGACCTTGGATTTGATGTCATCGGGTAAGTCGTTTATATATATAAGGAAAAGTATGGGCCCGAGTACTGATCCCTGTGGTACTCCAGATGTGACAGGTACACTGTCTGAAGTATCATTTTCAAGCACGACTTGTTGAGACCTGTTGGACAAGAATGCTCGGATCCATTGTAGTGTTTGACCCCTGATGCCATACTGATGGAGTTTAAATATAAGTTTCTCATGGTTAACTTTGTCAAAAGCCTTTGAAAAATCTAGCAATATCAGGTCAGATTGCTGGCCTGATAAAGAGCCTCGAAGTAGATCCTCCACCAGCATGACAAGTTGGGTCTCACATGACCGCTTGGATCGAAATCCGTGTTGCAGGTCATACAGGATGTCATTCGAGTCTAGGTGTGCAACAACATTTGAAGCAACTATATGCTCCAGCAGCTTGCATAGGACACAAGTGAGTGAAATGGGCCTATAGTTGGCGGGATTACACTTGTCTCCTTTCTTGTATATGGGGCACACATTCGCCGTGTTCCAATCATTTGGAACCCTCCCAGAGTCAATCGATTTTTGGAAGATCACTTGTATTATAGGTGCGATGGTGCTGCTTAGCTGCTGGAGCACAAGAGGCTTCATCTGGTCAGGACCTGCTGCCTTATGGGGGTTTATGTCTTTCAGTAGTTTCATAATCCCATTAGTGGAGATTGTGATGGGACTCATACACTGGGTATCAGTTCCAGGTGTAGGCTGGTTTGCCATGTTTGATATCTGTTGTAGGCTAAGTGCATTGACGATGGAAGAAGAAATTATGATAGGAGTTATACAAATGTACCTCCTTATATGCTCCTTCAAACAGAAGGGATTTGTTGGTGTATGTCCGTCCATTTGTAACTTGCCGGACGGACAGACACCAACAAATCCTGTCAGTGAAAAGCTAGCTCACCACTAAGGGTGATTTGTTGGCCTTATATATGACATTCTACTCTAATGACAACCTGCAATGTTTACTTTTTGCATAACTATCCAATTACCTCCCTTTATGCACCCAAGTTCCAACAACAGTTACAACAGTATGGGTGAAGGAGTGTGTAGGAAGCCGGCTAGCTCAGTCGGTGAGCATTCGCCCGGCAAGCGAAGGGTCCCGGGTTCGAGCCCCTGTCTGGTTGCACATTTTTCTCACCCTGTGACATTTATACTGGGCTGTTCTGGTAAGTGGTCGCTCAGACCCCATACCTACAGTCCAACAACAAATAAAAAATGCTCATCGCATGCCAAACACCTGTGGTATAGGTTCGATCATTGGGCTTGGTTGATCCTTATAGAATTATTTTTTTCCTTTTTTACGCCAGCAGCACTTTGTTAGGGCAAAATTTTTTAGTGAGAAAAAGTCAAACCTACCTGGTCCACTAATGTTCAGTAAGTCACTGTCGTCTATCAAGTCTCCAACATTCACCTTCAATCTCCTGTTAGAATCTTGTGATTCTACGCAGTATGAAGCCAGTGGAACATTTCGTTTACAGCCGCAACGATGGGGAATATTTCGCAAAAATGACCTTAGTAAAAATGCTTTTCTCATGGAGGCTGCCATTTTGTTATCCACGTCTATCTTAACCAATGAAAACGCGTCTTTCGAAAACAATCATGTAACAGACGTTGTGATTGGACGAGGTTATTTCTCGTCTAGAAGTTGTTTACATTTTACAGAAAAACATGGCCAGCTCAAATTTTACGAAGTTGTTTGAGTTTTTCTCTCTGATCGGTCAATTAAAGGTACAAACTTTACTTTGGTCGCCGTTTTTAAATTGATTTTGTAGTCAACATTGCGTCTCAATCAGGAGAATAGAGCAGACGTATTCGACCCAAGAGTTTCGACCATAGGCAGCCTGCACGTACCCTACTACTTCACAAGTCATATCAACCTTCTCATTGTTTACCTATATAAGAAAGGTTACTTTCAATATTTCCGATTATAAAAGTGCCTGTCGCATTTGTAGCCGTGTAGGTTTATTATTCATTGAAATGGTATATTACGGGTATCAACGTGTAGCTACTATATTTTACTTTCAGGATATATCAACACTTTAGTCCTTAGATACACACCCGTTTACACACCGAACGTCAGAATCAAGAATACAATTCCTTAATTAGGTCGCTAACTAAGACGTTCAGCAAAACCCAGATTTTCACGCTTGTAAACGTGAATTTTGCCTTGAAACAGAATGTATGCTTCACAAACGGGCCTAGCTAGTCATCCTTTCAGTTAGTGTAACTAAATAATTTACCTCACATGCCAATTAAACATCGCAATATTTCACTAGATCGATAATTAAAAAAAAATGTACGAACTTCGCCACCGTCAATTTCCAATTTTATTTAGTATTCCGATAACCTTTCGACCTCAACAGATTTCGAAGCGATCGTTTAATTGGCTAGAGTGTGTGTCACGTCATTCATAGTTGTTCAATCGTGTAAGCTCGGCCATTTCCGTTTGTGTCCGGTGTATCTACTGAACTTCTTAATTGATGACCAAAAAAAAAATCGCGATTTGACTTATATTGTGTTAAGGGTGTGTATTTAAGGACTAAACTGTTTATATATCTGGAAAGTAAAATATCTTGGCTACACGATGATACCTGTAAGATAGCATTTGAGTGAATAAATAAAAGAATACGACAAGTTATGTGACAGGCACTCCATTCTTCGTGATTCACCTTGTCATAACATAGTAAACAGTGGTAAAATCCGATTTGGCCGGGGTAGTATTTGGGTACGTGCTGACTGCCTATGGTTTCGACCCCAGAATTTTGTCCAGAGCCAGTCGTTTCGCATAACATTAATTTGGTGATAAAACTGCAGATTTTGTTTGTTTTGCGTTGTTAAAATTAAAAAGAAAATCAGTTGTGTAAATTTAGAAAGTAAACCTAGTAATCTATAGACTGTTTATTATTATTATTAGAAAGCTACTTGATTCTTGAACCAGCAGTTGCATTAGCGTGCATACGGGCGTATATTACGGCAGTAAAGCAGCCGTGTAGGCCGGAAATCAAACTCTCGCTTGTACAGCGTACGTCAATAAAATATGTAATATGCAGATTGATTTTTAATCAATACGCAGGACGTCCTGTTGTGTAAACTTCAGACGGTGAAAGCTGCGTCAGACTGATTTTATTAATATAAACGTTCGCTCCGCCCACCGCTTGTCAACTAATTTGATTGACGGCCTGATCATGCGTACGTTATAATGCATGCGATTGCTGCAGTTATCGAACACATCAAAGGTGTGTAAAATGCATCGTGCTAATAATAGTCTCGTGTAGAGACAGATAATTGTGTAGTTACAAACTGTTACGCAGACACGTATGCTTTAATTGATCATCGCTTGTTGATCTGTTGATTGAATTATAAATCGATTCAACTTCTGTTAGAATTTTTTTAAATATTGTAAGGGTAAATTTAGTTGGGTGTAAAACATGTCCTTGATCACATGCGGACACTAAAATCATTGCTAAAAGGTTGTTAAAATGTCTGTTGAAAGTGACGTTTATTCATCATTTAAAACATCTCTTGTTCAAATCAGAAAAGTGAATGACTTTCCTTTATACTCAGTTTATAGTTAAGAATTACTGTAGAAGATGCTTGTCCAAATCTATGGTTGCTTGTTCCTCAACAACCTGAAAACCACACTACCTGACAAATGCCAAATTTTCTGATTGCTGTATATTGTATTTATCGTATTTTCTATTTGTAGCGTGTAAAACGTACAGGATGGGTATTACGTAAAGTCAGTGATCCAGAGAGCGTTGCTGATCACATGTATCGTATGTCCATGATGTCATTCTTAGCTGATACTCAATCTGGTCTCAACAAGGAAAGGTGCGTATTTAGACTTCTGTACATAATAAACAAAATGGTATACTATAGCATGGAGAAGTTGACCTGATACTGACCTTTATGCATGAATATATTACAAGGTTCTTGCGTTGAATATATAAATTTCTGCGAGCAAATCGTGCAATATCAGTCCTTTAGATTTGTATTGGTATTACACCTCGAGCGTCTACGTGATACTCCCCGCTTATAATATTAAGTTGTGAAGTTATGCTAATAGAAGGTCGAGAGTCGTGTCAAATTCTCTGGACTATATATATTATACATTTCATAACAAAAGACAGAGCTGCAGATAAGCTGCGTATTGGGGTAATTACCCAATTAATTTTCATAAAAAACCAATAGATTTTGAGAGGAGGGAGTAAGAAAAAGCAAGGACAATCTGAAATACTCCAAAAGAAAATGATTTTTTAGTGAAAAATAGTATATAAAAGATCATTTACCCTATGAGTTTATTAAATACCCAATTAAAATTTGTCAAAACCCAATCAAAATTGAATGTAGGGGGTAAAATACCCAATGGACAAAAACCTTATTTGTAGCTCTGACAAAAGATATATCATCTACGACATCTAGACCTTAGCGGTGGAGCCTGTGCTTCATGATGTGCAGGGGTCATGGATTTGATTTTTTGCTGCACCATACCAAAGACAAATTATAAACTGTACCAGCATGTTTAGGGCTTATCCAGGGGTTCCACTAGCTTCTGAATCAGAAGGTGTCATTTTCATACTTTAGACTAAATATTCTATTTTATGGGTAAATAATTTTAAGAGAAAATGAGAATAGAACCTCTGCTTATGATAAACAGGAAAGCTGACTTCGAACCCAAAATCCTCATTTTCCTCCGCAAAACATTTTATTTGTATAAATTTAAGTTCACAAATTGTCGAAATTGGTCAAGTTTAAACTCGAACCAAAGGTGCTATTTTCAAGAGCTGAATCTATACCCAAAATATACAGTGTAGAATGGCTAAATAAGTGAATCATGACTGATGGGCCTGTTTTTTGTTTGTCTATATGTGTAAATCGAAATATCGATGTATCATCGATATTTGTCATCTGATATATCTGAATCGTCGATGTGCCTCAGGTCGAATCAATGACAGCTCTACCATGTTGAGTAAGCTAGTGACCTACCTCAATAATAGATTTATACATGTGTTCTATTTTAGATGCATCAAGTTAGCGCTGGTACATGATATGGCAGAGTCTATAGTAGGGGACATCACTCCGGTTGATTGTATCGATAAACAAGAAAAACATAGACGAGAAAAGGTTAGTAACTCATTAACCAATCAGATTCTTCAGTTTTTAGTACCAACCAATCAGATCACAGGTAACTGTATCATTGACTATATAGATTTTACACAAAAAATATATTTTATTTTACTCTTAATCAATGATACAGTTACCTGTGAATGCTTGAGTTTTCAGTACCAACTTATCAGAGGCTTGAGTTTTCAGTACCAACCTATCAGATACTTGAGTTTTCAGTACCAGCTAATCAGATACTTGAGTTTTCAGTACCAGCCTATCAGATACTTGAGTTTTCAGTACCAACCAATCAGAGGCTTGAGTTTTCAGTACCAGCCTATCAGAGGCTTGAGTTTTCAGTACCAACCAATCAGAGGCTTGAGTTTTCAGTACCAACCAATCAGAGGCTTGAGTTTTCAGTACCAACCAATCAGAGGCTTGAGTTTTCAGTACCAGCCTATCAGAGGCTTGAGTTTTCAGTACCAACCAATCAGAGGCTTGAGTTTTCAGTACCAACCAATCAGAGGCTTGAGTTTTCAGTACCAGCCTATCAGAGGCTTGAGTTTTCAGTACCAGCCTATCAGAGGCTTGAGTTTTCAGTACCAACCAATCAAATATTTCAGTTTTTCAGAGACCATGACAATCTTTCCAAATTAAAGCAGAAAGCTATTTTCTCTACTACATACTAAAATTGGATGTTGAGAGTGATTAATATAAATTATATGGAAGATATTTGTGTTTTTCGGTGTAAGATCGAATGTTATTTCACAGAGTGAGCAGCTGGCGCAATATTTACACGAATGGCGTAGCCACAATTTAAGTCAAACGCTCAGGAGGTGAAATAAGTTTTGATCTTAAACCGATAAAACACAAATATTCTATTTATTTAATGCTTTTTTTCGATTAAAATGTGACAAAATTGTTTTATCAACAGTGTCATAACTCGAAACTTTACTTCTGCCATGTGACGCACTCCAGTCAAATAAGCGTTATCAATGTAAATAATTAACATTATGTACAACAGCTTGATAAAAAGGCCCCCTGGTCGTGAGGCCTGTGGGTGAAGACCCGCACATCAGACTTTGATGACTGGGATGGAGATTATATTGTATGTTTAAGACAGCCATGACACATATAACAAGCTTAGTGGTATAGAGATTATATTGTATGTTTCAGACAGCCATGACACATATAACAAGCTTAGTGGTATAGAGATTATATTGTATGTTTCAGACAGCCATTACACATATAACAAGCTTAGTGGTATAGAGATTATATTGTATGTTTCAGACAGCCATGACACATATAACAAGCTTAGTGGTATAGAGATTATATTGTATGTTTCAGACAGCCATGACACATATAACAAGCTTAGTGGTATAGAGATTATATTATATGTTTCAGACAGCCATGACACATATAACAAGCTTAGTGGCTGAAGACACAGGTACAGAACTGATGGACCTATGGATGGTATGTTAACTATCATTGGATTTAGTTTTACATGAAAAGAAAATAGAAAATTTCACATACCACAATTACACGGCACAATGTCCAACACATAACTGAACGAAAAAATGAACTTAACCAACTTAACCGCTAAGTCCCATCTGTCAAAAAGCTGCATGACCTAGTTTCAAATATAAATAGAGGATATTACATGAGTATCTTTTCATATTGAATTTATTAAACAAGTTGAATAAATAAAAAAATGCGAGACTCTGTTGATCATTTTATTGATTTTATTCAACGAGTTTGATAAATTCATGATAAATTCAATGTAGAAAAAGTCACAAATGTAATGTTCTTTTTTTCACATGTTAGCCTTTTCCAGCCGAAAAATAAAATAGCTACTTATTTTCACTATAATAAACTCGCAACTTCGACGACGTCGCCTGGTCTTTGAATGACGTCTAGTCAATATCGCTTTTCACATGTGTGTCTGTGTACCTGTTGGTTGGATTGCTAACTCACTTGCTAACTTCAGTCTTTATAGAAAGGTTTTTCATCATAGATACTAGGTGTAGGTAGATGGCCCCTATTGATTAAGAGTCAAGGTTATGGCCGACATGACCTTTAACATGTATGACTGGACTACAGTCAGAACTCGATACAACGACGCTGTTCGTTTCCAAGAAAAATGTCGTTGTAACGAATATGTCAGTATACTGAATTGATACAAAGAGCATTTTAATACTTTTGTCCCCAAATATGATGTCAGTATAATGAATTTGTCAGTATATCGAATGTCGTTATATCGAGTTCTGACTGTACTATTAAATGGACAAACAGTTATATTAATATTTATAGTATTCAAAACATTATATGGAGGTTAGTGTGTCAATATTCAGATTTTACTATGCTGGAAGGTGTGTCAATATTTAGTTTTTTTACCAATGAGAGCTCACTATACTGGAAGGTGTGTCAATATTGACCAATTACAGCTCACTATGCTGGAAGGTGTGTCAATTTTGACCAATGATAGTTCACTATACTGGATGGTGTGTCAATATTGACCAGTGAGAGCTCACTATACTGGAAGGTGTGTCTATATCATCCAATGAGAGCTCAATTTTCTAGAAGGTGTGTCAATATTGACCAATAAGAGCTCACTTTGCTGGAAGGTGTGTCAATCTTGACCAATGAGAGCTCACTATACTGGATGGTGTGTCAATATTGACCAATGATGAGGGCTCACTATTCTAGAAGGTGTGTCAGTATTGACCATTAAGAGCTCTCTATGCTGAAAGGTGTGTCTATATCAACCAATGAGAGCTCAATTTGCTGGAAGGTGTGTCAATATCAACCAATAAGAGCTCAATATGCTGGAAGGTGTGTTTATATCAACCAATGAGAGCTCAATTTGCTGGAAGGTGCGTCTATATCAACCAATGAGAGCTCACTATTCTAGAAGGTGTGTCAATATTAAGTTTTTATTAACCAATGAGAGCTCAGAGCTCACTATTCAAGGTTTGTCAATCTTGACCAATGAGAGCTCACTATACTGGAAGGTGTGTCAATCTTGACCAATGAGAGCTCACTATGCTGGAAGGTGTGTCAATATTGACCTATGAGATTGTTTCTGTTATAGGAATATGAAGAACAGAAGACAAAAGAGTCACATTTTGTTAAAGATTTGGACAAGTTTGATATGATCTTTCAAGCTTACGAGTATGAACAATTAGACAGTAAACCAGGTTCTTTGCAGGAATTCTTTGATTCTACTGAAGGTATCTATGGCAACATTTGATAAGTTTATTTCTTTTGGCAATAAAAGGGAACTTTTAATACCTCATCAAACTTTGGATTGCTCTTATCTATCTGTCATTACTTGCTTGCATATTATACCTCCAAATGTATTTGAGCAGACATATTGATTTTGTGCTGGATATCTGTCACAAAGTTTGTCCATGCTTGCTCTCCTTAATCACAGGTTCGATTTGAACGATACTTCACATGAATGGTTGGTACCAAGCCACTTGTCATAGGTTTTGATCCACATTACTTGGAATGTGTGCAAGATAAAGTCACCAAATTTCACTGAACTATTAGACAGCATGTGTAATTGAACACCTTCTGGAAGGTGTGTTGATATTGACCAATGAGAGCTCTTGTGGTTTTGTTTTCAGGTAAATTCAAAACAGAAACTGTACAAGACTGGGTGACAGAGTTACATCGTATACGGAGCCAATCAAACAGCAGTCCACGATTTTCTAGTCCTCAGTTAAACCGTGTCGGACAATCTCAATCATCAGTGAATAGAGAATCTGCTAAAGTGAAACCATTTATACATGGTGAATGATACTGGCCAATGAGATCTCATTATACTTGAAGGTGTGTCGATAGTGACCAATCAGAGCTCATTATACTGAATTGTGTTCATGTTGACCAATCAGAGCTCATTATGCTTTAAGGTGTGTCAATATTGACCAATCAGAGCTCATTATACTGAAAGGTGTGTCAATGTTGACAAATCAGAGTTCATTGTACTTTAAGGTGTGTCAATATTGACCAATCAGAGCTCACTATACTGAAAGGTGTGTCAATGTTGACCAATGACCTCTCACTATCTTAGGTACGTCAGTGTTGGCCAATAAGGTCTCACTATACCAGAAATTGGTAGGTGTGTGCATGTCGACCAATGAGCTCTTACTGTACTAGAAGGTGTGACAATATTGACCAATGACCTCTCACTATCCTAGGTACGTAAGTGTTGGCCAATAAGGTCTCACTATACCAGAAATTGGTAGAAGGTGTGTGCATGTCGACCAATGAGCTCTTACTGTACTAGAAGGTGTGTGCATGTCGACCAATGAGCTCTTACTGTACTAGAAGGTGTGTCGATATTGACCAATAAGAGCTCTTTGAGTTTTTTAGGTAAATTCAAACCATTTATACTTGATGAATTTCTGCATGATATTTACATTATTTCTAATGCCTGGTAGGTTTCTGTTTTAATGTACAAAACGTGTGAAATCCAGGTCTATGTTAAAATGCTTAAAGATATTTATGTACAATGTATACTGGTCCACTTCATTTGTATAAACAGCCCCCGATCTCCCGAAGGATCTAAATTTGAGCTAAATCTCATCGTAAATATTGTCATTCATCTTAGGGAGTAATGTCCATGATTAGTTGGACTCAAAATTGGCTTCACAAAACAGACACATTATTCTGAGTTTATTACAGTAAAATGTCTAGATCACATTCTTCTGATGTATCTAAATTCAGACTCTAATTTTAACGAAATCTCAGTTCGAGCTGAGGTCTCTACTTGAGGTGCTTCGGGAGATCGGGGCCTGATCTACCACATTTGATTAGACTGGTACAAATTTAAGAATTGAAATTTTGTGAACAAACATTTTTGACACCCTGTATATATGTAAATGTATGTACTGAATTGTATAGTCCGCCGACCCTAACACTAGCTTTTGTTTTTAAATCAAAATTATTATTAAATGCATTTTGTTTGATCTCATGTATAAACACTTTTAAATGAGACTGTCTTTCAGACTACACTGTTCATTTGTTAAATTATCATTTTTAGCTCACCTGCTAAAAAGTGGCAAGGTGAGCTTTTGTGATTATGTTTTGTCCGTTGTCTGTCGTCCATCTGTTAGACAATTCAACGTTAACAGATAGCACTTTCAATTTTGCTTTGATCTTCACCAAACTTGGTCAGTATTTGTATCTCAATGAAATCTAGGTCTAAGTTTGAAGTTGGGTCATGTGGGATCAACAACTAGGTCAAAAGGTCAAATAATAGGAAAACCTTATTAACACTCTGGAGGCCAAATTTTTGCTTTAATCTTCATGAAGTTTAGTCAACATGTTTATCTGGATGACCTTAAGTTGGGTCACGTGGGGTCAAAAACTAGGTCAAGTAATAGAAAAACACTCTGGCAGCAAAATGACCTTAAGGTCTAATTCGAAATTGGGTCGGTCATGTGGAGTCAAGGTCAAATAATAGATAAACCTTTTAGACACTCTAGAGGCCACATTTTTGCTTCAATCTTCATTATTGTAAGTTTGGTCAAAATGTTTATCTTGATGACTTTAAGGTCAAGTAATAGATAAACCTTATTAACACTCTGGAGGCCACATTTTTGCTTCAATTTTCATCAAGTGTATTCAAAATGTTTATATTGATGACCTTAAGGTCAAGTCCGATATTGGGTTCTGTGAGGTCAAAAACTAGGTCAATGGGTCATAATAGAAAAATCTATAAAACCCCACAGAGGCCACAATTTTGCTTCAATCTTCATGAAATAAAATCAAAATGTTTATCTTGATGACCTTAATGTCAACTTTAAAGATGGGTCTTGTTGGTCAAAAACAAAGTCACTAGGTCAAATAATATTGTTAACACTCTATAGGCCACATTTTTGCTTCAATCTTCATGTTTGTTATATACAAGGCGAGAGTTATTGTCTGCGAGCTGTATCACTGTTTTGTATTTTACACAGTTGGAATTGAATTGAATTACAAAATGTTTTTGTATTTTTAAGTTGTATGTAATAAATATGTTCATGTTTTAATTATACATGTATGATATTATAATTATAAGAAAACCATTGTCTTTGTAATCATCACACATATTCCAGGGCCCAGTCTCCCGAAGCATCTCAAATAGAAATCTCAACTCAAATTGTGATTTTGCTCAAATCAGAGTCTGAATTTCTGATAAATATGAAGCTTGAGCTCTCAAAATGTTACTGTTATAAACTCAGAATAATGTTTCTGATTGTTATACCAATTAAGAGTACAATTTGGCATGGAAAGTTGGAAACTATCTCAAACGATAGGTGACAACATTTGAGTTGAGATTGATCTCAGATTTAGATGTTTCGGGATATCGGGGACAGATGTACTGTTGAACATTGATGCCTCGAACTACCTTACGACTGGGAAAATAGTTTGCTGTTTTACTATATGAATAAAGATGGGATTTTGCCGAGACTGATGAACCAGTTCCCGGAATCTAGCGTGTTCGAGGCAAATACTGTTACATCAAAGTTCTATTGTATTTGTTGAATTGGTGTACAATCAAATTTTATTTCACCAAGTGATTACAGCATACATGCCATGTTTCGCAGACCCCTTTGCTTGAGATTGGTGATGGAAATGCAGGAGATTTCATTAAAATGCAGGAGATTTTTCAAGCTGAAACTTTAGATTTAAAGTATTGAAGTTTATATGCTGTTTTCACTTATCTTAAGTTGATAACAATACCATGCATGCTTCATGTTGCAATTTAAACTAATATTTGTCATCATATTCATAATGTAAACAAAAAATGTCAGATTCCAGTTTGTCCATGAAATGCGTGAGATTTGATAAATAGGCCTCTGATAATGCAGGAGTAGAGTCTCAAATGCAGGAGACTCACGCATGATGCAGGAGATCTGGCATGTATGGATTACAGAAAGCAATATTGTTGCTATAATTTTCTGTGATCACAAGTCAAATGAAAATTTAATCTGCCACCAGAAATCAATAAATTTTCTATTTTATACTTGACTTCAAAATGGTAAGCTGTATAAGTCGATTATTTTAACATACATGTATTTAATTGTCCAATAGTCGACTTTGCAAACTTTTCTAACAATAATTACAGCCTACAGAGGACCTACTAAAAAATAATAAATCAAGAGGTAACATTTCCACACGTTGAATGCCTAAAATATATACAGTTCACAAAGTAACACAAAATATGTACACCTAAAATTATTAATTATGCAGAACAGACCTTTATGCAATTATAGCTCGCCCGAACACAACAGTCTCAAGGTGAGCTTTTAGGATGTTTGAATGTCCGTCATCTAACTTCTATCAACAATTTCTTTAAACGCCAAATTACACTAGAGTGACCCATACATATAATGGTCATCTTCAAACGATAGTGCACTGTATATACAACATGTATATCACAGGGTAAAAAACTGGTGGGGGTTACAAGTGTCCGTGGTCTCAAAAAGATAATATCATACCAGGCACAATGCCAAACACATAACCGAACGAGAACATAAACTGCCCAATCCCAGCTGTCAGGATGGGGTCAATGAGCAGGGTCATTCTTTTCCTTTGTTCTGTTCATTTACAATTTACTAGGCAAGAAGAAGCAAATTAGTACATACAAATGTATTTTATTTGGGCACCATGGCTTACTAGTAGATAGATCATCTGTGTTTGTAGTCTGTTCCACATCTACATGACATTATGGCATCCAGGCTCAGCTAGCAGTCTGTGCCAGTAAGCTAATGTTGACGTATAGTGGCATCCATGTGGTCCTCCATTGTGGATTCTGGCATAACTCTCACATGTCAGTGGACAGTTATAGTGTGCAGCATAACGTTTCATGTTGTTTTGCACACATTGTGATGAGCAGTGTTTGTCGTCTGCGCATGCATGCCAACCTATATGGATGAATGTTAACTGGTTAGGTTTGATATGTGAAACAGACAAAAGGATATTTTAACCAGTACTGTAGTACAGTATAAATCTAAATATGGTTATTCCCCAATATGAGAAGTACAGCTTTATTGGAGCTCTATCGGTCAGGAGTCCATCAGATACAACATTGTTGTGGGCACATAATTTTAAGTGTTTGAGCTATAATGATCAAACTTCAAAGGGCTTAATTCAACATGATATGTTAATTATAATTATAGTATTTAAAGAGTTATGGCCTTTGATATGATATGGTTAAATCGCAATTGGAAGCATCCATTTTTCTCTGCACCTATTTGTTAAAGTCTATGCAGGGGAAGATACTTTGCACTGTGGTGTTAAAGTCTCATGGGAAGATACTTTGTTATGTGGCTAAAAGTCTGGTGTTAAAGTATCTTTTGCACTGTGGAGTTAAAGTCTTGTGGGTAGATACTTAACACTGAGTTGTTAAAGTCTCATGGGAAGATACTTTGTTATGTGGCTAAAAGTATCGTGGGAAGATACTTTACACTGTGGCTTAAAGTCTTGTGGGAAGATACTTTACACTGTGGCTTAAAGTCTTGTGGGATGATACTTTGCACTGTGCTGTTAAAGTCTTGTGTGAAGATACTTTGCACTGTGCAGTTGAAGTCTTGTGGGAAGATACTTTGCACTGTGCTGTTAAAGTCTCGTGGGAAGATACTTTGCACTGTGCTGTTAAAGTCTACCTGTGTGAAACCAAACTTACTGGTTCCCAGCCTTCCACAGTCTATCCAATAACTTTCTTTTATTTGGAAATATCCACAGGAAGGGGAACCAACGTCCATGTGACAACCAAGAGCTCGACAACCAGACTCGTGCTGAAAAAACATTTATATTAAAACAATCGGCACAATAAACCAAATGTCACACATTTACATATAACAATCGAGAACTAACCATTAAAATTATTTAATTTCGGCTGTTAAAACATTTTAAATACTGCGTATGTTTATTCTATTTATCACATTCCCGGCAGAATTAAGAAAAACAAGAGCACCGCTCATGAGTTCTGGACGCTTGACTTTCTCATACTTGATAGCACCCTAGCTCATCTATTAGTGTAAATGGCAATAACTTCAAAATCCTTGATAGAGTTACCTCCTCTTGCCTTCCGAATGGGTTCATAACTGTCATCAAGTTTTACCAGGGGCTTAAAAACGCAAAAGTAAATATCCCTGCCATTCCCCGGTGTAGGGGTGTCCGGGGTTTTATTTGAATTATACATAACCTCTATTACAAATGAAACATGCATCTATCATTTGTTCAAAGTGTGATGTCTTGTGGAATAATTGATATCATCTTATTTAAATTAGAAACCAGCCTCATCATTTAAGTAAATAGTTACCATAGCAACCATATCAGTGGCATACTAGATTGTATATATTCTGTTTTAATTAAAGTTCCATAAGACTTACATCACAAATGCACTGCAGACATTGTTGGGACACCATACCAGTGGCAAATCCTCCGCTGCTCGAACTTGTACTGCTGCAGTGTGAGCTGCTTGCCACATTGAAGAAATTAGAAGCTGCCCAAACGTGCTACAATATAAGAACAACCAGGTCTGTATAAGTGATATAAACACACCTTCCTGCATAGTGAGGTCTCGTTGGTCAATCTTGATACACCTGCCAACATAGCCCTCATTGGTCAATATTGACACACCTGCCAGCATAGTAAGCCCTCATTGGTCAATATTGACACACCTGCCAGCATAGTGAGCTCTCATTGGTCAATATTGACACACCTTCCAGCATAGTAAGCCCTCTTGGTCAATATTGATACATCTGCCAACATAGTAAGCCCTCATTGGTCAATATTGACACACCTGCCAGCATAGTAAGCCCTCATTGGTCAATATTGACACACCTGCCAGCATAGTAAGCCCTCATTGGTCAATATTGACACACTTGCCAGCATAGTAAGCCTTCATTGGTCAATATTGACACACCTGCCAGCATAGTAAGCCCTCATTGGTCAATATTGACACACGTTCCAGCATAGTGAGCTTTCATTGATAACACGACTGTTTGACATAATAAGACAATGTTTAGACATATCAACACCACATTAGGCCATGATAACACGACTGTTTAACATAACAAGACAGTGTTTAGACATGGTAACTCGACTGTTTAACGTAATAAGACAGTGTTTAGACATGGTAACTCGACTGTTTAACATAATAAGACAGTGTTTAGACATGGTAACTCGACTGTTTAACATAATAAGACAGTGTTTAGACATGGTAACTCGACTGTTTAACATAATAAGACAGTGTTTAGACATATCAACACCACATTTGGACATGATAACACGACTGTTTGACATAACAAGGCAGTGTTTAATAACATAAGACACCTATGACGTTCCATATAATAATGTTGTTTTTGTACTGGACGTCTGTCTTGATGTCACAAATTTGTCCTCCTCTTGTTCTCCGTAACCACTGGTCGGATTCCTCTTGTTCTCCGTAACCACTGGTCGGATTCCTCCTGTTCTCCGTAACCACTGGTCCGATTCCTCCTGTTCTCCGTAACCACCGGTCCGATTCCTCCTGTTCTCCGTAACCACCGGTCCGATTCCTCCTGTTCTCCGTAACCACCGGTCCGATTCCTCCTGTTCTCCGTAACCACCGGTCCGATTCCTCCTGTTCTCCGTAACCACCGGTCCGATTCCTCCTGTTCTCCGTAACCACCGGTCGGATTCCTCCTGTTCTCCGTAACCACCGGTCCGATTCCTCCTGTTCTCCGTAACCACTGGTCCGATTCCTCCTGTTCTCCGTAACCACTGGTCCGATTCCTCCTGTTCTCCGTAACCACTGGTCCGATTCCTCCTGTTCTCCGTAACCACTGGTCCGATTCCTCCTGTTCTCCGTAACCACTGGTCCGATTCCTCCTGTTCTCCGTAACCACTGGTCGGATTTCGACGAAACTTCACCTGCATGTTTGGTCTAGTTGTACATATTGTCATTATTGTTTTATTCAGTAATTAGTGCAATAATGACTCTTTGTGTGACACATACGTTTTTGTTCAATTTTAAATTCAATTTATGGAACGTTCTTACCTGATGTCCATGTAAAGATGTGAATTGATACCACGTGTAACCATCAGCCACGTGCGTATGTCCAGCAAACTTGCCACATTCTCCTGTAGATACTTGAGCCACAGTGTGGCTGCTTAAACTACCTATAAAAAGTAGTTTTTACTGATGTACGGAGAACACACTGGAAAGGACTGGCTGTGTTACCCACAGTGATCCAGGTTCGATACACAGGTCATGGGTACTGTTTTATCAAGCCACTTACGGAAATCGTAAACTTACGATCAAATTTAAATTGTTTATAATTTGTTTACAGGCGCGTAGCTACCTGTACGCAGGATACGCAGCTGCGTACACATGCTTCTCAAAAAGTGAAAAAATTTATGATCGAAAAATGAAATAAAAACTGATGGCTAAACCCCAGAGGGGGTAATCCTTTAGTATTTTCACCATTTCTTAGAAACACCTTTTAAAAAAGCTCTATACACAAAAAACTGTTTTTATGAATAAAAATAATGTTAAAGATGATGCAAAAAACACGCCAGAACGCACCAGAGACGTTCTAGCGAACCAAATTTTTCCGGGGGAGCATGTCCCCAGACCCCCTAGCCTTCTTGCGTACACATTCAAATACCTCTAGCTACGCGCCTGGTTTACAATTATAAAGTGTGGTAAGTGGAGCTGCAATACTAATAATGATTCAGGTAATGAACTCCCACAAACAATATCCGTCACCGACGTGCAGTTGTTAAAGAATTATAAAGCAATTAAATTTGAGCGTAACTTTAAGATTTTCGTAAGTGCTTTGATAAAACAGTGCCCTGTTGCTTAATTAACGGTTAATTCTTTTATAAAGCTATTTTGTAAGCACGGTAAATAATGGGAATGTACTACATATTAATTAAACGTCAACTGGTTTGATTTATATGCTTTTATTGATCCTCGCCACAGGAAATCCATATGGGCGAGGCCCCCCAGAATAGGTTAGACATGTTAGTTTTTGGGGGATAGTGCATGATACAGAAGATGTTTCAGTTCCAGAAGCATCCCTGGTTCTTTTACGTGCCTGGTGTAAAGCATCATACACGGGACCTCGGTTCTAAAGTCTCGTCCGAAAGACTGTTAGTAATTTTTAGTCATGTTAGGTGGGAAACACTGAAAGCATTTCTGTTTTTGATCCGGCCGGAGTAGGGATCGAACCCACAACCTTCGGATCAGCAGTCAGTAGCCCTTACCACTAGACCACTTGTCCACGATCGTCAACTGATTGAACTACATGACGTTTCATATACAATGCATAAAACCTTAGGAATTTCCCAGACCCTTTTCTACCAATTATCGTAGTAAACAATAGTTAGGAAGTTATATGTGTACCTCCGTCCCGTATGTTCACGTGCGTCGCGTGCACGCACAAACACGTGCCAGTAGCTGGAGGCGTGGCTGAATGGACGTCAGCAAATAGTTCTAGAACTAGCAGTAACCATAACATCGCCATAATCTGTAACGGTAACACATGTCATTTATAATATAGGAGACGACTAAATAGGTGGAGACACGGGTTGCTCTTCATGAATGGAAATTTTGTGGACATCGACATCGGAAAAAACTGGCGTAATTTTGTGACATTTTAATGGATTGTTTCTTTGCTAATTTGGGACTTATTTAAACCCGATGATCATTTGGATTCTCGACATCTTTGTTCAAGTGTGATTAACATGTTGACATCAATTATCAATCATGATCAATGTAGCGTCAATACCGTTTGGGAAGTACCTGGAATTGAAGGAAGGCGACATCCAGCTCTACAAAAATCTCTTACACTAGAGTGGATATCCAGCTCACTCTCGGATACACTGAATGATGGATCAGCAGAAAAGGCAAATCGAAATGCGGCCAACGTCCAATAGTACGAACTCGTACGTACGTGTTACTCTCATAGACACTTGACAGGCAGTACATTTATCTACTAGTAATTCTCGTGTGACAGAGAGGGGACCCCGTGAACTGGGAATTTCATAATTGAGTAAAGAATCCACACAGAAAGACAATAAGTGACTACCCGTATATAAGTATTATTAATATCATTACGCTACCCAATACGAGGGTCATTCAATAAATTCGTAGACTGTGTTAATCATTTTAACATCCGATGACACAGAGAAAAACAAACTACATTGGGTTAAACTACAGCCTTTCGGACTCAAGTGCTGAAAATATAGCGGGAAACAACGCATTTTTTAAGAAAATATGTCCAAAATATAAATATCAACATACCGTTACCACTACACACCACAATTTATGATCTGACGTCAGCGACGTTATTGACGTTTCGCTGATTCTCAAATGGTAGCCCGGAATGAAATTTTGTTATTAACATAGCAATAAACATTTAAATTGTATGTGATTTAACATATCTTCCACAATATCTTATATAGTCTAAGTTTTAAGGCTTGGCATTATGGTTGTAAATTAACATGAAAACATCTCGCACATTTCGATGGACGTTGCGTGAAACGTCACTACGTTTGCATATATGCACATCTAAGTATCGCTTTAAATATCATGCTGCGTTTTAGAAATTTGTTTTTGCCCCTTAAACACAAGACCACTGCATGCTGTATGTTCTCCTTTTGCTCCCTGTAGCAACTTTTATATGTCTGCTGTGTTTTTCCAAGCCCCATGCACTATTCAATAGACGTATGAATTTCCTTTCGCCAAAAATAGACATTTTGACGTTATTGAAAACGCGACTCGTCTTGATAAAACCTAATTCACACTCCGACGTCCAAATAACTTCATAATTTCATGAAATCCCATGACAATATTTTGTAATAATCTGGCAGAAACATTGGAATGTACATTAACTTAATCGGAATTTATAACTAGTTGAGCAAATGAAAACGGTACATTACGTCGGTCGGGGTGGTAGCGCGTTACTATGGTAATAGAATGGCTGATGATATGCAACTGGTTTGCATTATCGAAGATAAATTTGTATTGACTGTTGGTAATAAGTTACTGTTTATAATGCTATAAAAATTATTGTTAAAACGCAATAATAATCAAATGAGAACGGTTGTCTACGAATATATTGAATGGCCCACGTACGCATCTCTAAGTCTGATTATTTCAAATACTCCTCATAATTAGTATTTCAATTAAAGTAGAAATCTACGAACATTTTTTCTATCGCGGACATTTTCGAACTATCACAAGATTATGCATGCTATAAATGGTTTCAACATAAAACATCTTAAAAAAGAAATAAATACGGAAATAGAGATTGTACACTTTGAGAGAGAAAATTCCAATATTTAAAGCACAATGTACACACGTCTCCTGAGTGACTTTGTAATAGTGACAACTAATCCAGTATGTTTACCAAATGTAAGGTTATCTTTGACACGATTTGGGCCACATATAATAACGTAGGGTTATAAGTCACTGTTTAACGAGCCCTTAACTGATTCACTATAACAATCATGTGCGTTTTTCTTCCACACGAGAACTTAAATAAAGTAAAACGTCATTCGGAATTTTTTTTTGGCGTAAAACGTTACAAGATATGAAATGAACTCGTGAAGTGCGATTATTTTGGTATCCGCAATATTCTTATTTCATGATCAATTACTCTTACAGGCAGATATTAATTTGCAGTTAAAGACTGAAAAACTAAGTGCCGTGAAATTATGCAAAATGCGATCTTGTTTGGGTAAAAAGTGCAAACAAAAGTGCATTGTTTTGGAATCGGTAGACTAAAATTAATCACCTGTTACTTGCAATTAAGAAAACCAAACATTTTAAGCCAGGCCATGTTGCAAAATTTGATAACCACATACCGTGTTCCCTCAAATAAACGCTCCGCCCCTTACTTTTCTGGAAAAGGCCCTCAAATACCGGTACCTTCGATTATGTATGATTGGCGGTTTATTACATGGAAAATCATATGATTCACATAAAATTATGGTACATAGTAAGACCTTTTCTCCAAAAAAAAACTCATAATCGCCCTCTTATCACGGCAATTATACACAGTGCAGTATGTACACATCCGAAATATGTCAAAAATACCAAGGGAAACATAATTTCAAATCGGACAGGGAACGTGAGCACCAGGAATCACCGGTAGAGGTACCACTCATATATCGTGGTCATTCAGTCTTTTGATTGCTGATACTAGTTCTTTCGGCTTTTTGACAGCTGGAACTAGAGTGGATCTTTTTCTCGTTCGGCTGTGTCAATTGAAACTTTGTGTTTCGGCCCTTTTGCTGTTGAAACGTGGTTTTTTAAACTGGGATTTCTATATGTTCAAAGTAGGTCAATCGGCTGGGGACATTCGGCTTACATGTGTTTGAGAATTCGGTTAGAACTTGGTCATTCAGCTTGGGCATTCAGCCTTTTGATTGCTGAAACTGGTTCATTTAAAATTTCGACAGCTTGTAAATGGGAGGATCATAACTTGGTAAGTTGGGCCGCTTGTGTCTTGTATGTTTTTTATGTTTTTTGTACTCGGTTGATTCATCGTGTCTTGGATGTTTTTTATGTTTTCTGTACTCGGTTGATTCATCGTGTCCTGTATGTTTTTTATGTTTTCTGTACTCGGTTGATTCATCGTGTCTTGTATGTTTTTTATGTTTTCTGTACTCGGTTGATTCATTGTGTCTTGTATGTTTTTTATGTTTTCTGTACTCGGTTGATTCATTGTGTCTTGTATGTTTTTTATGTTTTCTGTCCTCGGTTGATTCAGTTGGGCATTGTGTCTTGTATGTTTTTTATGTTTTCTGTACTCGGTTGATTTAGTTGGGCATTGTGTCTTGTATGTTTTTTTTATGTTTTCTGTACTCGGTTGATTCAGTTGGACCGCTTGTGTCTTGTATGTTTTTTATGTTTTCTGTACTCGGTTGATTCATCGTGTCTTGTATGTTTTTTATGTTTTCTGTACTCGGTTGATTCATCGTGTCTTGTATGTTTTTTATGTTTTCTGTACTCGGTTGATTTAGTTGGGCATTGTGTCTTGTATGTTTTTTTATGTTTTCTGTACTCGGTTGATTCAGTTGGGCATTGTGTCTTGTATGTTTTTTATGTTTTCTGTACTCGGTTGATTCAGTTGGGCATTGTGTCTTGTATGTTTTTTATGTTTTCTGTACTCGGTTGATTCAGTTGGGCATTGTGTCTTGTATGTTTTTTATGTTTTCTGTACTCGGTTGATTCAGTTGGGCATTGTGTCTTGTATGTTTTTTTATGTTTTCTGTACTCGGTTGATTCAGTTGGGCATTGTGTCTTGTATGTTTTTTATGTTTTCTGTACTCGGTTGATTCAGTTGGGCATTGTGTCTTGTGTTTTTTTTATGTTTTCTGTGCTTGATTGATTCAGTTGGCCATTGTGTCTTGTATGTTTTTTATGTTTTCTGTGCTCGGTTGATTCAGTTGGGCATTGTGTCTTGTATGTTTTTTATGTTTTCTGTGCTCGGTTGATTCAGTTGGGCATTGTGCCTTGTGTGTTTTTTTATGTTTTCTGTGCTCGGCTGGTTAAGCTGAGTCGCTGCATTCCCTGTCTGACTTAATATTATCTTTTTGCCTGCAAGACTGTAATGATAAGGAGTTGCCACAGTTTTGCGGGCAAATATGTTTTATACAGGAGCACTATCTAGCACAAAGTCAACGTTTTAACTAACGCTCAAATTTAAATTACTTATAATGCTTTCACAACTTAGAATTAGAAGATCGTTAGTACAAAATCAATATCAGTTTGAGAAAACAAGAAAAAAAACTGTCTAAAAACTACTCTTTACTTATGGAAAAACAAGCTTTTTATACTTCAGTTTGGTCAACACGACCGCTTTCGATTTTCATGAAAATAGGCTCAAAATAAGCGCCTCGATCGAGATGCAGAATTCAAGTATGCATGAGTCCTTCTAATTCTAAAGCAGCGATATTGTGTGACAGATATGTGTTGTAGAAATGATTGTAAGTGAATCATTTTAACATTGCTGACCCATTACTCCAATTTGTAGTTGTTAATGAATTTTAAAGAATTTAAATTTGGACGTTAGTTGATAAACAATAGAGCTCCTATTAATTAAACAAGTAAAAATAAAAGATGTGCATCGGCCGGGAATCGAACCCGGGCCGCCCGCGTGGCAGGCGAGCATTCTACCACTGAACCACCGATGCTTACGAGTTACTTTGATTTAAATTTTGTATAATTCATTGTATTACCTACTATTTAGTTACAAACGCAATTTAACAGTTATCAGTTAATCTGCTTTGAATTAAAAGCATTTAAATGCGCAGTAACAATCTATATATTTTTTAGCAGTTAATCAAGTGTCCCAGAGTTAACCAAGAGAAAGTAACTGCTGAGGGACCAATTCCTACGCAGTGTTCTCCCTTGTCGCTACTAAGTTCTAGCAGGGACCGGTGTCTACAACTACCTGACCCAAAATACCGGTCCAATGTTTTAGTAATATCATGATGTACATAAACATTGTTTTTGCAGTAAATACATCATAATATTGCCTGCTAACACGCACCTGTGCAGTGTTAAGAAGTGCAGTATCTTCAAGAAGATAAGTCGATACGGAACAGTACGGTTTGAGTGGGATTTAAATATATCGCGCGAGCTCTACGTCACGAGATAAGTAGCAACGACAGTTGTTTACATGCGTAACTCGTAAATAGCTCACAAAGCTTACTGTGTGAGTTAAGTGTAATTTTACACTTTAAAGTCAAATAAAGTAAGTAGCATTTGTCTTGTATTGTATTTATCATTTTATTCTTATCTTGGCTTCTCTTTGCTTAATTTGCACCCTTAATTGGCATTTATTTGAGCGTAATTGACAGAATGTGTACCGTAGTTCGGACAGTAAATATTCGGATAGACGTGGTTCCTAGGAGTTTCGGCTGTTGATGTAAAGAATGTGGAACTATAAGACATTGTATTGTTAGTATCCAGTATATTTCTATCTCCCATGTAATGTCATGGTCGTAAAATGATTTGTTATCGCAGGTTACACGTGTTTACATTGAATAAGACCGTTCTCGCATGTAGACAATTCTCACCTACACGTCTCGCATTTTTCATTGCTATACGTACATGGAGGCTTTCGCGTAATTGGGGTAGTATAATCCGATTATTTTGTTATGAGGTCTGGAATAACTAAGTACTGTCATTGTTGTATAATTATACTGGTCAAAGACCTAAAACAAAGCCTAGTGTTATCACTGGCCGACTATACCTGGTACTTTTTAAACATTGCGTGTTTCTGTTATTGTAACATAAGGATGTTTTGACTAAATGGTAAAATAACAAAAGTGTAAGATGGAATATTCATTGGTGTGAGATTCTCAATTTTGTACAATTCTACTCTCTCCCTCTTTTTAAAGATCTTAAAAAATTAAATGCCGAGCATAGCCTTTATTTGCCAGTCAGCTATCTCCTGAAATACTGCAGGCATATGAGTGCCTCCACCAATATTTGAACCAGGGTCGCCAGATTAGACGACAAGCATGCTAACCATTGAGCTACAATGTACGAAAGCAGAAGTAAAAATATCAACAATGAAACTAACTGTTAAATTTAATTCTTCAAGGGTATAATAGTCTAAGAGGGTCAGGTTAATGGTATGAAGTAATACATTGTATAATCTATGTCAATTATTGAAAGGATTACCAAGATGTTTTCAATTTATTTTAAGCTAAATCCACCATATATATAAACATGACTCGCGCTTTTATAACATTCTCTGACTATAACTCCAACGCGGTATTGAGACCTGTGCCACTGAATGTAAACAGGGAGACCAGGTATAAATGTATAGTGATATTGGAAAAGGGATTATCTTTACAACGAGTCCCCAAATTCAAATTGATTTAGTGAACAAAAGTGACCATTTTTCACATCTAATAAATTAGCTCAGTGGTTTAGCTTATAGAAAATACTTATGTTTTATCCAATGCAGACACAAGTTCGAGCCCTACATATCTGTATATTTTTTATTATTTTTAAATCGGATTTTAAATATGTGAAGTAAAAATACGTGTGTGTAATATTTTATTGATCATTGTATTTAATTATTATTTTCACATTAATGAAATGCATTATGCGAGTATTGTTTTATTTCTTAAAATATGCCTACATATTTTATAACAATATATAACATGAACAAATCAAACAAATATAGTTGTTACTGCCACACACAGCATAGGCAATCATGTTTAATCTCTTGAAACTTAATCTTGCGGAAGATCACGAGAAAATTGTGAATACGACAATAAAAGTAATGCATTTAAAAGTAATTACATAAAAGAAAAAAAATGAAGGACACGAAGAATTGAACGCGGATCGCAAGATTGGTAGGCGATCACCTATTCCTTTAGGCTAAGATGTTTCATATAAGTTGACTTGGTAAAAATGTTTGAATAGAAAAGACATATCTCTGCTCCCCCTAAATCGATGTAATGGTCGGTGATGTCTGTTTATATTGACATTGCAGATTATCGCTTTGGAGTAATATAAACTAGTCTTGTTTACAAATAAAAGTGACAATTAAATGTATCTCTGACGTCTGTATTTGTTTGATCTTATGCATAACAACTTTAAAGCATATAATCTTTCACACTACACTTCAAACAAGCGACCACTCAACTGTGTTGTGTTTACATTATCAATCTTTGTATACAAGGCTAGAATTATAGTCTGCAAGCTATAAATAACTATAGAATAATAGAAACTGGTATGAATGTAAAACTGGTATGAAGATAATGACCAATATTGACAGATGTTCTGACATATTGATCTCTCATTGGTCAATATTGACACACCCTCAGCTATATAGATCTCTCATTGGTCAATATTGACACACCCTCAGTTATATAGATCTCTCATTGGTCAATATTGACACACCTTCAGTTAAAGTGATCTCTCATTGGTCATAGTTGACACACCTTCAGTTAAAGTGATCTCTCATTGGTCAATATTGACACACCTTCAGTTATATATATAGTGATCTCTCATTGGTCAATATTGACACACCTTCAGTTATAGTGATCTCTCATTGGTCAATATTGACACACATTCAGTTATAGTGTTTCTAATTGGACAATATTGACACACCTTCCAGCATAGTGATCTCTCATTGGTCAATATTGACACACCTTATGTTTGTTTCTATTGTAGTATCAACATGAAGCTGTGTATTTTCCTGTTGCTGGCAGCTTTAGACCTGGCGTCATCACAATGTTCATCTGACAGTAAGTATAACAATTTACATTGGTCAATATTGACCCACCTTCTAGTAAAGGGAGCTCTCATTGGTCATTATTGATACACCTAATAAAACAAGCTCAATATTAACACACCTTCTAGTAAAGTGAGCTGTCATTTGTCAATATTGACTCACTTCTAGTAAAGTGAGCTCTCATTTGTCAATATTAACACACCTATCTGCATAATGATTAACACAATTGAATATACCAGGAAGGAGTTTCTAACCTAGTCTTGATGATTTCAGGTGAAAGGGCGTCCAATGCTGTGGAGTTAAAGTTCTACAGAGTGCAGGCTAGTGAGGTAAGTAATCATTGATGGACCAGTTGTGAGCTCTAATTTGTCAATGTTGTCGCACCTTCAGGCAAAGTGAACTCCCATTGGTCAATGCTAACACACCTTCAGGCAAAGTAAGCACTCATTGGTCAATGCTAACACATCTCTAGACATAGTGAGCTCACTTTGAAACTTAAGTTTAGTCCACATGCAGTTAAAAATAAATCAGTTTGTCATTATTAATCACATATGTCCATAAACGCAAAACCGTTTGTATTAAGCAATAGAAAACCCATCATCTACAATATACAGTGGAACTCACTTATAACGAACTCGCTTATAATGAAATCTCTGTTATAGCGAACGAAAAAAATTCGCAACTGCATTATTTCAATGTACTACCACCCGCTTATAAGGAAATCAGATATAATGAAAAATTGGCTATAACGTAATGATTTCTAGGTCCCGGTGAAGTATTCTGTGTACATTTCTGCTCGGTTATAACAAAGGCGGTAATTGTGTGAAATTAGTTGTGCAAACATTTCAATAAGGTGTTAAGTGGTTGCGCCTCAGAATTCAAAATTAACATCAATTAACTGACCAAACCAATAATTATACCCCTAAACTTTGTTAAAGTAGTATAATATGCTGTAGATGATAAGTGTTGAACGCTAAAAGGTATATTAATATGAATACATACATCTGTTCTGTTCTGTTAAATTTACAAGATTCTTATTAATTTTCAAAAAGCATGCAAGTAATAAAAACGAAATTTCAAAGTAAAAATACTTTGAACGCATGAGAAGGATAAGGGGGGGCCAGGCCCCCCAATGTTAGGACAGGGGGGGGCCAACATATCGTTTGGCCCCCCAATAATTCAGACCATATTCATAATTTTCCGCCTAAAATAGTCCTGTAATAGGTAATTTGCCTTTCGTCCTTGGTTAAAAAGTATAAAATGTGAATTTTCGTGCTCGCTATGCTCGCAAAATGAGTTTAATCTATCAAATATGTTATTACCCGATCACGTAACTGTTGAAAAGAGCTAGATTCTACAAGGAATACCAAAAATACATTGTAAGATATAGTTTGCACCAGCTCCTATATTGCTTTTAAACTTTGTAATTGCTATGTTCAATTCCCTTACTAAACCACTAAAAACTCGGGCATCTGTTCAATAATTAGTAAAAATATTTACAAAATAAGGACTTAATTCTGATTGATCTTACCAAAAAATTATCTCAGAACGCACCTGATTGATTCAATGTTTTAAGAAAATTCAATTTACAATACTAGTTTATGATAGGGTTCAATTTTTTTACCCGGTATTTTGACAAGCAAACAACTTAGTAGATATACCTTACCTTAGTGAATATAAGCACAAACCTTCACCATAGCTTATTAACACTTAATATGACCCCCAAATATCTCAAAAAAAAATTTTTCGCCCCCCCCCCCCCTTCCCAAATATTTGGCCCCCCCCCCCCCAATGTTGAAGACGCTCCTACGCCCATGGAACGGAGTATCGAAGACAGGTGATGGGATACGTGTGCTTTCTACCACACATCAGCCATGTCATCTAGTCAAAATCGTCATTGCTACTCGCATTAAGATAAATATGCATTATTTGAGTGATTCGAAGCGGCTCGTACTCAGAACCTTTCAATTAGTAAACAAGTCATGTTAGCTAAAAATGCAGACCTTGTCAAGCAGCTTAGATGATGCATTACTTCGTCCTGAGTTCATATTGATTGATTCAAAGCAAAACATTGAATAGTACTCATTCATAACAAACATGTTATCTGTTTATAATAACAAAACATTGTTCAGTATAATAATTTTATCATGGTAATTGTGTGTTTAATGTTTCCTTTCTTCGATCACAATATTATTTCGAGAGCAAGCTATGCATTGTATAAAGAAATACGTTTTATCCGAACTTATATAACGAAATTTCGTTGTACGGATATAGCGTAAATTGGACATAGTGAAAGGAATTTCTGGGTCCCTAGGATTTCGTTATAACCGAGTTCCACTGTATAACCAAAATAAAATAAACAAGCTCATGTTGACTGTTTTATTTTCAGTGGAATAGTAACTCCTGGTCGGGAGATGTAGCTGTTAGAGTGATCTCTCAAGCAAATACTTACTGTTCCAATAATCCGAGGATGTGTGGACTTGCTTCGTGCTGTACAAATAGGTGAGTTTGGTCAATATAGACCCATCTTCAAAAATAGTTAGCTCTGATCGATTGGTCAATATAGACCCATCTTGAAGAATAGTAAGCCCTGATTGGTCAATATTAACACACCTTTGCAAATACATGTAGTAAGCACTCATTGGTCAATATTGACACACCTTTGCAAATAGTAAGCTCTCATTGGTCAATATTGACACACCTTTGCGAACAGTAAGCTCTCATTGGTCAATATTAAAACACCTTTGCAAAATAGTAAGCTCTCATTGGTCAATATCAATATGGACTTATTTTCCAGAATAGTAATCACTCATTGGTCAATATTGACACACCTCCTGGCATAATGAGCTCTCATTGGTCAATATTGACACACCTCCTGGCAGAATGAGCTCTCATTTGTCAATGTCTCATACTTACAGCTTCAAGGAGTCAATGGTTGTGACTACGACATCTTATCCACAGGATGAACTGAAGGATATGTTATTGAAGATCTCCCTGGACCTACCAGAGAATAGCACCATATCATCAACACCCAGCTGTGTCGTTCCACAATCTGTACTTCAAAGTAAGTATGATTATCATAATCTTACTGTACTGTTTATATTAAACTCTTCTGTAACTGTGAACTGGAAATTAAATCACAATTCAGTCAATAATTAAAACTGTTCTATGTGACAGTTTACAGGATTTTGGAGTTTGGAATATTCTTGAAGTTTTAAAGAACTAACAATATTAATTAGCATCATTAGAGTCACTTTAGTACACGAAGATAAGTTATACATTGTACTACCATGTGGTGTTTTGGTCTGAAATATAAGATTAACCAACTCCTGGATAGATTAATGGGAGGGCATCTGCTTTGAGTGCAGGAGGAGCCTGGATGGATCCCAAGATATGTTATACGTGCCAGTGATGAAATACAAATACTACTCGAAAAATAAAAAAAATAAACACAACTATTACACTGTAATTTCCTTTTACTTCTGGCTAAATACTTTATCTTCAACTGCAAGACTACAGACGAAACACCAAGTATTTTATATTTTAAAATATAACATCAGAGAGAAAAAGATTAGAAAGACTAATAGCATTTACAAAAAATAAAGTTGACAAGCACATTGAAAATGTAATTTTTTGTAATGGATTTTTTTTCCTTATTTTTTTGTAATTACGTTGTAATTTCCATTTTCGTCTGGATTTTTTCTCTATTATTTTTTTCCAAAATAATCCCTTGTTGAATACAGTAATTATATATGCACTTATATACTTATGTTGTTATATCTACACTGTCTATATATATCAATCCATAATGTTTTGTTAAATATGTATGTACATATATTCAAAGTCCTAAATATATATTTAGATCTTTGGTATATTGTAACTATATATTGGTAATAAAAGTTAAATCACAAAAAGAAATACAAATGGTACCGTATGCTTGACATTTATAAAGAGAACCGGCTTCTATTGTCTTATACCCTCATGGCGATGTTTAACATCAGGAATGAGGTTTCGAGAGTGATTCATATAAGTTGAAAAAACTTGTTTCACAATATGAAAGTATAAACGAAATAACATTAATCTTATGTAATGGTAAAATATCATAGATATCATCAGGTTCTTCTCGAGTTAAAACCAGTTTTGTCTTTGCAGACAGGTTTTGTAATATAGTGGTTTTAGTTCACAGGTGGTCTTTAGCAATGGTTTAACATGTATGATTATTATTAAAGAAAATTATCCAAAAAAATTTTTTAAAGGGAGACAATTATGTTTTCAGCAATTATTGGCAATGCAAGGGAGAATATCCATTCTGATATTGGTTTCTGGATTACGTATGTGGATGATGAATTCTATGGTATACCACCACCCACTGAACTCAACTCTATCATCATTCCTATAGCTTGTGCTGTCGTACTCTTCCTGGGTATACTCACCATAGTACTTAATATCTGGAAGTAAGTATGCTGTGTTTATCTCTCATTGGTCAATATTGACACACCTTCTGGTATAGTGAGCTCTCATTGGTCAATATTGACACACCTTCTGATATAGTGAGCTCTCATTGGTCAATATTGATACACCTTCTGATATAGCAAGCTCTCATTGGTCAATATTGACACACCTTCTGATATAGCGAGCTCTCATTGGTTAATATTGACACACCTTCTGACATAGTGTGCTCTCATTGGTCAATGTTGACACTCCTGATGTAGTGAGCTCTTATTGGTCAATATTGACACACCTCTGGTATAGTGAGCTCTGATTGGTCAATATAGACACACCTTCTGATATAGTGAGCTCTCATTGGTCAATATTGACACACCTTCTGATATAGTGAGCTCCCATTGCTCAATATTGACACACCATCTGATACAGTGAGCTCTCATTGGTCAATACAGACACACCTTCTGATATAGTGAGCTCTCATTGGTCAATATAGACACACTTTCTGATATAGTGAGCTCTCATTGGTCAATATTGACACACCTTCTGATAGTGAGCTCTCTGGTATAGCTAGTTCTCATTGGTCAATATTGACAAATCCTCTGACATAGTGTGCTTTCATTGGTCAATGTTGACACACCTTCTGGTATAGTGATTTCTCTGTGGACAATATTGACACACCTTTATTATATTTGCAGCAAGAAGAGAGAGGAATCATTGCGACGTAAGAAGATCATCGAGCAACGAAAATCTAAATCACAAAAACCATCTCCAGTATATGTTGTAGACAAGACTGATCCTAAAGTACCAAGTGGGGTCAATGGGGAAAAGTAAGTCATGCCAATAAGTTGTACAAGACATCGGGAATGATGCTTCGTCTGCTTACATAATCTTGCTTTTAACCAATGCACTGTACACTTCACATGGGATAACTTTCCTTCTTGTTTTCATCTATAGCTTTGTGTTAAACTTTGTGGTGAAATTTGAAGTGAACCTTGCTCTCACTGGTCAATATTGAATGTCTTTCTGGCATAGTGAGCTCTCATTGGTCAATATTGAATGTCTTTCTGATATAGTGAGCTCTCATTGGTAAATATTGACACACCTTCTGATATAGTGAGCTCTCATTGGTCAATATTGACATACCTACAATAACCTATAAACTATCCCAAATCTTACTTACTCATTATTTGTGTAGTTGGTTTGGTAGTAAATGCTTCTTTCTTTTTAGCTCACCTGTCACAAAGTGACAAGGTGAGCTTTTGTGATCGCTCTTCGTCCGTCGTCCGTCGTCCGTCCGTCCGTCCACAATTGCTTGTGAACACACTAGAGGTCACAAATTTAGCCTAATCTTTATGAAACTTGGTCACAATGATCATCTCAACAAAATCTAGGCCAAGTTCGATATTGGGTCATCTGGGGTCAAAAACTAGGTCACTAGGTCAAATCATAGAAAAACCTTGTGAACACATTAGAGGTCACAATTTTGACTTAATCTTTATGAAACTTGATCACAATGATCATCTCTATAAAATCTAGGTCAAGTTCGATATTGGGTCATCTGGGGTCAAAAACTAGGTCACTAGGTCAAATCATAGAAAAACCTTGTGAACACATTAGAGGTCACAATTTTGACTTAATCTTTATGAAACTTGATCACAATGATCATCTCTATAAAATCTAGGTCAAGTTCGATATTGGGTCATCCGGGGTCATAAACTAGGTCACAAGGTCAAATCATAGATAAACCTTGTGTAGTCACTAGAGGTCACAATTTTGGTCTAATATTTATGAAACTTGGTCACAATGATCATCTCAACAGAATCTAGGTCAAGTTCGATATTGGGTCATCAGGGGTCAAAAACTAGGTCACAAGGTCAAATCATAGAAAAACCTTGTGTAGTCACTAGAGGTCACAATTTTGACCTAGTCTTTATGAAACTTGGTCACAATGATCATCTCAACAAAATCTAGGTCAAGTTCGATATTGGGTCATCTGGGGTCAAAAACTAGGTCACAAGGTCAAATCATAGATAAACCTTGTGTAGTCACTAGAGGTCACAATTTTGGTCTAATCTTTATGAGACTTGGTCACAATGATCATCGCAATAAAATCTAGGTCAAGTTCGATTATGGGTCATCTGGGGTCAAAAACTAGGTCACAAGGTCAAATAATAGAAAAACCTTGTGTAGTCACTAGAGGTCACAGTTTTAGCATAATCTTTACGAAACTTGGTCAGAATGATCTACACAACCAAATCTAGGTCAAGTTTGATATTGGGTCATCCGGGGTCAAAAACTAGGTCACAAGATCAAATCATAGAAAAACCTTGTGTAGTCACTAGAGGTCCCAGTTTTGGCCTGATCTTTACGAAACTTAGTCACAATGATCATAACAACAAAATCGAGGTCGAGTTCGATAATGGGTCATCTGGGGTCAAAAACTAGGTCACAAGGTCAAATCATAGAAATACCTTGCGTAGTCACTAGAGGTCACAATTTTTGTCTAATCTTTATGAAACTCGGTCACAATGATCATCTCAAAAAAATCTAGATCAAGTTCGATATTGGGTCATCTGGGGTCAAAAACTAGGTCACAAGGTCAAATAATAGAAAAACCTTGTGTAGTCACTAGAGGTCACAATTTTGGCCTGATCTTTACGAAACTTGGTCACAATGATCATCTCAACAAAATCTAGGTCAAGTCCGATATTGGTTTATCTGGGGTCAAAAACTAGGTCATTAGGTCAAATCATATAAAAACCTTTTGTAGTCGCTAGAGGTCACAATATTTGCCTAATCTGTATAAAACTTGGTCACAATGATCATCTTAACAAAATCTAGGTTAAATTCGAAAGGTGAGCGACCTAGGGCCCTTTGGGCCCTCTTGTTTAATGTTTTTTTCCGAGAATAATGCATATACATTGTCAATAAAAATATTTTCATTATTGAGATATAACTTCATAAATGAAGTATCAACTTCTCTTTTTTGCAGCTAATTTGACACCATAGCAACTCTGCCTTGCAAACAAGCAACATACCTCTCCTTTGTTCCAAATTATAGACTGGTTTCTACAGGGTTCCTCGGTCAGGGAAACAGTCATATACTTTGTCAAGATCAGGAATTTTGAATTATTCAAGGAAGTCTGTGAATTGAGCAAATGTCTTGAAAAATCAGGGAATTCTTTATTAGGATGTCAATAAGTGCCAATTCATGCAAAGGAAATGAAAAGTATATCAACCCTTAGTAGGCAGACTGCTCTAAAAACCTGCTCTTATTATAATTATAGTGAACTTCTCTAAAAGCTTTCAATCATCTGACTGCACACATTAATTACATTAAACATGTCTTATTGTATAGAATTATGTGTTTTATTGGTTAATATCGACATACCTTATGGAAAAGCGAGCTCTCATTGGTCAATATTGACAAATCCGTCTTTGAAGTAGAATGAGCTCTCATTGGTCAATATGGATGTGTCATGTTGCATAGTGAGCTCTCATTGGTCAATATGGATGCATCATGTTGCATCGTCAGCTCTCATTGGTCCATATCGACACTCCTTCTATGATGTATTGGGTATGCCTGTATTTGCTAACTATGTATTAGTTTACTTTCTTAGTATGTATGTACACTGTAGTTGTGTTTCAAATATCACTCGTCATACTAGTATTTACATTTATCACAATATACTTCCCCCCACTCCCCCAAACTTTAACACGCTTGGTTTTATCCCGTGTATTTTTTTACAGCAGCAGAAAAGATAAACCAAAACGGTACGTAAACATTTCATACCTTTTATTAGCTCACCTGTCACAAAGTGACAAGGTGAGCTTTTGTGATCGCTCTTCGTCCGTCGTCCGTCCGTCCGTTCACAATTGCTTGTGAACACACTATAGGTCACAAATTTAGCCTGATCAATATGAAACTTGATCACAATGATCATCTTCATACAATCTAGGTCAAGTTCGATATTGGGTCATCTGGGGTCAAAAACTAGGTCACTAGGCCAAATCAAAGGAAAACCTTGTGAACACATTAGAGGTCACAATTTGAGCCTAATCTTTATGAAACTTGATCACAATGATCATCTCTATAAAATCTAGGTCAAGTTCGATATTGGGTCATCTGGGGTTAAAAACTAGGTCACGAGGCCAAATCATTGAAAAAGCTTGTGAACACACTAGAGGTCGCAATTTGAGCCTAATCTTTATGAAACTTAATCATAATGATCATCTCTATAAAATCTAGATCAAGTTCGATATTGGGTCATCTGGGGTCAAAAACTAGGTCACAAGGCCAAATCATTGAAAAAGCTTGTGAACACACTAGAGATCACAATTTTGACCTTATCTTTATGAAACTTGGTCACAGTGATCATCTCAACAAAATCTAGGTCAAGTTCGATATTGGGTCATCCGGGGTCAAAAACTAGGTCACAAGGTCAAATCATAGAAAAACCTTGTGTAGTCACTAGAGGTCACAATTTTGCCTTAATCTTTATGAAACTTGGTCAAAATGATCATCTCAACAAAATCTGGGTCAAGTTCGATATTGGGTCATCCGGGGTCCAAAGCTAGGTCACAAGGTCAAATCATAGAACAATCTTGTGTAGAGACTAGAGGTCACAATTTTGGCCTAATCTTTATCAAACTTGGTCAGAATGATCATCTCAACAAAATCTAGGTCACTTCGATATTGGGTTAACCGGGGTCAAAAACTAGGTCACAAGGTCAAATAATAGAATAACCCTGTGTAGTCACTAGAGGTCACAATTTTGACTTAATCTTTATGAAACTTGGTCACTATGATCATCTCAACAAAATCTAGGTCAAATTTGATATTGGATCCTCCGGGGTCAAAAACTAGGTCATAAGGTCAAATCATAGAAAAACCTTGTTTAGTCTCTAGAGGTCACAGTTTTAGCATAATCTTTAAGAAACTTGGTCACAATGATCATCACAACAAAATCAAGGTCAATTTCGATATTGGGTCATCCGGGGTCAAAAACTAGGTCACAAGGTCAAATCATAGAAAAATATTGTGTAGTCACTAGGTCACAATTTTGGTCTAATCTTTATGAAACTCGGTCTCAATGATTATCTCAACAAAATCTAGGCCAATTTAAATATCGGGTCATCAGGGGTCAAAAACTAGGTCACAAGGTCAAATCATAGAAAAATATTGTGTAGTCACTAGGTCACAATTTTGGTCTAATCTTTATGAAACTCGGTCTCAATGATTATCTCAACAAAATCTAGGCCAATTTAAATATTGGGTCATCAGGGGTCAAAAACTAGGTCACAAGTTCAAATATTAGAAAAACATTGTGTAGTCACTAGAGGTCACAGTTTTGGCCTGATCTTTACGAAACTTGGTCACAATTAACATCTCAACGAAATCTAGGTCAAATTAGATATTGGTTTATCTGGGGTCAAAAACTATGTCATTAGGACAAATCAAATGAAACCCTTGTGTAGTCACTAGAGGTTACAATATTGGCCTAATCTGTATGAAACTTGGTCACAATGATCATCTCACCAAAATCTAGGTCAAGTTAGACAGGTGAGCGACCTAGGGCCCTTTGACCCCTCTTGTTTATTAGAACTTTTATTTCATGTATCACATGGTTCATTATTTATCACCTTTTGTCTGTAGTAAACAATTCAATCAAATGACAATTCATCCTAAACTTCTTCATTAGAACTAAGTTTTTCCAGCAAAGTGAGCTCTTATTGGTCAATATTGACACACCTTCCATCAAAGTGAGCTCTCATTGGTTAATATTGACACACCTTCCAGCATAGTGAGCTCTCATTGGTTAATATTGAGACTTCTTCCAGCATAGTGAGCTCTCATTGGTCATTATTGACACACCTTCCAGCATAGTGAGCTCTCATTGGTCATTATTGACACACCTTCCAGCATAGTGAGCTCTCATTGGTTAATATTGACACACCTTCCAGCATAGTGAGCTCTCATTGATTAATATTGAGACTTCTTCCAGCATAGTGAGCTCTCATTGGTCATTATTGACACACCTTCCAGCATAGTGAGCTCTCATTGGTCATTATTGACCTACCTTCCAGCATAGTGAGCTCTCATTGGTTAATATTGACACACCTTCCAGCATAGTGAGCTCTCATTGGTTAATATTGAGACTTCTTCCAGCATAGTGAGCTCTCATTGGTCATTATTGACACACCTTCCAGCATAGTGAGCTCTCATTGGTTACTATTACACACATCTTCTGACATATTGAACTTTTATTGGTCAATATTGACACACCTTCCAGTATAGTGAGCTCTTATTGGTTAATATTAACACATCTTCTGACATATTGAGCTTTCATTGGTCAATTGTGCCAAAACTTAACTGTATTGGTACTTGGATGGTCCTCTTTAAGATTTCTGTTAGCCATGTTGATTTAAACTGAATGACCAACTGCATTAGAGCTTTTTTCTGAAACTCAATGATCAAACCTGTCCAAAATGCTACCAATGTTAATTTTCGCTATGCATGCTTTGCGTTTTGTACATGTTTTACATGCTTATGTATAGACTGGGACATCATACTCAGGTGTAAAAAGTTACAATGATTTGTTTTGTAGTTTATTAGATAAAGTGTGCTCTGCTTTTGTAGATTTCAAACTGTAGAAGCATAGCGTAGTACATTAGTACATGTATGAGGTGTGTAGCTATCCCATTATTCATGTGGAATGATGTTTGTGCTAGGGGGTCTGGGAGCATGCTTCGCTGTAAAATTTAGAAAAAAATGTTGCAATCTGGTGCATTCTCAGATGCTTTATTACTTTCTCCCATATAAAGTGGAGAGACTTTTAGTGTCTTTCTGGATGTATGTATGTCACAAAGATTGCTGACACTCAACCACAATGCTTCATTTTCAATGAAACTAATTACATAACTCTTAGTAACAAGCCTAGTTGTGCATAGTGTCAGAAAATTTAGGCTGGAGTTACAGAGCTTTGATGGTTTTGATGAATTGTTTCTTGTTTGTTTTCAAACTTTAAAGATACAGTTTTAGGAGTATACAGTGCTAGGTTTGTAACCTGACCAGTCACATACACACGTATATATATGTAGCTACAAGCCTAACTATTATCTGTTTGCTGTAGTTTAGATTCACATTAGGGTTGCTTTTGATTTCACTAATCAAATTGATGTTCATGTAGTTTTAAATATTGTTCCATGTCAGACCTGAACGTAGGCTACATGTAAATTGAACACAGAAGTATAGCTCATCTTCACTTTGATCAAAATTCTTAATAAAAACATATTTTTTTAACTTATCGTAGTAGAAATTGCTTTGATACCCTGGATGGCGAGTGCCTTGTTTGAGGTTCACTCCATGTAGTGCCTTGTTTGAGGTTCACTCCATGTAGTGCCTTGTTTGAGGTTCACTCCATGTAGTGCCTTGTTTGAGGTTCACTCCATGTAGTGCCTTGTTTGAGGTTCACTCCATGTAGTGCCTTGTTTGAGGTTCACTCCATGTAGGGCCTTGTTTGAGGTTCACTCCATGTAGTGCCTTGTTTGAGGTTCACTCCATGTAGGGCCTTGTTTGAGGTTCACTCCATGTAGGACCTTGTTTGAGGTTCACTCCATGTAGTGCCTTGTTTGAGGTTCACTCCATGTAGGGCCTTGTTTGAGGTTCACTCCATGTAGTGCCTTGTTTGAGGTTCACTCCATGTAGGGCCTTGTTTGAGGTTCACTCCATGTAGTGCCTTGTTTGAGGTTCACTCCATGTAGTGCCTTGTTAGAGGTTCACTCCATGTAGTGCCTTGTTTGAGGTTCACTCCTTGTAGTGCCTTGTTTGAGGTTCACTCCATGTAGTGCCTTGTTTGAGGTTCACTCCATGTAGTGCCTTGTTTGAGGTTCACTCCATGTAGTGCCTTGTTTGAGGTTCACTCCATGTAGTGCCTTGTTTGAGGTTCACTCCATGTAGTGCCTTGTTTGAGGTTCACTCCATGTAGTGCCTTGTTTGAGGTTCACTCCATGTAGTGCCTTGTTTGAGGTTCACTCCATGTAGTGCCTTGTTTGAGGTTCACTCCATGTAGTGCCTTGTTTGAGGTTCACTCCATGTAGGGCCTTGTTTGAGGTTCACTCCATGTAGTGCCTTGTTTGAGGTTCACTCCATGTAGGGCCTTTTTATAAAAAAGTGAGAAAAGGCTGTAGGTTTTTTTCAACCAAATTGTTAAAAAGGCATGACAACTTTCTTGATATATCAATAAACTAGTAGCAGTACATAATACAATAAAAAGAAAGTTGCAGATAGCCCTTTTAACACTACTACGCATCACATACAATGTATCAACATATTGGGAATTTAGCATTGTATTTTATTTGATTTTCTTCCACCAAATTGGAGAAAAAGGTCCTGTCATGTCTATCATTGCAAAATTGAAAAAAAAACATGAATACTGATGTTGTGCAATGTATGTTGTCTACTATTGTAGTAAGGATCAACTGTATAAGGATAACCTGAAGAAATCTGCCAAGAAGACGTCGAGTATTGCCAGTGAAGACTCGGCCATAAAAGTGGACGGTGATACTCGTCATCGTCAGGCATTCTCTTATGACAAGGAAATTGATGGAGCACGTGGATACGATGAAGGTAGGAATAAACAAGATGACATCAGGGCTTTTTTTCGCTGAATTGTGAAGAGGCCCAAGCCCTTTTGTTTTGTGAAAATTCATCGCGAAAATTCTCAAAATTGTGAAAAAGTAGGCGCGGAAACTTTTCAAATTGTGAAAAACTTAACGCGATAAATCATCAAATTATGATACAAAATTTTTGAGATGTTAGTTCATTTTTTGTCAACTTTTCCCAAACATGCATGTGTCTATGATATAATACTTTATATCAAGTCCTGTACAGGAACTTAAGACTATTATCTGTGATTTGTTTGTTTGGTGCTTTGTGAAGTTGATTTTACAAAAACAATGACGCAAATTCTAATGGTGAATTAAGGGACCTTTCAGGTTTGTGAAAGGGGCCTATAGCAAATTGTGAAGGGGCCTAATATAGGCCCCTCGTATATAATGAAAAAAAGCCCTGGACATGTTTGATGATTTGGTTATTATTCCCCCATGTTTGATGAGGGGGTGAGGTATATTGTATTGTACATATCGGTCTGTGTACCAATGAATGAGTGTGAATAATCTTTAGCTAATAATAAAGTTTATGTAAAGTTAAGCATAATTTATAATATCACAGCGGGTCATAACATCTTCTTGCAAACTGCAGAAATTGATATTGATCCCTGGACGTCTTGAAAGGCCGCAGAAATAAACCCACAGAAATATAATCAAACCATTTTAGGACAAAATGGCACAGTTTTTGCACGCGGAATTAACCCACTATACAATATATTACACAGGTTATTCCCTGGACCGTCCCCCAGCAAGTCATCTTCAACCGATAGACGCAAACAACGAAGATCACGAACGATCACCTGAAAAGAAAAAGAAGAAGAAGAAGAAGAGGTATACCAGTATGAGTGTGATGGAGGAACGAACCCTCCAGTAATAGTCGTCGAATAATATGGATGCAATAATGTTACTTTGATAATACCGTGTGCTATAGTTACCTTGATAACATGGGGTGTAAAATACCTTGATAACATGGTGTGTAAAATACATTGATAATATGGGGTGTAAAATACCTTGATAACATGGTGTGTAAAATACCTTGATAACATGGTGTGTAAAATACCTTGATAACATGGTTTGTAAAGTACCTTGATAACATGGTGTGTAAAGTACCTTGATAACATGGTGTGTAAGGTACCTTGATAACATGGTGTGTAAGGTACCTTGATAACATGGTGTGTAAGGTACCTTGATAACATGGTGTGTAAAGTACCTTGATAACATGGTGTGTAAGGTACCTTGATAACATGGTGTGTAAGGTACCTTGATAACATGGGTGTGTAAGGTACCTTGATAACATGGTGTGTAAGGTACCTTGATAACATGGTGTGTAAGGTACCTTGATAACATGGTGTGTAAGGTACCTTGATAACATGGTGTGTAAAGTACTTACATGGTGTGTAAAGTACCTTGATAACATGGTGTGTAAAGTACCTTGATAACATGGTGTGTAAAGTACCTTGATAACATGGGTGTGCTAGTTAGCTCAATGACAACACTCAGTTATCAAACTCAACTTTTGTAAAAAATGAGCTAAAATTTAAAGCAGAATATTTGCCCTTGTGTAAGCAGCAGGTTTATGGCCAATGTTGCTGCAGAGTAATTGCCCTTGCTGCAAAGTCACAAATGGTTGAAATTGATGGTTTTTCATAAAATTTCAACATATCTGAACACTGTAATGCTAGTTTCATTTTAAACTTTATATTAGAAAGAGGAAACATGGTAAAAGTTTGTCAATCAGCTGCAGCAGCACGTAAGTGTCTGATCATGTGACCAGTCATGTGACCAATCATGTGACCAGTCATGTGACAAGTCATGTGATGGAAGATTTTTAAGCAAGCGTGATGCACAATCTGGCGAATAAATAATATGTTACCTCACTTTTCTGATAATTCTTTCGTTGTTTTCATGTAATACTAGTAGGTGGCAATATCAAACTTGCTCTCATTTATGAATATTTATGCATCTTGTGGTATTGTGAGCTTTCATTGGTCAATATTGCCACACCTTCGAGTATAATGACCTCTCATTGGTCAATACTGACACACCTTCGAGTATAATGACCTCTCATTGGTCAATACTGACACACCTTCGAGTATAATGAGTTCTTATTGGTCTATATTGGCACATCTTTGAGAATAGTGAACTTTCGTTGGTCAATACTGATGCACCTTCGAGAATAGTGAGCTCACATTGGTCGGTCATACACTTTTCACACGCTTCTGTGTTTTCGCTATAGTACCTTATTTATAAATGTTAAACTTAATGAAATAACAAACCTAATGGGTTGAGGGATATTCGTGGTTTATATTCACGGTGTTCATTCTCAATTATGTCTGTCAATGCATTAGATGAACCATATCCTCTGGGAGGTTATTGGAATCTCAATCAGATTTGAAGTGGGCATTTGAATAGACATGGTATATATAAGATGAACTTCAGATATTAAGTGCATGCAAATTGTGGTTGCTTAGTTATTGTTAGACGTAGAAAAAATGTTTTGTATCCGGCAATATAACCCTCAAAAAGTGGAACTAGATCTACCCTTTGAAACATATAAAAAATAGCAAAATATAATGCACATTATAATAACACATTGAAAAGTTTGTAAAGTATATACAACACATTTATAGGTGAGAAAGTAACAAATACAAAGTATCTCAAGAATTACTACTCTTAAAGTAGCCCTAATCATATGTATTGTCTTATCTGGGTTACTTAAAAACTGCCAAATACATTTCATTTTCAGTGTTTTAACATTAGATTTGTATTTGTAGTATACATGATCCAGATGAAACAACCATGTAAGACTGTGTCTATGATTCCCTATGGAAACTCTCTCAACATATATACCTTAAAAACAATTCTATGTTTCTTTTGCCAAATAGAAACCCCATCTAATCGATCTGGGTTTTGGTATGGTCTTGAGGGGTTCCACTGTATTTAGTTTGTTTTTATGCCCCCGTATCGATAGATCGGGAGGCATATAGTGATTCACCTGTCCGTTCATCCGTTCGTCCGTACTGGTTAACCCAAATTGACCGTTTCTTCTAGCATTAATATGGCTTGCTACAAAGCTTTCATACTTGTATATGAACACTCTCCACGCGCCTGTATCACCTGACCCCATTTTGACCTTCACCTTGACCTAATTTTGGACTTAGACTTATTGAAGGGCCCAATTCTTGGTTAACCCAAATTGACCGTTTCTTCTAGCATTAATATGGCTTGCTACAAAGCTTTCATACTTGCATGGATGTTGTATATGAGCACTCTCCACACACCTGTATCACCTGACCCCATTTTGACCTTCACCTTGACCTAATTTTGGACTTAAGACTTATTTATGGACAAGGCTTCTGCAGGGGGCATAAGCGTTTATTGAAAGCAGTCTTGTTTAGGAAGTGGTAGAAAATGCTGTATATTTTAATGTGTTGTATTTTGTACAATGTACAGTCCGTATAATTATCTTGCCTATGGAAACATTCTATTTAAAACAATTTGTTCATGTTGGTTCATTGTAAAATTCTGTCTTTTTATGCCCCCGTATCGACAGATCGGGAGGCATATAATGATTCACCTGTCCGTCCGTCCGTTCGTCCGTTCGTCCGTCCGTCCGTCCGTCCTGGTTAACCCAAATTGACCGTTTCTTCTAGCATAATTATGGCTTGCTACTATGTGACGTTTTCAATTTCTGACTATTTAAATGGTTTCCGTTCAATAGCTAAAGAACGCTTTGATCTAGGATATTCAACCTTTACATTGAGGATGGTCAGCAACAGTAGATGACCCCTATTGATTTTGAGGTCAGTAGGTCAAAGGTTTTTAGCTCACCTGTCACTTTGTGACAGAGTGAGCTTTTGTGATCACTCTTCGTTCGTCCGTCCGTCCGTCAACAATTGGGTTGTGTCCTCTCTAGAGGTCACAATTTTGGCCTAATCTTTATGAAACTAGGTCACTAGGTCAAATTATAAAAAACCTTGTGTAGTCACCATAGGTTACAATTTCCACTTAATCTTTATGAAACTTTGTCACAATGATCATGTCAACAAAATCTAGGTCAAGTTCGATTTTGGGTCATCTGGGATCAAAAACGAGGTCACAATGTCAATTACAAAAATCACAATGACAATTGACATTTTCCCGATGGTCTTGGGTTCAACCCCCACTGGAACCATAATTTTTATTTTTATGCCCCCGTATCGATAGATCGGGAGGCATATAGTGATTCATCTGTCCGTATCCGTTCGTCCGTTCGTCCGTCCTGGTTAACCCAAATTGACCGTTTCTTCTAGCATTAATATGGCTGGCTACAAAGCTTTCATACTTGCATGGATGTTGTATATGAACACTCTCCACACGCCTGTATCACCTGACCCCATTTTGACCTTGACCTAATTTTGGACTTAGACTTATTTATGGACAAGGCTTCCAGAGGGGGCATAAGCGTTTATTGAACGCAGTCTTGTTAGCACATGGCTCTAACATTGAAAAAATAAATGAATCTTACATTAGGCCAGTTCTTTTATTTTTCGTTACTCGGACCCTCCTGCCCATTTTTTTGGCATTTTCAAAAAAAAAAATAATTGAAAAACTGAAAAAAAAATTGAATATTATGTTTTGATGATAAATGGACCAGCCTTGTATTATTATTTTATTATTTTGTTAATAATAAGTTTTATTATATTAGTGTTTCAATGCAGTGTGCTAGTCTTAAGATAAATTGGCTGTTTTCTTGAAAACTAACACTGTTGTTGAGTGTTGATTGCTTTAAATCGGACCGTCATTGACTATTCTACCACCAACAGCTTGTGGAAGCTATATTTTAGGAGTTTTTATTTTTATTTTTTTCGCTCCTCCTGTGGACTTTTTTCTGAAAAATGTCCGAGTAACAAAAAATTAAAAAACTCTGGCCTTACTAGTATTGGAATGTCAGAGTCTTCAGCTATTTTATTGATGTACAAATCTGACTAATTGTGTGATATTCTGCACAACACTAATATAAGCTTTCCTTATTTCATCTACTGTGTGTTTTCTATTTAAGGGTTTACTCATGGTTTGTGACTCTCTTCTCCACGAGTTTGATTTTATCTTTAGTTTTGCTATATATTATAAATAATGATAATGATATTTTTAAGTCTGTATCTTTTAAACATCATTGTATGATGATTATCCCTTTATTATGTCTCCAACATATACATATAACAGGTAGACATATCAATTTTGTGCTGGACGTATGTTTTTCTGGATATTCTCTGCGCTTCCTGTAACAACTGGTCGTTTTTCAATTGTTGGTACAAAGCCTAATTGTACATACTGTCAGGAATTTTACATGATTATTGTCGGAGTTATGGCCCTTGGAAGAAGACATATGATTGTGTGTCAGAAACCCTTCTTGTTCATACCATAATGACTATTAATTGTTTTATGATTGGTTAATATTGTAGCATGGAATTTTCAGACTTTTTGTATGCCCTTATATTGTTTCTATATATTTTATATATCATTATGATGTACATCAAGTCAATGAGTGTAGGTGCATATAAATAATGTGCACTGAACTACGGAAAAAGGCTTTATTCTGAAGTCCATTTCCCACTGCTTGATGCTACAGTAAATCTAAGTTTCAAGATCTGGAAAGCAATGTGTTAGCAGGGGTGTCAATATTCTTGATTTATCCGGATTCCGGATTTACCGTTCCTGAAAAAGCTATAATTTCTGACCAAAATAAAAGTAATTTGGTGAAAATATCTCAAGAAATGGCCAAGTTATGGTCAATTTAATCTGCTCTGAAGGATTTGTTCAATAAAAATTGAGTTAAATATGGAAACAATGTGGTTGAAGGTCTCTTGTTTGGAAAAATGGTAGGCAGCATATGATTTTCAGGATTTTGGATTTGGCTCTGTTGACACCTCTGGGTATACATTATACAGGGTCTCCAGACCCCTATCCTGTCCTGAAATGTTGGCATATACATGTTTTTGCTATATTATATTATGTAACAAGTATGTCTAACTAAAAGTCTAGATCCCCAATTTGATAGAAAATGGCTGGTTAGGTCTGATCCACTGAGAAAAAGGCTGTTCTATATTTGAATATTTAATACAAAAGACAGCTCAAGTGTGGATGATATAGCATTCCCCACAGTGAAAATTGTCACAAGATAGGAACTTATTGACTATAACTCCTCTTCTAATACCCTGGGTAAGTCTGCCAGCCCATGCATGTTGAGGAAATATTGACGAATACCACATTTTATCAACTTAATCAATGATTGGTCTCTCTTAGTTGGAAAATACTGTAAAGTCACATATTTTCGTGGGTATTAAATTTCGTTGATTTTGATAAAAATGCATTTTCGTGGGGTCATAAATTCGTGGATTACAAAACATGAAAGGATAAACACATGTTCGATATTTGAGAGGTCGATTAATCGTGGGGATTAGATTTCGTGGTCGAGTGAAACAACGAAATCAACGAAAATTAAACCCCCTCGAAAAATAATGATTTTACAGTAATTCAATTTTAATTGAATGATGATTCTGTTTCAATATTTGCATGTTATTATCAACTTATCAAAAGTGTATTCAACATAGTTTCTTATCTGATTTACAACAAAAGGAAATATATATGAGCCAGTCTCCAGGAAAACCTGCTATAATGACATTATGTAATTACTATATGTAACACAATTTTGATAAAGCTCTAAAATAAGGAAAAATACATATCTATTGATTCTATTTTAAGTAATTGACCTATATAGTACTATATTTTAGTTTTAAATTTTCCTATGAATTATGTCGAAAACACATACTTCGTTGCTATGGTGACCAATTTCAGAAAATTACTTCGATTCAGAAAAACGAGGATTTAGTTGTTTAAAACAGAAGTAGCCTTTCTCTGAATGCAAACAATTTCGATTTTGATATATATTTTGAAAAATGAAACATAATTATAGAATTTGGTACTATTTTGAACAGTTTATGTCAAGAATTGATCAAATGTTGTAATAATGAAATACTTATTTCAGTTACGTCGAATAATCTTTGAATGACGTTTGTGACGTCACACAAAAAGCTCCGAATAGGGACTCTACAAAAACAGCTGTAACTTCCTTAAAACTCAAGATATTAACATAATTTCTTTTGCAATTTGCTTATTTAACATTATCCTGTAATACTATGGAAAATCTTAAAGTCAATATTTTTGTCAAAATAGCAGGTTTTCCTAGAGACTGGCTCATATATATGTGTATATAACTGCATGTACAAACTGTACCTGATACATGTATATACTTCTTCTATGTAATCATTTTCATATTTTTAGGGTAGAAAACTCTAAATGAAAATAAAATATCAGTGTTTTGTTTAAAACAATCAATTAATTATGATATATAAGACACAACTAAATAATATTATGGCACCCCTTTTGAACCAATAGTAAGATTGTGTTTTGACAATTATTCTATAAATCAACCAATATCAACATAGTCCATGAAAATTAACACACAAAGGATGAACACTATTTTACAGTAAAACGTAAATTGTATTTTCATTTATTTTTTCAATTGTGTATGTTTACAAATTTCAGGTCTAAGTCCAGAGAAACAATGGAGATGACCAATGAAGGATTCTCTAATGCAGGTAAGGTGGTTACTATGGTAACAACAATGTCAGTTAATCCCAGTAATGAAACTATCTGAGGAATCAGGTCTCATGTTGTATTTATTTTTATGGTCCTGATTGGAAAGTTTTGCTCCAAACATTTATCACCAGATTGAGTAAGAAAATGGTCAATTATTTCAATAAAAACAATTTTACCAATTTAACTGTGCTCAAGGATATTTAACCTGGCTGAAGATAATAATAATAATAACTTTATTTTCCGATGATATATCCATAAGCCTAGGGCTTATCTCCCTTGGGGTCATCTAACAAAACAAGCGTAAATATATACAAACATACAAAAGCATTAATAAAATGGCAGACAATAGAAAAAAGGAAATACTGACATTTAGAATAATAGTTTGTTAAAAGATAGAAAATTGCCTGATATAATAGGTAAACAGCAATAACCCAAGTGTTTTTAATTTGTCTTTGTTAGATTTTCGGATAAGTATTTTGATAAAGATTTAAACATGTTCTCTGACGTTGTATTTTAACTTGACTGAGCAAAGCGTCCCATATTGTCATAGCTTTATACTGGAACGTTAATTTAGTAAAGTATGATTTACAAACAGGATGTACTGTGTTATTATTTGTTACAGATCGCGAAGAATACACATTATTAGTCGAAAATTGCAGAATATTAGACATATATATAGGGGACAAGTTATTTAATGTTTTATGTACCAGAACAACAACATTATATTTACACCTTTACAAAAAATGGCATTAGATTAGTCATCATCTGAATGCATGTTGCATATTAAAAAGTTATATCTGTAAGGGTCCTTACCAATTATCTGTAAGGTCATTTCAATTGTTGAAATCCTCTTTAAATTGTATAAATATATATTTAAGCCTTACAAATTACCATTTTTGGAACTGGAATTTTCCCGTGTTATTATATTACTAACAACAAACTACTAGTAGCTAAGGAGATTGTGAGTTTAGAACACCACCCCACCTATCTTAACTATACCAGGCAACTGTATCCACAACATAGGTGTTACTTTAACAGGGGTGTAAATCAGGAAATCCAGATTTATCTATCTTGAAAGATAATGATAATAATTTCTGACCAAAATTAAAGTTATTTAATGAAAATATCTCAAGAATAGGCAAAGTTATGGTCAATTTAATCTGCTATTAAGGGTTTTATTCAATACAAACTGAGTTAAATATGGAAACAATGTGGCTGAAGTGACATGAAGTCCTCTCGTTTGGCAAAATTGGCCAGCCATATATGATTTTCAGGATTTTTAATTTGGTTCTGTTGACACCCCTGCTTTAATAACAAACTCATTCTGGAACGAGGGAAGTGCAGAACTTAATCTCAATTTCTATTCCAATAAATAGTAGCTTAAGCTTGTACAATTTAGTTTCATTTGACCGCTGAACAGCATTCTGAACACGATGGAAAAAAACCTAAGAAAATGTACATACAATGTATATTCAAGGAAAACGCACCACTTGGGTAAATTATAATGAATATTTTGGCTTGAGATAAAAGTTGAAAAAGAAATTATTGCCATTTAAATCCAGATTTTGATAAAAACTGGTTAAGATTATTTGTTCATGATCTTTTGCATTTTTTCATTAGAAAATAAACATGTATTATTATAAGATTAAATTGTTAGGGTAGTCATTGAAAAAGCCTTAGAGCTTGTATGTAATTTGTTTTATGAGCTATTACCATAAAAATCCAAATTGAAAAAAAAAGATTAATAAATTGAAATTTTGAAACTGCCACCTCCACATTAAATAATGTTGATGATGTTACCATGTTTATATAGATGAAGAACCTCACTACCACTGGGAATATATAAACCATGTTTACTGTAAGAGATACATGCCTCAACTTTAAACCGGTAGACATTGTATTTGAGCCACTCTGTGCATACTAGTTTTTGATTGATTGTTTGGACACACAGTCTTGAAATTGACCAATCAGAAACAACCAACTCAATTCTCATATTACCAGGGTCCTTTAAAATATGGAACTTTCCAGAAATTCGGAATTCCATCCACTAGAAACCATAATTTTTTCTGCAGAAAATAAAAGAATGAAATACATTCAAGATGAAAATATCAAAATAATAAGTTATATTCATTTGAATTTTAACAATTTAGAAAAATGTTAAAAGCAAAGGTTTGGTGTAGGAATGTGACTGTGCTAATAACATGTACATGAAACAGACTTGCATCTTATATTTAGGATTTGGTATTATGCCCCAGTAGGATCCTGATCTGAATTGTTTGCTACCTATATGAATCATAAGCAACTACTGCTTCAGAATAACTAATTCACAATGTGTGCCTTTTGAAATCAAACGATTTTACAGTATTTGAATACAATGTCTACTGAGTGTATATACAGAATGCAGCTATGTTCCCCATGTTTATGTTTTATGTACACATAATGTTAATGCTCAATGATGATGAAAAGAAATTTGCATGCTTTTTGTTGCATGAATTTACATGATTTCTATATATATTTTTACACAATCTTAATATGATTTCTAAATATTTTTTACATGATTTTTACATACATGTAGTTTATGTATAGTGGGATATTTGAAAAATAATAATGATTTTATTTAAAGGGGAAACTCAGTTGCACAGGCCCGGAGTCTTCGCTGTGAGTCTATTATAAGTCTAAGAATGCTACGGACATTTCACAATTTTACTTGTGTATTATGTATTTATTTTCAAAAATGTATGTTTGGTGAATGTGTTTACTTTGCATGCTTAGGACATAATGTTGTCTATCATAAGGAATATATGAATGGAGGTGACGGGAACTAAATTTTATATGTTGGGTGGGTGCAAGGTATGAAGAATTAAGTTCCCCATATGTAGTGACATACTAGTAGTTTGTCCGTGCTTGTAACTCTCCTGAACCACTGATCTGATTTCAATGAAACTTCATATGAATTCTTGTTACCAACCTTAATTGTGACAGGAATAATAGGCCAAATTATCTTTGCCAGAGTTATGGGCCTTTGTGGGAGGCATACATTTTTGTGTCAAAAAACCCTCATGTTAATAGTGAAATAGTCAAGCAAAAATTATGGAAAAAATAAAAAAGATAAGCCCCAACATGCACATTGTCCTTGAAAATACCTTAAAAATAAATGTAAGGAATATTACATTTTTGCTCGAACAATTTGTGAATTATGCCAAATTTAGTTTGAACTCAATAAAAATGGGAATTTATTAACAGGTGACTTTCACCATTAAATATGCAACTCATTTTGTGGTCCCTGGATGCTATACATGATTTTGCCACATATTTTGTTTCATATTTTATCTAGAGTACTCAACACAAAGAACTTCAGTGTGGGATTACAACTTGCAATAAACAGGCATCATGTAATAAATTTGGTAGCATTTCGTAGTTTGGTATATTTTTTAACTATGGCAACCTATTCCAGGCTTAAATAATGCATTTAGTGCATTCATTTGACAATATTTCTACCACTATCGTAGATGTCTCTGTTTAGTTTGCCGAAACTTCCTGATTTCGCTAGATTTAAGTGTTTGTCAACATTTCACTCTATGAATTTGCCTCAATCTGTATGCTCAAGTAGTTGGTACCTAATCTGCAGTAGAGGTTTATGAAGTTAGCGGTTTGAGAAATGAGTTTAGGGATCTTTTGGTGGTAAAGGGATATATGAAGGATATATCGAATAAAGGGTTAGATTAGGGGTATATGGAGATGTGATGTGACCGATCAGCACTTTATTTTACTCTACATACAGGAAAAATGTACCAGTATACAATACTTTTATTAATAATTTGCTTAATGCATCCATAATATGATATCAGAAATAACGTTTGATATATATGCTATTTTTATCAGCTTCTCCCCTCCCAATCTGTCCTTCTCCCTCCTCCAAAATGCTTGTATTCTATACATTGTGTATGTAGAATAGTTTGTACATTTTACATGTAAGTGTTTCTTAGTTGTATCAGTTACTTTATATATCAGAATACAGAATTACTCCTTTAGCTGTTCTTGCAAAATTTATGAATCCATGATTCTTAATTATTCCCTATAAGACACCTTGTCAAAATATATACTGTGTATGTATTATCTACCGTTGACCATTCTTCAATTTTTGTAAGTGCATTTTATTCAATCAAACTAAACAAACCTTTTGTAACGTATTATTTATACAAATAAAAAAATCTAAATAGGCTTGTTAAATGGAAATCAGCACATGTTTAATTTATGCAACAAAATCTATATTAAGGCTTGTTAAATCGAAATCAGCATAGTTTTAATTGAAGCATTAACGTCTACGTAGGCTTCTTAAATTGAAATCAGCATATTTTTTAATTCATGCAATATAACCAACATATGCTTGTTAAATTGAAATCAGCATATTTTTAATTTATGCAATAAAAGTCTACATAATAGGCTTTTGAAATCGAAATCTGAGCGTAGTTTTTATTTAAGAACTAAATTTTACGTAATCATTATAGGCTTGTTCAATTGAAATCGGCATATTTTTAATTTATGCAGAAAATCAACCATAGGCTTGCTAAATTGAAATCAGCATTACTAGTACATTTTGTATTAAAAATATGCAGCCCAAATATATAGCTTTTTATGTCGGCATAACTTTTGTATTGAAAGATCTACATGGATTTGTTACTCAAGTACACACAATCAGCATCATTCGACCACGTATAGACTGTAATTATAGTTTCCACCTCGTGAAAGGAAGCTAGGTTGCTGGTTCGATCCTGGCCGCGATATACATGCACCAAAGTTTTTAAAAATTTACGTACCAGTATATATTACTAGCTTGACGCTTTACATATGAGAATATGAGAGTAGTTTCAGGTAACTGCTGGTTGGTACGTTGTCAATATAATCTGAGTGGGTGGTCTCCATAATGATAATGTCTATAGAATACAGTTGGTGGAACTCAAACAATCAATCATGCATTCTATTACTTAATGATGGAATTTTAAAGGAATGTTTATGAAAATGTGTGTGAAGTTATGCAGCTGTAACGTTTTTGTATTTCATTTGATGCTAGTTTTCTAGAAAATCTATTTTTATAGAAATTCCTCGTTTCTTGCTTTCTGTTATTTTCTGTTATTATTAATGTCTCTCAATTTTAGCTTTTTTACATTTATCACTGATTTTGTTTTCTGTGTGATAAAGCTAGACCAGAATCGGTGATGGTACCAGTGTCCCTTATACACTGTATTGTATTTATTGAAAACTTTTGAAATTAATTATCAGTATCTGTCTAGCTCCCATATTGTGTTGGGAATACATTGTTTCTGTGTTGGACGTCTGCCTGGATGAATGTCTGTCACAAAGTTTGTCCCCGCTTAACTATTGGTGGATTTGAATGTGACTTACTTGTACATAAATTAAGTCTCCTTGCTGCCCCCGGGCCCGGAAGGTTTTAAATAGGACACCAAAGCACCTGGTAATATGTATGAATGACCAGCTAAAATACATGTATAAGTGACTAGAACCCATATGAAATTATTCAAACTCGAAATAGCTCATCCTCTTACCCGCCAACGTCTATTTAGTTCCCTGTTAAGTATTTTATAGCGGATCCCTATACCCGGAACCAAGGGGTATTTTATTTCCCTAGTTTATGAGTCCATCTTATTCTGTGATTCTGTGATAGGTGTATATGTTCGTATAATTATGTTTCGACATTTTTGTACCAAATAGTTTTACAAAATTTATTTTTACGATTTCAGATGACTGAATCGACTGAGTCAGACAAGAAGTGATGACATTACAAGGTGAATGTTTCGATGAACATCAAATTCAAATTCATGTCCTATCTGTTTTTATCTTTTTGGTAGAAAATCAAAATGATTTATATTTTTATTTTATAATTTATTTTAATGATAGTATAATACATTCTTTCATGATAGTGCTTTAATTATATAGACATATAATCCTGAATAGTGAGCTGCCATTGGTTAATATTGACACACCTTCTACATGTACATGTATTATCATAAGCTCTCATAGGTTAATATTGTAACACCTTTCGGATTTATTTTACAATGTTAGTCATTTATGTAATAAAAATGATGTATTGGCTGGCTGCTTCAAAATGCCTCTTAATGAGCTATTTATTGAATTGTTAAGTCTTGTATGTAGATTCATAAATAAATGTTGATTTTTACTGCCAATAAAACATAAACACATTTACTATCATTGGTCAGGATTGTCACAACTATTTGTTATGTTGGGCTCTCATGGTTAACGTTGGCAAACCTTATGTTAATGTGGGCTCTCATGGTCAAAATTGACACACCTTCCGGTATAGTGAGCTCTCATTGATCAATATTGACACATCTTCTGTTATAGTGAGCTCCCATTGGTCAATATTGATACACCTTTTGATACAGTGAGCTGCCATTGGTCAATATTGAGATACCTTCAGTTATTGTGAAGACCCTTGTGCCGAATTATAGGATTGCCTAAGCGAAAACCCTAAAGGGACCACTTGGTTTACCTGACTTGTTTTAATTGGAACATCTGAACAATGAAACATTTTGTCATGGTCTATTTATCTGGACAACTCTTATATTATCAATACAAAAATATTTATAGAACCCTTTGTGTGGTCTTTGTTGATTTGATCAGTCTCTTTCAACAAGTTTAATACGAGTATCCTTTAAACTGGTCGGGTGATATATTGTGATCGATCCATTGTTTTAATAAGAAGCAACATAGTAAGACAAGCTCAGTATAGTCCTGTGAGCCTCTGTAATGTAAGATTTAGTTGGTGTGCTTTGCAAACAGACGTTGTTATGGTGGTTATTGTTTACTGGTGGTCTTCATCTTGACTGTATTAAACAGCTTAGTTAACGTTATGTTACTGAATTTATCTGCTTTGTGTGTTGATAGATGTTATGAATGTAGGCGTGTGTGTAGGCTTTATGTGATTGGAGATTAAGGTAGTGTGAGAGATTAAGTGTGTATGTCTAATTTATTATTAAACAGTTGAGGTTTGTTCGTTATAAGTGTTGACTATATGAGCACAAAAAAAATGCCCATATGTAACACACAATATCCATATGTGCATAAACAACCATCTAGAAATAACTTTTAATACCTAATTATATTTAGAGATTGAGTGTTGTTTTATTGTATAAATGGTGAATATGTTATATGTTTAGGTGGTATGTGCTGTTATTGCATTATGTTATTTTATGTAAATAATTTATTAATTTATATTTTTTACATTCCTTTGTATTTATTTCTAGAGATGCTTAAAACTGCAAGCAATAAAGTACATGTAGATATATTTGTTGAATGTTAGGCATTTTTTACCTTCCTTTTTCTTTTTTTTTCTTTTTTCTAGAGATGCTTACAACTGCATGCAATAAAGTAGATATATTTGTTAAATGTTAGGAATTGCTGAATACTCAACTTTACCTGCAATCTATTTAATGACTGTCCGTTCAATTTATTTTACCATGCTCTCTGATCACATATAGTTTAGTTACGTTATGTAACTTATGTTTTTCCTACTTACATCTGTATAGCTACCTTCAAAGTATTGGAGTTAAAACATGATGAAACAATACATTTTAAGCGTTTTTGCACTCTCTTTCAATTGTTGAACCATTTGATATTTACAGGGTATTATACTTCATGTATGTACTAATTATAATTATTTGATGTCTGTGATATTTTATCAGTATTTACATCAGCTAACTTCGATCGGCCTTTGCAAATTGCATATGTTTGTTATGGCACACATGAACACGTTTTTGTGTCAAAACTTAGTTTCGAAATGGAACAATAATAATGCTTCATTCAAATGTTCGATTATAATTATATTGTGCTGTTGTTAAGACAATTATGCCTGTCAACTTGAATTACAAATGTGTATTTACACAGTAGAGTATTAAATATTTATCAACATGAAACATTTAGTTGCTTGTATATTTCAAATACTGTTCATAGTGTACTAGCGCATTGCCGCCCACGCAAGAGGCAAGCACAAGACGTACCATCCGTATCTCCAACAAAAGATACTTCAACAAGTTCAAACAAACATATATACTGACCCGACAATGAAAGACAAACTGCATTTTGTTAAAAATAGAATATCGCCATATTAAGGGTAGGCAATTACAAATGATAACTACACTTACGACATATTATACACCATTAGGTTGAGATTTTTTTTTTAATATTTAGGTGCTTGATAGACGCCTATGTTATTGTTTAAGTTATACCATACCTTACCTTAATTTCATTCAACTGTTTCTTTGTTATTCCAATCAGTCAATATATCCAGGGATAGACTGGCTGATATGCATGTTCCAAGTTCAGCAGCCGGTCCATATGTTTTATCTTTAAGTTCGCTTCGGTCAATATACAGTGTAACACCACGCGGGCTGACTGCCATATGACTCTCAGTGATAGTGAACAATTTCTTAATTGTGTGTCGTTCGGCTGTATCAGTTGAGTGCTGCCTTCCCTATTCAAGTGTTCTTTGCTCACCTGTCACTTAGTGACAGGGTGAGCTTTTGTCTTCGTCCGTCAGTCCGTCCGTGCGTCAACATTCATTCATACGACTCTCCTCCAAAACGGCTTGGCCAATTTCAACTTAACTTCACAGGCATGTTCCTTGTCTGGTCCTTTCTAAAATTGCTAAAATAATTGTAATCTATAAATAACTCTGGCTACGATGGCAACCGATTTGAAAATCTTTAAAACATCATAAAAAATCAACGCTGGCCATATTTCAAAGATTGTCATTTTTGTTGTGATTCGACAAAAAACATGGCCGCCATTGGGTGGGGCGCAGTTTTTCCCTATATATCTATAGCAAAAGCTTTATTACAGAGCTACAGAGAAGCTGCGTATTGTGGTAATTACCCAATTAATTTTCTTAAAAACCCAATAGATTTTGAGAGGAGGGGGTAAGAAAAAGCAAATAGAAGATGATGTTATAGTGAAATATAGTACATAAAATACCAATTACTCAATTAATTAAATTTACCCAATTAAAATTTGTCAAAACCCAAATAAAATTGCAACTTGGGGATAAAATACCCAATTGCCTAAAACCTTATCTGTTCCTCTGGGCTTTAAAAATCTTCTCTAAAAGTACTGGTTGGATTTCACTATAAATTGGTAAAATTGTTACTTGGGTGGTCGTTTGTAAATATTGCTAAAAGATTTATATTCCATGCAGAACTATTATTGGAAAAACTTAAAAAATCATAAAAAATCAACCACGGGCCATATTTCAAAATAATTTTACAGAAATAGTAGTTGTGTGACCGTCGTACAAAACTGACGTTTTGTCGTGATTCGTCAAAAAATATGGCCGCCAGTGGGTGGGGCGCTTTTTACTATATCTATAGTAAAAATTGTAAAAATCTTCTTGAAGTACTGGTTGGATCTCTCTATAAATTAGTAATATTGTTTCTTGGGTGGTGCTTTCTAAAAAGAGCTAAAATAATTAAAATATATTCTGAACTCTGTTTGCCATGGCAACCGAATTGGAAAAACTTTTAAAAAATCATAAAAAATCAACCACTGGCCAGAATTCCAAATAATTTTACGGAAATAGTTGTTAGGTGACCCCTATAACCAAATTGACGTATGTGTTGTGATTTGTTAAAAAACATGACCGCCAGTGGGTGGGAGCGTTTTTTCCACTATATTTATATCCATGTAAGTAAAATCTTAAAAAATCTCTTAAAGTACGTGTTTTGGTTGAATATCTTTATAAATTCGTAACAATGTTCTGTGGTTGATCCTTTCTACTTGATCAATGCATACAGGTGAACGACCTAGGGCCATCTTGTTTATCTTTTAGCAACAATAGGAACAAGGATATATCGCAGATTTCTCGGCAGTAAATAGTTTTAAGCCAGTGGTAGAGTGTCAAAATTATGTTTTTATAGTATAGCTTTAGAAAAGAGCTTGCATTATAGATTGATAAACTGAAATAGTGTTGTTACGACTGAGTGCTAGAATAAATGGTTCCAGTATATAATGCCCTTGCTAGACGCTCGGTATAAAGGGAATGGTTATTGCTGGCTTCTTTAGAAGGGTGTTGTTGTGAAACGATACATAAAAAGCAATATACAACAGTTACTTCATATAAAATAAAACTACTAAAACTACTTTATATTCCTTTTATTTACTAAATAGTCTAACACGTGAGAAAAACATTGTCAGAAAAAAAACATTGTCAAAGATCGAAAATATATCACAAAACAATGACTGTCTGGAATGTATAAATACACTAAATAATATATTGTCAATACACAAACTATGATACCGTAAGTTACAAGTCCATGCATAGGCCTACCTAAATTTTGACATTGTTCATTTGACCATCTTATACGTTTGGCAATATGCGTTAAAATAAAAATAAAACAGTATACAACGTTCTCATTTAGAATGTGCCTGTTAAAACTTGATATGTATAGCCTAAGAACACCTGACACCGTTTTAGACTCTTCTCTTAAGACTCTTAAAATCCACATGGTTCATGTCCCAAATCGTATAGACATTATTGACTTGCATCTCTTGTTGAGACTGGATATATCAAGACGTAGCAGTAAACACGATGCGAAGGCGAAAGTAGTCGAAAATGTACAATAATTGAAGGTCACCGGAAATGACAATATAACAGTGATTCTGCGCTATAATTTATATGTGATGCAAAAAATCCGAGTATTAAATAGTTAAATCTGCTTAACCCAAATGAATCATTCTATAGGTATATGTCTAAGTGAGAGATATAACTCAATTGGCCTTTTTGACTGGGCTGTTTCGTGGTGCAGGTTATAGCTTTATGTCCATCCCCAATATTACAGTAGTTGTAGTGTAGTGCATGTAGTACTAAAATATTGAGAACGGGAACCTGCCTATAATAGCCAAGTCGAAAATATCTAATGTTGCTCTTAATAAATTAATTACACATATGTATACAATAACCAATCGTGAAACATCGGATATGCCCATTTTCTTCGGTAAATTAATTATATTGCAATGCATAAACATAGGCACATGGTTTCCAATTATGGTTTCAAATTATCTGAGTGTACATGTACTCTCTATATCTATATACGGTACCTAGGGTACACTCAGATAACTTGAAATCATAATTTGAAACCATGTGACTATGCATGTGCATAAAGGACGAGTTGATCAGAATGATGAAATAATTGCTCTAAATTCCTCAATATTCAGGAGGCACTGGCTTCATTTTGTATTGTGTATAGGGATCTGCCTGTTCCTTTTTCTTCTCAATGTCCCATCTGATTCTCAGACTATCAAATAACAAACACATTGCCGAGAATATAGCGAAGAATCCGGCCACTACCACCAAACCAAATGACCAGGACAAGTAGTTCTGGTCCGGGCGAGGAAACCATTGTCGATCAACATCGGAATGTATGCCGAACATAGTTACCGATAGCGACATCAACAGACCTGAAAAAAGAAATAGTGACATCAAAAGTCCTGAAAATCTGGGAGAAAATATATTGGTGTCTGTGAAAATGCTAAAGTGACATCAACAGACTTGTTATAATAATGACATGCATACTTTATTATTATTATATAATTGCAAAGTCCTGCTAACTACAGGAAACATAAGCATAACACATTTACAATAGCAATGTAGCTGTTACAGTGACACTGGGTAAACGACATAAAACAGCGTTTTGGAATATTTGAAGTCACAAAAAATGAAATAATTCTTATAATCAAAGAGAAAATTTATGTTAAGTTCAAAATATAAGAGTGAGCTAGCTGAGGTTGTATGCAAATGCACAGCAATGCTACACTGACAACAGTGTCATCGACAACGTAGGAGTGTGGAACTATTTTTTTGTATTCCAAAAGTAAGAATGGTCACTTCCGGAAATAATCATAGGCACATGATTCCGGTATTTGCCAAGTCCTTATTGTTACACCTTGGAGTACCAAATACAAGGAGAAGGTTGTGCAGCGGCCATGTTGAGTCGCGACGGATATGACGTTACGAAAGCTTGTACCCAGTTGTTCTACAGTTGTCACAGCAAACAAGGATATCATTTCCTGTGACGTCATATCCGTTGCGGCTAAACATAATTTGAAACCATGGGTCTATATGGAAAGAATAGCATAAATTATTTGATACTGTATTGAGTGTCAAGCAAGGATATATATCAGTGTCATTTTACCACTTTGGTATGGCGCAGTTTGTGGTCGAACCTTAGACCTTTCGTCACACTCAACACGGACGCTCTACCACCAGGCTATCAAGACTGACTTTGATAGAATGTAATCAAACTGTTGCTATGACAACTTACCAGACGTGAACATTAACATGGATGTAACGAATTGTGTGAAGAAGTTCTTATAATGTACAAATTTGCCGAATCTCCCTAGAATCAGTAAAACTGACGTCATGGCGTTGATTATTAGAACGATCGTCATCATGATTTGTACTCCCAGAAACCAGCCTGAAATATATATGAAGAATGTTCGGTTATTTCCGTCACATCTCGGTTATTTCCGTGACATCTCGTCGATTTCCATGACGATTGGAAATGGTTGGACCATCTTGGTAAACAAATGAGAAATAGAGGACCACATCATGACGTCGGCTATTTACGTAAATATTAGAAACTCGGCAATTTCCGTGGAAGTGGTGAGTTGTTTATCGTATTTTAAACCTTGTGGGAATAGCCGATTTTCTGAACTGAACATAATTTTCTGAGTTTCTCAACTATATAGAAATAGACTATATTGGATCGATGGTGTTAGGATGTAGCGAATATTGGGTAGTTCCATTTCCTAACGACATGTATCAGGTAACGTTTTACGATATATACATGATACATTTTGTTAGACTTACTTTACATAGAAAGCTAATACAGACATACAAGATACGTAATACATACCGGAAATACCGCGTCATGTATATTATTACATGATATCGTGTATCGTATATAACACACATGTATGATTATATTATCATATATTATACCGACATTTTAAAAGTGTCAAGATTGCATATTTCATTGTGACAGTGCGTTACAGTATAAAACTTGAGATATTTCCGTCACTTAGTTAAATTAAGATACTGTAAATCATTTGATTATAGTGAGCCTTAATTTTCGAGAAATTAAGTTAACTTGCATATTTTTAACCAGGTTTTTTTCAACGAAAATCCTGGTTATTAGATTGGGGTATGACGGGCTGGCGGGCGGGGGCGACGTCAAACAAGGGGTTTCCGGTCAATAACTTGAGTTTGGATTGACACATCTCCATGAAACTTTGTATAAATTGAACGCTACCACATTTTGGTGTTGAAGAGACGACGGCCCGGAAAACGTTACATTGGTGGCAGCGGTGGGATACTTGATGAAACCACAATTATCACTTACCAGCCTTGGCAGTATCCATTTATAACGGGCCGGACGGACAAACACCAACAAATCCCGTCAGTGAAAAGCTAGCTCACCACTAAGGGTGATTTGTTGGACTTATACATGCCATTCTACTCTAATGACACACTACAAGGTTTAAGACTCCCGATATCTTAATAACGGGTAAGGTCTAAACCCCTACACGTTACACTAAAAATAGAAAAAAGGTTTCCGGTCAATAACTTGAGTTTGGATCGACACATCTTCATGAAACTTTGTAGATAGCAAGCTGTTGTGATTGTATTTGGGTGAGTGGGGTCAATGTCACTGTTCCTTTTTGTATTAGGTCGATTGTGGCGGGTAAGCCATCTGTGACAAATCACTTAGTAAAACATGTTCAGATCTAGATAGCATTTTGTCAGAGGGTTCTTGAAAACGACCTCTTAGCCCTTATATACCCGCCTTCGATCGGCTTGTTATAAACGATAACTAAGTATTGTCAAACTATCAGGGACGACAGGGAGTATCCCTATAGTTCCATGCATGTCTCTTATTGTGATTCACACTTTAATTATTAATAAGACTACTTCAACTCCGATTTGTGATTAAACAACAACAACTAATGCATATTTAAAACATGTTTGGCACGTGCATATTATGTATCAGACAGCTGCATGAATGACGTCACTCGATCAATACGCATCATCAGTCATAGCCTAGCTCAGCTGCTGGTACCTTGTTTTTATGTTCGCTCATTAAACCGTGTTATTGATTCAGTTGCAATATCATTAGAGAGGTTGCGAAAGGCAACGTGTAACGTGTACGTGAATACTATTTTTGGGTATTTCGTCATCCAAGTATGTGTAGTTTCTACAAGTAACGGACGTGTGACAGACGAAAATATAATGTGTTCTACGTCACGCAGGTATGCGTATGCACGGGAAACCCAAGGTATTATCGCCGGTAGTCTCAGTGAGTTTATATAAACACTCATAATCGATTCACGAAGAAATCATGTTACAACTGCCATGTGATGTTACACGCACACGTTGTGTTTCGCAAGCCAATTTTAATTGCAACGTGTATAAGTATACATATACGAGTAGCTACACGTACTTGTAAGTAGTCGTACACGTTCGAATCGCAACCTCTCTATTATTTCCGTTATTGACCGTTTCGTTCCCAAAATCTTAAAAAAATACTCAGTCTGGCATAGATTATTGTGTAAACCGTAAAATTGAAGTTTAACGATGAATTAGCGCTGATTGGGGTAAACCATCGCATGCTTTAAATGCATTTTTGTTTAGTTAGAGCCTTAAAAAAGCGTGTATTAATCCATTGACTCGTCGTAAATTATGAAGCACAAAATGCACATCAGCGTTTGTCTGGATAGTTCTCGTAAATTTACTTTTCTATTTTCAAATAAATGTCTTTTTATTCGTTTTGTTTTTATTAGTTTTGAATGATACAGTAAGTTATCTGTGATACATACCTGGATTTAACCAATCAAATATCGGTTTATATTCATAGGAGTATATCCAATGGCAACCATCGTACAATTTGCCCAGTTGATCCCTGTCGTAACCAAAGTTATGGAAGCAAGCCGTCCATAATCCAATTCTACAAAATATGTTCTTTAATCAGTGACATTTGTATCACCTGGGTGGTATTCAATATCGATCTTTCTTTAATTAAGGATAAGGACAACCAATCAGATGACACCATATTAAACTCATGGTCAGTAACAGGCAATATGATTGGCTATCCTTATTCTCAAATTTATTAAGAACAATATTGAATACCACCCATGAAGAAGCTGAATCAAAACATGCTGACACATTTTAAACCTTTTAAAATAGTTTACTTTGCAATAAAATCTGATGAGTCACGCAATCGCAAATAACATTTGTCCGTAATATGAATACTTACATTTACTATTGACTATTTCCTTGATTACCATGTACTATGCACTACATGATGTTGTATTTGTTTTGTGTGATTGGTTGTAAATATGTATGTATTTTATACAAAATGTACCAAATAAAGATTATGTTATGTTATATCATAGAATTATGCTAAATCACATGTCCATGTTATATATATTGAGTTCTATTTGCTATACATGTACATGTATGCTGTATATACGTACCTGTCAAATCTAGACCTTGCTTGTTCAAAACTTGCCAACCAGTATGGTGTTGAGTATCCTAGGAGATGGAAGAAAGTGGAGAGAAGCGCTAACACGGTCCCTGACCATGCCAGAGCTTTAGCTTTACTCTTCTGCATTCTTGTATGTAGAATACACAATCAACAGCTAGACACAAAATTAGTGCACTCCACTAAACGTACGTATTGTATAATCCAAAATCTACATTTATATGTGCACTTCTATATCCAACTTTCTATCAAGACAGGAATTGTCCTTATTTACGCCAATACATATAGCTACTCCTAATTGTATAATAGTTTGCCGAACCTTTACTAGTTACAAATCCAGTGAAATTAAACACGTTACTACATTTATTTTATACAAGACATAAAAATCCATTCTTTGGTCAACTGAATAAATTTCCGATTTACACTTCACGTAAGGTCGATTAAAATAGTACTTGTCAGTCCTTGTAAGTTAAAAATACACAGTCGCACCTGATCATATAGACCATATATAGAACTAGTACGCGTCGCCAGGTATTCAGTTTCGACTGTATAGTCGTTATTTAAACAATACTACTGTAATTAACGACTCTAGCTGTATGAATCATACACACTCCTGTGTACGGCAGAGGTTTTATACACGCTCCTGTATGGCTGAGGTTTTAATGGTAATTTACCTTTCAAAAGACTCGTCTAAAAATACGATATATCGATTTATGGACAGTACGCTTCTACTTTACAAAGTACATGTAATTCAATATACATGTAGTCTATATTTGACTAAGAGCAGCCACTACTGTCATAAATTGGGTCATTATATTTTATTCTCTGACAGGTGTACGGAGCCATGTACGCGACATGTTAGTAGATTTATTTTCCGCAATACGTAATGCTAAAATACTACAAGAGTGTCAATAAGGCACTTGTAAGGATACACTCAGATAAGAATGACTCAGATAATTTGAAACCATGTTCCTGTGATTTAAGTGGCCCTATATCGCTCACCGGGGCTGGTATTTATAAAGCATCTTAGTGGAAAACTTAAATATTTTGACTTAAGTAAAAAATGTACAATGCACATATTTCCTGCAAATTGAAGAATAGCTCGTGTTTCCTTAGTGATTATAGTAGCTCTCTACATAATGCCTAGAATGTATGTAAATAATTCATAATAAGAATTGTCTTATTTAGCTGATACACTGAAGGAAATGTTAAGATTTTAACAAAATTCTTAGTTTTCTACTAAGATGCGTTATAGAACAATATAATAAGTACTTCACAGGACCTAGTATAAACCTGATGGCGAACAAGCTAAGTAGTGCCATATGTATGCTTCTATTGTGACATATATATGAGGAAACTTTGAAAACCCATTCTCGCCTACACCTTGCAAGGTTTCCTAAGATTTGACCTAATTTTTGACCCCATAAGACCGAATATCGAACTCACGGCGATATTTGTGGGGCAATCACTGCGATATTTGAGGCAAAATCACTGCGATGTTTGAGGGACAATCACTGCTATATTTGAGGGACAATCACTGCGATGTTTGAGGGACAATCGTATTGTCATGTAACAACAATACAGATGAGTTTTAGTAACATTTTTATTCACAACATTTGTACAACATTTTTCTATGTGAATTCATGACCACCTTGTTCGGTGTCTAACTAAGAACTGTCCTTATCTGACCAGTTACAAGACTCGATAGCATATAATTAATAACAACAATAGCCGTATAAATCTCTTCAGCGAGGAATGACCAGTGTGGGATATACTTTAAATAACAACTGATCCTTATAGGATAATAACTGATCCTTGAAAGATACACTTTGATTAATAATTGATCCTCGTATGATACAGAGATTAATAAGGCGATTTCAGACTAATACAAGGGCTTCTGGATGTATCAAAAGCTTGTTCGTGATTGATTATATTTGGACACTGGGAAAACCAATACTAAATGAGGAGTATATAGTCACTACATAACAATTGCGATATTTGAGGGACAATAACTGCGATATTTGAGGAACAATCACTGCAATATTTGAGGGACAAAAACTGCGATATTTGAGGGACAATCACTGCGATATTTGAGGGACAATCACTGCGATATTTGAGGGACAATCACTGCGATATTTGAGGGACAATCACTGCTATATTTGATATTAAGTAGTTTTTGTGACACATTCATCGTATACCGGTATTCCACATTGCAGACATATAATAACTTCTAATTCCTATCGTGTTTAGTAGTAACGTTAATACATGTACCTTGTCAAACGTGTTATCTATTTTAATACATGTACAATGTATTCGTACTTTTCCAGGTCAATTTGCATTTTGTAGTAACTAATTACATCTATTACAATAGCATTAATTGTAACTATCTACATAGAGTACAGTTAGGTTATGGATTGTCAATTGCTGTACCGTGACAGTTACGGCTGTAGTGTGCAGTTAGGTTCAGAGATTGTCTGCTGTAGTGTACATTTAGGTTCAGAGATTGTCAGCTGTAGGGTACAGTTAGGTTCAGAGATTGTCAGCTGAAGTGTGCGGTTAGGTTCAGTGATTGTCAGCTGTAGTGTACAGTTAGGTTCAGAGATTGTCAGCTGTAGTGTATAGTTAGGTTCAGAGATGGTTAGCTGTAGTGTACAATTAGGTTCAGAGATTGTCAGCTGCAGTGTACAGTTAGGTTCAGTGATTGTAAGCTGTAGTGTACAGTTAGGTTCATAGATTGTCAGCTGAAGTGTGCGGTTAGGTTCAGTGATTGTCAGCTGTAGTGTACAATTATGTTCAGAGATTGTCACCTACAGTGTACAGTTAGGTTCAGAGATTGTAAGCTGTAGTGTACAGTTAGGTTCAGAAATTGTCAGCTGTAGTGTACAGTTAGGTTCAGAGATTGTCAGTTGTAATGTAAAGTTAGGTTCAGGGATTGTCAGCTGTAGTGTACAGTTAGGTTCAGAAATTGTCAGCTGTAGTGTACAGTTAGGTTCAGAGATTGTCAGTTGTAATGTAAAGTTAGGTTCAGGGATTGTCAGCTGTAGTGTACAGTTAGGCTCAGCGATTGTCAGCTGTAGTGTACAGTTAGGTTCAGAGATTGTCAGTTGTAATGTAAAGTTAGGTTCAGGGATTGTCAGCTGTAGTGAACAGTTAGGCTCAGCGATTGTCAGCTTTAGTGTATAGTTAGGCTCAGAGATTGTCACCTGTAGTGTACAGTTAGGTTCAGTGATTGTAAGCTGTAGTGTACAGTTAGGCTCAGAGATTGTTAGCTGTAGTGTATAGTTAGGCTCAGAGATTGTCACCTGTAGTGTACAGTTAGGTTCAGTGATTGTAAGCTGTAGTGTACAGTTAGGCTCAAGAGATTGTCAGCTATAGTGAACAGTAAGGTTCAGAGATTGTCAGCTGTTGTGAACAGTAAGGTTCAGAGATTGTCAGCTGTAGTGTACCGTTAGGCTCAGAGATTGTCACCTGTAGTGTATAGTTAGGCTCAGAGATTGTCAGCTGTTGTGAACAGTTAGGTTCAGAGATTGTCAGCTGTAGTGTACAGTTAGGTTCAGAAATTGTCAGCTGTAGTGTACAGTTAGGTTCAGAGATTGTCAGTTGTAATGTAAAGTTAGGTTCAGGGATTGTCAGCTGTAGTGTACAGTTAGGTTCAGAGATTGTCAGTTGTAATGTAAAGTTAGGTTCAGGGATTGTCAGCTGTAGTGAACAGTTAGGCTCAGCGATTGTCAGCTTTAGTGTATAGTTAGGCTCAGAGATTGTCACCTGTAGTGTACAGTTAGGTTCAGTGATTGTAAGCTGTAGTGTACAGTTAGGCTCAGAGATTGTTAGCTGTAGTGTATAGTTAGGCTCAGAGATTGTCACCTGTAGTGTACAGTTAGGTTCAGTGATTGTAAGCTGTAGTGTACAGTTAGGCTCAAGAGATTGTCAGCTATAGTGAACAGTAAGGTTCAGAGATTGTCAGCTGTTGTGAACAGTAAGGTTCAGAGATTGTCAGCTGTAGTGTACCGTTAGGCTCAGAGATTGTCACCTGTAGTGTATAGTTAGGCTCAGAGATTGTCAGCTGTTGTGAACAGTTAGGTTCAGAGATTGTCAGCTGTAGTGTACAGTTAGGTTCAGAGATTGTAAGCTGTAGTGTACAGTAAGGTTCAGAGATTGTCAGTTGTAATGTACCATTATGTTCAGAGATTGTCACCTACAGTGTACAGTTAGGTTCAGAGATTGTCAGCTGTTGTGAACAGTTAGGTTCAGAGATTGTCAGCTGTTGTGAACAGTTAGGTTCAGAGATTGTCAGCTGTAGTGTACAGTTAGGTTCAGAGATTGTCAGTTGTAATGTACCATTATGTTCAGGGATTGTCAGCTGTAGTGTACAGTTAGGTTTAGGGATTGTCAGCTGTAGTGTATAGTTAGGTTCAGTGATTGTCAGCTGTAGTGTACAGTTAGGTTTACAAAATGTTAGCTGTAGGGGAACAGTTAGGTTTACCAAATGTTAGCTGCAGTGTAGTTAGGTTCAGGGATTGTCAGCTGTAGTGAACAGTTAGGTTCAGAGGTTGTCAGCTGTAGTGTATAGTTAGGTTCAGTGATTGTCAGCTGTAGTGTACAGTTAGGTTTAGAGATTGCAAGCTGTAGTGTACAGTTAGGTTCAAAGATTGTCAGCTGTAGTGTACTGTTAGGTTCAGGGATTGTCAGCTGTAGTGTACAGTTAGGTTCAGAGATTGTAAGCTGTAGTGTACAGTTAGGTTCAGAGATTGTCAGCTGTAGTGTACAGTTAGGTTTAGAGATTGCAAGCTGTAGTGTACAGTTAGGTTCAAAGATTGTCACCTGTAGTGTAAAGTTAGGTTCAGAGATTGTCAGCTGTAGTGTACAGTTAGGTTCAGGGATTGTCAGCTGTAGTGAACAGTTAGGCTCAGAGATTGTCAGCTGTAGTGTACAGTTAGGCTCAGAGATTGTCACCTGTAGTGTATAGTTAGGTTCAGAGATTGTAAGCTGTAGTGTACAGTTAGGCTCAAGAGATTGTCAGCTGTAGTGTATAGTTAGGTTCAGAGATTGTCACCTGTAGTGTACAGTTAGGTTCAGAGATTGTAAGCTGTAGTGTACAGTTAGGTTCAGAGATTGTCACCTGTAGTGTACAGTTAGGTTCAGAGATTGTAAGCTGTAGTGTACAGTTAGGTTCAGAGATTGTCACCTGTAGTGTACAGTTAGGTTCAGAGATTGTAAGCTGTAGTGTACAGTTAGGTTCAGAGATTGTAAGCTGTAGTGTACAGTTAGGTTCAGAGATTGTAAGCTGTAGTGTACAGTTAGGTTCAGAGATTGTAAGCTGTAGTGTACAGTTAGGTTCAGAGATTGTCACCTGTAGTGTACAGTTAGGTTCAGAGATTGTAAGCTGTAGTGTACAGTTAGGTTCAGAGATTGTCACCTGTAGTGTACAGTTAGGTTCAGAGATTGTCAGCTGTAGTGTATAGTTAGGTTCAGAGATTGTAAGCTGTAGTGTACAGTTAGGCTCAAGAGATTGTCAGCTGTAGTGTATAGTTAGGTTCAGAGATTGTCACCTGTAGTGTACAGTTAGGTTCAGAGATTGTAAGCTGTAGTGTACAGTTAGGTTCAGAGATTGTCAGTTGTAGTCTCCAGTTAGGTTCACAAAATGTTAGCTGTAGTGTACAGTTAGGTTTAGGGATTGTCAGTTGTAGTGTACAGTTAGGTTTACAAAATGTTAGCTGTAGTGTACAGTTAATTTCGTAGATTGTCAGCTGTAGTGAACAGATAGGTTTACAAAATGTTAGCTGTAGTGTACAGTTAGGTTCAGAGATTGTCAGCTGTAGTGTACAGTTAGGTTTACAAAATGTTAGCTGTAGTGTACAGTTAGGTTCAGAGATTGTCAGCTGTAGTGAACAGTTAGGTTTACAAAATGTTAGCTGTAGTGTACAGTTAAGTTCAGAGATTGTCAGTTGTAGTGTACAGATAGGTTTACAAAATGTTAGCTGTAGTGTACAGTTAGGTTCAGAGATTGTCAGCTGTAGTGAACAGTTAGGTTCAGAGATTGTCAGTTGTAGTGTACAGTTAGGTTCAGAGATTGTCAGCTGTAGTGAACAGTTGGGTTCAGAGATTGTCAGCTGCAGTTTAAATTTAGGTTCAGATGTTGTCAGCTATAGTGTACAGTTAGGTTTTGAAATTGTCAGCTGTAGTGTGCAGTTATGCCCGCCCTGGGGGCGGTGGGGATACAGGGGGAATTTAGACTTCAAAAAAGTCTAATTCCCCCTGGGTCACCCACTGACGACACTCCGTATGGGGTCATATCGATATGAACTTTACGTCATCCAATCAAATAACTTCTTTCGTAAATCAAAAAGTGCAGTGAAATTCTGCTGATGCTACGAGACGTCATTATGTGCCTGAGAGGTCATATGAGCATGACCTCTTACGGAGTGTAGTCAGATCCCTTACAGTGTACATGTGTGTAATGGAATGGAGCAAATGTTGGGATTTGATTATTTTAATGAGATTGCGATTAACTCCCTTTATCTTAAACACAAAATGATCACATGTGTCTTACATCTCATACTCGTATGTTTATACATTAAAAACATCAATATCACATAAATAAAGTTTTATTTAGACTATTTAGTATATAAATATCTCTTTGCTGAAAAATAACTAAAGTGAATAAAGTAATAATATGGAATACAAAAACACAAAACTATACACATCCAATAACTTATTGACTTGTACATACTGGTAATGATGTACAAATTATACACAATGCAGGTATAACTAATCTCTAAAAATGAATAAAAATAATAAAGGCAATGTAAGTTAATAATTATGGTGTATACAAAATTTACTGGGTGTGTCAATGTTCAGTACATTTGTAAAACTATTAGTCAATCTAATGGATTTTAAAATGCTAATTTGCCAGCTTTTATGATTATCTATCACTTAATTTTTGAATATTCTGAAAATTGAAATAATCAATATTTACTATTTTCACTAGTTGAATTAAATTGTATTACTTTGATTTGTGAATACATTTTTGTATAGATCTACCAAAGTATTTGAATTTAAATATTGTGTGTTTGATAGTTTCCAACCTAATATTGTTACATTGGGTAGGTACAAATATAAGTAGGTAAATAATTTTATTTTGGTTTGATTGTGTAGATTTCAGGAGTATTCTGGGCTGGTATTCACAAAGCATCTTAAGTGAAAACTAAAATATTTTGACTTAAGTCCAACATTTGCGCAGTTCATTTCTCCCACAATTTAAAGTATAATCCATGTTTTCATAGTGATTATAGAAGCTGTTTACATAATGCTTCAAAACTATGTAAAATATTAATCATCTTGATCTTGCTTCTTGGCTGATACACTTAATAACATTTTTAGATTTTAAGAAATTTCTAAGTTTTCTGCTAAAATGCTTTGTGAATACCACCCCAGGAGTATAGTCTATTTATTACATAAGTATTGCTTGTAGATACACTTTGTAGATGCTCTGTCAAATGTATGCTTGAAATTTGTAAACCTTTAAAAATGAATGTAAACATTAAAATACTGGTTGGCCTAATAGACCATGATGTATTAATATAAATGTGAGGCTGTGTGAGCAGCACATAAGGCCATTCCAAATTGGAATTATGTTTAGCGTCTGCGGGCTGGTAGGTTTTGAGCTCATGAAAGAAAAAAACAAACATTTTTTTCAGTACATTATTGCTCGACAAAAAGTGAAATTACTAAGTTAATCATCCTGATTTTCTTGCTTAGCTGATAACCTTAAGATTTTAAGAAATGTCTCAGTTTTCAGCTAAGGTGCTTTGTGAATATCACCCCAGTGTTAGAAATTGTACTCGATTGTTCGAGTGTGATTATTGTTAAAGTGTGTTCTAGTCTAAAATTGGCAATTTTAAAATTAAACATTGAGAACACTGTATAGGTCAAATCATTTGTTGTTCATAATCAGTTTGTTTTTTCTTCTGGGTTTGTGTGTTTTTTCTGGAGGGTAGATAGATTTTGCGAAAAGGAGTTGACGCTAAACATAATTTCAATTTGGAATGGCCTAACTTCAAAACTGTGACATCAAATCTTAATTGTGACATTAAAAATAAGAAATGAAAAATATTATAGTCAGAAAATATTAATCAGGGGTAGTATTCAATATCGATCTTATTTAATGGAGAATAAGAATAGCCAATTATATCGCCTGTTACTGACCAAGAGTTCAATATGTTGTTTATGATTGGTTGTACTTATCCTTAAATCAAGTAAGATCAATATTAAATACAACCAAAGGTCCAGAGATCTTCTGACATGTAAAAATATAGAAAGAAGCTCATTGCGGCACTTGCCATGGTGAAAATTAAAAAAAAAATTACCCCAAAAACACATCTTTTGAAGAAACACCTCAAAAATAACTTAGAAAATATTTGCCTTAGTATTATGCTGTATCAAATTTCACCAGTTTATTGTGCACTTTTCATTTATAAGGTATTAGGTGTAACTCAAATCACAGAATATCAGGATGCTTAACACAGTGAAATTTGGCACCAAATCTCAAAATATCAGGATGCTAAACACAGTGAACATTGGCAAGAAGAGAATAAGTTTATGTAGCATGCTGTTACATGCAGATAAGCAGTGACCTTTTCTAGCTCACTTTGCTCGCACAAGTTGTAAATCTTGTTAAATGGTGCTGTTGCTTTAAATATAAATATGAGAGGACAGATGACATGTACAATGGACATCCAAGTCTCCCACATCATACAGAAATCTTTTGGATTTACATGTAGAACATATGGAGCCATATAATTGCCACCACCACTTAACTTTAAGATTTCATGAAAACTTATAATTATGGGATACTTCATGAAAAAATATAATTATCATGAAGACAGATAAATTATCTTAACACGAAATTCTGCTTGTTAGTGCTCTTAACTGACACCACATAAAGATGATGCTTTCACGAAAGTAAATAAGTTTTTCATGAAAGCATAAACATGTTTTGCATAACGTAAAGATGTTTTGGTGAAAATAATCGACTTTCGTGAAAAGTTTCGCGAAACGTAAAAATGTCTTTGTGAAAATAATACACTTTCGTAAAAAGTAAGTTGGTTTCTTAAAAAAAAAAACAGGAATGTTGTGGCAGATCAAAGCAGTAACTGGCAATTTTTCATGTTAAGATATTTATCTTGCATTCTTAATATTTTTCTGTTTTCATGAAATCCCTCGTTAATTTCACGAAATATTTCATGAAAATTAATATTTATGTGGTGGCAGTTATATGACTCCATAAGAACATTCTGACAGAATATCACAGAAATCACAAACTATGAATTAATGTCTGTAACAGACAAATACAGGAAATATAAATACAGTGTTTGGTATATATAGATCATTTCTAGGAAATGCTTTACATTAGTGACATACAATATATTTCAAAAACTGTTACTGTCCAATCAGACAGTCTGATACATACAAACGGTCCAATCAGACGGTCCGATACTTACGAACGGTCCAATCAGGCGGTCTGATACATACCACGGTCCAATCAGACAGTTCGATACATACAAACGGTCTAATCAGACGGTCAGATACATACAAACAGTCCAATTTGACACCGTCATAACTAAACTTTCAGATTGTCCAACAGGATTGTCCAATACATTTACAACTGTCCAATTAGACAGTGCGAAACAAATCATACTCCAAACGGATGGTCTGATACACACAATTTATCTAATCAGGTCTGATTTATACAAACTGTCCAATCAGACGATCAGATAAATACAAATTGTCCAATCAGACGATCCAATACAAAACGATCAATCCTTGAATATCTACTTAAGGTATCCAAGTGGGTTTTTGAATATCGTGAGCAGATTCCACAGTAACCGGTCGAGTACTAGCGGTTTTGGGTCGTCTCCCTTGCCTCGATGGTGGTCGACCATCCATCGTTCCTGAGGAGGAATACTTAGCACTTAAAGTAGATCCTTCACGAGTTAATCTAGCATAGTCCACCGGTGAAAACATGTAAGGTTTCGGTTTCTTTATCTTCTCTGCCCATGGTGCTTCAAACGATGGCTCTTGTAGCCTGGGACCAAACAACGACTCATCACAGAAAGAGGGGGTATGCTTTGTCGGCCTGTATCGATTTAATCTATCCAGGTCCATGGAATTATTATGTCCCTTATAAACACGTTTATCTGACTGACTTGAAATAGTGTCCCTGCCTTCAGGCGCCCAGAGTAATGGACGCATTCTTGACTTTTTTTTACTAACATCTATATCAGTTTTAGTACTCCTTGGTGTGGTTGACCAAGGGGGTTTAAAATGCATTGTTTGTTCATTCCTAGCATTATGAGATGCAAACAGAAGTTCATCCACATTCGATTTGTCTGATATCACACGATATCCAGATTTGGGACGATTTGAAGTATGAGACAGTGGTCGACATCCTTGAGCTGACGGAGGTCGTGTACCAGTTAGTTCCAAATCCATCATCTCTGTAATATAAAATAAATCTTGAATACAGATATGCTTTATTGATGTGAGAGACAATTAATCTAGGTGGTAAGTGACAATCAGGGTAGGTGATAGACTGACAAGCAGGACAGGTGATCGAGTGACAATCAGGACAGGTGATTGAGTGACAATAAGGACAGGTGATAAGAGTGACAATCAGGGCAGGTGATAGCGTGACAATCAGGGCAGGTGATGGAGTGACAATCAGGACAGGTGATAGAGTCACAATCAAGGCAGGTCATAGAGTGACAATCAAGGCAGGTGATAGAGTGACAATTAGGGTAGGCAGGTGAGTGACAATCAGGACAGGTGATAGAGTGACAATCGGGACAGGTGATAGAGTAACAATAAGGACAGGTGATAAGAGTGACAATCAGGGCAGGTGATTGAGTGACAATCAGGACAGGTGATAGCGTGACAATCAGGGCAGGTGATGGAGTGACAATCAGGACAGGTGATAGAGTCACAATCAAGGCAGGTCGTAGAGTGACAATCAAGGCAGGTGCTAGAGTGACAATTAGGGTAGGCAGGTGAGTGACAATCAGGACAGGTGATAGAGTGACAATCGGGACAGGTGATAGAGTAACAATCGGGACAGGTGATCGAGTGACAATCAGGACAGGTGATGGAGTGACAATCAGGACAGGTGATTGAGTGACAATAAGGACAGGTGATAAGAGTGACAATCAGGGCAGGTGATTGAGTGACAATCAGGACAGGTGATAGCGTGACAATCAGGGCAGGTGATGGAGTGACAATCAGGACAGGTGATAGAGTCACAATCAAGGCAGGTCAGAGTCACAATCAAGGCAGGTGATAGAGTGACAATTAGGGTAGGCAGGTGAGTGACAATCAGGACAGGTGATAGAGTGACAATCGGGACAGGTGATAGAGTAACAATCGGGACAGGTGATCGAGTGATAATCAGGACAGGTGATCGAGTGACAATCAAGGCAGGTCGTAGAGTGACAATCAAGGCAGGTGCTAGAGTGACAATTAGGGTAGGCAGGTGAGTGACAATCAGGACAGGTGATAGAGTGACAATCGGGACAGGTGATAGAGTAACAATCGGGACAGGTGATCGAGTGACAATCAGGACAGGTGATGGAGTGACAATCAGGACAGGTGATTGAGTGACAATAAGGACAGGTGATAAGAGTGACAATCAGGGCAGGTGATTGAGTGACAATCAGGACAGGTGATAGCGTGACAATCAGGGCAGGTGATGGAGTGACAATCAGGACAGGTGATAGAGTCACAATCAAGGCAGGTCATAGTCACAATCAAGGCAGGTGATAGAGTGACAATTAGGGTAGGCAGGTGAGTGACAATCAGGACAGGTGATAGAGTGACAATCGGGACAGGTGATAGAGTAACAATCGGGACAGGTGATCGAGTGATAATCAGGACAGGTGATCGAGTGACAATCAGGACAGGTGATAGCGTGACAATCAGGACAGGTGATAGAGTGACCATCAGGACAGGTGGTCGAGTGGCAATCAGGACAGGTGATAGAGTGACCATCAGGACAGGTGATCGAGTGACAATCAGGACAGGTGATAGCGTGACAATCAGGACAGGTGATAGAGTGACCATCAGGACAGGTGGTCGAGTGGCAATCAGGACAGGTGATAGAGTGACCATCAGGACAGGTGATTGAGTAACAATCAGGACAGGTGATTGAGTGACAATAAGGACAGGTGATAAGAGTGACAATCAGGGCAGGTGATAGAGTGACCATCAGGACAGGTGGTCGAGTGGCAATCAGGACAGGTGATAGAGTGACCATCAGGACAGGTGGTCGAGTGGCAATCAGGACAGGTGATAGAGTGACCATCAGGACAGGTGATTGAGTAACAATCAGGACAGGTGATTGAGTGACAATAAGGACAGGTGATAAGAGTGACAATCAGGGCAGATGATTGAGTGACAATCAGGACAGGTGATAGAGTGACAATCAGGACAGGTGATAGAGTGACAATCAGGGCAGGTGGTCGAGTGACAATCAGGACAGGTGATAGAGTGACAATCAGGACAGGTGATAGAGTGACAATCAGGACAGGTGATAGAGTGACAATCGGGACAGGTGTTTGAGTGACAATCGGGACAGGTGATAGAGTAACAATAGGGACAGGTGATCGAGTGACAATCAGGACAGGTGATAGAGTGACCATCAGGACAGGTGATTGCGTAAACAATCAGGACAGGTGATCGAGTGACAATTAGGACAGGTGATTGAGTGACAATAAGGACAGGTGATAGAGTGACAATCAGGACAGGTGATTGAGTGACAATCGGGACAGGTGATAGAGTAACAATCAGGACAGGTGATCGAGTGACAATCAGGACAGGTGATAGAGTGACTATCAGGACAGGTGATCGAGTGACAATCAGGACAGGTGATAGTGTGACCATCAGGACAGGTGATTGAGTAACAATCAGGACAGGTGATTGAGTGACAATCAGGACAGGTGATTGAATGACAAGCAGGGCATGTGATAGAGTGACAATCAGGACAGGTGATAGAGTGACAATCAGGACAGGTGATTGAGTGACAATAAGGACAGGTGATAAGAGTGACAATCAGGGCAGGTGATTGAGTGACAATCAGGGCAGGTGATGGAGTGACAATCAGGACAGGTCATAGAGTGACAATCAAGGCAGGTCATAGAGTGACAATCAAGGCAGGTCATAGATTGACAATTAGGGTAGGCAGGTGAGTGACAATCAGGACAGGTGATAGAGTGACAATCGGGACAGGTGATAGAGTAAAAATCGGGACAGGTGATCGAGTGATAATTAGGACAGGTGATCGAGTGACAATCAGGACAGGTGATAGGGTGACAATCAGGACAGGTGATAGAGTGACCATCAGGACAGGTGGTCGAGTGGCAACAGGACAGGTGATAGAGTGACCATCAGGACAGGTGATTGAGTAACAATCAGGACAGGTGATTGAGTGACAATAAGGACAGGTGATAAGAGTGACAATCAGGGCAGATGATTGAGTGACAATCAGGACAGGTGATAGAGTGACAATCAGGACAGGTGATAGAGTGACAATCGGGACAGGTGATTGAGTGACAATCGGGACAGGTGATAGAGTAACAATAGGGACAGGTGATCGAGTGACAATCAGGACAGGTGATAGAGTGACCATCAGGACAGGTGATTGCGTAAACAATCAGGACAGGTGATCGAGTGACAATTAGGACAGGTGATTGAGTGACAATAAGGACAGGTGATAGAGTGACAATCAGGACAGGTGATTGAGTGACAATCGGGACAGGTGATAGAGTAACAATCAGGACAGGTGATCGAGTGACAATCAGGACAGGTGATAGAGTGACTATCAGGACAGGTGATAGAGTGACAATCAGGACAGGTGATAGAGTGACCATCAGGACAGGTGATCGAGTGACAATCAGGACAGGTGATAGTGTGACCATCAGGACAGGTGATTGAGTAACAATCAGGACAGGTGATTGAGTGACAATCAGGACAGGTGATTGAATGACAAGCAGGGCATGTGATAGAGTGACAATCAGGACAGGTGATAGAGTGACAATCAGGACAGGTGATGGAGTGACAATCAGGGCAGGTGATAGAGTGACAATCGGGACAGGTGATACAGTGACAATCAGGGCAGGTGATAGACAATCTCAGCAAGTGAGTGACTAGCTGGAGAGGTGGGTGATCTGAATCTCGGCAGGTGACCATGAGTGACAATACTTCTTCTACTTTTGTGACATTTTTGTGGATTTCCGACTTATTTTAGACCATAGGATCATTTGGATTTGTGTTGCATGCAGATAAATCATATTTCTATCGAATAATAAGCAAGATTTCTCGATATCTTTGCAAATGTGTGTGTTCCACGTTGTAATCAAAGACCACTATCAAGGTAGCGTTATTTCCCTTTATTCGTATATGAGATATAAGGCGGTCGCACAGCATAAAATAATATGCGACAATACGCTGTGGACAGGTGGAATTATTGAATAAGTGATTGGTCAAAACCAATCATTCCACGGACCCAGCTTATTAACTATCGCGTTTTTGCATTTCTTATTAACGCATGAGGTTAATACCTTGCCAAAATCAAGTCGACACAGCAGCAAAAGTTCACGGCTTCATAGTTTTCGCTTCTGTCACATAAATTGCATAAAGCACCTGTCTCCCATGTAAACAATCTTGATCACGTGACTACCGGCGAGATTTGGACGAGATTTATGTCGGAAAATATTAAAGGATTATTTACTGTTTCATTAAGTTGCAATTTGATTAAAAAGCGGTATTAATGACGATTACAGCAAGATTTTCGAGAACATTCAATTATTTAAAAAAAAAAATATAGCCACTTTTATTACCGAAAAGTACAAAATTTACCAACAAGAATAGTTTGGTGCTGACTACAGAGACGTATAGTTGACTGGCTACTGGTATATATACCATTTTGAATGAATGCATTGGGTGCTTACTAAATCTCTTGGCATCTATCATACTGGTAGTGACCTGTTTATTGGACATTCTATATATGACATCCTGTGTATAGATTATATAGCCACCAGGCATTACCAATCAAGCACTCAACAGGATCTACTGCTGTTAATTGTGTGACTTTCGCAACTGATAAAATATTAAGTGTGTTTAGGTTGATTAAATATGATCAGTCAGAGATTACATCATGTTGTTAATGGTTATCACCATTTAATCACATTGAATTAAATTCTTGGTTAGAAAATAAAGTTGGACTTGAAGAGTTAATAGTTAAATCCGTACCTCAATATTGGCTGCGCACCAACAAGGAGATAAATTGTCTTCCCACGGAGACTCGAACGCAGGTTTTCTTAGGTAGTCCAATGACCAGAGGAAGTTAAAATGGCAAAGGGTGGCTGAAAGAGCCCTCGAAAATAAGTAACTTTTTAAAGACCTAAATGATCAGATTAACAAAATTTAAATTTTTTATCAAGATTTAAATAGTCGCACAACTTTAATGATTATTTTTATTTCTGATTTTAAAGTGCAGAAAAATGCATCATTATAATTCAAACATTGAAAAAATCTTCGCCGGGAGAGGTGTTCCCATCCCATATCAGCCCCCCCCCCCATTTGGACCTCCTCTGGATACGGCCCTGGACTATATACAAAGGAGAAAAACGTATACAGCATGTAATTAGTGTGCTTGATCTGAACAGGTTATTGGTGCATGTACGAGTATTTGTATTGTGTTTATGTTTGCCTTATGTATACCACTGTCTCAAATGTTCGTGTCTTCTCCTGAAAGCCGTGCTTGGTTTAATTAAGAATGTTGGAGCGGTTTGAATCACCCAATAAGATTTTGTTAAAATTTTGCCAGGAAGTAGAGAAATCTATTCTGACACAAAACGTCACCTCAATTCGAAGTCTATGATAGTTCATTTTATGACATTTCTATATCAGTAATTGAGGATAGAACAAAATTGCGCAGTAAATTTATTGTTTATCTTTAATGTCATAATGTTCTAATTTAAGCATGTTCATTATATAGATCTTGAAAAGCGCTTTTCAACGATACCAAAAACCCATATTTTTTAAGAAAAGGAGTAATAACATTCTGAAATTGAGGTGACGGAAATATGATGAAAAACCATTAGGTCACGGAACTCGTTTTCCGAGAAATCAGCCCTGTTGGAAGTGTGTATGAATTATGTTTGTAATTAATATTGTACATTGACATTGGAAAATTGCATTGTGGTGGTGTTCAAATTTGACTTCATTATTTGGTGTCTGTGATTTACATTGTAAATAATAAAATATTTTTCAATATAGTTTTGGGTACACATTGTTATACATGGCCAAGATACCAAAATTGGCATTGGTTTAATATATATGTCACTAATGTATATCTTTCGATGGAATTATATTGGAATGTTTTGTATGATCTTTGATTTTTCGCAAATTTTGTTTTTATTTTGATTTTGATTAAATGTGGCTAAAATGCCTGATCGATACAGTGTCTGGCTCTCAACAACCGTTGTTATCATTTTTACCTTATTATTTTAGGCGAAGAAGGTGTACATATCTACTAAGTTTCCTGTTTCCTGGTATGTTCCCCCGCTAGACGTCGAGGCACATTGGAGTTGTCTTTCTTTGTATAGGAATGGCAATCCAATTGAATACATATTAATAATGTCAAATCAACATTTGCACTAATTTTCATCCATATGAATACATATTAAATACATGTGTATTAATAAAGTCAAATCAAAATTTGCACTAACGTTAATCCATATTCGATTTAATTTGTTAATTTATAACAAACGAGCATATTTGTATTAAATACGCATATATCTCAATCATAGTTAATTTATGTTTATGTATAACGTAACTTAGTCAGGCTCACTGTCGTACTCTAGCGATCTAGTAACGTAGTCTACGGGAGGTAATCCAGACTATGGTGATGTATCTTTTTGGTATATTATTTTCTTTTCGCTTCAGTCGTTCCATCAATAGTAATGAATAGCTTCAATAAAAACATTTAATATCTTTCATCAGTCTGCAGTTTTCCACTTACCCAGTATGAAAAAGCAATTATATTGAAGTTTCTAGACAATATGAAAATTGCAGACTTAAATGGCGCGAGAGATAGATTGTGAATTTGAAGTGATGAACTATTCACTGCTATCTGATCACAAGGTGGCGCTGCTGCAAAATGGCGTAGAAGTCTACACGCCGGTGTGATGATCGCGAAATTAAGTAATTATTGATGTAACCCTCCGCTGCATACGATTAGCAACCTCTGGACGAAGTAAGTTTTACTTTTATTATGTTATTTGACGGATTGTCATTCAGTAACTCTTGAAATAATGTGGAAATCTTTATTTGTTTCGCTTTAGAAAGGTCGCGAAATTTGCAAACGTTTTCAGTACGACGCTGGGACTGATCGATAACGAGTTGGATTATGAGTTTGTCCTTGTTCATGAAGTAAAAAATCATTAATTATTTGTGCATGGTGAGTTGTGGTTTATAGCTTTTTGAGCCTTAAAGTCTTAATTATTGATTTTCTGCAAAACTGTATGGCTTTTAAGGATAAATACACAGGAAAATGGTTGAATCCTTTCCTATGGTTTCAGCCACCCCCTTATTTTGAAAAATATAGCCCAAAGAGTGGAAATTTTTACTCCAGTATGTGGATTGCATGAAAAAACTAGGATACACTTCCCAATATTGTTCATGAATCAATGTTTATGAAATTAAGCCGTTTTAAGTGATTTTGTAACAAAAAGTAGAAACATTCAAACAATGTGACTTTTTTTGTGGGCCTCTTGAAAAAACAGGGTGCTTCACTCTCTGCAGGCATTGGGTCTAAATAAATTTATGTAAAACATTAGTTGACATGTTGATGTACATTACCGAAAAATATTTCACTTTGAATCCTTCAAAAAATACAATTTCTTGGACGTTCAACTAGAGTGGCCGAAACCATAGGAAACACTATAAAATTAAGACAAACCTACCCCTGGTCAGTTAAATAGCTATATTTTTACAAATAGACTACCCAGACCAAATAATTTGGTCAATTTGTTAAGATAAAAGACTAACTATAACACTCTAAACATTTTTCAAGCTTGCAAAAACATATTTTGGCAAACATAGGATGTTGATTCTTAAGTGGCTGAAACCATAGGAAAAGAGGATAATAGGAGTAAAGGGACTTTTTGCTTACCGTCACGCCTCAAAGTCCAACATAGCTGCCATCAAGAGAGCAATCCCAGCATGCCCCACGGCATCTTGGGCATTTACTAACGCCCATATTTCCGGGTACACAGTTCCGTCACTACAGAACTTTGACATTCATTCTCAGGTCTTCCCCTCCCCCAGGTCAACATCTCAACAATAATTTGTTTGCATTTCACTGAGTCCATAGTACAGGGCTCGACACTAACACTGGTCCGAGACCAGTGAATATCCAGAAGGACCAGTGAAAATTCTGGAGGACCAGTAACTGTCCTATTTACAAATTAGGGGCTTTTGGGGCAAATTTGCCCTGTCGGACCAGTGGCCAAAATAGTTAATGTCTAGGCCTGTAGTAAATATGTGGTCATTCTGACTAACAGGGAAGAGACAGTTGGGTGATTCAAGGAATCTTGGCTGTTTTCGAATAGATTCCTGATTCCTTGCTTAGAGTTAGACATTAATTGATAATATAAAACCATGAATATATTTATCACTACTGGGTTATAACAATCGTTTAATCGAGAAACATGCAGATTCCTCTTAGAGATAGATGTTATGCTTGACAGTAGAAACAGATGCAATCCGTCTAGCATAATTGGAACAGTCCGTACAGGTTTTGGATTATCAGTCCGTCTGTCAGATATAACCAGTTGGCAATTTTTATACCCCCAGATACATAGTATATGGGGGCTATATTGGAGTCATGCTTGAGGATGGTTGGTTGGTCTGTTGGTTGGTTGGTCCGTAAAATTTTGTCCGTGCTATTTCTCTGTAACCATTGGTCGGATTTTATCAAAACTTTGCATGATTGATCAGTACCAAGTATAGTTGTGCATATCGTCAGCATAAGCCGGTCGGATAAATTTTAAGGGAGTTATTGTCCTTTGTTTTTTTACACTTAAAAATTTTGTCCAGGCTATTTCTCTGTTACCAATGGTTGGATTTCAATGAAACTTTTCATGAATGATCAGTACCAAGTCTAGTTGTGCATATCCTCGACACACATTGGTCGGATAAATTTTAAGGGAGTTATGGCCCTTTGTTTTTTTACACTTATAAATTTTGTCCGCGCTATTTCTCTGTTACTAATAGTTGGATTTCAATGAAACTTTGCATGAATGATCAGTACCAAGTCTAGTTGTGCATATCCTTGGCACACATTGGATGGATAAATTTTAAGGGAGTTATGGCCCTTTATTTTTTTTACACATGTTTATACATTTTGTCTGCGCTATTTCTCTGTTATTAATGGTCGAATTTCAATGAAACTTGGCATAAATGATCAGTACCAAGTCTAGTTGTGCATATCCTCGGCACACGTTGCTCGGATAAATTTTAAGGGAGTTATGGCCCTTTGTTTTTTTACACTTATAAATTTTGTCTGCGCTATTTCTCTGTTACCATTGGTTGGATTTCAATGAAACTTTGCATGAATGATCAGTACCAAGTCTAGTTGTGCATATCCTCGGCACACATTGGTCGATAAATTTTGTCTGCGCTATTTCTCTGTTATTAATGGTCGTATTTCAACGAAACTTCGCATGAATGATCAGTACTAAGTCTAGTTGTGCATATTCTCGACTATCATTAATAGGATTAATTTTAAGGGAGTTATGGCCCTTTGTTCTTTTACACTTATAAATTTTCCTTTGTGACCATTGGTTTGATTTCAATGAACGTTTGCATGAATGATCATTACTAAGTCTAGTTGTTTGTCAGAGCACATTTAAGTGACTGTGTCAAGCAGTTTCTGGGGGTATTCATCACATTCAGTGATATTTCTTGTTTATTATATAATTATGTTCATCATAAAGAGCTACAGATAATTATGGAATTTATTTCACTGATATTATGCGATAAAATAAGATATTTCTAGCTAAACATATAACCAAAGCTGTTTTAATTATTATTTGTAGATGTTGGAACGACAGAACTGCCCACAATGCTCCAGTGTTGGTATTAAGAGTCAACTTGAGACGTATCAGATCAATTTGGAGGAAGCCATTGTACTGTGTGAAAATAAACAAGTGAGTATAACTATATTACTAGTACCAGTAGTAGTGGTTCAATTGGAAGTGTTTTTTAAAAATGCAGCCTTTCTAATGGTCTCATTGTAAGGCGTGTCTAAATGCAGCCTTTCTATTGGATCATTAATTGGAAGGTATGTCAAAATACAGCCTTTCTATTGGAACAATTTTAAGGTGTTGCATGCCAAAATGCACACCACATCGAACCGGCGATGCAGAGCTACAGATAAGCTGCGTATTGGGGTAATTACCCAATTAATTTTCTTAAAAACGTTTTGAGAGAAGGGAGTAAAAAAAGCAAAAGCAATTTGAAATACCCAATAAAAATTGATGTTATAGTGAAAAATAGTACATAAAAGCTTATTTACCCTTTGAGTTTTATTAAATACCCAATTAAAATTTGTCAAAACCCAATCAAAATTGAAACTCGGGGGTAAAATACCCAATTGACTAAAACCTTATCTGTAGCTCTGGGCGATGTATAAGATACTATAAAGGAAATCAAGAATATAATTAATTTATCTTGTAAATCTGGTCACAAGGTGGATGTGAATATCTACGATTATCGTCGTTTGTATGAGTTACATATAATTGTTCTTCAAGGATTGAGCTTATTTGATAGCTTTGTTACCGCAACAAACAATTTTTTAAGGACGGCTTATTATAATTTAATTACTGAAATCTTTTTTTCAGTGTACATATCCAATTGAAAAGCCACACGAGTCTGTGACATCCACATTCCAGAGAAGTTTCTCAAAGATAGCTCAAACTACAACACTACCAGATGTGGCGCATAAAGCCTTACACGACAGAGTGGCTTCTCACATGAGGAAAAATGGACATAGTTTGCAAAAAGATGACATTGGTGAGTAAAGCATAAACCATATTTGTTTCTGGTCTCACTAGGCCAAAAATAAAATATTGTTTATTTCCCCTTCCCTACCTACCCTAGCAAAATGTCCCCTACCCAAAATATTTTATAAAAGAATTAGGCCCATTCCAACTAGTCACATATATACACATTGTCTATTGGGACCTTTATACTGACAATAATCCTCACAGATCTGACACCATACATGCTTTTATAACAGCTCAAGTGCAATATATTTTGACATAAGATTTGTTGTATCTCAAAGATACAGGGTGTTAAAAAAGTTCGTTCTCAAAGTTTAAGTTTCAATATTTTATTTTTCTGACCTCACAAGACTGTAAAATTTTCAGGTTGAAATCCAGAGGGTTCTACCAATTGTTCTAATCTCTCGGCATTAAATGAAGCTACTAGATTAAGAAATAAACATTGTCTACTGTGTACATATCTCAAATAATACTTTATATAAATTAAGATTTTGAGAACAAACTTTTTTAACACCCTGTACATGTATAAGCTTCAGCTACTGGAGAAAACATTATGTGATAAATTTCTATTTTGGAAAAGTTACAAGACTGTAGAATTGGTGGTGTCAACATTTCGATACTAGTAATTTCCCTGATATCTATATCTAGTGAATGAGAGACCCGTGGGTCGATACAAACCCCTATGCCCTAAATGACCAGAGTCGGGAAGGGGAAACAAACATATTTTATTTTTGGCCCTACCTACTATGATAAATTGTGATGTTCTCTTATGTTTTGGCATGTACCAGACACAAACATTCTTTATTGGGCCTGAGTAATTGCTTGCAGAAAACTTGAAGTGTGTAATATTACCTCTTAATTTTTCGGATGTCTAGTTAAAAACAGAATTATGCAAAAAAATACCATTTGTAGATCGCTATGCTTGGTTGAAGTTATTTGTCTTTGAATATGCACATTTAAATAACAATTTATATATTTACTTTCTAGGTATTCAGACTGATACATCAAAGACAAGAAGAAAACAAAAATCCTCTGTATTATGGCGCAAACATCGATCTTTAACCTCATCTGTAGATGTTTCTCAATGCTTTCAAAAGTTCCAACTTCTCTCTAATGGGCATGAAAACAGTGAGACAAAAGCTAGACGTGGTTGCTATGGTTCTGATGGTGCTTCAGATAGGGACTCGTCAAACTCTAGTCAAGATGGGGTGGAATCGACCAATCAGAGCAGCTACGGATTTCCATCGGAGAATTGTATAAGTCGTCTGAATGGATGTTCACTCTACCAGGGCTTTCAGTTCAGTAATGAGGGAAGTAACGTGTTTACGAGCAGTGACGCTAATTCTAACACGTTAAATGTGACTGACATGGAGCAAGTTGTGGGTAACTTGGAACAGGATTCTGACTTAAAACATCAAAACAACATTATTCCAGGCCTTCCTTCAAACAATGTGTTACATGGAAGAGATGCTTCTGTGCAATCTAAACATGTTTCTATACAAGGCTCTGGTGCTAGTACGCAAACTTCCCAACATTTGAAATCCATGTCCTGTGTTCAACATTGTAACTCCTTGTCCGAAGTACAAATGTCTGACAATTTTAAATCCCTGACCAACGGTCAAATATATTGTGATAACAAGAATAAGACAAGCATCCCAACAGTAGTAACTGCAAGTGCTTCTATGACCAAAGAGCAAAATGAAAGCTTAACTTTCCCGTTGAAGTTTCCACAATGGAGGAACCGTGATGCGTTATGTTGGCTCGACGTTATTCTCTGTCTCGCGGTTCATAATGAAAAGTTGAAAAGTCTTGTATTTGGAGAAACATTCGACCGTGGAAATATCATTTATAAACTTGTCAAGGCTCACCAACAAGCCACTCAGTTGATCAATGGAAATAACAGTCGAAATTTGAACGGTAAACGTCGCCTTAATGGTTTTGTGTTGTCAGATCTTGACAATAGCATAAAACAACAAGATGTCATCACTGCTCAATGTGATAGCGTCTTCAAACTGAATTACACCTCTCAATCAGACCACGCCCCTTATACAGACCAAGCACAGCAAACAGATCATGCCTCCCCGCCTTCAAAAGCAAGTTATATAGATTGTATTACTAAAGCTGAGAACATTCTGAATGACGTGAGAGAAGAAATTTGGAGTATATTAAACAAGAAGTTGAAATGTGCTAAAGGCAAGCCCGAGAGTCCTGTGTTTGCTCTACCACTATTGCTGCACCAGTCATCTATGGTAGAGGAACTGTTTAAGATGAAGTACAGGTAAGACCACAGGTGTTATTTTCTTTGATAAGTCCGCTATTGTTGCCACAGGTATAAACGGTATCACTGATAGAGAAAAAAAAAAATTTCTTTTTTAAATTTTATTGTATCCCAAGCAATGTCATGGTAGATGTAAAGTGTTGAAAAACAGTTAAATGGCTGATGATTTAGCTGCAAATATGACCAGATAAAAAAAAAGTTACATTAATATTTAAAAGAGCTCTCCACAAGCCCCAGCGGTCTGTAATTTCACTGACTAATGGGGGATTAACCACTTGTTACTTTTCTCAAACAGAACAAGTTCAATGTTTGAAATAATAAGAAATCAATGGTTGAATAACAGTTAACTGTTAACAATCAAACTGCATCTTATGCACCTAAGTACCACCAACTACTTAGTTACAATCACTGGCTACATTAAAACTAATGGGAGAGTCCATTCTGTTATCATATGGTTTGATATCAAAGTTCTATACAATCTGAACCATGTGTTATATACTTACAGGTTTGTGTACCAGTGTTCACAATGTAAACGTGACGAGACTTCTCAACATTCAAACTGTCTACCAACATTCCCAACCGTACCTGAAGATTTCAACCCCAGCTTTCCCCAACACTTGAAGACTTGCTCACATTGTCGAAATAACAAAGATCAACGAGACATGATGTATGAAAAGTAAGTATAATGAGGGTTAAAGTCATCATATTCATATCTCCCACCTAGTTTTAATGGGGAAGAAATACTGATTTTGCCTGGGGTGGATGTCACACAGTTTTTCGGAGTTTGTTCTCCTTTTAAACCGTTGGTTCGAATTTTAAGGAAACTTTTTGTCAGAAATTTTAGGCAGATGATTTTGCCAGAGTTATGGCCCTTTGTGTGGGGGACATACATTTTTCAGTCAGAAATTCTCCTAGTGTTAGTTCTTACCTATTTGAAAGTAGTTTCCTTTAGGACATGCCAGTGGGACAAACTGATATTTAGTATAGTAATGAACATAGCCTCAAAGTTAGCATGCAGACTGTAATTCAGTGTTTCGTGTTACTTAAATGTCTTATTTATATTCTGTGGCACATCCTGGTTATATTTCTACATTACATATTGGTTAGTTAGTTCTTGAAAATTACTATAATTTGACGCCTATTACTTGAATTTGGGACTGCCAATAAACTCTACTAAAACACTTTTAACTTTGAAAAAAGGTTTAATTTCTGGTAAACAGACTATTCAGAGAATCAAATCTTTGTCTTCTACATGGCATTCCTGACTTGGCTAATCGGAAGAGCTAATAAACGTACATGTTTTACTATGTATATTGCTCAGTGATTTTTCTTGAAGAAAATTAAGAGGCCTGTGCCTTTAAAATTGGGAATTTTAGCGCGACAATTTGCGAAATTGGGAATTATTAAAAAAGTTTGTTTGGGTTAAAAGGGGTCATATTTTCTATTTTCTACTGATAATACACTAGTCATATGTGGCAACGACCTTTGCAAGTTAGAAAATATTTAGTTTTGACTTTAAAGCAGCTACTTGTATACTGTTGTTGCTTTGAAGCCTGCGAGCACAAAAGGGGAAAATATACATACTTTTTGGGGAAAAAATATGATTTTTTGGGAAAAATGGAGGTTATTTTGCTAGGGGAAGGGGCCTGTATTCGGCCCTAAAAATAGCCAAAACAAATCACTGTTGCTGTTTATAACAGATCTTGCTTTGTATTTTCAGATTGCCTGAAACTTTACTGATGCATTTCACCGATGGAATACCTCATACAGATTTTACGAGATTACAATTCAGTCACCATGGTAACGTGTACACAGTAACCGGCGTAGTACAATACAAGAAAAACCCCAATCATTTTGTCGCCTGGCTTCGTAACCCCTATGGTAAGTTTAGTGTGTAAAATATAAAAATGTTTCAAATATAATGTTTGCCTGACACACACACTCAGGTACAGTCAGATATCGATACAACGACGCTGTTTGTTTCCAAGAAAGATGTCGTTGTAACGAATATGTCAGTATACTGAATTGATACAAAGAGCATTTTAATACTTTTGTCTCCAAATTTGTTGTCAGTATAATGAATTTGTCAGTATATCGGGTGTCGTTATATCGAGATCTGACTGTAGTATGATATAGACCTGGGTACTGGTTTATCAAAGCACTTACGAAAACATTAAAGTTACACTCAAATTTAAAATCTATATTTCTTTAATAACTGCAAATTAGTGACGGGTATGGTTTGTAGGAATTCATTTACTGAATGATTATATGTATTGCAGATCCATTTGCCAGACTTCATAATTGTAAACAAATTAAAAAGAATTTAAATTTGATCATAAGTTTATTATTTCCGTTTGATAAAACATTACCCTGGTATTGTCATGGGAAACACTTTGGCAGATTTCCTTGAATTACAAATAATATGCGTGTAAAAGTTCCCATCTTGAAAGGGTCTAAAATTCCTGGCTGAAAATTAGTAGTCAGGGCCAAACTTAAAATATTCTTGGTTTCCCCATCCCGACCCTAGCAGATTTAGAATGAGTAGGTAGGTAGGGTAAATATTTTTTTTTTGGAATTGTTTCAGTATGATTATAGTTAATAGTCTAGACATACAAAGAATGAAATTTAGAATTAACTCTAAGGTGAAAACCAACTAAAATTTAATGGTGAGAAAGAAGCCAGCAAACAAAAAATACAATTTTCACTTCCAATTTTTAATAAAATAAATATTATTTCAATTTGGGCAATAAAATATTTTGGGTAGGGCCCTTTTTAATCGGGTAGGTAGGGGATGGGGAAACGAACAATATTTTATTTTAGGCCCAGTAGAATCTAAGATCAAAATATGCCATAATATGTATTAAATTGATACAAGGTTTGTACAACTACAATTGCAAGAATGAGCCTTGAGATATGGTCTTTATATAACTTGCATGCAAAACTTAAACCATGAAAACTCCTCTAAGTTTATAATGGAGATATATGGCACTTGACCAGGACTGTTAAGGGTTAACACGTGTTGTAAATTTCAATGCAATACATGTATCATTGATAGTAGATGATATATGGTCTAAAGGTATTTACTAGCACTCAATAATATTGTAATAACTTTGTTTGACTGTTTGATTAAAAGAGTATGAAAATTAATATTTATACATTTTAGGTACATGTAATTTATATGTCTCTTTTCATAACCAAGAACGCAGAAATATAAGGTTTTGACTTCACTAGTCTTACAACGAATACTTACACTCAGCACTCAGGACCCAAATATTGAAAATGTTATATAATGGGCTATTATTTGTCATGGATTGCAAATCTAGATGAGGAAAACATACGGAATTGTTATATGAGTATTAAAAATAACATCAGATACATGTTCTATGGCATTGTGTACTAATTATGGGGTATATAAGTAGTTATTGAGTCTGAGTGCTACACTCAGCACTCAGACTGATAAATTCCATTCATAGCTCACAAATACATTATATTTCACTATGAAATGAGCAAAAAATACTCCTTAGTACCTATTTAACATTATATCAACTTCTGGTTGTGAAGAAATGTTGCTATGAATCTCAAAAGAATGAATTTCAATATTTGAGTGCTGAGTGTAAGTATTGGTTGTAATTTCGGGCCTAGGTCCCACTGAGCATTTTTTGCCTCGGCGATGTACTCCCGATTGAAATTAATGAGCTTAATTAGGTTCCTCATGATCTAGAGGAAGCTTCGGTCATGAGGCAGTTTGTGGTATCGGTAGGAATTGTGATGAATCTGGTGGTATCGGAAGATATCGGGAGAACATAACCGATGTGGAATTCCTCAGTAGGACCTAGGCTTTACATTTAACATAAAAAATGATTTTATAAAACCAAAATATTTTTTTTTACATTTCAGGTAAGAACTGGATGAGATGTGATGACCTGAAGTCAATGGTGTGTGACTACCAGACATCAACACCAAGCTTTCCTTCAGAACAGGTCCACATTGTAATGTGGGAAACGTTGGAGATTGAGAGAGAATCGTCCAAAATCGTTGTGAAGGAACCAGCAACTCCTAAAATGTCAATAAATTCTACAAAGTTGACCAGTGAAAATGGACTTGGGTGTAGTTCTAAAATTCAAGATATTCGTGATAGCTTGAAAACTTCTGTCAAGTTGAGTCCATTGGACGGTGTCATGTCGGGGCCATTCAAAGGTGTCATGTCGGAGCCATTGAAAGGTGTCATGTCGGGGCCATTGAAAGGTGTAAACGTTACCAAGGTAACCTTAGGAGAGAAAAATAAGAAGTTAGAATTGTTGAATTTGTGTTCCAATGTTAACCGATCTTCTACATTAAGTACAGATTCATCGGATTCTATCCTTCTACCACATTTTGTGACATCCACACCAGTTACCGGCACCTTGTTGAAACCGGAACCTATGCTAGTCAATACATTACACACAATGTCAAAAGAAATGTCAAATAGACTTGCCAGGAATGAAGATACTAGTAATGAACTTGAGGCAAATGTATCATCAGTATTAACTGGTTGTGAAATTAGTGGAGAAAGAAGGGCTTTACAACCTTCATCCGTGTTTGTTGTTCCAGTGAAATCTGTACAGTCTCTTGAACGATCTGATAAAAATATTGTTACAAAATCTGTACCGTCTCTTGAACACCGTGACAACCATATAGTAAAACAATTATGTCCAACTTCTGAATGTTCTTTATCTGATAAACAAGAAATTCATGGCAATCAGAAATCAAATTTAAACAAACTGGATCAAAACACAATCCTGAAGGAAGCTGAGACTCATGTACGAAAAACATCTGAACTTTTGATTGGAAAGAAATCCGTGGAGAAAATTGTGAAATGTGTAAGAGAGGCTAATCCAATCACTGATCTGGATTCGGATAGTGGGGTAGCCTTGATAAAGAACAAAGAAGACTCGAAAAATGGAAACGACAATAAAACTTGTCTTAGAGAAATACATAAATCGAATTCCAATAAAACACCTGTGACAACGTTTAGAGAGAAGTCTAGTTCCGCTTGTTTTGTAGACAGTCAACCAGGTAGTGTTAAACATGAGATGACTAAAGTAACAGCCATGATAGATTCAAGCACAAAGAATAATAAATTTGGTTCTATGTTTCCGAAAAAATCTCGATTTAAAGTGCCTATTCCGGCAGTAAAGAAGGCTTCAATTTCTAAAGATGCTTTTTTCACTTTAGATGTTAAAAGTAAAACATTACAAACTAATTCTGCACTCAACTCAGCTGCCATGGCAACAGGTTTAAATGGTGATGTGTCAGTATTGAATTCTGTTAAACAATACCTTTTAAGCAGAACCACCGATAAATTGGTTCCTAAATTAAAATTTAAAGGAATGGATTTAAAGTCGTCGTCCAGAGCAAGCAGTTGTACGGAACTAGAGTTACCCAAGTCTGAACCTAGTAGATCTATGCACACTTTGTGTTATGAAGATAGTCTTTCACTTAACGGAAATAGTCATCAAAAAAGACAAAAAGTTTGTGATTTGAAAAGGAAATCCGACGTTTTGACACCGCAGAAGACGAAACGAAAATGCGGTGAAACCAGTGTTTCTGCTTTAAATGACGCATCCCCAGGAGATCTAGGTGATAGAGGGATTGGTGGCATTGTGATGAATCAGACTGATAGTTCATCTGTTGAAATTGAATTTAATAATGAAAGTGGAAATAGTAACAATGATAATGTTGACAAGTATGAAGGTACACTGCAGCTAAAAAATTTGTACAAAGCTTTAAACATCCCATACAATTCTGTTAGTGATTTAGTGTGTGCCACTACTGATGTTAATGATATATTTGACTGTTTTAAGATAACATAAGCTTTCATTCTACATGTTCTGACACATTTGACTGTTTTAATGTTTTAAGATAACATAAGCTTTCAATATATATGTTCTAACTACTAGTATATAATAATAATAATCAGGGGTTCAGCTAGCTGCTGAATCTGAAGGGTCATTTTAATAGTTTTGATTAAATTTTACCATTTTAAGTGATAATGACCCTTAAAACCAATATCTTGTGGGTCAAAATGTGGCTTTCTGGAGATTACAAGGGTCAAAACCCCTACTCCCGAGTCAAATGGAACCCCTGATAGTTACATACTTGGTGATCAGTGAAACAAACATCTCCACTGAGAATTATTCAGTGGTCGTATATACCTACAAAGCATCTTAGTAGAAAACTTAACACAGTCATGAAATGTACTTGGTCAGCTTAATAAGATAATTAAGGTTATATTCATTTTTGACATTGTTTTATAAAGAGCTACTATATTCACTAAAATACATATTATATATTATTAATCAATTTGTGTTAAATAAAAATATCTAAATTGTCCACAAAGATGCTTTGTGCAGCCCTGGCCCCGATCTCTCGAAACATCTCAATCTGGCCCCGATCTCCCAAAGAATCTCAATTTGAGATAGATCTCATCTCAAATATTGTCATTGGTCTTTGTGGTAATTTCCATGTGAGGCTGAACTCAAAATTAGCATCGTTAAACAGAAATGCTATTCAGAGTTGATTAAAGTTCAAGAGCTGGAACTTCAGGATTAGCTCAAATTCCAACTCTTGTTTTAGCAAAATCTCAATTTGAGTTGAGATTTCTTACTTGAGAATCTTCGGGAGATAGGGCCCTGAGCTCAATATCAACTCAAATTTTGTCACCTATTGTTTGAGATAGTTTCAATGCGAATCATACTCTAAATTGGTATAACAAAACGGAAGCATTATGCCGAGTTTATTCAGTAAAATTTCGAGAGCTCAAGCTTCATAGTTATCTCAAGTTCAGACTCTGATTTGAGCAAAATCTCAATTTGAGATTTTTACTGGAGATGCTTCAGGAGGTTGGTGCCTGATGTTTTTCCTCAAATTAGAAATCATTGGATATGATTTAACAAGGATATTAGAATAATACATTTTGTTACAACTTACATACATATATTTACACATTCGATCAATATTGAGTGCCACTTCATGCATAGATAAAAGCGCAAATCACCTTTTGCTAAAACCATTTTGATTTGTGATCATTCGATAATTCGCTGTCTTAGAATTAGAAAGTCGTAAGTACTATTTACGACCTTATAAGACTCCTGCATATTTGAAATCTGCATCATGAGGTGCTTCTTATGAGTCAATTTCATGAAAATCGTTGCCCAAACTGACTTGTTTTTCCACTAAGTAAAAGCTGTCTGAAAACTATGTTTTTTCTTGTTTACTCAAAATACTGATTTTGAACTTATGACATGACCTCATTCTATGCCAGCAAATTGTCTATTTTTGTGCTGCTTTGTACAAGTGTTTTACATATATGCCGTTCTTCCATCTAACAAAGCCCATCTGATTCTCTGAGTCACGAGTTTCGATTTAGTGCTTGAAATCATTCGTCCACAGGAATTTAATGCATCTTATGAGCAAGTATTTTTACATATTTAAAATTGGTTTCAACCAAATATGTTATCCACGTAAAAATAAAGTTGTTACTTACTTACTAATTGTTCAAGTGAAAGTGACTTTCATAATTATATAGAAGTGTGTTATATGGTTAGTAACAAACTAACATACACAATCAGTGAACTGAGACAGGGCCTTCATTTCGCCATATTTGGGGTCGAAAATTTGTCCCCCATTCCCATCCTATATGCAAACATGTATATATTTCCCCTCTATTTTCTAAAATAAATCCCTGAAAATATAACTTGAAATTGGCTTTTTGTAAATTAAGATTCCCCTTTTTAGCTCACCTGTCACAAAGTGAGCTTTTGTGATCACTCTTCGTCCGTCATCCGTCAACAATTTGCTTGTGTAGACACTAGAGGTCACAATTTTGACTTAATCTTTATGAAACTTGGAGACAATGATCATCTCAACAAAATCTAGGTCAAGTTCGATATTGGGTCATCCGGGGTCAAAAACTAGGTCACAAGGTCAAATCATAGAAAAACCTTGTGTAGTCCCTAGAGGTCACAATTGTGACCTAATCTTTATGAAACTTGGTCACAATGATCATCACAACAAAATCTAGGTCAAGTTCGATATTGGGTCATCTGGGGTCAAAAAGTAGGTCACAAGGTCAAATCATAGAAAAACCTTGTGTAGACACTAGAGGTCACAATTTTGACTTAATCTTTATGAAACTTGGTCACAATGATCATCTCAACAAAATCCAGGTCAAGTTCGATATTGGGTCATCGGGGGTCAAAAACTAGGTCACAAGGTCAAACCATAGAAAAACCTTGTGTAGTCACTAGAGGTCACAATTTTGACCTAATCTTTATGAAACTTGGTCACAATGATCATAACAACAAAATCTAGCTCAAGTTCGATATTGGGTCATCCGGGGTCAAAAAGTAGGTCACAAGGTCAAATCGTAGAAAAACTTTGTGTAGTCACTTGAGGTCACAATTTTGACCTAATCTTTATGAAACTTGGTCACAATGATCATCGCACCAAAATCTAGGTCAAGTTCGATATTGGGTCATCCGGGGTCAAAAACTAGGTCACAAGGTCAAATCATAGAAAACCCTTGTATAGTCACTAGAGGTCACAATTTTATCCTAATGAAACTTGGTCAGAGTGATCATCTCAACAAAATCTAGGTCAAGTGTGATATTTTGTCATATGGGGCCAAGAACTAGGTCATTAGGTCAAATCAGAGGACTTGCATGTACTGCTATAACAGGTGAGCGACCTAGGGCCCTTTGGGCCCTCTTTGTTCTTTAAAACAATGGCCCCAGTCCCCAAAAGAGTAGTAAGGGCCCTATTAAAAAATAGGAAGTGCTAACTTTATTTTTGAAGTCAGTATATTATACTTTTTTTTATACAGTGTATTGGTAAAACACCCTGGTTCCGTTTAACTCTGATATCTCTGGTTGACAGGTGGTGTCTCTGGTTGACAGGTAGTATCTCTGGTTGACAGGTGGTATCTCTGGTTGACAGGTGGTATCTCTGGTTGACAGGTGGTAGCTCTGGTTGACAGGTGGTATCTCTGGTTGACAGGTAGTATCTCTGGTTGACAGGTGGTATCTCTGGTTGACAGGTGGTATCTCTGGTTGATAGGTGGTATCACTGGTTGACAGGTGGTATCTCTGGTTGACAGGTGGTATTTCTGGTTGACAGGTGGTAGCTCTGGTTGACAGGTAGTATCTCTGGTTGACAGGTGGTGTATCTCTGGTTGACAAGTGGTATCTCTAACGGGATATCATTTGTCTTCAGATGAGAAATCAATTTGGTGGTTCATGTTGACAGATACTGTAATAGTGATATTTGCTCACCTGTGGTCTTTAATACAGCTTTTGACTGTAAGTGATTTTGTGTTCAATCGTTATGAGAAATCTAATAAAACAAGTTATAAATATGAAAAAGGTTATGTTGTTTGTCTTTTCTCTAACCAGTAATAATATATGTATACATGTAAGTGATAAGTGTTTCATTTTGGTTTTGAAAACTATGCGTCCTTTCCCATGAACTCAAAAAATCAGTGAGTCACACTACATTGTATGTAAACATTAAGTACATGTATTTCCAAACTTTAATGAGTCGGAAATTCTGGACTTACACCAAAATGATACACTGGTGATAGTCATGACAATAAATAGATCCACTCGCAAGACATGGAACTCTTGTAGCATGGTTTGAACAAAACCTAAACAATATGTGTATACTGAACAAAAACCTCAACCATATGTGTACACTGAACAAAACCTAAACCACATGTGTACACTGAACAAAAACCTCAACCATATGTGTATACTGAACAAAAACCTCAACCATATGTGTACACTCAACAAAAACCTCAACCATATGTGAACACTGAACAAAAACTTGTAAACCGACACTTTAGAAAATGCGAGTTTTTGGCAATTGCCCTACATATCATATATGATCACCCCTGACATTATAAGGTGAGCCATCCTGTTGTCCAAAGAAATGGACAAATTTGATGTAAATTGAAGAATTACCAATTTGTGTGTTGATTTATATTATCATTGCGAAGTAATAGTATTTTGTAAAGTGTCTGTTTATAAAAACTGTAGCGCACAAACAATCCGAAGCCACACATAAACGACGGCAGCGCCTAGCCATCCACGCAAGAGTCCGACCCATGTCCACCGTCATATCGCTGGCTTAGAATGAGGAGGTCGCAAGTATAAAATCAATATTTTGAGAAAACAAGACAAATCTGTCTAAAAACTACTCTTTGCTTGTGGAAAAACAAGCTTTTTGAACTTCGGTTTGGTCAACATGACCTGTTCCGATTTTCATGAAAATAGGCTCAATTAAGAAGCGTCTTGTGCCAGTGATGCAGATTTCTAATATGCTCAAATATGGAACTGTCTTCCTTACGATATAAGAACATCTGCAAATATCAATTTATTTAAAAGCAACTACTTGAAGTGGTGGTTCTCTGGTGGTCAAGCACACTTCTCTCTCACTGGAGCGATGCATTGATTAATTAGTAACCCATCAATAATGTTTTATGCTATTTATGCCATCATTCAATGTGTTATATTATCTGCTCATTACTTTTCCTTTCTTTCAGCTGTGTATATATACTTGTATATATTTATATTACTTTGTCATTCATGTAACTTTTGTAAATGTACATATATTATGTTATATGAGGCTCACAGGGAAGACTGGGCATACCCAACTGTGTTGCCTCTTTAAATAAAGTCTTTATTATTATTATTATTATTATTATAAGTATTATAAGGTTGTAAGTAGCACTTACGACCTTCTCATTCTAAGTCAGCGATATACTGATGCATATTTCCTGTCCGTTTTCAATCTGCTTGTGAGTTATTGGTGAAGGAGAGGTTACTGGTGTACGAATCGGTTCTAGTGAAGTTAACATTTCCAGGGACTTGCATTTTGAACTCTGCTCAATATGAGCTATTTTAATTACCATGGTACTGTTTTATCAAAGCACTTACGAAAATCGTAAACTTACGATCAAATTTCAAACTTCTTTTTAATTTGTTTACAATTATAATGTGTGGTAAATGGAGCTGCAATACTAATAATGATTCTGTTAAGGAACTCCTACAAACAATATCTGTCACCAATTGGCAGTAGTTAATGAAGAATTTAAATTTGATCGTAACTTAAAGATTTTCGTAAGTGCTTTGATAAAACAGTACCCTGATGTTTCATCACCATTGGACGACTGTCACAATTTTCACTTTTACTATTTATCACATGGAGACAAATTTAACACAGATCATGCAACGAAAATTTTACTATTTGTGCTAAAATTGCCTAATTTTTTTATATTTTTGGTCGATCGTTGAAGAGATTCCATTGATGCATGACAGACAGTTTTTGTGCCCGTGGTTACTGATGACTAGCCTTCCTATAAAGTTGAAACTCTTGACTATGTAGTACAACAGTTCTTCAGAAAAAGATTAGAAATCATTGGTTCTACTGACACAGGCTGACTGGCCGACATACAAAGCAATATACTCACTTCTTTGATATTGCTTTGGTTCCACACACATCCGAGTTGATAAAGAGTTGTTCCCCTTGGACTTGTTTTATCTTATTCAAATTTGTATCTGATTTGGCATGTTTTCAAAGCTAATGTGCTCGACAAGTCACTCGGCATTCTCATACATCAGTGGTTAGTCAAGTACCCAGACTATGTTTCGGAACGAAGAATACTCTGATGAACCAGAATGGGCACTCGGATACTGTGATGCTCAGTTTCTGTCGAGTCCTGCCCTCCCAGTTCCTATTGTTTGTGTCTTTTTGCCAGTTATTGATCACATCCACAAATATCTCTGATTGTCGACTGAATTGATGGGGAGTCTTTGGTTTGTACACTCAACCAATTTTCTACATGGTCACTTTTCAAACCAAAAATACACTTAACTGATCATTTTAGTTGATGATATTTTGCTATACGTTTTATGTATTGACTCAACACCTGAATTCAAAATCATGTGCAAAAGTAAGCATTTTTAATGAATTAAGTGTTAGGACAACCGCTTAAAACATTTGTGTGCAAAATATCATCAAATATTATGATCACAGGTGAACGTATTTGGGGTTTGAACAGTGACCAATTAGAAAAGTGGTTGAGTGTATATGTACCAATTTGCGTCTTTTTAGATCTGATGTTCAAATATTGCTAATTTTACAGTTGATCTTCACCACAATTGCAAATAAAAGTAAAGGATAAAAACTGTTTAAAGTTCATAGTTTATTCTAGTTCATAGAAATCATATCAAAACAAGTCATTAAGAATTGCAAGCAACACAGAAGTTCCCTACTGGTTTTAGGCCATTTTCAATGTTTCTGTTGCCATAGCAATCACAATTTTGGTCGGAATCAAAATATTTTTGAACGTGCATTATCCCCTTATTGCCCCCTATCCACATACTTAGTTTCATAAACCTAGCTTGGAAACTGTTAGAGTAATGTCAGAATCCAGATTTATTGACGGACAGAGGGCAAACCTCCAGTCAAAAACCGGTAGGGGACTAATAATTAATTCATCCGTACACATGTATATATATTGTCTAATGTACGGTTTAATATTATGATTACCTTGTAAATGTTCATTATATGTGGAACGTCATTCAGTATCATATAAACACTATTAGAATGAGATCATAGAATCATGAACATGTTGAGTATTTAACACAATAAAACCAACATAGATTCTAGAACATATGACTGGTGACATACATACAGGGTGACAATTAATATAATTATGTCCGGATAACAAAATTTAATAACTTTGTCCATGTTTGTCTTAGAGAGCTGCTTTTGGTCTTATTTAAATAATAAACAATTGAAAATTTATTCTCCATTAGTGAATACCTCTATGAGATGCCATGGTGTCATTAGTGATGTCATACGTTCCATAGAATATGAAAATGGCTGACAAGTCAATAATGATAAGCTGTACTATTTAGTTTGGACATTTTCTCTCATTGATTAGAAGAAGGTTATCAAAATGTATCCAGATGCTGATATACCTACTACCAAGCAAAACAGAAGATAACCCTTTAAAGTGTGAACCCTGCCTCCCGGGAGTATTTATACCTTTTACCCGAACTGTCCGTACTAATGAGAAAATTGAGCTAGTGCACCAAATAAATTACATGTATCGGAAAAAACATGCAGACATGTTGTATAGTTATGGGGATGTTGCATATATATGTCAAGAGGAGAGGATTCATTGACAAATGTTGGGTTTGACTGGATGAGGGTGCTCCATCAGAATATTTCTTGATATTTTAAGCAAACATTTGAAAATGGGCTTATTACACTGAAAACCACCCACCCATAGCCCCCTAAATCACCATACTTGAGTTTATGGGGATATGTTAAGGGCAGAGTTAACACTTTTACTAGTTAACAAACCACTGAATAATGACATAATTGTTGAAATCCTCAATTCGTCGAGAAATGTGAAGAGTTAATTTTGCAGCGTGCAACGTGATTAGGAAATTTTTGGCGTCGCTTTTAGCTTTTTTAAACAAAGGGGCCCAAAGGGCCCTAGGTCGCTCACCTGTTGAACTTTACCTAGATTTTTTGAGATGATCATTGTGACCAAGTTTTATACAAATTAGGCAAATATTGTGACCTCTAGTGACTACAAAAGGGTTTTATACGATTTGACCTAATGACCTAGTTTTTGACCCCAGATAAACCAATATCGAACTTGACCTAGATTTTGTTGAGATGATCATTGTGACCAAGTTTCGTAAAGATCAGGCCAAAACTGTGACCTCTAGTGACTACGCAAGGTTTTTCTATTATTTGACCTTGTGACCTACATTTTGACCCCGAATAACCCATATCGAACTAGATCTAGATTTTGTTGAGATGATCATTGTGCCTGAGTTTCATAAAGATTAGACCAAAATTGTGACCTCTAGTGACTACGCAAGGTTTTTCTATGATTTGACCTTGTGACCTAGTTTTTGACCCCAGATGACCCAATATCGAACTTGACCTAGATTTTGTTAAGATGATCATTGTGACCAAGTTTCGTAAATATCAGGCCAAAACTGTGACCTCTAGTGACTACGCAAGGTTTTTCTATGATTTGACCTTGTGACCTAGTTTTTGACCCCAGATGACCCAATATCGAACTTGACCTAGATTTTGTTAAGATGATCATTGTGACCAAGTTTCGTAAATATCAGGCCAAAACTGTGACCTCTAGTGACTACACAAGGTTTTTCTATGATTTGACCTTGTGACCTAGTTTTTGACCCCAGATGACCCAATATCGAACTTGACCTAGATTTTGTTAAGATGATCATTGTGACCAAGTTTCGTAAATATCAGGCCAAAACTGTGACGTCTAGTGACTACACAAGGTTTTTCTATGATTTGACCTTGTGACCTACATTTTGACCCCAGAAGACCCATTTTCGAACTTGACCTAGATTTTATTGAGATGATCATTGTGACAGAGTTTCATAAAGATTAGACCAAAATTGTGACCTCTAGTGACTACACAAGGTTTTTCTATGATTTGACCTAGTGACCTAGTTTTTGACCCCAGATGACCCAATATCGAACTTGGCCTAGATTTGGTTGAGATGGTCATTGTGACCAAGTTTCATAAAGATTAGGCTAAAATTGTGACCTCTTGTGTCTACACAAGCCAATTGCTGACGGACGGACGACAGACAGACTTGCCTGTAATAATACTATTTGCAAAACAGTGAAGCAACAATATATTTGAAGAAAATGAATATTTTTGGGTTATTTAATGGAAAGGCCATACATTAATTGGTACCCTAGGTGCAAAATATAAAGTTTCTTAGTCCCTCTGGAATGGTAACTGTGTCACAAAAAGATGGAAAATTCAGCCTTTTTGATCACATGGTTATTTTAGAATCTTTATTTCTATCTCTATTTTGACTCATTGAGTAACTGTAGTTTTAGAAACTAGCATAATTGTGACCGTCTGATAAACAGATATTGAATAATTTAACAAAGTTTAATTTTGCAACAATTATTTACTGTATACTTATTTTTGGTGGGCACTGTATTAGTTGTCACCCTGTACATATGGATACTCTTGCTGTACATATGGATACTCTCGCTGTACATATGGATACTCTCGCTGTACATATGGATACTCTCGCTGTACATATGGATACTCTCGCTGTACAGTAACATAATTGAGCATAAAACAAGGTGGATGTTTCACAAAAATCTGGTTATCAAAAAGTTTCCAGTCAGAGCTATCTGATCAGTAGGTAGGTTGTCTGCTAATAGACTAACTTACTCAACAAATCCAGGAAGTATGTCTGCTAATAGACTAACTTACTCAACAAATCCAGGTAGTATGTCTGCTAATAGACTAACTTACTCAACAAATCCAGGTAGTATGTCTGCTAATAGACTAACTTACTCAACAAACCCAGGTAGTATGTCTGCTAATAGACTAACTTACTCAACAAATCCAGGTAGTATGTCTGCTAATAGACTAACTTACTTCTGTTGACATTTTAGAAAATTATTTTGACTGTGTTAATCATTTAAGTTGAAATGATCTAAGTAAATGTTTGCTTTCAGATCAAAATCAATTCATAGTTTCATAATTATACATGCATGTCAAACATTGTTGTGTAGATAGGAACTGTGCAAGGTCTAAATAGTTTAGCAGTCCCTTATTTATAAACCTCCGTCAATTCAAACTGGATGCTCTCACCATGAATTTCACTATTTTCTCAGAATGTTACATCAAAACGTAACACATCATGTAGGAAACAAACGTATTCAGAAAATGAGTACAAGTTTACAAGACATGTATTCATTCAGAAATAATAATGTTACAGACATTTTGTACGCGAAACATTCACATATTCTGTTGACTTAATCATCAAAGTTGACTTTTTGATAAAATCATATTTTTGCTTGAACTTCAAATGTAAGTTAACAGATCTGAAACAACAGTAACCATTCACTACCAACTTGTTGTTTCAAAGTGTAACTTGTAATCATCTTTATGCATAATGTTCACTTTTGGTATTGATGAAAGAAACTCGGACATATAATTCACAGACTCCACCTCTGACAGTTTCCTGTGAGAATCTCCATCAACTGCACTAATTTGACACCACATTAACTTAACTTTAATCACAGATTGTTTGTTAACACAACTTTCAATAAAACAAAGGAAACATTGACGACTCATTATGGCCTGATACAGTTCTATTTTCACTTGTTTAACTTCATCATGTAATTCTAACATAACATCATCAGGAAATAACATGCTCCACAGATGTACAGACTGGATACATGGAAGTGATTTCAGTGCAGTCGTCAATGTTCTTACTGCTTCATCCTCTAGCATATCACATCCTTCGACATACATATGTTCAAGCTGTGAACACACCATATGGTTAAAAATATCAATATAACCAACAACAATACTCTTAGATAAAGGCTGACCCAATGCGATTGACTTCAAACTGGCCGTGTTAAGATACTTGCATACAGTATTAACGTCCTTCAGACATAATGATTCAAGGCGTGTATGGTATGAAAGGTTTAGAGATGTACAGGCACCTGACATACGATGTTCATTACAAAACACATTACACAATGCTATATTTTGCACGAGAACATTGTGCGACAAATAATTCATCAGATCATTTAAATCTTCATGTTTCATTGTAACACAGGACAGAGACAATGATCTCAGTTGATGGAGACTTCTCACAGGAAGTGCTGGTAACAATTGTCTTGGGAACGTAAATTCCCCATCAATACAAACAGTATGCAGAGTGGACTGATTACTAAACATGCACTTGGTGAACTTTACATAATTCTCAGACGAGACTTCATCAAAACGTAAAATCTGTAGATTTTTGATCTCATCAAAGACATCATAATAATTACCTTCAACAACAACTAGAGATTTGACACGTGTTGCATTCAACATTAACAGTTGACTCAGAATGGCAACATCAGAATTGTAACCAAAAATAAAATCTTCATGTCGAATACTAAACTGGGAATTACAAGATTGCTTGAACGATTGCTTGAAACAATTGATTACAATATTTTGTAATGACATGATCTGATTACTGCTCATTTCTGATGACCGACCATTATATGGAAATATATTTTTTCTGTACAACGCCAGCTCATCCGATAAACTGCAGTGCATGTTCTCAAACAAACTTTGAATTCTTTCAGAAGAAAACTCGGTGAGAAAAAGAAAGAAATTTTGCAACTGCACCACATCACTGATGGAAGACCATTTAGCAATTATATCATCCTTTTTTTGGGACACAAACAAGGCAGCAAAGAACTCAATATACCCTTTGTGTAAAAAGGATAACGTTAGTTTTCGTGTTAAAAACCGCCCATGGACTTTGCTTTTGGACAAAATACCTAGCTTACACAATGAATCCATTTCTTCTTGAGGAAAATAATAAGGTTCCGACAATAACTGACTCGATGTAAATACAAGACTTGCTGCAGTTTCATCCAATTTGAACAATGATCTATATGACAATAAACACACTTTTTGCATCAATGAAGCATGCTTAGCAAAATGGTGCAAGTTTGAAAGAGAATCAGGAACATACTGTAGATCACAACCACTTGGAGGAAATTCTACTCCTTTCCTTTCAGCTGCTTCAAACAGCTTATTTACTATAGTACCATATATTTGTGCAATAGACATACCAGTCAGTTTTGATTCAAACCATAAAATAACCAATTGCGATACAATCATGGGTATACAAAAATGGTCTTCAAATCCACACTCCTGCAATTCTCGAAGAAACTCATCCGGATGTTTGTTCATGTGATTTGCCTTATTCAAATATGTTACTATGCTGACCACGTAAGTCTTCAACGCCTTTCCATGAAGACCAGTAATCTGAATTTGATGATCAATATCGCTGGGCTTGAGTCGCATATTTTCAATTTTATAAGGCCTGCTAGTGGTCAAATAAATACATTTCTCAGACATTATCCTACTAGGCAAATTTGGATAATGTTCATGCCCTCTAGGAATCCATTCATCAAGACCATCCAAGATAATCAGGCAATTAAAATGCCTGACCAGATTTTCCACCAATGCATACATCTTGTTCCAGTGTGCCCCACATTCAGTGTCAAACAATTGGTCGACAATAATTGCAATCACATCTCTACGATCACTGTCCCTAAGTGATAGGTAAAACATGAAGTCAAAGTGGGCCAAATATTCTATGCCTTTTTTTTCACTTTCAATAACACCCCCATCCTGTGATTTACTCCATAATAAACACATATGCTTACAGAATGTTGTTTTACCAACACCAGCATCACCAGTGACAAAAATATTTCTAAATGCACTTTCTTTATCATAAAATACATCATGGTATGATGTGACACTTTCGTTCTTCATCTTCCCTTTAGGCATATGGTAATTCACATGACGTAGAGTTGGAAATTCATACAAAGATTCTGCATCAGACTCCATTAGAAGAGGACTAACTGGTAGAGTTGTAAAGTCTCTCTGGTATAGATCTACAAGCTTTTGTTTGATGTCTGAAATTAAAAGAAGTAAATAGATTTAGTCAGTTTTCGATTAGCTTGGAGCCCCATAAATATTTAATACAGTAAATCCTTGCTATCTCGAGGACCCATCGGGACAAGCTAAACGCTCGAGACAATGAGATAAGCCAGCTGCTCGAATAATTAGAATTCTATGATGAATTGTTGTTATGACTAAGTGTAACTGTGTTTTACAACGTACGTGTTTGATGCGTGTATTTTGGTTGTAACTACGAATATCATCATTGTTTATCAAGTCTACACACATTTTGAGTCGTACAGACATTCGTCGAATGTTTTACTTTGTTGGTGTAATCATGTACAATGTTCTATTTACGACCATTATATGATCAAATATTCATTGTTTTGTGTCCATTTATTTTGGTGAATCGTAAGAGTTACACATGGCGTGAACAATTATACTTTCCCTAAAACAAATGTTGACTCGTCATTAAATTCTCATAATTAACACCTCGTAATTGATTTGTGATATTCAATCTTGGTTTTTAACTTTTTTATTTTCATAAGACATATACACAAAATAATACATACATTCATACTTACAATAATACTTGCACATAATATAGTCCAACTATATAGTGGTTACCTAATATTACATGTTTGTGTATGCCGTTATGAATTTTATAGAGTATAGGGAATAAGAAGGATAGAAAGATAGTGATGAAAGGGGGGAAGGGGATAGGGGTGGGGTATACCAACATCTTTAAAATTTGTAATTATGTGATCTTTTGCCATTTTATGGTACAGACTTCTTCTTTATCTTTAAAAAGAGCTATAGTGTGTTCAAGTTTTTTCCTATTATAGTAAACATATTCTTTAAATTGCCGGATTAGCGGAACACTTTTGTTGCATTTGTTTTTAAATATAAAATATTTCGAAAGCAAAACAATGTAGTTAGTTATAAGTCCATCTTCATCTTTATTGTTAATAATGTTGCAAAATGAAATATTTTGAAATGTAAGATTTATAGTTTTTGAAAATTTGACTTCTAAAAATAACTTTACCTCAGACCAAAAGCCTTGCACAATATGACATTCCCAGAACATATGATATATCGAATCTGGGTGCATGTTGCAAAAATCACACATACTTGATTGGATTAAATGGCATTTATGTAGGAATGAGTTGTCTGGTATTATATTCATGAGATATTTGTATTGGAATTCTCTTAGTTTAGTATCTATTGTGATAATATATTGTTGTATGTTGATTTTATCCCATTCTAAACCTTCAAATGCGTGATTTGTATTCCAGTTTCTTTTGTATTTTGGTTCAGTTGGCATTTTTCTTTTAATTAGTGTTTTGTATGATAGTCTATTTATTTTGGTTTTTCCATTTATTGTATCAATCAAGTAGTTAGGTGCATCGTATGTCATATTACAATTATCCAATTGTCGTTTCCATTCTTTTGGTACATTTTTAATGAGAGTGTAGTAGTTTAAATAATCGCCATTGCATGTGGATATCATACAGAAATTTCATTTGCTCGAAGCTATAGAATGTTTTATGCCTGAAGTCAAAAATGTGCTCTAAAAAGAGAATGCCTTTTGGTAGGGTGACTATTGCCAAAAAAGTCCTCTATTTTAGGAGTAGGTAGGACCTCTCTGTTAACAAGACATGTCATATACCAAAATGTTCGGGTAAGTCCATAGTATCTGAGATCGCCGGCATAAATTGCCAAAAGTGGTGGCGTTTCGAGAAATCCAAGATGGCGTCCAAGATGGCCGCCTTTTTGACAGTATTAGCTTAATATTAATGTTATGAAAATATCAGGAATATGATGCAACTTTTTGAAATAACTTTGCTTAATTGTTATAGACGAAGCGTAACTCTTTTTAACTAAAATATGTTTAGAATCTTCAAAGGTTAATGTCAAGGTCATTTACAGGTAAAACCAATGTAAAAATAAAAGCTCCGCGAGTCGCAAGTGTCGCCTGACGAAATGCAAATTTGTCATGGAAAACTATCCAGTATTGGGCTACATATCAGACTCACAAGAGCTCTCTAGTCATCTGAACTAAAAACGACAAAGCGATGCTCTGGACAAAAAAATGTCCTGATAAAATCAATCTGAAGGGAATCATTCAAACACTACACAAGCTAGAGTTATGATTCTTGCGCACTGCAATTCATGTCACAGCAAAGAAACATGCATTCCTATTTTTGAGTCATTAATAGTTATGGTGACAAAGTTATGCCACGGACAAGAAATGCTTATAAAATCAATCAAAGGGAAAAAATTGAAAAATGGCACAAGGTAGATTTACGGTTCTTGTGTACTGCACTTGGACTTTTGGTAAGAAACATGCATACCAAGTTTCAAGTCATTCAACCTCATAGTGACAAAGTTATCCTCCAGACAAGAAATGCTCAAATTAAATCAATCTAAGGGAAATAATTAAACAAGAGGGCCCAAAGGGCCCCAGGTCGCTCACCTGTCGAACTTGACCTAGATTTTGTTGAGAAGATCATTGTGACCAAGTTTTATACAGATTAGGCCAATATTGTAACCTCTAGTGATTACACAAGGGTTTTCTATGATTTGACCTTATGACCTAGTTTTTGACCCCAGATAAACCAATATTAAACTTGACCTAGATTTTGTTGAGATCATCATTGTGACCAAGTTTCGTAAAGATCAGGCCAAATATGTGACCTCTAGTGACTACACAAGGTTTTTCTATTATTTGACCTTGTGACCTAGTTTTTGACCCCAGATGAACCATTATCGAACTTGACCTAGATTTTATTGGGATGATCATTGTGACAGAGTTTCATTAAGATTAGAACAAAATGGTGACCTCTAGTGACAACACAATATTTTTCTATGATTTGACCTTGTGACCTAGTTTTTGACCTCAGATGACCCATTATCGAACTTGACCTAGATTTTATTGGGATGATCATTGTGACAGAGTTTCATAAAGATTAGACCAAAATTGTGACCTCTAGTGACAACACAAGGTTTTTCTATGATTTGACCTTGTGACCTAGTTTTTTACCTCGGATGACCCAATATCGAACTTGACCTAGATTTTGTTAGGATGATCATTGTGAGCAAGTTTCAAAAAGAATAAGTCAAAATTTCGACCTCTAGTGACTACACAAGGTTTTTCTATGATTTGACCTTGTGACCTAGTTTTTGACCTCGGATGACCCAATATCGAACTTGACCTAGATTTTGTGGAGATGATCATTGTGAGCAAGTTTCATAACAATTAAGTCAAAATTGTGACCTCTAGTGACTACACAAGGTTTTTCTATGATTTGACCTTGTGACCTAGTTTTTTACCCCGGATGACCCAATATCGAACTTGACCTAGATTTTGTTAGGATGATCATTGTGACCAAGTTTCATAAAGATTAAGTCAAAATTGTGACCTCTAGTGACTACACAAGGTTTTTCTATTATTTGACCTAGTGACCTAGTTTTTGACCCCAGATGCCCCAATATCGATATTGGCCTAGATTTTGTTAAGATGATCATTGTGACCAAGTTTCATAAAGATTAGGCTAAAATTGTGACCTCTAGTGTCTACACAAGCCAATTGTTGACGGAAGGACGGACGACGGACGGACGGACGGACAGACGGACGGACTGACGACGGACGACGGACGAAGAGTGATCACAAAAGCTCACTCTGTCACTTTGTGACAGGTGAGCTAAAAACGATGCAAGGCACAGTTATGGTTCTTGCGCACTGCATTTCGGCTTATTGCAAGAAACATACATACAAAATCTTGAGTCATTTGAACTTAAGGTGACCAAGTTATGCTCCGGACAAGAAATGCTCTAATAAAATCAATCAAAGGGAAATAATTCATAAAAGCTCCGCGAGTCGCATGTGTCGCCTGACGAAATGCACATTTGTCATGGAAAACTATCCAGTATAGGGCTACATATCAGACTCACAAGAGTTCTCTAGTCATCTGAACTAAAAACGACAAAGCGATGCTCTGGACAAAAAAATGTCCTGATAAAATCAATCTGAAGGGAATCATTCAAACACTATACAAGCTAGTGTTATGATTCTTGCGCACTGCACTTCATGTCACAGCAAAGAAACATGCATTCCTATTTTTGAGTCATTAATAGTTATGGTAACAAAGTTATGCCACGGACAAGAAATGCTTATAAAATCAATCAAAGGGAAAAAATTGAAAAATGGCACAAGGTAGAGTTACGGTTCTTGTGTACTGCACTTGGACTTTTGGTAAGAAACATGCATACCAAGTTTCAAGTCATTCAACCTCATGGTGACAAAGTTATCCTCCGGACAAGAAATGCTCAAATTAAATCAATCTAAGGGAAATAATTAAAAAACGATGCAAGGCAGAGTTATGGTTCTTGCGCACTGCATTGCAGCTTATTGCAAGAAACATACATACAAAATCTTGAGTCATTTGAACTTAAGGTGACAAAGTTATGCTCCGGACAAGAAATGCTCTAATTAAATCAATCAAAGGGAAATAATTCAAAAACTATGACAGGTAGAGTTATGGTTCTTGCGCACTGCACCCCGGCTGATTGCAAGAAACATGCCTATCAATTCTTGAGTCATTTAAACGTAAGGTGACAAAGTTATGCTCCGGACAAGAAATGCTCTAATAAAATCAATCAAAGGGAAATAATTCAAAAACTATGACAGGTAGAGTTATGGTTCTTGTGCACTGCACTCCGGCTTATTGCAAGAAACATGCATACCAATTCTTGAGTCATTTGAACTTAAGGTGACAAAGTTATGCTCCGGACAAGCAATTCGTGACGCCGCCGCCGCCGACGCCAAAGTAACACCTATATGTCGCCTTTTCAGGCGACACAAAAAACTATGACAGGTAGAGTTATGGTTCTTGCGCACTGCACTCCGGCTTATTGCAAGAAACATGCCTATCAATTCTTGAGTCATTTGAACGTAAGGTGACAAAGTTATGCTCCGGACAAGAAATGCTCTAATAAAATCAATCAAAGGGAAATAATTCAAAAACTATGACAGGTAGAGTTATGGTTCTTGCGCACTGCACTCCGGCTTATTGCAAGAAACATGCATACCAAATCTAGTCATTTGAACGTAAGGTGACAAAGTAATGCTCCGGACAAGAAATGCTCTAATAAAATCAATCAAAGGGAAATAATTCAAAAACTATGACAGGTAGAGTTATGGTTTTTGCACACTGCACTCCGGCTTATTGCAAGAAACATGCATACCAATTCTTGAGTCATTTGAACTTAAGGTGACAAAGTTATGGTCCGGACAAGCAATTTGTGACGCCGCCGCCGCCAAAGTAACACCTATATGTCGCCTTTTCAGGCGACACAATGACTTAAAACGCGTTTTCACCTGGTATCTTCTTTGTTTGTATAGCATTTATTTACAAAAACTATCCAATTGATCATTTAAATGAAGGTTTACATTCAACAGTTTAAATTAAACTACTTTGGAACACATTGGCATTCAAATAATGGAGATATACAGTATATCTTGTACTATGTGCTTTTCTTACCCCACCCACCATTTTTATACAAGAAATATGCACTCATGTATTCTGAAATGTTTACAACAGGTGTCTGTGATAAAAATGTTTATTATTATGATACATCTATATTGGCATTCAAAAATTATTATTCATGTCTAAATTCACCAGATAAATCCAAGATGGCGTCCAAGATGGCCGCCGTAATATATAATGTCCCTTGTATAGCATTAAGCAGGATTTAAACAGTTGTTTTTCAGGTGAGGTGGTCCCAAAAGTAGATCAAGAACTGATTCATACCAAAATGTCCTGGTGAGGACCAGGAAACCAAGATGGCCGCCATAAATGGTCAATCCATATAAAGTATGTTTAAATTACTATGACACAGTATCATGATACATGGCTGTAAAGATACATGTTAGCATGCAAAAAACTCATTTGCTACTGTGCATTAAATAAGCATACTACATTGACCACTTTGAAAAAAGTTCAAGGTCATGTCAAGGTCAAAGTGTGAAAAATAAATGAAAAATACGATTCCTGGTGGTAATTTGTACCACATACCAGTAGATCATTGAATGGGTGTACGCATATTTAGTGGCATTGGGCATTGAATATGTGGATTTGGTGCAGTTCCCTATATGACATTGAATTGGTGTATTTGGTAGTGGTGGGTACCAATTAAGGCTTGAACTTGGCATATTAGATGGTGGTGTGTACCATATTGGTCACTGGGATTATTAGATGGTAAAGAATACCTCATAATATTATAACACTGAATCTGTGTATTGTTTGGTGGTTGTGTCCCATATAGCCTAAAATGGAATGTTTCAGGTGGTGGTGCATACCACATAGGACACTTTATATGTATTTTTGGTGGTGGTGGTGGGTACCCGTATTCGATGGTGGTGAGTATGACCTAAGGCATTTAAACAGTGTATTGGGTCACGTGATGAATACCCCATACTTCACTGAATTAGTATATTTTTGGTAGATAGAGCTCCATGTGGCCTGTGAGGCCGTGTAAGGTGGTGGTGCATACCCCCTAGGACTTTGAATGGGTGTGTCTGGTCATGGTGAGTACCCGATGGGACATGTGTGGGTGTACTTTGTGGTTTGGAGTAACCCATATGACATTGAATGAGTGAGTTTCTATAAGAACATTCAGTGGGTTTATCAACTTTACTTAGTGATGATGATTACCCCATAGGACATTGGATGTGTGTATTTTGGTGTTGGTGGGTACCCCAAATGTCCTTAAATTGTGTATTAGGAGGTGGTGAGTATCACTATAGTATAGGGCCTTGAATGAGTGTATTTCAAATTATGGTGCAGGTTATTTTCCCATAGAGCATTGAATTGGTGTATTAGGTGGAGGTGAATACCCCATAGGGCATTGAAGGGTGTATTTGGTTGTGGTGAGTGTCCCATAGGGCATTTGTTTGGTGTTTGTTGTAACCCTACATTGACCATACTCTGACATTGGTGTACTAGATGGTGGCGAGTACCACATAGGGCATTGAATTGGTATATTGGGTGGTAATAAATACCCTTAATGGCACTGAAATGGGGGGGGTTCTTGGAGGTTAGAGCCCTATGTGGCGTGAAATGGGTATATTATATGGTCGTTCGTACCCCCAAAAGACTTTGAACGGGTGTATTTGGTGGGGGGTGAGTATCCAATATGTCTTCACACTGTTGTACATGGGGTGTACTTGGTGGTTTAGAGTACAATACAAGACATTAAGTAGGTGTATTTTTTGGTGGTGCGTACCCAATAGGGCATTGAATTGGTGTTTTTGGTGGTGGTGAGTATCCCAAAGGGAACTGAATGGGTGTATATTGTTGTATTTGTTGTTGGCGGGAAGCCAAAATGGCCTGAAATGGGTGTATTAGGTGGTGGAAATTTCACTATAGTACCTCGATTGGGTACATTGGTTTAAATTATTACCATGGCAAGTTCCCCATAGGACATTAAATGGGTGTATAAGGTGGTGGCGAGTACCCAATAGGACATTGAATGAGTGTATTAGGTGGTGGCGAGTACCCCATAGGGCATTGAATGAGTTTATTAGGTGGTGGCGAGTACCCCATAGGGCATTGAATGAGTGTATTAGGTGGTGGCGAGTACCACCTAGGGAATTGAATGAGTTTATTAGGTGGTGGCGAGTACCCCATAGGGCATTGAATGAGTGTATTATGTGGTGGGGAGTACCCCATAGGGCATTGAATGAGTGTATTAGGTGGTGGCGAGTACCACCTAGGGAATTGAATGAGTGTATTAGGTGGTGGTGAGCACACCATAGGGCATTGAATGAGTGTATTATGTGGTGGGGAGTACCCCATAGGGCATTGAATGAGTATATTAGGTGGTGGCAAGTACCCCATAGGGCATTGAATGAGTGTATTATGTGGTGGGGAGTACCCCATAGGGCATTGAATGAGTATATTAGGTGGTGGCAAGTACCCCATAGGGCATTGAATGAGTGTATTATGTGGTGGGGAGTACCCCATAGGGCATTGAATGAGTATATTAGGTGGTGGCAAGTACCCCATAGGGCATTGAATGAGTGTATTATGTGGTGGGGAGTACCCCATAGGGCATTGGATGAGTATATTAGGTGGTGGCAAGTACCCCATAGGGCATTGAATGAGTGTATTAGGTGGTGGCGAGTATCCCATAAGGGGATTGAATGGGTGTATAAGGTGGACGTAGGTACCCAATAGAACATTGAATGGGAGTATCAGGTGCTTATGAGTACCCAATAGGGCATTGATTGGGTTTATTTTGTGGTGGTGAGAATCCGTTAGGGCATTGGATTGGTGTATTTGGTGTTGGTGGGTACACCAAATGGCCTGAAATGGGTGTATTATTTAGTGGTTAGTTCACTATAGGGACGTGTGTGACTTAATGGGTTATGAGAATGTCATATGGGTGAATTTGGGGATGATACATACCCAAATGGCCCGAACTGAATTCCACAAATACAATTGATTGGGTGTATTAATTGGTAAAGAAAACCCAATATGATATTGAATGTGTAAATTTGGTTGTTTTGAGTACTAGTATCCCATTGTAGGTATTAAATGTGTTTATTTGGTGGTAGTGATTATGCGAAAGGTCTTGATTTGTTTAATTTAATCACGGTGAATATCCCATATGTCACTGAATAGGTGTATTTCTTAGTGGTTGGTGCCCCCAAAAGGCCTGAAATGGGCGTTTTAGGTGGTGGCGCCTATCCTACAGGGCATTACATGAGTGCACAATGTATTTGGCATGGATGGGTATCTCAGTACCACCAAATACACCCATTCAGATCCCCAAGAGATCTACCTCTTCTCCGATTAGACTGGTTTAAGGCCATATGACATGATACTCACAACCCAAACATTTACCCATTTAAGACAATATAGAGTGCTAACCACCATATAATACACCAATTCAATGCCCTATGGGATAACAACCTGCACCAAATGCACCCAATCACTAAGTTACCCATACACGTACATTATGCCACATTAAGTACTGATCACCACCACATAATAAGTTATACCCTTTAAAGAAGTATTTGGTACTCCTCACCACCACCAAATGCACTCATTAAAATTCCTATGGAATATACTCATCCACATAATACACTCATTTCAGGCTGTATAGGGCACCAAGCACCAAACAATACACAAATTCAATGTCCTATGGGGTATTCATCATCACCCAATAAACCCACTGCCCTATGACATTGCCGTACTCACCTCCATCTCATACACCCATTTCAGGAGTAGTGGGGGTACCCACATCCAACAATTACACTAGTTCAATGCCATTATTGTGTTCTAAACAACCTCCAAGTACATCTATACAAGACCAAAAGAGGTATTCAACACCACCAATTTATACGTGTACACCTTATCAATGACCTACTGGTTTGTGGTACTAATCACCACCAGGAATAGTATTTTTCATTTATTTTTCATACTTTGACCTTATAATGACCTTGAACTTTGCTTCAAAGTGGTCAATGTAGTATGCTCATTTGATGCACAGTAGCAAATAAGTAATTTGCCTACTAACATGTATCTTTACACCCATGTATGATACTGTCTCATAGTAATTTGAACATACTTTATATGGATTGACCATTAATGGTGGCCATCTTGGATTTCCTGGTCCTCACCACCCTTTTACAATGTATGACAGCAGGTCTATACACTAATTTATCGTCACATAAGGATATTTTGGTATGAATCAGTTCTTGATCTACTTTTGTGGCCATCTCACCTGAAAAACAACTGTTTAAATCCTGCTTAATGCTATAGAAGGGACATTATATATCATGGCGGCCATCTTGGACGCCATCTTGGATTTTGCTGGTGAATTTTAGTCACAAATGATATTTTTTGAATGCCACTATAGATATATCATAATAATAAATATTTTTATCACAGACATCTTTTGTAAAACTTTCAGAATACATGAGTAGATATGTCTTGTATAACAAGAGGGCCCAAAGGGCCCTAGGTCGCTCACCTGTTATAGCAGTACATGCAAGACCTGTGATTTGACCTAGTGACCTAGTTCTTGGCCCCATATGACGCAATATCGCACTTGACCTAGATTTTGTTGAGATGATAACTCTGACTAAGTTTCATAAGGATTAGGCTAAAATTGTGACCTCTAGCGACTATACAAGGTTATTCTATGATTTGACCTTGTGACCTAGTTTTTGACCCCTGATGACCCAATATCTAACTTGACCTAGATTTTGTTGTGATGATCATTGTGACCAAGTTTCATAAAGATTAGGTCAAAATTGTGACCTCTAGTGACTACACAAGGTTTTTCTATGATTAGACCTTGTGACCTAGTTTTTGACCCCGGATGACCCAATATCGAACTTGACCTAGATTTTGTTGTGATGATCGTTGTGACCAAGTTTCATAAAGATTAGGTCAAAATTGTGACCTCTAGTGACTACACAAGGTTTTTCTATGATTTGACCTTGTGACCTAGTTTTTGACCCCGGATGACCCAATATCGAACTTGACCTAGATTTTGTTGACATGATCATTGTGACCAAGTTTCATAAAGATTAAGTCAAAATTGTGACCTCTAGTGTCTACACAAGGTTTTTTTATGATTTGACCTTGTGACCTAGTTTTTGACCCCGGATGACCCAGTATCGAACTTGACCTAGATTTTGTTGTGATAATCATTGTGACCAAGTTTAATAAAGATTAGGTCAAAATTGTGACCTCTAGTGACTACACAAGTTTTTTTTATGATTTGACCTTGTGACCTAGTTTTTGACCCCGGATGACCCAATATCGAACTTGACCTAGATTTTGTTGTGATAATCATTGTGACCAAGTTTCATAAAGATTAGGTCAAAATTGTGACCTCTAGTGACTACACAAGGTTTTTCTATGATTTGACCTTGTGACCTAGTTTTTGACCCCGGATGACCCAATATCGAACTTGACCTAGATTTTGTTGTGATAATCATTGTGACCAAGTTTCATAAAGATTAGGTCAAAATTGTGACCTCTAGTGACTACACAAAGTTTTTCTATGATTTGACCTTGTGACCTAGTTTTTGACCCCGAATGACCCAATATCGAACTTGACCTAGATTTTGTTGAGATGATCATTATGACCAAGTTTCATAAAGATTAAGTCAAAATTGTGACCTCTAGTGTCTACACAAGCAAATTGTTGAAGGACGGACGACGGACGAAGAGTGATCACAAAAGCTCACTCTGTCACTTTGTGACAGGTGAGCTAAAAATGGAGGGTGGGGTAAGAAAAGCACATAGTACAAGATATACTGTATATCTCCATTATTTGAATGCCAATGTGTTCCAAAGTAGTTTAATTTAAACTGTTGAATGTAAACCTTCATTTAAATGATCAATTTGGATAGTTTTTGTAAATAATTGCTATACAAACAAAGAAGATACCAGGTAAAAACGCGTTTTAAGTCATTTTTACATTGGTTTTACCTGTAAATGACCTTGACATTGACCTTTGAAGATTCTAAACATATTTTAGTTAAAAAGAGTTACGCTTCATCTATAACAATTAAGCAAAGTTATTTCAAAAAGTTGCATCATATTCCTGATATTTTCATAATATTAATATTAAGCTAATACTGTCAACAAGAGGGCCCAAAGGGCCCTAGGTCGCTCACCTGTCGTACTAGTGCATGCACACACCTATGGTGACCCTACACATTTTCTGAATAAGATTTAAGGAAATTCAGCCTCTATTGCAAGTTTATGATTTGACCATGTTACCTAGCTTTTGACCCCAGATGACTTAATTAATATCAAACTTATACTAGATTGTGTTGAGATGATCATTAGGACCAAATTTCATAAAGATTAAGTCGAAATTGTGACCTCTGGTGACTACACAGTTCCTATAATTTAAACAAAATATATTGGAAAAAAATTATTTTCCTCCATATAACTGTACAAATAAATGGTATAAAGACAAAACAATACCTAAATACTTAAAATAAAAATAAAAATTATGGTTCCAGTGGGGTTTGAACCCACGACCCTCAGGAAAATGTCAATTGACATTGTGACCTTGTTTTTGACCCCAGACGACCCAAAATCGAACATGGCCTAGATTTTGTTGACATGATCATTATGACAAAGTTTCGTTAAGATTAAAATGAAATTGTAACCTCTGGTGACTACACAAGGTTTTTCTATGATTTGACCTATAATTTAAACAAAATATTTTGGAAAAAATATTTTTTTTCCATATTACTGTACAAATACATGCTATAAAGACAAAACAATACCTAAACAGTTAAAAAAAAAAAAAAAAAAAAAAAATTATGGTTCCAGTGGGGGTTGAACCCACGGCCCTCAGGAAAATGTCGGTTGAAATTGTGATTTTTATAGTTGACATTGTGACCTTGTTTTTGATCCCAGATGACCCAAAATCGCACTGGACCTAGATTTTGTTGACATGATCATTGTGACAAAGTTTCATTAAAATTAAGTTGAAATTGTAACCTCTGGTGACTACACAAGGTTTTTCTATATTTTGACCTAGTGACCTAGTTTTCGACCTCAGATGACCCAATATCGAACTTGACCTTGATTTTGTTGAGATGATCATTGTGACCAAGTTTCATAAAGATTAGGCCAAAATTGTGACCTCTAGAGAGGACACAACCCAATTGTTGACGGACGGACAGACGGACGGACGGACGGACGGACGGACGACGGACGAAGAGTGATCACAAAAGCTCACTCTGTCACTTTGTGACAGGTGAGCTAAAAAGGCGGCCATCTTGGACGCCATCTTGGATTTCTCGAAACGCCACCACTTTTGGCAATTTATGCCGGCAGTCTCAGATACTATGGACTTACCCGAACATTTTGGTATATGACATGTCTTGTTAACAGAGAGGTCCTACCCCAACTTTTTTTTCTTGAGATTGTCACCCTACCATTTTCTGTACCAAAAAGAGTATATTAAGTCAGACAGGGAAGGCAGCACTCAACTTAACCAGCCGAGCACAGAAAACATTAAAAACACACAAAGCACAATGCCCAACTAAACAAGCGCAGATCCGCCCAAGTCCATGCTGTCGAAAAGTATAATAAATTATAACTAGCTGAATGACCCAGTAGAAAAGATACAGCAACCAAAAGGCGGAATGCCTACGCTGAATGACCTAGTAACAACAGTAAAACTGCTGAACTACATAGTTATAGCAGCCTTTAGTCTCAAAGTTAAATAACAGTATTAAAACGTTGAAAGGCCCGTATAGTGGGATGACCTACTAACAAGCTGAATGACCCAGTTTCCACAGCAAAAGGACTATATTGCCCCGCTTTAGCTGTAAGAAATCTTAAAACGAAGAAGTGCCCAACACACTACCGACCAAGAAAATTAAACGCCCCTAGTCTCATTGTTAAAAACTGAATAAAAAAGATTCAGCCAACAAAAGGCAGAAAGCCCACGCTGAATGACCTAGTAACAACAGTAAAACTGCTGAACTACATAGTTTTAGCAGCCTACAGTCTAAAAGTTAAGTAACAGTATTAAAACGTTGAAAGGCCCGATTTCAGCAACAAAAAATCTGAAAACCTTAAAACGAGTGACCCAGTTTCATTAAGTAAAATGACGTAATTGAACAAATCGAGATATGACGTACTGAATTGCAAGCAATACAGAAGTCCCCCACCGGTGTAAAGCCATTGTCAATATGTATGTTGCCATATCAACAAACCAATAGTCCCCTCCGGTCAAAAACCGGTAGGGGACTTAAAACTACAATAAATGACCTCAGGGGACAGAACACTACATCCATAACTCCACAGCTGTACATAGACTCATGAACGAACCCGGTAGGATGCGAACCGCTGGGACGAAATAGTAAGAGGACAACCGGCAAATACGAATAAATAGTTAACTCCTAGCTCCTTTTGGCCCCGGTCAAAAAATTAAATACGGAGAAATTATGGCATATTATCGATTATTTAAAAATGAAAAACTCGATTATAAACGGAATTGGCGTTTAAATCCAGATACAAACCCATATTATAATAATTAAACAAAATACGAAACTACCGGAAGTAGCACCGACCCCAACAGAAACCGCGGGACACGCGAGAACAAAAAGGCACAGAAAATATACAACTTCACTCGAAAAGGCGCGGAACATACATAAAAAACTAGCACAGTAACATGTAATACACAACCGGGCATCCAATTCCGAAAGTCTGCTGCTTAAGCCAGTCAAACCAAAACGGAACAAGAGCCAGTTGGTAAGAAATTAACAACCGGACAAAACATACACCACAAGGACAATCCACAACATACACTGAGTATATGCAATTTTGAAAGATACGAAGCAGCCTTGTGCTGGACAACGCAATTGCAGAATGGCACATACAAAATTAATAAAGTTTAACAAAAGGCACAGTGGCCAAATATTTTTGTATTTTTTCCAATTATACTATAAAGTGGACAGTACATACACAGAGGAAGGTTGACTAAAGGGCTTCCGCCTTGGAACGGACAGTAACACTTGTCACTGGGGGCTTAAACGTTTTACAGTGCACCAAACCTCACACTTACCCAATAGACAACCTTATAGAACAGGACAGTGTAAATAAATGTTTCCCGCCATGTAATGCCCCCTAACAAAAAGGCCACAGTGACCGGTAATAAAAGAATGTAAAACATGAAACATTATATAAAATACAACCATCGAGTAGCACAGAAAGTACTCAATGACCTATCAGAAGTCAGAGCAACAAGAGAGCAAAACATTTAAGGGTACGACAAGTTTTGTAACAGAATAGTTTGTTATTACTTAAATTTCTTATATTCGAATTGTTCCAAATGATTTGTTTTGATATTTGGATTTCCGTGTTTAATGTGCTTACCTTAGACCATGAGATTAATATATCTTTTAAAAATTTAGATTTTATATCAAGACATTTGCAGTCTTGTTCTGTTATAGTACATTTAAATAATAAAAGTCCTCCATATTTTTCTAACTCATTCTTATACTGAGAACTCCAATTTGCATTTGAATCAATTATTCTTTTTATCCAGCTTATATTCAGTGAATCTAAGAAACATTCAATGTCAATCATTTTAAGGCCACCGTCTTTGTATTCTTGAATTATTAATTTACGTGATATTTTATCAGGTTTGGAATTCCATAAAAAATCAAAGAATATATCTTTAATTGATTTAACAAAAACTGATGGTGGATTTGGAAGAACAGTTAAAGGATAAATTAATTTTGGAAGGACAAACGTTTTTAGAACCGTAATTTTTCCTATGAGTGTTAAATTCCATTGTTTCAACACGTGTTTGCATTCTGTTATTTTGTTTGCTAAATTTGAGTCATACATTGTATTTAATTGGTTGCTAAAAGTAATTCCTAAGGTTGTGGCATCTGTTGAAGTCCATTTGAATTCGTTATCATAGGCTGTATCTGTGTTTATCAAGTTACCAATGCGCATTACTGAACATTAACCTAAATTTTGCTTCTGTTGAGTTTGAGTCCCGAAGTGTTTCCAAAATCATCGAGGGTTCTTATTAGAGTTTCAAATGATTTTTGAGATCCGTTTAGTAAAAAGCTAGCATCGTCTGCGAATAAAGTTTGTTTGGTACAGTTGTTGTTTATAGAAATACCTTGAATATCTTCATTGTTTTCTATCGATGTAGACAAAAATTCAATACATAGTATAAATAGGTAAGGTGACAAAGGACAACCTTGTCGTACTCCATTCTTAATAGAAAAAAAGTCAGAAAAATGACCATTATTAGTTATACACCCTTTTGCATTATCGTAAAAAACCTTAACCCATTGTATAAGTGAGTCACTTAAATTCAGTTCTTTTAGACATTTGAACATAAATTGGTGATCTAAACTGTCAAAAGCTTTCTGAAAATCGGAGAAGAAAATTAAACCAGGTTCTTGTTTTTGTTGCATTTGTTCAATAGTTTCTATAATAGTTCGCACATTCTCACCTATATATCTTCCCTTAATAAATCCCGTTTGTTGTTTATTCACTATACCATCAATAACTTTTTTTAATCTATTAGCGATTACTTTGGAGGCAATTTTGTAGTCAACATTTAATAAAGATATTGGTCTCCAGTTATTGATAGATAAAGGATCCTTGTTCTTTTTTGGTATTAATGTAATGATACTTTGAGTTTGAAGCTCTGTTAATTTACCTCTGTCATATGAGTAGTTTAATGAATTTATTAAAAATGTTTTAATATCGTTCCATAATATCTTGTAGAATTCGACAGACAGGCCGTCTGAACCAGGACTTTTGTTATTATTCATTTCTTTTAATGCATTATATCCTTCATATTCTGACATTTTTCCGCTGGTTATGTTTTTATCATCCGCAGAAAGGATAGTATGTTCATTCGTAAAAAAGCTATTATCCGGAGTTAAGTTTTCATTTACTTTGTATAATTTAAGTCAGTATAAAAGTTTTTACAATATGATAGAATTTCTTTCGAATTTTGTATCACTATATCATTTTCAGTTTTAAGTTGGTGAATAGTTTTACTTTCGGCTCTCTTACGTTCTAGCTAGGTTTGCAAAGTATTTTGTGTTCTTTTCAGCCCCTTCTATCCATTCCGCACGAGATCTTAATATAATGCCTTTAATTTTTTCTTCAGTTATATCATTTAATAGTTTTATTTGTTGTTTAAGTTCAGTTTGGAAGTTTTCGTTATTTGGATCGGAAATAATGTCACGTTCTAATTTTTCAATGTTTTTTTGTATGTTTTTTTTGTATGTGATATTCAATCTTGCCCATTGACACCTTTGTAGTAGTCAAACAACCGATTTAAGTGTTGGGTGTTACGCTATTGTCATAAAATGTGATTATCACGATGTGTGAAAATTAAGGACCGCAACAAAATTAAATCTGACATTTTTTCTGAGATGTGAAATTTTGCTCAGATGAATGCCTCAAGATAAAGTAACTAATTATCGTCGAAAATTATTGAATGGACCGGTGCTCGAGGTAGACCGGATGCCCGCAATAATTTTACTAAAATTAGAGGGATAAATTAATGTACATTATAGAGCAAATTCGCTGGGACTTGCTTGAAATAGGCCGGTTGTTTTACTTTATTGTAAAATATGTAATTCTGATTAAAACCAAATTTTGCATGACGACAACTTTACCAACTCTTAAAATCAAACAAAATTTTTTTCCACAGAAAAGTGTACTTTGCATAGACTTGCACTGTAAAATGTCAAGTCTAAAAGATGGTTCAATATGTACATGGGTGATTTAAGTGATCAGGGCCCGAAATTACAACCAACACTACACTCAGCACTCAACACTCGTGAAGATTAAAGCAAAAATGTGGCCTCTAGAGTGTTAACACATTTTTTTTATTATTTAACCTAGTGACCTAGTTTTTGAACCCACATGACCCAACTTCGTACTTGACCTTAACATTATCAAGATAAACATTTTGACCTAACGTCATGAAGATTGAAGCAAAAATGTGGCCTCTAGAGTGTTTCCTATTATTTTACCTATTGACCTAGTTTTTTACCCTACATGAACCAACATCGAACTTGACCTAGATTTCATTGAGATACAACTTCTGACCAAATATGATGAAGATCAAAGCATAATTGAAAACTTGTGCTTGAGTGTTAACAGTGAATTGTCTAATGGCCGGACACCGGACAAACAACAATATTAATCACACTTGGTGGCAAACAAGCTAACAAGAGGGCTATTGGCCCTATAGCGCTCACCTGATGACTAGCAGTTGAGGCCGAATCAGTATTTGTCATGCAGGGTGGCCACAGAAAATGAAGAATGAAATTCCCTGATATTTCCCTGATTTTTCCCTCACGAAAAGGTTGTTTTCCATTGATATTTTTCGGTGTTCGCGACTCATATACAGCTGAAAGTATGGCCTTCAATATCCCCTTAGAGCCATACCTACACCACCAAACTCATTTTTTATACCTATCGTATAATAAATACAGTTTGTTCAAAGAAATACAACTATTGAATAAAGTCATGACGAGAATTTGCCAGTAGACACATTTTTTCCTCCAATTTTTGTAAAATTCCCAGATAATTCCCTGATTTTTGCCCAATTTTGATTTTTCCCTGCAGGGAATTTGTTTTTGGTATTTTCCCTGTTTTCCCTGTTTTCCAGAGTGTGTGGCAACCCTGTCATGTTATGACTTAAATACTTGATGTAGACTTTACAGATACACAGCAGAGCTACAGATAAGGTTTTAGTCCATTGGGTATTTTACTCCTGAGTTTCAATTTTGTTTGGGTTTTTACAAATTTTAATTGGGTAATTAATTAAACGCATAGGGTAAATGATCTTTTATGTACTATTTTTCACTATAACATTATTTTCTATTTGGTAATTGGGTTATTACCCCAATACGCAGCTTATCTGTAGCTCTGTACACACTTCAGGCCAGGGGTGGTATTCAATATTGATCTTACTTGACTTAAGGATAACCAATCAGATCACACCATATTAAACTCTTGGTCAGTAACAGGCGATGTAAATGGCTCTCCTTATTCTCCAATTGAATAAGATCAATATTGAATAACTCCTGGTTATATAAAGATGAGGTAAAAAATGTGACCTTCGGAATATTAACAAGGTTTTTCTTGGATGTGTTCGGGTGACCTAGTTTTTGACCCCAGATGACCCAATATCGAACTTGACCTAGATTTTTCAGAGACAAATAATGTGGCAAGGTTTCATTACGATTTAAGCAAACAAGAGGACCAAAAGGGCCCTAGGTCGCTCACATGTCATAGTAGTGCATGCACACCCCTATATAGTGTGGCGAATCACGTGGTCTAATGAATAACGTTGGTAGTCCGAAAAATGGCGTCTTCCATCGCAAAAGGTGAGTTTTTTCTTGATTATTACAAGCATACATTTAAAATGGTTATATTATATCACCTAAAGAATATCTCATATATATAGAAACATTCGGGAATTGTCGATTTCGCTGTATCTTTCGCTGTTTTTAATTAATGCTCGACCAAACGCATTTTCGATGCAGTTTTCAATAAATAACATTCGCATCAAATCCATATTTCTCTCTATATGTTATAAACTAGTGAAATATAAAAGACATTTTGCATTTATTTGTTATGCATATTGTATTGTTTAGGTTTAGAAAGTACTTTATAAACAAGACTGCGTTCACTAAACGCTTATGCCCCCTGTGGAAGCCTTGTCCATAAATAAGTCTAAGTCCAAAATTAGGTCAAGGTGAAGGTCAAAATGGGGTTAGGTGGTACAGGCGTGTGGAGAGTGTTCATACACAACATCCATGCAAGTATGAAAGCTTTGTAGCGAGCCATATTAATGCTAGAAGAAACGGTCAATTTGGGTTAACCAGGATGGACGAACGGACGAACAGACGAACGGACAAACAGACGAACGGACGGACAGGTGAATCACTATATGCCTCCCCATCTATCGATAGGGGGGCATAAAAACACTGGAGTTTGTGATTTTGAGTCAAAATTAAGAAAATAATATCGTTTGCAGTCATTTAGTTATGAATAACGTTTGCGTCCAAAATTAATTTTGTAAAGTTCTACTGATTTCCAACACCATGTTGTAACTGTTATTAATGCTAGGTAGATGCTGTGTACGTAAACACATAACAAGAGGGCCCTAAGGGCCCTAGGTCGCTCACCTGTCGTACTAGTGCATGCACACCCCTATGGTGATCCTACACATTTTCTGAATAAAATTTAAGGAAATTCAGTCTCTATTGCACGTTTTTGTATGATTTGACCATGTGACCTAGCATTTGACCCCAGATGACTTAATTAATATCAAACTTAACATAGATTGTGTTGAGATGATTATTAGGACCAAATTTCATAAAGATTAAGTCGAAATTGTAACCTCTGGTGACTACACAGGGTTTTTCTATGATCTGACCTATAATTTAAACAAAATATTTCCTCCATATAACTGTACAAAAACATGCTATAAAGACAGAACAATACCTAAACACTTAAAAAAAATTATGGTTCCAGTGGGGTTTGAACCCACGACCCTCAGGAAAATGTCAATTGACATTGTGACCTTGTTTTTGACGCCAGATGACCCAAAATCGAACTTGGCCTAGATTTTGTTGACAGGATCTTTGTGACAAAGTTTCATAAAGATTGACCAAAATTGTTACCTCTAGAGAGGACACAACCCAATTGTTGACGGACGGACGGACGACGGACGAAGTGTGATCACAAAAGCTCACTCTGTCACTTTGTGACAGGTGAACTAAAAAGCATACATTCATACACCTAAGCGTACATTTTAACACAATACATGAAGTCCGTACCTAAATGTCTAGTTTGTTAACATTAACAATTATTTGTCAGAATGAACCTATCCAAAGGTTTCTGTGCTATCGCATGTTATAATTTTCTATAACTAAAGCATTTTTTATAATCTTTCAGACTGGAACATGCCGTCCAAAACAAAATCAAATCTGTCGCTGAACAGGGTAAAGCGAAGAAGAAACACAATACAGAAGACACTCACGACTTTCCTTAAAAAAAATAAGCCAGTGCTTAAAGTGTTTATACCTGAAAAGAAATTTTGTCTCCAAGAAAACATAATTCTTCATTGAAGAGACTTATTTAGTCGGCTTTTTGGTAAAACGTTTAATTCAGACAGGAAACATACATCATCGAAATCCCCTCTGTCCACGGAATTTCCTCGCCAAGCGATAGAAGACTTTAATGTCTCTAATACTTGTGATCTAATTTTCGACATAGAAGAGGATTATGAAAATGACACATGTGTCTCAAATACGTGTGATGTGTTATCAGACATTCCTGATACAAATCCTATCCTTGAAGAAATACAAGTGCTTCTACCTCACATAATTGTGAAACTAAGCAAAGAAGGTTTTGACAAACGCCTTCTTGATTTCTGTCTTGACAAACGCCTTCTTGATTTCTGTCGTCAAGATAAATCAGAAATATTTCAGTTGAAAAACATTTGCATTTCTATTGTGGATGGAAGTAGTAAAATGGTATAGTGCTGGTCAAACGTCAAATATGCGTTATTGTGATGAAACCAAGGAATTTTGGAAACTATGGTACACGATTTTCGGAGGAAAATTTATCAACTCCATGTCAGGTTATAAAACAACAAAGGCGAAATAAGAATGGTACCAGTGATTTGTTGATTGACGATCAGATAAAAAAGGGCTGGATAATTTTCTCTCATTGCAGCAGAAACAACTTGTCCAGAGTGATTAATACAAGTTTCACTACCGATCTAACATACATTAGGACAACTACTTGTTTAGTTCATTTGTAAGACATCAAGCCATGCGATATCATTCATATACGACAATAGAAAACTATTCAATGGTTTTAAACAAGTAATTTATTGTTTAATTTTAAAGTCTGTACTTACAGATAAATAAAAATGATCACAGATCATCATCAAAACAATATGGTGATCATTATATAAATCACAGGCATTTGCATCAAATCATAACATAAATATTTTGTAAAATGACATTATCGTTTGCAAAGTATAACAAAGTATTCCAATAGTAGAAACAAATGAATGAAAAAAGTGTGTACTCACAAAAGAATTGTTAAATTCTATTGTAACGATCAAGCCGATCAAATATGTATGTTGCAAATGGCATAGTTCATTGCTTGAACAATATGATCAATGTATTCAACATGTGTATATGACCCTTTGATGAAGTTCTTATGTATCAATTCATACATGTTGCCTATTTACCTTTATGTTTTTGTTACTTAAAACGTCGCAGTACAATGTATGCCTGATGAAAACTTAAAATATATATGTAGATGTATAACACAATGGTTTGCGTTGTTTTGTCAATTTTGAATTTATTGGCTAAAAAAAATATAACAAGAGGATCATAGATCCTGTGGCGCTCACCTGCTAAACATGGTCAAACTTTGAACTTGACCTTAAGGTAATCAAGATAATTGTTTTGAATATTTAAATTGATGAAGGTCAAAGCAAAACTGTGGCCTCCATAGTGTAAACAAGGTTTTCCTTTAATTTGACATTTTGACCTAGTTTTTGGCCCCACATGACCCAACTTCAAACTTGACCTAGATTTCATTGAGATACAACTACTGACCAAGTTTGAGGAAGATCAAAGCAAAATGCTAGAGTGTTAACGGTGAAATGTACAGACAGACGGACAATGGACAAAAACAATCACAAAAGCTCACCTTGCCACTTTGTGGCATGTGAGCTAAACACAGAGCTGTAACTCCCTAAAAATTGATTCAACCTATGTCCGACAACAATATGCTGATCAGTCATGCAAAGTTTTTGAACTACGACCAGAGGTTACAGAGAAATAGACAGGACAAAATTTGTATGGAGCACCCAACCAACCAATGTCAAGCATGACTACAAAATAGCCCACATATACTATGTATCTGGGCCATGTGGGCTGCCTGTACGAAATAATGAGACGGATCCCGGGCGGAGTAGAGGCGGAATTGGCACGTAATGATTGAATCCGCCCAGACAACAGGCGGAATTATTTTTACGCACGGAACTCTTTCGGGGAAAAAATCGGTTCCGGGCGTAATACTACTGAATGTAAACTTCCAACATTAATGCAAAGCGGAATTTGAGGCGTAATTTTTAACTTTGTCATTTTCATGGAGCGTAATATTAGACTTAGCAAACTTTTTCGATGCTGAGACGGAATTTTGGTCATTTTTACGGAGCGTAATTTTGGACTTGTAAATTTCATCTCTCAGAGAAAAGGAATTTAACCAAAAAGTTTATCTGGTACATATACCGTATATCGGGTAATTTTCGCGTACTGCAAATTTCGCGATTTTCGGAAAAATCAAATTTTAGCGAAGCTAATTTTTGCGATTTCTAACCTCTGTTTGTTTTTTTCGCGTTTTCCATCTTGTAAGGGGAGATTAATCCAACATGATTGTTTTAGCGCAGCTAAAAGCCAGTATGGACCGGTTGGTACCGGCGTGCGTATTTTGTTGTCAACAGCGGGATCTCATATTATTAAAAACCAGTATGTACCGCGTTGTCATATGTATAAAAGATATTTTCACAGGTGAAATAGATCTACAGAGATATGTATTTCACACCTCGTCATTTATTTTCAATTGTTTCATACAATAGACGGGAAAATTCTTTTGTTAAATTCGCCCTTGTTTGTTTACATTCAAGACTGATGAATAAGTGATAATACGCTTGTTGGTGTAATAGCATCTTAAACAACATAATTGTTTAAACTTTGAACTTTATAGGTGCTTTAGTTAAATTAGTTTTACTAAAAGCTTATGTATGATTTATACGGATTATGTTATCGTATAGTACTAGACATTAGTATAAAATATTGATTTTCATCACGCGTTAATATTACGACGCCGGTAGACGAAAACAAAAGTAGAAACATTCATCTTCGGACAATCGCGAAATTCTGGTATGCATTTTTCGCTGTTTTCAATTTTAGCGAATTGGTTTGAACGCGAATAAAGCGAAAATTAGGTACGCGCGAAAATTACCCGATATACGGTATTTGATTTTCTATATTCACTATTCGCATAACTATTCTATTTCATACATTCATATAACTACATGTATATTAATTCATACATTCATTCACATTAAGTCAATTAATACCTTCTTTTGGTTATTTGAGAACAAAATAATTTTATTTTATCTCTTAAAAAGAAAACAATTTTAATTGTAAATAATTGACAATGGTACAATACATGTCAATTATTAATAATGATCAATTAAAAAATATTAATTTGCATTTAATTTACACTGTGTGCAGGTAATACAATCTTCCCAAAAGTAAGTTACCAACCCTAACATCAGTATACCTTGTGGAGATGGGTTTAATGAGATTGAAGTTAATTTAGACCCTATCACTTATTTCAACAATTTCTAGTCTCAGCATTTCCCAAATTATTGTTTTACATGAACTGGGATGCCCTTTCCATACGCTTCATAGAGTTATAACATATCCTTCTGAAATAGTACAGTGGTAGTTAATTTACAATCAACCCTAGTAGATACAATCACTAGACAAATAAACCATGAAGGCTATAAAATAACCTCCACGGGCGGTAATCACGTGACTTCGCCTAGTATCTTAAACGAATAATGGCGGATATTTTGCCTCAGTAAGTACCTATTTTTCTTGGTTTTATTTGTCTTATATCCATGATATCAAAGCTTCACATAGCCTATCATATGCGCATTGCTTTCTTTCGAACGTAAGAACTTAGTTTTGCCTCATAATATGAACAGATTTCGAGAACACTCATTGAATTTGATCAAAAGTTTCAGCGCAAGGCCGGTATGCCGCACGCATTGAGTAACATTTTGTCAAATTATAGACAAATACAGTTTTCTGCGACAAAAGCGTTATAACATTATAGCAAATGTTGGATTATATCGTAAATGAACACTGTACGGATCCTCTTAGTGTAATATTCGGAAGTATATTTGCATTTTACGTAAGTAGTAAGTACAACGAACTATTTTTGTCATAGTATGTCTCACGTACACATCTGGGTGTGTTCCAGTACGACAAGAGGTGGCTCTTTTTTTTTACACATCTTACCATCCTATATTTATGTTTAACATGTCAAAATATTTACAGAATACTACAGTTGAATTGCAATTACTGCGTTGCGTGATAAACTATGACAACAGACAAATGGTTATATTGAAGAAAAATACATAAAATGTGTGTCATTCTCGACTCGGCTATGAACTCATTTTAATTCGCCTTTAAAAATAGGTATGACGCGGTCATGGATCGAAACTGCGACCTCCCGCGCTCGAAGCGTACACTCTATTTTGCAAATTCTAGAAGTGTTTTATCAATTTGACAATTGAGTATCGATTCTGTTTTAATAATTTAAAATTATATCTAAGCGTTTAATGTAATTGTGTTTATTGTGTCTTACAAATGTTAGGTACAGTGCACATATATTATTTCGAACACTGAGATACAAACCAATATTTTATACTGGGGTCACTGAGTAGCCAGTTCTTAACTCGAATATTATGTGAGATATGAAGCTGTCACAAAATCTAGGATTGACTTACGGACCGCTGCTAATCTGCATACATTATTCGATAATTCTTTTCACCTATTTCAGAACCTTTGCATACCGCTGTCAAGTAAAACACAAGTTTACGATTTTGCAGAAGGCTGTGATTCGACAACGACACATCGTTTCTACAGGGTATGTGCTGAAGGGTATGCAGTATTACCAAGGACGATACTCCCGTGTAAGCCTGGTTATCCTCCGTTAGAATATAACCTACTATATGAGCCAATGGAAACAACGATCTGTTCTGGGTATACGTTACAAATATAATTTTCATCGTTTGAAAGGGAGAGAATTAGATGAAAATTACTTTCCCTTGAACTTGTTTAGCCAACAGGTGGAGTGGTGATCACGTGAAGTCACGTGATTATCCGCGCCAGTTTTCATTCAGCGTTGTATGTCAAACCAAGAAACATCACGATTTTATTTATGAGCGACGGTTTGAATGTTTTGACAACCATGAGCGACGACAGTGATATTGAACACGTACCGAGGCCAGCGCCGACAACTAAGCCAAGAAAGGAGGGTAATAATAATAACATTGATTTGACTTTATCCAAAATGTTGACAGAAATGCGAGAGCAAAGAGCCGAGTTGTCCAATTTAAATTCGGAGGTACGTGGCAGTGCATTGTCTATAAATTCCGAGGTCAAGCGTTTCAAGGCCGAGAAAGCAATAAAATGGAAATTCGAGGGGAACCAGAAACAGTACATCTTCAATGAAGATATCCATGACAAATTCGAACAGGCGCTATGGGGCATTGCAAACCGGAATATACCAATGAGGTGCTGATAGAGGCGAGTGGAAAATTGAAAGAGAGAAACAAAATGATTCGAATCGCCGATACATCCGAGGGTGGGTGGGAGACGGTGCGTCAGTACGAGACGCACCCCCTAGCCGAAGACTCCGAGGATGAATCCAGGTTGACACGTGCGGAGTCACGTGCAGTTAAGAAAAAGAACGCACAGAAAAAGAAGCCAAGAGTGTTCAACAGTTCAGTCAAACAACGTTTCAACCCGACCTACGGACCATATGCCATGAACAACAGCTATGGTGGGACAGGCTACACGTCGGCATTTCGTCCACAAGCGAGACAACAGCCCTTTCGAGGATCAATGCCGTTCAAGGGCAGAACAGGACCCGGAGGATGCTTCGCGTGTGGAGAGTTATCTCACTTCAGAAGAAATTGTCCATACACCAAGGGAATTCAACAAGAGGTCACAGCCGCTGGGAAGATGTAACAGTAATGTACCACAGGAGAGCGACATTTTATCAGATGAGTATATTAATCATTCACCTTGTGACATAGACATGAATTTATTCACTAACGATTATTTCGAATACGAACAGGGAAGCAAAGATATTTTAGTTAAAAATAGGCTTAGAGATAACATAGACTTTTGGAAGTCTATTGGTACAAATGATTTTATACTAGACGTTATAGAGCATGGATACAAAATTCCCTTTTATTCTCAACCTGAAAGTTTACATTTAAATAACAATAAGTCGGCTATGAAAGAATCGGCTTTTGTGAGCAAGGCTATATCGGATTTGTTAATACGTGGTCTCATTAAACTTTGTGATCATAAACCTTACGTAACCAATCCATTGACTGTGTCGGTGCAAAGTGGTGGGAAAATGAGGTTAATATTAGATCTAAGAATTGTTAATCAGCATTTGTGGAAGCAATCAGTAAAATATGAAGATATAAGAATTGCTTTAATGTATTTAGAACAAAATTCATGGATGTTCAAATTCGATATTCATTCTGCGTATCATTTCATTGATATATTTTTGCCTCATACGGAATATTTAGGGTTTTCTTGGATGGAAGAAGGGACTGTCAGGTATTACAAGTTTTTGGTCTTACCATTTGGTTTGTCGACTGCACCTTACATATTTACGAAGCTTACACGTCCGTTAATTTGCAAATGGAGAGGTGAAGAAATGAAAGTCATTATGTTTTTGGATGACGGATTCGGTTGTGATTCGAGTTTTGAGTTAAGTCAGCAAATTTCGAACAATGTTAAAAGTGATATTATCAAGTCTGGTTTTATTCCTAAAGCGGACAAGTCCATTTGGGTTCCTGTACAAAGTTTACAATGGTTAGGTGTTGTATTAAATTCAAAAGAATTTTGTATTTACATTCCACAGGAAAGGATAACCAAAGTTCAAAAAACTATTTTGGAAATAGAGTCCAAAAATTCAGTTCATGTACGCAAGGTTGCGAGTTTAATAGGTCAAATCATATCAATGTACACTGTGATAGGTTCAGTATCGCAAATCATGACCAGAGCTTTAAGCATAGATACTTTAACAGCTTATTCGTGGAATTCCTATATTAAGCTTTCAGAAGAAAGTAAATCGCAAATCAAATTTTGGGAGACAAATCTGCACAGCATCAATTGTAGGTCTTTACGGCAAGTGAGTTTTTGTAACAAAGTTATATATAGTGACGCGAGTAGCACTGGGTATGCTGGGTATGAAGTACAAACTTTGAACAGTGTAGCACATGGAATGTGGTCGTGTGAGGAAACCACACTTTCGTCGACATGGCGAGAACTATGTGCTGTAAGTCGAGTGCTGGTTTCACTTTCAGCTATGTTAAAGAATCAGCGAGTTAAATGGTTCAATGAAGACAGATTTACAATTTTTAGCAATACAAATTTATAACATTTGTTGTGCAAATTCTATATGCTTAGAGATGGAATGGATTCCTAGAAATGAGAATGAAAGAGCAGATTATTTATCAAAGGTTGTTGATCAGGATGATTGGGGAATATCAATTCAAATAACAGATATAATTCGGAAGAAATGGGGTTATTTTAATGTTGACTATTTTGCTTCAGATCACAATGCGAAATCACCAGTCTTTTATTCTAGATTTTGGTGTGAAAATACATCTGGAGTTGATGCGTTTGCATATAATTGGAGTAATACTTTTGGACTTTTTGTTCCACCTATTGTATTAATATCTAGGGTGATAAAGCAGATGAAATATTACAAAACAAAAGGTGTGCTTATTGTGCCGGTATGGAAATCTGCCAATTTTTGGCCCTTGTTGTATGATAGACAAAACAATTTCAATTCCTTCGTTGAGGATTGGATAGATTTACCTACAGACAAACAATTTTATACACCTTGTAAAAATGGGAAAGGGATTTTTGGTAATGAAAATCCAAAATCTCGCATGCTAGCTTTGTTAGTGAATTTTGAATAAGGGAGAAAACTGTTGCAAGCTGATGCATAGACTAAAATATAGTTAGCTCCCTTGAACCGTTTTTCTTTTATTTTAGAAATTGATGGTTCGATATAATTTATGTTTCATGTATTTGATTTAATTTGAATAGTACATCTAGAGATATGGGTTTGGTGTGTCTGAATAGTCGTGACGGCAAATCGCTTGATACATTGAACAAGAGGGCCCAAAGGGCCCTAGGTCGCTCACCTGTCGAACTTGACCTAGATTTTGTTGAGAAGATCATTGTGACCAAGTTTTATACAGATTAGGCCAATATTGTAACCTCTAGTGATTACACAAGGGTTTTCTATGATTTGACCTTATGACCTAGTTTTTGACCCCAGATAAACCAATATCAAACTTGACCTAGATTTTGTTTAGATCATCATTGTGACCAAGTTTCGTAAAGATCAGGCCAAATATGTGACCTCTAGTGACTACACAAGGTTTTTCTATTATTTGACCTTGTGACCTAGTTTTTGACCCCAGATGACCCATTATCGAACTTGACCTAGATTTTATTGGGATGATCATTGTGACAGAGTTTCATTAAGATTAGTGATCACAAAAGCTCACTCTGTCACTTTGTGACAGGTGAGCTAAAAATAACTTTAAAGCGGATTGTATTTTCATGTATATGTTTTGTTTTAAAAACAAGAATTGTTTCGATTCATAGGTGTGGTATCCTTTACAATGAGCCTTGGAAAAAATGATTACTTTTATATGTAGGTGTGGCAGTCTTTATAATGAGACTTGACGAATGGTTTACCTCCATACGTAGGTGTGGCAGCCTTAATAATGAGCCGTGGAAATGGATTACTTTTATAAGTAGGTGTGGCAGCCTTAATAATGAGCCGTGGAAATTGATTACTTTTATAAGTAGGTGTGGCAGCCTTAATAATGAGCCGTGAAAATTGATTACTTTTATAAGTAGGTGTGGCAGCCTTTATAATGAGCTGTGGAAATTGATTACTTTTATAAGTAGGTGTGGCAGCCTTAATAATGAGCCGTGAGAAATAGCTTACCTCTACATGTAGGTGTGGCAGCCTTTATAATCAGCCTTAAAAATTGATTACTTTTATAAGTAGGCGCGGCAGCTTTTATAATGAGCTTTAAGAAATGGTTTACCTTTATAAGTAGGTGTGGCAGCCTTTATAATGAGCCAGGAGGAATGGTTTACCTTTATATGTAGGTGTGGCAGCCTTTATAATGAGCCATGAGGAATGGTTTACATCTATATGTAGGTGTGGCAGCCTTTATAATTAGCCTTAGAAAAATGATTATTTATAAGTAGGTGTGGCAACCTTTATAATGAGCCATGAGGAATGGTTTACATCTATATGTAGGTGCGGCAGCCTTGATAATGAGCTTTTGATAAATTTATGACTTTCATAGTTAGGTGTGGCAGCCTTGATAATGAGCTTTTGATAAATTTATGACTTTCATAGTTAGGTGTGGCAGCTTTGATAATGAGCTTTTGATAAATTTATGACTTTCATAGTTAGGTGTGGCAGCCTTGATAATGAGCTTTTGATAAATTTATGACTTTCATAGTTAGGTGCGGCAGCCTTGATAATGAGCTTTTGATAAATTTATGACTTTCATAGTTAGGTGTGGCAGCCCTTGAAACCAGATTTGTGAAAATAGTACAGCATTATTATAATATGAATGTTTTTTGTTTTTTAGATATGATATTTATGGAAAAATGGAGGGCGAAATATTGAAATTTCCATTTTTGTGAAAATGAAAATTCTTATCATATATATTCCAAACGTATTAATTGAATTGTTTTTATACGTCTATTACTTCAGAATTATTCACAACTTATCGAAGAGTTACCAGAAGTCTTGGTGCGCAAGGTGTCTTTACTGCCGCAGTTATTAAGAGAAAGCAGAGCGGGAAATACGAGCGATTCTTACAATAGGGGATTTATGAGATGGTCAAATTGGGTAACAAGCAACGGATTAGACAGTAAGGATGCCTTGCCTGCCAAGGCTTTTCATGTAGCTATTTATTTGGCTTCTATAATTCAAACTGCAAATACACCAAACCCTGTGATTAACGCTTTTTACAGTATTAAATGGGCTCATGATATGATAGACTGTGAGAATCCTACAAATTCCAAACTTGTTAAGAACATTCTTGAAAGTGCTAAACGGAAACTGGCTAAACCGGTAAACAAGAAAGAAGTGATAACATCTGATTTACTTTTAAAAATTCATAGAGCTTTGTTCATAGAAAAGAACGTTTATAATCAATGTACAATTTGTGCTTGTTTACTTGCGTATGCAGGTTTTTTACGTAGTGATGAATTATTAAAATTGAAAAGAGACAATTTTATTATAAATCCTGTATACATGAGTATGTACATTGAGTCTAGTAAAACTGATAAGTACAGGGACGGTGCATGGTTGACGATTGCTAGGACCGGTACAGAGTTGTGTCCTGTTGAGAATCTAGAGAAATATCTGAAATGGGCGGATATCAGTCCTGATTCTGATCAATTCATTTTTTGCAGTTTAAATGTGTCAAAAAATGGTGGGAAAGTTCGCAAAAACAACAAATCATTATCATACACTCGTTTGAGAGAGTTATTTTTACAAGCTTTAAAACCGCATGTTTCAGATATATCTAGATATTGCTTACACTCATTAAGATCAGGTGGAGCAACTGCGGCAGCGAATAATGGTATTGCTGATAGACAATTTAAACGACATGGTCGTTGGTTAAGTGAGTCTGCTAAAGACGGATACGTGAAAGATTCAGTTGAAGAAAGATTGAAGGTTTCTTGCTCATTGGGATTGTAAAAAGAAATTGTTATAATTATAGGTAAGGTAGTTCACTCTTGTAAACCCGTTCTTTTACCTTCAGTTGGTTGACATAGACGCAAATACCAATAAATGCTAAAAATTTATTCAGTGTTGTTTACTGTTGGTGTAAAGTATATTCAGGGAAATATAATTTTCATCGTTTGAAAGGGAGAGAATTAGATGAAAATTACTTTCCCTTGAACCTGTTTAGCCAACAGGTGGAGTGGTGATCACGTGAAGTCACGTGATTATCCGCGCCAGTTTTCATTCAGCGTTGTATGTCAAACCAAGAAACATCACGATTTTATTTAAATTATTGAAAGATGATATTCAGGCGAAAGTTACTAATTTAATTACAAAGAGTGAGCTATCTAACTGAATGTATATATTTATAGGAATATTTGTTTGAATTGAACAACTTACATCTGATCACATTGATGGGTTGGATTGAAATGAAATATATACATATGTTTACAGTGGTTTTATGCATGTTATGCATGTAATATATATTCTTTATTTGAGTCTCATGTATGTATTTGTATGGTATGATTATATGATTATATAATATTATTCACAGTTGGTTGACATAGACGCAAATACCAATAAATGCTAAAAATTTATTCAGTGTTGTTTACTGTTGGTGTAAAGTATATTCAGGGAATTAATCATTAAATAAATGCTCTTATCATACGTGACGTCATGTGTTGGCGCCACATACCATCGACCATCAAAATGCATTTTCTACCACTAAGTATTGACTTAATATGTCTTAATAACTATTATATTTTACATTAAAGTCCTAAACACAACACCTTAGTTGACGTGCCCCGTAGCCCAATGGTTAGCGCGCTTGCAGTCTAAAGGCTCACCTGATGACCTGGGTTAAAATACGGCGGAAGCACTCACATTCATGCCATTTTTCAGCAGAAAGCTGACTGATAGTTAATATCAAAATACTAGTGTTGTGTTTCAGTGATTGCACCTTTGATATGGTCCACAGAAAGAGAACAAGAAGGAAAGGACCAAGCCAGAAACTGTCAAGGGTTGCTGTCCAACGAGGTGCCATTTGGGTCCGATGGGAGTCCAAAATGTTGCTCTCATATAAATGGGTATTGAGGCAATTTAAATGTTCGATAACAATGATACGAATAAACTATACAAATGTAAGAATGTCTTAACTGTTTATTATAACATTGATTTGATTTACAGGGCTTCATTTTGGTTTTTAATACACCGAGTCCTGGCCTTTCCCACTGAACTTAAAAATAAACCCCACTGTGTAAAATAAGCTATTTCCAAAATTATATTCATTCCAAGCCAATTTTAATGAGTCAGGGACTCAGAATTCGCACCAACAAGAAACACTGGATTAACATAAAGAACGAAGTGATAGACATTTTTTATTTTGGAAATTATAATCATTATCACAGACATTGGATATAATCAAATATTTTCGGTATAGATCACAGAATAATAAAACAAAATCATTCATTAACAGCTACTGTAAGATTTACGTTGATACCACAGTAAATACCTGATATTAAAACATGTAACTAGCATTTCTAAATTACAATTGGATTCTTTACACGCTCTTAAGTAATGTCACAAGTCTAGTACTGTTGCATAAAGATAGTAAATATGTTTGTCCAGTTTTTTGGAATAACATTAAGGTAAACGAAGTATTTGGCAAAATAATAACACATGTCGTGTACATGCATCTGTAAGGCGCCTTCCCTGTATGACCTCTTTCGTGACAGGATAACCCAGGTCGAAGTTTGTAGTTTTTTCCACAATGTGTGCAAACAAACGACTGTTCCATTCTGAAAGAAATTAATTCAGACAGTTTAATGCTCACCAAACGTTCATTCAACATATATATGATTTACATATGTAGTCATATACCTGAATGGAAACAATAGTATCAATGTAATTACATTTTTGTAGTTAAAATCCAACGACTATGTCAGTCCCAAAAGTTTTAAATGGTTGCCGATTGTCCATAGAGAAACTAGGATTTCACTGGTCCTACCAGTAATTTTGAAGAAAAAAAATTAAAATGTAGCCACACTGTTATAAAAAATAGCTTGGAGGTGTAGTAATTAAATCATAAAAGTGTATAACGAGTGATTTTATGTAAGCATCCAGTTTAGTGTACCGGTAATCGGAACGGTCCGTAGAAGAGAATAGGATAAAATAATTTTATTCTGCCATAAAAAAGCCATACTCTCTTTAATGCAAATACTCTTTCAATCTACGCATAAGAAAACAAATCAAATTAAAGTCACTGTTAATCCGGTTTATTAGTAAGTAGCGTTAAGAGAATGTTTTCTTGGATATTGTATCAATCATAGAATATATGGTCGTTTTTGAATTTAAGATATCTAAATTAAAAGTGTACTGGATCCTTAGTTGCAAACATAGCATATGACATTGTATCGATTATAAATATACCATTACATCTCTTATATATCTTTGAAAACTATTTTGACATGTTACACATAAATACGGGGTGATAAGATGTTTAAAAGAGCCACCTCATGACATACTGAAGCATACCGAGATATGTACGTGCGACATGCTTTTACAAAAATCGTTCGTTGTACATTCTACTAACGTAAAATGCAAATATACTTCCGAATATTACACCAAGAGGATCCGTACAGTGTTCATTCACGATATAATCAAACATTTACTATAATTTTATAACTCTTTTGTCACAGAAAACTGTATTTGTTTAGAAGTTGACAAAATGTTACTCAATGCGTGCAACATACCGGCCTTGCGCTGAAACTTTTGATCAAATTCAATGAGTGTTCTCGAAATCTGTTCAGATAACGAGGAAAAACTAAGTTCTAACGTTCGAAAAAAGGCAATGCGCATATGATAGGCTATGTGAAGTTTTCATATAGATGATAAACGACATATAATAACAAGAAAAATAGGTACTTACCGAGGCTGAATATCCGCCATTATTCGTTTAAAATACTAGGCGAAGTCACGTGATTACCGCCCGTGAACCTCTGGAGACTAAGAATTAACTAGTGTGTAAACACATTGGCTGAATTGTGGAGAATGAAAAGACTGATTATAAAATCTAGCTGATAAGCCTTGTGGAAGTGGGTGAATCTATTACAAAGTGAAGGAGGTTTAAGAAATTATTGCTTTGAAAACATTACATGATCACATTAATCTGTACAATGAAAAACATAAATATAAATTGTATAAGTGATAAATCCCACTCCCTTTACACTGAGTTGATCTATGAGGAATATTTAACACATTTTAATAGACATGATTTGGAAATAATCTCTACAGTTTTGAAATAGACTCTCTTGGTCAGTGCTCGCAACGGTTTCCTGACTAGATATTCAAAAGTCAGTTTCAAATCTAGGTTAATAAGTTGTTTATTGTGTTCGATAGTAGATTTCTTTATGTTTGCTATGCATTTTTTCACTGAGGACATGTCTAAGCTTCAAAGTGTCAATAAATTCATAATTATCAAGAACGGGGAGAAAGTGTAACATTATAATGGAACTATCATCTGATTGTCTGGTAAGTTGTTTGCTTGTTTTTTCCTCATAATGAATTATGAAATGAATCTTAAACGTTTCAATGTAAACTTATGAGCTTTAAAAACTTATGATACTAGTGTGCTATGCATGTATACATATTAAAGTTATTTAAGATGTTGTTATAAAGTAATTTTTGCAGTATCACAAAATTTAAGAATTTATTTTAGAAATCTTCAGAATAATTTTTAAATGAGATTCTAGTTCATAAATTTTACTCCATTTTTTTAATCAATCTTCCTATTTATTTCTTATATCATAAATCATTTGTTACAGTGATTGTTTACTATGAGGGCAAATAGTGCATCAATTAAAGGGAAACTCTACATATTAAGAGCTTGTTACTCTGCACAAGACAAAAATGAAAGCAATCAAAGGTAAGACCTGAATTCATGTAAAATGAATTTCTGTTGATAGTAATTAATGTAATCAAACATGCATTATTTCATTATTATCATGAAAATTGAGGAAAGTTATTTATGAGCTAAAGTTTATGAAATATGGAAAATTTGAGTAATAAATGAGCATTTATGGTGGGTACTTTTTTCTTAATAATGCTCCCACCAACCTTGATTTGCCCTTGTGGTCCGTCTGTCTGTCCCAAACTGTTCTTTGAATCAGATATATTTGCCAAGTATAAACAGAGTTATTTCCTTTCACATAATTATTAATTACATGTTACTGGCAGTCGGGGACATCTGTGTTCTGTGATCACATCTCTATTTGATGATTTCTACATGTAAAAGTGTTACATGCAGACCTATATTATAAGGTCACTATCAGATTTAGATGATGGGTGTCTGGGCTCAAAGTATTGACTTTAAGGCCTTGTATTTGAATTTTAGTTTATCTCATTAATTTCATTTCAGGCTATGGTGTTCATATTATTGGTGCATCCCTGAGGCTGAAGATTTGATTTTCAACCAGGAAAAGAACAAATAAAAACATGAAATTAAATTTTGAAGACATTGCAGATTAGTGCCTAATTATATTCAATTGATGACAATAAATATAAATTCGCGACAATGATGGATGGATAACAATGCACTAAAGTACAAGTATTATTAGTGGTAGGGTTATTTTAAAATCTGGAGACATTAAAACTATATGGTACTGCAAGCAGCGACTGCCTTTTACACAATCTATTAATTGTGAGTATTTAATGTTAAGGAAATTTGTCAGAATTGCATGCTATTGCCCAAGTGTGTTCTTTCTCACATAGAAATATACATATGATACAAATTGAGTGTTTCCCTTTGATTTATTTTTCAATTACAACAAGAGTGCCAAAATGTCACAACATACGCCCGTCTTGGGGCATGGTGAGTCTCAGGGCATGGTGAATGAAAAAAACAAAACAATCCAACATTTTTTTTTAATTAAAGGACCATAACCCAAGAAGGCCTAGGCTGATTTGGCCTACAATTGAACTTGTCTTAGATATTATACCCATGAACATTGTCACCAAGTTTGAAGATACTCAGACGAAAACTCTTTGCACTAGAGAACAGACAAGGTCAATTACACATTTATTTTGGTAATTATAGGACCATAACCAAATAAGGCTAAGGCCGATAATCAAACTTGGCCTAGATATTATGCCCATAAGCATTGTCACAAAGTTTGAAGATGATCGGATGAAAACTGTTTGCACTAAAGAACAGACAAGGCCAATTTCACATTTTTTTGGTAAATGAAGGACCATAACCCAAGAAGGCCTGGGCCGATTTGGCCTATAATCGAACTTGGCCTAGATATTATGCCCATAAGCATTGTCACAAAGTTTGAAGATAATCGGATGAAAACTGTTTGCGTTAGAGTACAGACAAATTACTGGACACCGCCGCACGCCCGCCAAGGGTGTTCACATAATACATCCCGTTTTCAACGGGCGTATAAAAATTTGTACCTCCTTATTTAGAACGAAAATAGTGCGAGCCCATTCTGGTAAAAACACAGCTGTAATATCATATTTTTGGGTAAAAAGTGCTGGTTAAATGTTCCGCACTTAAAACAGATACGGAATTTACATTCAAAATACGCCCGTAATCTTGAATTCCACCCGTATTCTGAAAATCCACCGTAATCTAAAATTCCGCCCCTAATTGTTAATTCCGCACGTAATTTGAAATTCCGCTCCACCTAATTTACATATTTCGCCCCTGTTTTCCGCCCGGAATACGCCCAGAATCCGCTTCTTCCTTTAATTTTTTATAATGTAAATTACGCCAGTAAATATTTTTACGCCTGGAATTAAAGTAACAATTCCGTGTCATTTCCAGGCGAAAAATTTCGTACAGGTGTGCACCATATTATAGAAGTATGATACAACAAAACATACCAAATTCTTTATCAATGTGATGGCGTGTACGGCTTTGCGCCAATTTACGCAATAGTCGTTTCATTCCTCGTAGTTCCTTCATTACTTCAAGTCTCGCTACATCTCCTATTAAGTCTTGCTCAAAGTCATACCACTGCTTGATAACTTTAATCAAATGATCCGTCAATCCATCATCTATATCAGTATCTTTCGCTGTGTCAATCATTGTTGCCAAGTTTGTGATGCAATCCTTACCACAACATGCATCGAGTCTTAACAGAATCTAGAAAAAAGAATATTCCTCAAGAATATGTCACAGAAATTTAGACTCACAAATTACAATTGAGGGCTTGTCATAAATGTTTACTTACAAGAAGCGGATGAATTGATTAGCACCGCTTGACAGCAAACATGGTCGTTTGTCGTATAAGACAGGTAGTCGCTTAATTCTACTAATTTATATGGCAAATGTGACTGGACCGACTGAATCTGTGTTTGTTCAGGTGGTCGCTCAGACAAACTCGACTACTCCAGTCCTACGTATTACTATTAGCATTAGCCGTTTTTCTTATTCCTGATCCTGATGACCTAAGTCTATGTTGATCGAAACAAGTAGATAAAATGAGTCAAACTTTTCCCTGTTGCTTTGACCTGTTGTTTCTAGTGTACGACATTTGATACAGTGTACACCAGAAAAATTTTCAGGACAAAGTATGTACCATACACATACTTAAATATCAGTTACAGTAAGTGAAAGAAACAAACAGACATACAGTTTATAAACATACTTACGTCACTTAATTCCTGCCATTTAGTGGTGAATTCTGTTGCTGGAAAAAGTACAGTACCATTGTGTGACAACTGAAATAACAGAAAAAGCCACATGTCAACTAACAGTGAATGTTGTAATTGGCAACCCTGTCAAGTCCATTGGCTGTCATGCATGTTTACTAGTTCTTAAACCAATACTAATAGATGCTGTCGGCAACATGACATGCCCATAGGGTGTGTAAGTCTCGTTTACTTTCGTTTTCGATTTTCAACTTCTGGGTACATCAACATACTACAACAACAACTAGTCTATACGATGGTACATAGCTTTGCGTTTGTGTGCACACATCGTACGTTGCCTGCACAATCGTGCAGCTTATTTAGATTTCCGACGGACAATAGTAGAAGGAAAAGTGGGTCGATAGATTCAGGTAAGGTATCAATGTAACAGATGATACAGAAGATATGATAATTTGTTTCGACTGCACGAATGCGAATATTGCGATTTTCCAGGAGGATGACCTATTTAAGGCTGTTGCTATTCAAAACGCAGCTGTTAATAGCTTATATTTGCATAATAGTGTTCAATTTGTTAATGTACCCATTACCATCCGTTTTTGGACCTAATAACTACTACGAAACGAATAAATCGTCAAAATGACAAAACTGTATCTATTTCGGATATAACTGAATATTCGGACGGATCATGATGGGTCTTGTTTAAACTAGTATAACTCAACTGGAAAGTCTATTTTGATATAATGCGTTGTTGTCAGGTCATCCTGAATTTTGCTAATGCAATATTTGATATTTTTATTGGAAAATATCCGTGATCAAATACTCTAGACATTATAGATCTACCTAACATATGGGTAGGCCTACATGTTTTTCTTCCATATTCTGCTTGTTTTAAATATGTTTAGCATAATTTATTTTACACATACTATTACATATCAATAATAGTTTAACTACATTAAAACGGTTATGCTTCACGAGCCCATACTTGAGTGGGGAAGTTTATTTAATGAAAGCCGAACAAATTCTACTTATACAGTAGTACACTCAGTCAGGCTTGAGGTCAGGTATTAAAAAGCAGCCACTTCCAGACAGCAAGCTTGTCAAGGCTGTAAATGTGTGATCAAGGGTTAACTTATTCATGTTATTTCTTATTTCAGGTTCAATTAAACCTATACCTCCTAGTGATCTACTACTCTGAAGAAGAGGTAATCTTTAGGAGAGGCAGATCTTCATGAGCGACCGGAGTATGCCAGAAAACCGAAAAAACAGTTTACATGAAATTCCAGTGCAATGACGACTGGTCATTTACAAACACAAGACGTTCAGTCGTCTGAACAAACACATTTGATTATTTCTGACAGAAGGTCTGAAATTAGTACACATCTGTTTTGACATACAAAAGAAACAAGAGGGCCCAAAGGGCCCTAGGTCGCAATATCGCACTTGACCTAGATTTTGTTGAGATGATCACTCTGACCAAGTTTCATAAGGATTAGGCCAAAATTGTGACCTCTAGTGACTATACAAGGTTTTTCTATGATTTGACCTTGTGACCTAGTTTTTGACCCCGGATGACCCAATATCGAACTTGATATAGATTTTGTTGAGATGATCATTGTGACCAAGTTTCATAAAGATTAAGTCAAAAGTGTGACCTCTAGTGTCTACACAAGGTTTTTCTATGATTTGACCTTGTGACCTAGTTTTTGACCCCGTATGACCCAATATCGAACTTGACCTACATTTTGTTGTGATGATCATTGTCACCAAGTTTCATAAAGATTAGGTCAAAATTGTGACCTCTAGTGACTACACAAGGTTTTTCTATGATTTGACCTTGTGACCTAGTTTTTGACCCCGGATGACCCAATATCGAACTTGACCTAGATTTTGTTGAGATGATCATTGTGACCAAGTTTTATAAAGATTAAGTCAAAATTGTGACCTCTAGTGACTACACAAGGTTTTTCTATAATTTGACCTTGTGACCTAGTTTTTGACCCCGGATGACCCAATATCGAACTTGACCTAGATTTTGTTGAGATGATCATTGTGACCAAGTTTCATAAAGATTAAGTCAAAAGTGTGACCTCTAGTGTCTACACAAGCAAATTGTTGACGGACGGACGACGGACAAGAGTGATCACAAAAGCTCACTCTGTCACTTTGTGACAGGTGAGCTAAAAATGGGTTCTCTCTTACCCTGGTGACAATGGATATGAAGTGCAAGGTTTTATTGAGCCTTAAAGAGGATTGTCTATTGATTTATGGAATTTAGTGTATATGGGGATGGTGTACACAGTTAAACTAGTCTTATATAGTCATATATGGAGTAAAGGGTTAATTGTGCTATTATTGTAAAACTAAAAATGTATATTCATTGTCTGATAAAATGTGAAGTTTTCATGAATGTTGTGTATCGGCTCATGATGAAATCAGGGTAGAAACACTGTCGAGTCAGTTGAGTCTCTTGACTACGTAGTACAGATTTCAAGTTCCCTGTGTTAATGGTGAATGTTGACTTTTAAGATTTTTTCCATTTGTCAGAAGTTTGATACCATTTTCTATCTGTAACAGCACTCCAGAGTACTTTCTACCTTCCAAGCTGAAGGTACAGACATTGTAGCAATTCCAGACTGAGAGATATATAACAAATTAACTTGGTCCTCAAACTTTCTATTTCATTGAATACAAGTTATTGAACAGTTGATTGCTCAACTATAATTTAATTTCTGCCTTTGTTTTAATCAGCAATTAAGATAATGAATGTATATAAGGTGTAATAAAATTACTTCTATACACCTTAAACAAGGCATGACTTTCTTGCAAAATTTGCACACAAACCTTTATGCTTAAAGGTCGAGGACCAGGTTAATTTGTTTCGGGCTATAGTTTGTCTCGCAATTTCAATAACAGAATTTATACCAATGGTTTTCTACCTCAGCAGCTATTCTTTGATAGCAGGCTGTTAGTTGGATGGATTACAAACCAACCTGATCTGGTAAGAAAACTTAGATAACAAGAGGGTCCAAAGGGCCCTAGGTCGCTCATCTGTCGTAGTAGTGCATGCAAGCCCTGTGATTTGACTTAGTGACCTCACACTTGACCTAGATTTTGTTGAGATGATCATTGTGACCAATTTTCATAAAGATTGGGGCAAAATTGTGACCTCTAGTGTCTACACAATCAAATTGTTGACGGACGGACGAAGAAAGATCACAAAAGCTCACTATGTCACTTTGTGACAGGTGAGCTAACAAGAGGGCCCAAAGGCGCCTAGGTCGCTCACCTGTCGTACTAGTGCATGCACACCCCTATGGTGACCCTACACATTTTCTGAATAAAATTTAAGGAAATTCAGCCTCTATTGCAAATTTTTTAATGATTTGACCATGTGACCTTGTTTTTGACCCCAGATGACCCAAAATCGAATTTGGCCTAGATTTTGTTGACATGATCATTGTGACAAAGTTTCATAAAGATTAAGTTGAAATTGTAACCTCTGGTGACTACACAAGGTTTTTCTATGATTTGACCTATAATTTAAACAAAATATTTTCCTCCATAAAACTGTACAAATACATGCCATGAAGACAAAACATTACCTAAATACTTAAAAAAATAAAAATTATGGTTCCAGTGGGGTTTGAACCCACGACCCTCAGGAAAATGTCAACGCTCCCTACAGCGCTTTGATTTCCTCTTAACCATTACAATTCGCACCCTGCTTAAAATACTAAAATATTTTTATATTTGACCTTTACAAAACTGCTGTGAACCCTGATACACATTTTCATTGGTTGATGAAAGTTTACTTGTATGTATACAGAGAGAGGTACAGCAGAGAGTTTAGTGACCATGAAGACTACATGTTGAAAGGTTTAAATGAGTACACACACAGTCTGAGGTTTAAATATTTCATGGTTCTACACACTGGTCATTATTAATTTGTTACAATCAGTATGATAAACTGATAGTGCGAGAGTATTAATATATAATACAAGTCATTCTTTTAACACACGCGTTTTATATACAATGCAGAGCCTAGGCACGATGTAGTTTCGGGCGAGGCATTTGAAGAGTAGAAAATGTCAATTGACAGTGTGACCTTGTTTTTGACCCCAGATCACCCAAAATCGAACTTGACCTAGATTTTGTTGACAGGATCATTGTGACAAAGTTCCATAAAGATTAAGTTGAAATTGTAACCTCTGGTGACTACACAAGGTTTTTCTATGATTTGACCTATAATTTAAACAAAATATTTTCCTCCATATAACTGTACAAATACATGTTATAAAGACAAAAACAATACCTAAACACTTAAAAAAAAAAAAAAAAAAAAAAAGTATGGCTCCAGTGGGGTTTGAACCCACGACCCTCAGGAAAATATCAATTGACATTGTGATTTTTGTAATTGACATTGTGACTTTGTTTTTGACCCCAGATGACCCAAAATCGAACTTGACCTAGATTTTGTTGAGATGATCATTGTGACCAAGTTTCATAAAGATTTGGCCAAAATTGTGACCTCTAGAGAGGACACAACCCAATTGTTGACGGACGGACAGACAGACGGACGACGGACGAAGTGTGATCACAAAAGCTCACTCTGTCACTTTGTGACAGGTGAGCTAACAAGAGGGCCCAAAGGGCCCTAGGTCGCTCACCTGTCGAACTTGACCTAGATTTTTTTAGAGATGATCATTGTGACCAAGTTTCATACAGATAAGGCCAAAATTGTGACCTCTAGTGACTACACAAGGTTTTTCTATGATTTGACCTAGTGACCTAGTTTTTGACCCCAGATGACCCAATATCGAACTTGACCTAGATTTTGTTGAGATGATCAATGTGCCAAAGTATCATAAAGATTAAGTCAAAATTGTGACCTCTAGTGACTACACAAGGTTTTTCTATGATTTGACCTAGTGACCTAGTTTTTGACCCCGGATGACCCAATATCGAACTTGGCCTAGATTTTGTTGAGATGATCATTGTGACCAAGTTTCATAAAGATTAGGCTAAAATTGTGACCTCTAGTGTCTACACAAGCCAATTGTTGACGGACGGACGACGGACGGACGACGGACGAAGAGTGATCACAAAAGCTCACTCTGTCACTTTGTGACAGGTGAGCTAAAAATGGTGGAGTGTAGAAATATGCATTATTCTGTTAGTGTTAAAGTAGGATATATATCAACAGACAGTTATTATACTTATTAAAGGCAATATTTTATTTTGGTTTAATAAGTGCATTTTATATACAAATATGCTGTACTGTAATAACAAAACATGCATACATTGAATAAATACTAGTCATACTTTCTTAGAGTGTTTAAATATTGTTGTCTACATGTCATTTAGTGATTTACAGCTGCGGATTCACCTAACAACTTTTCCTGGCATGTTTTCTATACCTTTCCACAAGGTAACACAAACCTTTCCACCTGTGGAAGAAAATCAACATGATTTGAAAATTTATGGAATGGTAAGACTTGCCATTACCATATTGTCTTTTCCACAAGGAACCACCAACTTCTCCACATGTGGATTAAAATTAACATTGACAATTTTCTGCTCAAAGTTTAACAGAACAGGAAGATATTACCTGTTCCTACCTCTAAACATCTACATAGAGATTTCAATAGAAATCACACCAATAAGTACTACTAAGGCCTATAATAAAAGGTGTATAATGAAGTATCAGCAAAAATAAAGTACCACAATGTGTTCGCACAGATTATTTGATTCAAAACAAATACTACGTCACTTTCAACAAGTGACAGAAACTAGCCACAGGATATCACCAGGTAAACTATTTCAACGTGAACACAACTTGACGGGCTTGGTAGATTTCCAGACAATGCCGTGTGATTATTGACGTAAATGATCCATAACCATCACATGTGCACCTAGTTTGAAAATACTGCGATTGTCTGTCTGCTGGGTGACCAAATATGGGATGTTCATTATTTATCGTAGATTGCGGGTTGACACTGAAGCCCATGGAACTGTTAATATAGAATATTGGTTATGTTCAGACCATGTGTTGTCATCTGACTGTCAAGATGTGTGCTTGTACCAGCACTGTATAATGTCTGAGGCACATTCAATGGTGCTGGTGAAATTTTGATCAAGTCCACTTCTGGTGTTGATAATAATAATCTTCCTACATGTTTGTTGATCCGCAACCGTTGATCATGATTGAGCTTTGGTCGGTACTGTATCAAAGGTTTCTAGAAGAAGTTCTGACTTGCAGAGCTGTAAATATGTTATAACATGGTGTAAATAAACTAAACCAAGATGAATTCAGTAAGTGTAGAGAATTATACCCGAGCACGTTGACCCAGAACCATAAGACTAAATGCTAAAGTTAGGGTCAGGGGGGTATCAACCTATTACCGATGCATTGCTTGTGGAAAGCATTTTCAATAACTTTATAGAGGAGTTAGTGTTAATCTGGGTATAAATGCTATAGACTGAGTTTATGACACAGCCATATGGATAAATTTATTCTTAACATGATGCTGTACATGACATCTTAAAACTTAGAATTCACAGTGGTTGAAATAGATCTACTTTTTTATCAACGAGATGCTTAGTAGATGACTACATTAGTATGAAATATAAACAACTTAATCAGGTTACATCAATATATTTGAATGACAGTCTTTAAATCGTCTAATAATTACAATGTAGGCCTATATACGATATTTCATCATTTTTACTTTTAGACTAAGTAACTCCAGTGTGTTTTAATTAAATATATTATATTATAACCAAATGACCAATTTACCATACCTGCATTGCTAATTTGCGTTAATTTCGGCGACTTTCTGGTTTCGACGTCTACACTTATATTCACCCATTGTACATTGGCAATTTGATGACTGGACAATGACATTATCTTCATGTTCAAGTATAATCTGAAATTAAAATAGAAACTTAGATAGCAGAAAATGTAAAGCAAGCGTAATTATCATAAATTTCGTGTCAAATTATTGTTATTTGGCGTACGGCTAATTTTTATCCGAATTTAGGACTTTATCCGAATTTACGTGTACTTTAAATAATTCAACGCTAGTTCACCATATCCATCACGATTAACATAAGATGACATTTCTTGACATTTTAATTGAATACAATTACAAATATGTAATAAAAAAGCACAGTTAATCATGATTCGATGCTATTTTGAATTTTTTTGCTTAAGCCCATATCGAATCGTCGCTGACGGGGAAATTTTACCTGCCATTTATATGACGTGTCCCGTGTGGAGTCTTATGCGCACTCTGTTATTACACGAAGATCATCCATCGTGAACCTCAAGCCCGACCACTTTCTACAACAGCTTCGCTTTTACGGGTAAATTGTGGGTAAACGTCAACACACTGTGCACTAATATGATAGAGACGGCCAATGTTTGTACCCGGAAGTGAATATATACCGTAAAATCCCGTAGTCACGTGACGAGACTTACATGCCCTATTGTCAAGAAGGCAAAGTTGACATACATTTTTGATGTTTGACTTCTAAGTGTGACTTTGACCATTGAGCTAGAGACCTGGGTACTGTTTTATCAAAACATTTACTAAGTTTTCCGTAAATATTGCGTATGATGATAATATTTGCGTAAATGCATGTTACTAAGATTTATTTTCTCATTTTCTGTGGTAAGTGTTGATGTAATTCTATGCAAAGAGAGATCGACCCTAAGATAACAAATATGCTCGTGTGGAAGAAATGTTAATTTTAACTGCCACGTGTTTTTGTAGACTGTGATTAGTAACAAAGACATGTTTGATCATCAAAAGTTATCAAATGTTTGTTTATTTATTCATTTTGGTTCCCAAAATATTGGTAAAGGTATATTTTTAACTTTGGTAATCCAAACACGGACTCGTCTTCTGAAAATGGGAGGCATGCTTTCATGCTGGGTATCTATCACAACTGTACAGATCAATGTGTTTATTTAGTATACCTCTAATCGGATTAGTCCACAGTACAACAATACGCATAACCGAGAAATTTACCTATAATATTGTGGCCTTGTCTACGTTCAATATTCAATATTTTTATGTAAATGTAAGCAACACTGCGATTGATTAGTAAAACACACTTAGGAATTTGCGCAAGAGAAATATGCATATATGTTATAGTTAGAACATATTAAGTAAATTTTAATGATTAATAAAAGCTCCGCGAGTCGCATGTGTCGCCTGACGACATGCACATTTGTCATGGAAAACTATCCACTATTGGGCTACATATCGACTCACAAGAGTTCTATAGTCATCTGAACTAAAAACGACAAAGTGATGCTCTGGACAAAAAAATGTCACAGCAAGAAACATGCATACCTATCTTGGAGTCATTAATACTTATGGTGACAAAGTTATGCCACGGACAAGAAATGCTTATAAAATCAATCAAAGGACAAAAATAAAAAATGGCACAAGGTAGAGTTACGATTCTTGTGTACTGCACTTGGACTTTTGGTAAGAAACATGCATACCAAATTTCAAGTCATTCAACCTCTTGGTGACAAAGTTATCCGCCGGACAAGAAATGCTCAAATTAAATCAATCTAAGGGAATAATTCAAAAACGATGCAAGGCAGAGTTATGGTTCTTGCGCACTGCACTTCGACTTATTGCAAGAAACATGCATACCAAATCTTGAGTCATTTGAACTTAAGGTGACAAAGTTATGCTCCGGTCTAGAAATGCTCTAATAAAATCAATCAAAGGGAAATAATTAAAAAACTATGACAGGTAGAGTTATGGTTCTTGTGCACTGCACGTCGGCTTATTGTAAGATACATGCATACCAAATCTTGAGTCATTTGAACTTAAGGTGACAAAGTTATGCTCCGGACAAGAAATGGTCTAATAAAATCAATCAAAGGGAAATAATTCAAAAACTATGACAGGTAGAGTTATAGTTCTTGCGCACTGCACTTCGGCTTATTGTAAGAAACATGCATACCAAATATTGAGTCATTTGAACTTAAGGTGACAAAGTTATGCTCCGGACAAGAAATGCTCTGATAAAATCAATCAAAGGGAAATTATTACAAAAACTATGACAGGTAAAGTTATGGTTCTTGCGCACTGCACTTAGGCTTATTGTAAGAAACATGCATACCAAATCTTGAGTCATTTGAACTTAAGGTGACAAAGTTATGCTCCGGACAAGAAATGCTCTAATAAAATCAATCAAAGGGGAATAATTCAAAAACTATGACAGGTAGAGTTATGGTTCTTGTGCACTGCACTTCGGCTTATTGTAAGATACATGCATACCAAATCTTGAGTCATTTGAACTTAAGGTGACAAAGTTATGCTCCGGACAAGCAATTTGTGATGCCGCCGCCGCCGCCGCCAAAGTAACACCTATATGTCGCCTTTTCAGGCGACACAAAAAGGGAGGAGCGAGGGAAGCGAAGCGAGTCCTTTTTAGTCATTAAAATTTACTTAATATGTTCTAACTAACTTAGAATTAACATTCTGCATTCTGATTGGCCGATATAAAGTAGCGCCAACGCATGACGTCAAGTCTGTTAAGAGAAAATTTTAACGATTAAATTTTCGTTTTACCGCCAAACTTCGGTGTTTTCATTGGCTCATAATGTAGGTTATATTCTAAGTAGATTTATGTGACATTTATGGTTAGTAAAACAGGACCCTGCATCTTCAGCACTGCACACTGACCCATGATGTTCAACAATTATACCAAGAGGGACCTTTGGGCCCTAGGTTGCTCACCTATCATAGCAATGCATGCAAGCCCTTATGGTGTCCTACTTAATACTTTACATTTTCAGAATGAGATTCAAGAATATTCAGCCTCTATTGCTAGGTTTTGACCTTGGCACCTGGTTTTTAACCCCAGATGACCCAATATCAAACTTGACCTAGATTTTTGTTGTAACGATGATCATTGTAATTGTGACCTCTAGTGACTACCCAATGTTTTTCTATGGTTTGACCTAGTGACCTACATGTAGTTTCTTTTAACCAGGATGACCCCAGGGCTTTTTTCACTATATACAAGGGGCCTATATTAGGACCCTTCACAATCTGCTATAGGCCCCTTTCACAAACCTAAAAGGCCCCTTAATTCACAATTAGAATTTGCGTCATGGTTTTTTCTAAAATCAACTTCTCAAAGCACCAAACAAACAAACCACAGATAACAGTCATATATTCCTGTACAGGACTTGATATAAAGTAGTTACTGCCCTTCTCAAAAAAGTGTATTTAATACGCATTTAACGCGCATTTAATCTGCATTTAATCCGTATTAAACGCGGCGGTATTGGCACTGTATTTTTTCTGCATTTTATTTACCGAATGTATTAAATGTAAATAAAATGCGGATTAAATGCACTTATTTTCCTCGAAAAATGCACTTACAGTGTATTTTTTCTGCATTTTTTCTGCGTTTAATGCACTTCATCTTAAAAAAGTGCACTTCAACCGTATTTTTCTAGTGCATTAATACGCTCAAGTGCATTTTTCTTTTGAAAAAAAAATGCACTTCTGCCTTCAGTGTACTAAAAGCGTATTTTAAGTGCATTAATTCACTTAAGCGCATTTTTCTTCTGAAAAAAATGCACTTCTGCCTAGTGTACTAAAAGCGTATTTTTCTAGTGCATTAATACGCTTAAGCGCACTTTCTTCTGAAAAAAATTCACTTCCGCCTTCAGTGTACTAAAAGCGTATTTTTCTAGTGCATTAATACGCTTAAGCGCACTTTCTTCTGAAAAAAATTCACTTCTGCCTTCAGTGTACTAAAAGCGTATTTTTCTAGTGCATTAATACGCTTAAGCGCACTTTTCTTCTGAAAAAAATGCACTTCTGCCTTCAGTGTACTAAAAGCGTATTTTTCTAGTGCATTAATACGCTTAAGCGCACTTTTCTTCTGAAAAATGCACTTCTGCCTTCAGTGTACTAAAAGCGTATTTTTCTAGTGCATTAATACACTGAAGTGTATCTTTTTCCTTAAAAGGAAGATTCTGGTCATTTCAGTGGCCATAACTCTAGAACTAGTGAACAGAATTTTAGAAAGGACCACCCAAGGAACATTCCTGTGAAGATTGGTTGAAATTGGCCAAGTGGTTTAGGAGGAGATGTTGTTTGAATGAATTGTTGACGCACGGACGGACGACGGACGAAGAGCGATCACAATAGCTCACCTTGTCACTATGTGACAGGTGAGCTAAAAAAGGCATAATTTCAACAAAATGCCTGATAGAGTTACCTACTCCTGCATATGGGTTGGGGTCATGATGGCGAACAAGTATGCAAAGTATGAAAGCAATATCTTAAAGGACTTAGAGAATATAAGAGGTTAAAAAACCTGTACCTAAACTTTAACAAAAGTGTTACGCCGACGCCAATGCCGATGCCAACACTCGGGTGACTGCAATAGCTCCCCTCATTCTACGAATAGGGGAGCTAAAAAGCGCACTGTCACTTTGAGACAGGTGAGCTAAAAACATGAAAACTGTGGACAGACCGATGGACAAGGTGATTAATATAGTGCACAACAGAAGCTCGACTTTTTTCTTTAAAAAATCAAGCTTATATAATGCCTATGACCTTAACCTACAACCCAAAACAAGACTGCGTTCAATAAACGCTTATGCCCCCTGTGGAAGCCTTGTCCATAAATAAGTCTAAGTCCAAAATTAGGTCAAGGTGAAGGTCAAAATGGGGTCAGGTGATACAGGTGTGTGGAGAGTGTTCATATACAACATCCATGCAAGTTTGGATGCTTTGTAGCAAGCCATAATGATGCTTGAAGAAACGGTCAATTTGGGTTAACCAGGACGGACGGACGGACAGGTGAATCACTATATGCCTCCCCATCTATCGATACGGGGGCATAAAAAAATACATCGAGCATCTAACTCTTCTTCTTATATTAACTCATTTACAGGAAATCAAAGTATCTGTAGACATATATACATGTACAAGAAGGAAAGCATAATATTGTTATAATGTGAACAAATGGTACCTACGTGATTTCTACATTGCCTAAGTCTTGTTATGTCTGCTTCCTCTGTAAAGTCTGTAGATGCAGGTGTTGTCCATACGGCATCAAACGAACTTTTAAGACCACATACATTCCTAAGTAGACATGACAACAAGGTGATGTCAAAATTTGAAGATTTCGGGTTATTGTCCAATGGTGGCAGTAGCTTTGCCTGTTCAGATGTTAGCGTGGGCTTCATACCTTTCTTCTTAGGTGTGATCAATAACTGAAGTGCTCGGCTCTGATTTGTATTAGCTTCTAAGTACTTGCTGAAGTCATGGCCGACTTTACAATCGAAGATATTCATCAGGACCTTGGTACCAATCTTAACCAAAAGATATTGGTACCGATAATTGTATTTTTCTGAAATTATAAGGAAACCCTTAAATAAATGTCCCTGTGCAGTACAAGAGGGCCCACAGGGCCCAAGGTTACTCACTTGTCGTAGTAGTGCATGTACGTCCCTATGATGACCTAAGTAATCATTTAAAATTTCTGACTATGCACCCTCTATTGGAAGTACAAGATTTTCATGTTTTCTTAATCAGTGACCTTGATATTATTACATGACCGACTAACATTCAAATCAACTTGCATGAAGATCCAGTGACAAATACAGCCTCTATAGCTCACAAAATGTTTTTTCCAAGATTTGAGCTCATGCCCTAGTTTTTATTACCCCAGATGACCAAACAAATATCAATCCCGACCTTGATTTTAAATGATTTTACAGTATGTTTTTTTTCATAGCAAGGATAGTGTGGACATAATAGACTACCAATGACAATTACTATTCCTGCTAAAGATATAAAATTTACTCAAGTTTCCGTACAATCATGTTATCTGCGTTTTTGGGCAATATAGAATGTATTTTTTCAATGAAATATTATACCCTACATTACGTCATCAACTGTTCCTGTATTGACACATGATATAATTCACCAAATTATTCTTAAATTTATCTATTAAATGACACTATGATTTTCAATGTACACATTAATTTGGCAAAGTTATGGCCCGTCATCAAGCGAACATGTCTTTTTAGATACCCTGTATAAATTTATATTTTTTACAAATTGTTACTATTCAGAAATTTTACAGGATTTGAACATGCAATATCTTTTAAAGAGGGCATAAATTAACAGGAGGGTCCAAACGACCCTAGGTCGCTCACCTGTTGTAGTAGTTCATGTAGGCCCCTATAGTGATCCAAGAAATCATATACAACTTCTAAGAATCAAGTAAATGCGTAAATATTAGGCCAAAATTGTGACCTTCTAGTGGCTAGACAAGGTTTTCTATAATCTGACCTATTGACCTTGTTTTTGACCACGTATGCCCCAATATCAAAATTGACCTAGATTTTGTTAAGATGATCAATGTGACCAATTCACATAAATATTAGGCCAACATTGTGACCTCTAGTCACTATACAAGGTTTTTCTATGATTTGACCTAGTTTTTAACTCCGGATGACCCAATATATATCGCACTGGACATACATTTTGTTGATATGGTTATTGTGACCAAGTTTCATTTATAAAGATAAGGCCAAAATTGTGACCTCCAGAGACAACACAATGTTTTTCTATCATTTGACCTATTGACCTAGTTTTTGACCCCCAATTACCCAATATTGACCAAGATTTTGTTAAGATGATCATTTTGACCAAGTTTCATGAAGATTAGGGAAATATTGTGACCACTAGTGACCACCAGGTTTTCTTATTGCTTGACCTTATGACCTAGTTTTTGATCCCGGGTGACCCAACATAGAATTTGACCTATATTTTGTTGAGATGATCATTGTGACCAAGTTTCATAATGATTAGGTCAAAATTGTGACCTCTAGTGACTGTACAATGGTTTTCTATCATTTAGTTCTAGGTCTAGTGTCCGATAAATCCAATAATTCTAACGTAACCAACCATAAAATCCACCAGATTGTTCTCAAGAAAGATTGAATTTGAACTCTGCTAATTGCTTCTTGCAATAAAGTTGCATAATATGCGGGACAACAAATTCGGCTAAATGACATGAATGAAATAGTATTGGTTTCTCAAATATTGTGTCTTTGTGTTTCTACTTTACTGACCTGTGTTAACCTTTCAGTTATCCTTACAACGGCTATAAAATGCTGGTATTTACTCCAGGGGTAATTAATCATGTTGAATAATACAGGTCTGAGGAATCTTCTCCTGTAGTGAGGCATTTCTTTTGAAATTAGGGGTTTGTGTTAGATAATGATTAAAGCTATGGTCAAACTACATGGGAGTAGGCCTATTCTCCTACATATTTCTTGGATTTTCTGAATGGTTTTTGAACTGTGGCTATATCGTTATATTAATAAAGTTTCTGTCATTATATTATATGAATGTTAAATGAAATTGGTCATGAGTTCCAAACCATGTGACAAGTTCATTAATGTTGATATACCCGGTAATTGGCTTTAATTTTAATCAGTGAGGAAATGTCAAACACTGCAAGGACTGTTATTAACACTTTTCATTAACACATTACCATAAATTGACTGTCGATATGGAGCAAATTTAGATGTCCACAGTTATTTTCTGGGCAACTAGAAAAATTTCCGGGCTACCAGGAAAATATTCTGGTAGCCCAGTGGGCTACCCGAAAAATAAAACAAATATGGGACACTGGGGTCTATTGACCTACATGTAGTTTTTGACCCTGGATGACAGACCCAATATGGAACTTGACCTAGATTTTGTTGAGATGATCATTGTGACTTGTCAAGTTTCATAATGATTAGAGTAAAACTTACTTGTAGTCACTACACAAGCAATTGTGAACGGAGTACGAAGAGTGATCACAAAATAAGTTTGTTGACAACTTACTGACAACCATGTTGAAAGAACATGTAACAGATCCGCCATCATTGGACACCTCAAGTTTGTATTCTCCAGAATCTTCCTCGTTCACATCATTGATGCTCAAAGTGACAACGTTATTACAAGATGAAATCTTCATATGATCATCTTGTGGCAGTTTGATATTATCCTTCTCTACTGTCACCTTAATGTGCACATCTCCTCCAATAGAAATCTTTAGTTCCCATGATTCACCAATCATAAGATACTGATCTTGAATATCATCAATAATTGTTGGTGGTACTAAAATATAGAGAGATATCAACATATTGAATGAATATGAACAAATGTATTTTGCATCAATAAAAGCAAAATAACTCAACTTGGTTTTTTAGCTTGCTAGTATTGAAACGATTCATTGAGTATAATCAAATGGCAGCTGAGAGATAGGACAAGACAACTGAGAGAATAGCTTGACAACTTTAGCCTCTACAGACTTCATATAAAACCAGTTTGATGACAACATAGAGCCACAATAGACTTCATATAAAACCAGTTTGATGACAACATAGAGCCACTATAGACTTCATATAAAACCAGTTTGATGACAACATAGAGCCACAATAGACTTCATATAAAACCAGTTTGATGACAACATAGAGCCACTATAGACTTCATATAAAACCAGTTTGATGACAACATAGAGCCACAATAGACTTCATATAAAACCAGTTTGATGACAACATAGAGCCACAATAGACTTCATATAAAACCAGTTTGATGACAACATAGAGCCTCTATAGACTTCATATAAAACAAGTTTGATGACAACATAGAGCCACAATAGACTTCATATAAAACCAGTTTGATGACAACATAGAGCCTCTATAGACTTCATATAAAACCAGTTTGATGACAACATAGAGCCACAATAGACTTCATATAAAACCAGTTTGATGACAACATAGAGCCACAATAGACTTCATATAAAACCAGTTTGATGACAACATAGAGCCACTATAGACTTCATATAAAACCAGTTTGATGACAACATAGAGCCACAATAGACTTCATATAAAACCAGTTTGATGACAACATAGAGCCACTATAGACTTCATATAAAACCAGTTTGACGACAACTTAGTGCCACTATAGACTTCATATAAAACCAGTTTGATGACATACTTAACACAAAATCCTAACTTGAACATCTTGGTAACAGTTTGAACATATTATTACAGAGTCAAAAATAGACCTGTGTTTTGTCCCATAAATTTGATAATTAACAGGAATAATATGCAGCATGTATGTGAGTGAATGAAGTATGTTATAATGTATATGTGAGTGTAAGATGTATGTTATGCTATTTAAAAACAGACATATATTGTTTGGTATCAAAATGATTGTCTAAGAATGTATTTTAAGAAACTGTTTCTTATTTTGATGTAAAATACTTCAGTATAATTCTATGGTAAATTTTGGTATTTTCATAATTTAAAAGTATAAGATTTTAATTGTTCATTGTCAAACATTTCAGTTAAATGTCTAGTCTTGATGACGTGAACACTTCACCTCAGGCCCAAATATCTAAAGTCAGCTTGGGACATAATAGGAACATAATTGTCAAATTGAGTTATGACCACACATTGTGTTTCTTTCATCCTTTTGTTGACCTTTGTTCTGAATTGACCACTAAGGACCACTAAATCACAAAAACACATTCTAAAATAAAAGATAAGATCTGAATTACATAAGTCATTGTTTTAGAAACACCTTATAAATTTGCAGTCAATTTTTGTTGGATCACAATTCACAAGTGATCATACAATAAAGGATGAAGTATTAATCTGATTTTTGGTCTTACTTACTTATACAGGTATGTGAAAATTATTATATTATATTATTTGTTTAACTAATCTTCACATATAAAATACATGTATGTTTCAGACATTATAAATAATAATTACTTTGTTGATAGAATATGTAATGCTTTTGATTCATAGTTTAAATCTAAATTATGCATGGTATAATTTAATGTTATTCATAAATATTATAACTGTTTATCTTCAAGCCAATTTACTTGTTTCCAGTAATACTGTTGACAGTAATATTTGAATAACTATATACATTGTAGCTTGAGCTTTGAGGCAGTAATTTTAGTTATTGAAATTAATAATTATTAGAATATTGCTTTTACGTATGTAAGTCTAAATTTAAGTTATAAACTCAAGGATTTATTATTCTCCGGTAATCTCACATATAAGCGAGTGCTCACTAAATTGTTAAATTGTAAGATTATTCCCCATGAGCTAGTTTCACATATATTAAATTGTTAAATCATAAGTTTGACATATTAAATTGTTAAATCATAAGCTTATTCCCCATAAGCTAAGTTTCACACAGTTTCAGTTATTATTTATTAATTACTGAATTGCTAAATTATTATTGTAAACTGTTTCAAGAACTTAAGACTATTATTATTATTTTATTATATTTTCACTATAATTAATTGAATTAATGTCATCTGTGTATCTTTTGACAGTGCTACTTAAATATTGCAATGATATAATATCACATATTTATCGATATACTATATGCATGTTTATGTACACAATTCACAAGTGAAACTTACCATTAAAGTGATAACTTATTATCTGATTTTTGGTCTTACTTACTTATACAGAGATACACAAAAATACAGAGAATACTACAAGACTTTAGACGCCACATAAACCACCGGTGCATAGACACATACGTAAAACACTGGTGTGAGAAAAGAGGGTACCGAAAAATCCATGAATACCAAGAACTAGCGAAAATGACTGGTAGGAGAAAATGATGTACCAATAAACCATGAATACCAAAAACCAGCGAAAAAGGACTGGTTGGATAACAGGAGGGGACGAAATTACAAACCCAGATGAGTAAACCTTAGAATTAACATTTAAACGATACAAAAGGCTGCATGTTCTGGCACAGTCAATGTACTGCAGAACTCAGTCTATCTAGGAGGATGTTAAAACCCCAGATGAATAAAACTTAGAATTAACATTTACATAAATACGGTACAGACGGCTGCATGTTGTGGCACAGTCAATGTACTGCAGAACTCAGTCTATCTAGGATGATGAGGGTTACAGCCTGCTTCACTACGATGATGAATCAACACCACTTCAGTCAACAAAGGTTGATGAAGGGCACAACCTGTTTCACTACGAAGATGAATCAACACCACTTCAGTCAACAAAGGTTGATGAAGGGCACAGCCTGTTTCACTACGAGATCGAATCAACACCACTTCAGTCAACAAAGGTTGATGAAGGGCACAGCCTGTTTCACTTCGAAGATGAATCAACACCACTTCAGTCAGCCGCTAGAACAAAGGTTGATGAAGGGCCCAGCCTATTTCATTTCTGGACTGTACAAGTAATTTAGATATAAGCGTCACTTAGAAAATGTGAAAATTGAACAAAAATAGAACTTGATGTAAATCAGGAAATGAAGGAAAAATGAAGGGACTGTCTGCTTCATTTTCTAACTGTACAAATGATGCAGATTTAGAGTCACTTAAGAAAATGTGAAAATTGAACAAAAATAGAACAAGAGGGCCCAAAGGGCCATAGGTCGCTCACCTGTCCTAGTTGTTCATGAACCCCAATGGTACCCTCTATTGCATGTACAAGGTTTTCAAATTGTCTTATGCTTTATAATTTACATCACATTTAGACTCAATGACATATTGAAGTGATTTGACCTTGTGACCTAGTTTTTGACCCCGGATGACCCAATATTGAACTTGACCTAGATTTTATTGAGATAATCATTGTGACCAAGTTTCATAAAGATTAGACCAAAATTGTGACCTCTAATGACTATACAAGGGTTTTCTATGATTTGACCTTGTGACCTAGTTTTTCATCCCGTATGACCCAATATCGAACTTGACCTAGAATTTGTTGAGATGATTATTGAGACCATGTTTCATAAAGATTAGGCCAAAATTGTGACCTCTAGTGACTACACAAGGTTTTTCTATGATTTGACCTTGTGACCTAGTTTTTGATCCCGGATGACCCAATATCGAACTTGACCTAGAATTTGTTGAGATGATTATTGTGACCAAGTTTCATAAAGATTAGGCCAAAATTGTGACCTCTAGTGGCTACACAAGGATTTTCTATGATTTGACATTGTGACCTAGTTTTTGACCCCAGATTTCCCAATATCGAACTTGACCTAGATTTTGTTGATATGATCATTGTGACCAAGTTTCATAACGATAAGGCCAAAATTGTGACCTCTAGTGACTACACAAGGTTTTCTATGATTTGACATTGTGACTTAGATTTTGACCCCGGATGACCCAATATCGAACTTGACCTAGATTTTGTTGAGGTTATTATTGTGACCAAGTTTCATAAAGATTAGGCCAAAATTGTGACCTCTAGTGACTACACAAGGTTTTTCTATGATTTGACCTTGTGACCTAGTTTTTGACCTCGGATGACCCAATATCGAACTTGACCTAGATTTTGTAGAGATGGTCATTGTGACAAAGTTTCATAATCATTAGGCCAAAATTGTGACCTCTAACGACTACACAAGGTTTTTCTAATATTTGACCTTGTGACCTTGTTTTTGACCCCGGATGACCTGATATAGAACTTGAACTAGATTTTGTTAATATGATCATTGTGACCAAGTTTCATAAAGATTAAATTAAAATTGTGACCCCTAGTGACTACACAAGGTTTTTCTATCATTTGACCTTGTGACCTAGTTTTTGACCCTGGATGGCCCAATATCGAACTTGACCTAGATTTTGTTGAGATGATCATTGTGAACAAGTTTCATAAAGATAAGACCAAAATTGTGACCTCTACTGACTACACAAGGTTTTTCTATGATTTGACCTTGTGGCCTAGTTTTTGACCCCAGATGACCAAATATCCAACTTGACCTAGATTTTGTTGAGATGATCATTGTGACCAAGTTTCATAAAGATTAGACCAAAATTGTGACCTTTAGTGACTACACAAGGTTTTTCTATGATTTGACCTTGTGACCTAGTTTTTTGACCCCGGATGACCCAATATCGAACTTGACCTAGATTTTGTTGAGATGATCATTATGACCAAGTTTCATAATGATTAAGCAATAAAAGCTCCGCGAGTCGCATGTGTCGCCTGACGAAATGCACATTTGTCATGGAAAACTATCCAGTATAGGGCTACATATCAACCTCACAAGAGTTCTCTAGTCATCTGAACTAAAAACGACAAAGCGATGCTCTGGACAAAAAAATGTCCTGATAAAATCAATCTGAAGGGAATCATTCAAACACTATACAAGCTAGTGTTATGATTCTTGCGCACTGCACTTCATGTCACAGCAAAGAAACATGCATTCCTATTTTTGAGTCATTAATAGTTATGGTGACAAAGTTATGCCACGGACAAGAAATGCTTATAAAATCAATCAAAGGGAAAAAATTGAAAAATGGCACAAGGTAGAGTTACGGTTCTTGTGTACTGCACTTGGAATTTTGGTAAGAAACATGCATACCAAGTTTCAAGTCATTCAACCTCATGGTGACAAAGTTATCCTCCGGACAAGAAATGCTCTAATAAAATCAATCAAAGGGAAATAATTCAAAAACTATGACAGGTAGAGTTATGGTTCTTGCACACTGCACTTCGGCTTATTGCAAGAAACATGCATACCAAATCTAGAGTCATTTGAACTTAAGGTGACAAAGTTATGCTCCGGACAAGAGTTGCTCTAATTAAATCAATCAAAGGGAAATAATTCAAAAACTATGACAGGTAGAGTTATGGTTCTTGCGCACTGCACTTCAGCTTATTGCAAGAAACATGCATACCAATTCTAGAGTCATTTGAACTTAAGGTGACAAAGTTATGCTCCGGACAAGAAATGCTCTAATAAAATCAATCAAAGGGAAATAATTCAAAAACTATGACAGGTAGAGTTATGGTTCTTGCACACTGCACTCCGGCTTATTGCAAGAAACATGCATACCAATTCTTGAGTCATTTGAACTTAAGGTGACAAAGTTATGCTCTGGACAAGAGTTGCTCTAATTAAATCAATCAAAGGGAAATAATTCAAAAACTATGACAGGTAGAGTTATGGTTCTTGCGCACTGCACTTCAGCTTATTGCAATAAACATGCATACCAAATCTAGAGTCATTTGAACTTAAGGTGACAAAGTTATGCTCCGGACAAGAAATGCTCTAATAAAATCAATCAAAGGGAAATAATTCAAAAACTATGACAGGTAGAGTTATGGTTCTTGCACACTGCACTCCGGCTTATTGCAAGAAACATGCATACCAATTCCTGAGTCATTTGAACTGAAGGTGACAAAGTTATGCTCCGGACAAGCAATTTGTGACGCCGCAGCCGCCACCGCTGCCGCCACCGCTGCCGCCAAAGTAACACCTATATGTCGCCTTTTCAGGCTACACAAAAACCAGTACCTTAACTTTAACATTTGCATTTCCAAGTCAAACAGGGGGCATAATTTCAAGAAAATGCTTGATAGAGTTACCTACCCCTGTGTAGGGGTTGGAGTCATGATGGAGGACAAGTATGCATAGCAATATATGAATGCACTTTGAAAATATTAGAGGTGAAAAAACCTGTACCTAAACTTTTGCACTAAGTTGAAAAAGGGGGCATAATTTCACCAAAATGGTTTATAGAGTTACCTACCCCTGTGTGTGGGTTGGGGTCATGATGGTGAACAAGTATGCAAAGTATCAAAGCAATATGTCAATGCACTTTGAAGATATCAGAGGTATAAAAACCTGTACCTAAACTTTAACATTTGCATTTCCAAGTCCAAAAGGGGGCATAATTTCAACAAATTGCTCGATAGAGTTACCTATCCTTGTGTAGGGGTTGGGGGGTCATGATGGTGAACAAGTATGCAAAGTATCAAAGCAATATGTCAATGCACTTTGAAGATATTAGAGGTATAAAAACCTGTACCTGAACTTCAACATTTGCATTTCCAAGTCCAACAGGGGGCATAATTTCAACAAAATGTTGATAGAGTTACCTACCCCAGTGTATGGGTTGGGGTCATGATGGTGAACAAGTATGCAAAGTATAAAAGCAATATGTCAATGCACTATGAAGATATTAGAGGTATAAAAACCTGTACCTGAACTTCACAATTTGCATTTCCAAGTCCAACAGGGGGCATAATTTCAACAAAATGCTCGATAGAGTTACCTACCCCTGTGTATGGGTTGGGGTCATGATGGTGAACAAGTACGCAAAGTATAAAAGCAATATGTCAATGCACTATGAAGATATTAGAGGTATAAAAACCTGTACCTGAACTTTAACATTTGCACTATTTGCACTTAGTAGAAAAAAAAGGCATAATTTCAACAAAATGCCTGATACAGTTACCTACTCCTGCATATGGGTTGGGGTCATGATGGCGAACAAGTATGCAAAGTATGAAAGCAATATCTTAAAGGACTTAGCAGAGCTACAGATAAGCTGCGTATTTGCGTAATTACGCAATTAATTTTCAAAAAAACGTAATTATTTTTAAATGAGTGCGTACAAAAACGCAAATAAAATACGAATAACGTAAACACTTTCAAAACACGAGCGTAAAAACGTAAACAAAAGCCAATGTTTACATATTTACGCAATTTCCGATTCCGTAGACTGGTTGATTATTTCAATTCGGAACGCTTCGTACAGAACCGTGTTGGTAAAGCTAGTGCTCTCCATTTATGGCAAGCCAAATGTCCAATAATTGCGTAAACCCATGTTCACGGTCGTAAAACTAGGTTTTACGGTCCTAGTTTTACGGTCGATAAACTAGGTTTTACGAACGTAAAACCAGGTTTTACGAATGTTAACCTGTATTTTCGAGCGAAAACATAGGATAACAGTCGTAAACCATAGTTCACGCTCGTGAACATGGGTTTACGTTCGATAAACTAGGTTTCTCGATTGAACTATGAATTTCGACTGTTATCCTATGTTTACGGCCGTTATCCTATAACGAACATTAACCTGTGTTTTCGATTTATTTTTATCCGACAGTCGAGACACGCGCACTAAACGCCAGTCACGCTAATTGGGGGTCGGCTCAAAACAATTTCTGTTATAGCAATATGACGCCATACGCAAAAGACGATCATATTAAATATTCAAAATAGCTGTCTATAGATCTTCGTTGATGTTGGCACATTCTTATTTTCGCATTATGATCCAATGCTAGGCAATCAATAGAATATTAATTTCGCTGTAGAATCGTTTTTTTTATAAAATCATGTGTTAGTAAGCCTAGTCTAATTATACATGTAGGCCCGAGAAAGATCTACTTTGAAGTCTAGATAGATCTACGTACGCTTACGTCGTGTATATAACATCAATTACATGTATATAAAATGATTAAATCATCTACCATAAGAGTTAATGACTAGTTAAAACAGGTCTTATAGCTCTGTGCTATCGCAATAGGCTGTCAATCTAGAGGTCCTGTGTAAATCGCCGGCATGGGAACGGGATATTTATGAAATTTTATTTGTATCATTTCCTCTATATCTGACCATGTGAACTGCAAATTATCTGGTTAAATGTGCAAGAAAGCTGTGTATCGGTGTTATGCACTGGACACATTAAAAAGCCACACTTTCTAAATGAAATTAGAGGTAGGTGCACCCATGCAGTGCTTAGCATGCTCGTATATGTTGTACACATACAGTAAAACCTCGTTATCTCGAGGACCCATCGGGACAAGCCAAATGCTCGAGTTAAGCCAGGTGCTCGAAATATCCGAAGTCTATGATAAATTGTTGTTATGACTAAGTGTAACTGTGTTTATAATGAAAACACGTATGATACATGTATTTGGTTGTAACTACGAATACTGTCATTGTTTATCAAGTCTATACGCAATTTGAATCGTGTGGACATTTGCCGAATTGAACAAATTGCATATGAAAGTCGTAATGAATCTTTTTACATTAAATATCAAACTCCGTTTAACGGTAAAATTGTAATAAAAGTTCGCATCGGCAAAAAGATAACATTACCCAAAGCGCACGATAGATCCTACATGTTTGAACAAACACCCACGCACAAAAATCGCACGTGATAAAATAAAACCCGGATGCAAAGTCGATCCAGTTTCCAGCACAGGGATACGGCTCATTGAGTAAAAAACATGCACTATATTATCTATGATAATTTATTTAGGACATGATGTTTAGCTGAATGAGTTATATCCCTGTGGTTTCCAATTGAAACGCGCGCGACAATTTGGAGACATCAAACGCGGCGGTCTTTCGACTGACTTAAAACGCGCCGCACATCAAAGAAATTGCCGGTACAGGTGGGAGTAGTGTTTAGTGAGAGATCCATACCGCGGTATGAATTCGCCAATCTGTGCATAGTGTAGATTCAATTGACATTTAATTTTCTACTGTACAAAGTCGACGAATTTTGTATTCTTCAGGGTTGTTTGATAAGAATTGGATTTAATCGCGGACTTGATCTACTTCACTTATTCAGTATCAGACACGTGAAATTGTACTGTACGTAAGCTTACATTCGCAGGTTTTCATGAAATACGGGAAATGAAAAGTTTTTAAAATGATTTTTACTTGCAGTTTTATAACGAACGGAGCCTAAATATTTAAGATTCTACATGGACGTCGGTTTATCTTACGATAATTTAAAAGTATGTGCGAGTCAGTACGTTCGAAGCAACGAAGTTGCAAATAATAATTCTAGTTCTCGTATAAGTTAATGTTCCCAATTGTTGCCTATTGAACTTGTTCTGAAACGTATGCGTAGGTTAAATCACGCGCATTAATTAAATATCTTCTACTTTGTGTAGAACGGATCGAAAATACGGACATCAATTTAAGTGTTAGGGATTACGCTATTGTCATAAACTGTGATTATCACGATGTGTGAAAAATACGGACCGTAACAAAATTTAGTATGACATTTTTCGGAGGTGTGAAATTTCGCTCGGATGATTGCCTCGAGATAAGGTAATTAATTATCGTTGAAAATTGTTGATTGGACCGACACCTGCGCTCAAATTAGACCGGATGCTCGTAATAACTTTACTCGAGTTAGAGGGATAAATTAATGTACAATATAGAGCAAATTCGTCGGGACTTTGAAATTTGCTCGAATTAGGCCGGTTGCTCGAATAATCGCTGCTCGTATTACCGAGGTTTTACTGTATGTATCTAAGGTCTCCCTCCCTTCCGTGGGATTTCATCCAGCCTGGTCTGTCCCTCTGGTGACGTAAATTACGCTTTAACCGCGATTTTTATTATTCATCAATTTCTAAATAGTCCACCATTTTAGTCTTCTGAGAAATATTTCCAGTTTCTCGATTCCCATTTGGGAAATATGTTTTGATTGGCTTTGCTCGTAAATCATAGATACTGGTCGAAAATCATAGATATAATTCGATAAACCTGGTTTTACGCTCGTAAACATGGGTTCACGTCCATAAACTATGGTTTACGGTCGTTATCTTATGTTTACGAGCGTGAACCTATGTTTACGAACTGCAACCCATGTTTTCGACCGTAAATATAGGTTTACGAACGTGAACCTATGTTTACGAGCGTGAACTATAGTTTACGGCGTTATCCTATGATTTCGATTGAAAAAAACAGCTTAATTTGCATTTACGTTCGAAAAACCTAGTTTATCGATCGTTAATCCTAGTTTTTCGACCGTAAACCATGGTTCACGTAATAACTGGACACAAGAAATACATGCCAGGCCCGTGAACGTTTTCACACTCGAAAACATGGGTTAACGTTCGTAAACATAGGTTCACGTTCGTAAACATTGGTTCACGCTCGTAAACATAGGTTCACGCTCGTAAACATAGGTTCACGTCCGTAAACCCATGTTATCGCCCGAAATTCATAGTTTATTTGAAAATCTTAGTATTACGTTTGATAAAATAGGTTTCTCGATTAAACTACTGATTTCGGTCGTTATTCTATGTTTACGACCATTAACCTATGTTTAAGCTGGTAAACCCTGGTTCACGCTCGTAAACCATAGTTTACGAAATACAACCCATGTTTTCGACCGTAAACATAGGTTTACGAACGTGAACCTATGTTTACGAACGTGAACCTATGTTTACGAGCGTGAACTATGGTTTACGACGTTATCCTATGTTTTTGCTCGAAAATATGGGTAAACATTCGTAAAACCTGGTTTTACGTTCGTAAAACCAAGTTTATCGACCGTAAAACCCAGTTTTACGACCGTGAACATGGGTTTACGAAATTATTGGACATTTGGCTTGCCATATCCATTCCGTTCATTTCGCGGCAGGAAAAATCTGTCACAACCGACACAAATTATGACTTTGTATAGTTTCTTTTCTTCTGGTTCCGATGATGGCTAAGTAATTTGCAAGCAAACAATAGATGAAGTAATTAGTAATTCAACAATACAGCCACAGTATTTTAAACAAAATTATCGATGGTTACAAATTGGTTTCGTCAAAACCAAAAAACATGACTATTCTTCTGTAAGCAAATTAAGGATTTGATGACCAAGTTTCCCTTGTTACAGGTCTTTTGTGGGTGGGTAACTTCCAATATCGAAGATTATGTTATGTTTAAAAAATACAATGGTCGTCAATAAAAATATTACCCAATTGATTTGAACTTGGGGGGTAAAAATGTTTTGGTACCCAATTGTAATGACAAAATACCCAATTAGAAAACAAACCAGGGGGTAATTACCCAATTACACCAAAAGCTTATCTGTAGCTCTGACTTAGAGAATATAAGAGGTTAAAAAACCTGTACCTAAACTTTAACAAAAGTGTTACGCCTACGCCGACGCTCGGTGATCAATTGCAATAGCTCCCCTCACAGTAGAAATCCCGATACATCGCTTTTGAGTTTCGTCAGAGCGTTACACGGTATTTGAGTTCCGTCAGAGCAATTTGAATGTTTAATGCATGTTACAAATTCCGTCATAGCAAGGCATCGAACATTCTTAGCACCAAACGGTTAATTTCGGATGTTAACAATCCAACTGGAACGAAGTTACACTTCATATTAAATGCAATATGCTCACTTACTACATGCGTCGGAAAAAAACACTCTTTGTAAAGATTTTATGCTTTTTATACCGTTTTTCACACCAGTTTATATGCATAACTTTAATCTTAATAAACAGTGAAAGTTGTCCAATACAAACATTTAGTTTTAAATGTCAATGTTCATTGTTATCTGTACTCGTAAAATAGTACAAAAATAACCTTATAAATGCAGCCATTTTCCAGTGTTTTATCCTAACGCGTTCCAATGATATTGATGATACAAATTCTGAACGTCACTGTTACAAATTCCGTCAGTTTCGAAAAAAGAATGTTACAAATTCCGTGAATACAGCCCCATACTTTTATCGGTGTTCATGACTGAAAAGTAATCATTTTTACTTAAAACATTGCATTTATCACAAAGATTGTTTCCTATTTGTGTGGAAACATGTTAAAATATGTAAACTGCATTGACCTATATCAGAAAACTATTTGATACCTCAAGTTACATTGAGCAATATTTTTTTACAAGCTTTAGACTCTCTTAACTGAGCATTCATATCTTATAAGTTGCTCTTTACACGTATTTCTTCATCTTTAAACTTAAGCGTTGGACTTCCATAAGTCCCAACTTTCCCAGCCTTATTACACCATTGGGTCACTGTCTATAAACGAGTGAACTTCAGGTTATCGCAATTGGCCAAACACGTTGAATTTACTACAGTCTCCCATAAGTCAAACAGTGACCGGATGCGTTTTCTCACTTAATGGGATACTAAACAGTTTAATTTGCATGACATAATTGTCATACAAGTTGTCGTTGTATAGTATCCAATAAGTCATACAGTGATTTAGTTTATACGCTGTGGGGTGAAAGCCGATGTGCTAGAGGATGTTCAACCGTATAGAACGATTCCATCGTAATGTCGTGTCATCACTATGGTACTATTTCGTTTTCATTTTGTCGACTTAAATCTTGCTGCGATTGCCCTAACTGGACCATGTAGTTTTAACAGATACACGACCAGTCCAGTTGCAATGACGAGGTACCTGTTGCGCATAGAAACCATATCTTTTTACAGACATATTAAGTCAGACATGGAAGGCAAGTTTCCATATTGTATAATATTATGCATCTATGTTGGTTTAGTGTGTAAAGGATTATTAAAAGAAAGAAATCTGGACAATCACTTTAATACTGTGAGATTTTCTGTTATTCAATGTTTATAACTTGTATACTGTTGTTTGAGTGTCACGGCCACATTTTGTAGCTATCCATTGAGTCATTGTTCAGAAAAGGGGGACATATTTTAAATAAATATATAAGTATATATTTAATTAGAATTACCCCGTCGAAAACAAATATTTGATTAAAACTTGATATTTACTTTCTGTGTCATCGTATGCGACATGTTTTATACCATTTCAGGACGATACATAATGAAGACCATTTTACGGAATTTGTATCATGTCTCAACGGAATTTGTATCAATCAAATTTTTAAAGTAACGGAATTTATAACAACACATAAACTTTCGTTTAAAATACAAGTATTACGCCATCTAAGTGCTTCCAACTTGGTTGAATATCAAATAGCACAATTGTAATATATAATAGTCCATGTTTCGGGGCTGTTTTCAAATGTAATAACAATAAAAACAAGAGTGCCAAAATGTCACAAAATACGCCCGTCTTGGGGCATGGTGAGTCTCAGGGCATGGTGAATGAAAAAAACAATCCAACATTTTTTTTTAATTAAAGGACCATAACCCAAGAAGGCCTAGGCTGATTTGGCCTACAATTGAACTTGTCTTAGATATTATACCCATGAACATTGTCACCAAGTTTGAAGATACTCAGACGAAAACTCTTTGCACTAGAGAACAGACAAGGTCAATCACACATTTATTTTGGTAATTATAGGACCATAACCAAATAAGGCTAAGGCCAGAACTTTTTAATTATTTGGTTTACGGGAGATTTTTCAGAGCACAGCATAAGGAGGAGGAAATAAAAATAAAATTATAATGCGAAAACCGTAGTATCGGGAAAAAAAATAAAAATAAAAGATTAAAAACGGCTTGTTTTTTTATTTCTCAAAAAGTAATTTTTCATGACAAAAATGTACTGTTCTACACAGTTTTATTAAAGTATTCACACTTCCTATAGTATTCAGGCTTTCTTGTACTAATTTGTTTTGAATATTACAGGTTGATTATAATATTTATTTGAATATGGTAATGCAAGGTGGTTTTCTGGTATACATGGTGTTTTTCGGGCATGTACATGGTATCCAAGTCACGAGAAAGTACTGGATGTTTTCGTGTTTCTGTAAGCTTAAAAGGTACAAGTGAATTTTCAAAATATATCAGAACCCCTGTGTTAAAATTGTTAAAATGTAACTGGTTTTGTATATTGTATGAACCATGTATTATTTATAAGTTAATAAACAATAAAATATGTTTAAACAATAATCTTCCAAAATGGAGCACCGTTTTACAGTCCTTCTCCAAGTGTTTTTGTTGCTCGAAACGCAACCAGTTTGTTGTAATCGGCCTTGGCGAAAGACTTCAGCGTAACTTTTAAATAAACGATGTCTCCCATGGGAGCTGCCATCTTGTTACAGTCTGGTTCACAATTATTTTATCGATTGCGGATGCATTTTTACATAAAACTGATAACCGGTCAAAGTTAGCGGTGCCGTTTTTTCTACACCAGGGCTCTACAAATATTTTCAAAATAGAGTTGTCCAGGACTACTGACCATGGCAAAATAGAGTTGTCCGAATTATAAGTTCAGTTGTCCCAATTAAAATAAACAGAAGTCTGTCAAGTTAATAGTACTCCCATTATTTCCAACGTACTTCCATTACTTTTGGGTTTTATCTTGGGTAGTCCTATAAGTCAAGACGAGGATAACCTCTTCATTTCAGGAAGCCCCACGCTCATGTCTATGTAGTATTTACTATTATAATATGTTGACGGTAGTAAATTTTATTCTGATGCTGCAAGTGTCCACTGAACAGTGCTCATATTGTACTTCACACATTCTGTTTGACTTAGATATACTGTTTGAATAAACACCCATCTGTCCATCAACATTATTATTTGCAATCTAGTACAACACTCAAGCAGTATAATAAGTCAAGAAAAGAACTTTCACATGACAATGAAAGGAAAACAATGTTGTAGTTTGATGCAATCAATTACTTTAGAAATGATTCTTCAACATGTTGCATTATATTATTAATAATTATATAGCAGATGACATGGTATACAACAAGATGAAAAGTGCAATTTAAGATTATGTGACATGCTAACATTCTTTAATTCTTGCAAATAGTCAATAATATATGAATAATAATTAACCAAAAACAAACTTATCCGAAAATGTGCATGTATCCGAAAATGTGCAACTCGTACGTCTCTTTTGTCGTCGTATTTCCCGACCATTTATGAATTGTGCGTCGAAACTCTTACAAATAGTTTGAATACCATAAAATGTGATGAATTTCAAAGATAAAAGCTCCGCGAGTCGCATGTGTCGCCTGACGAAATGCACATTTGTCATGGAAAACTATCCAGTATTGGGCTACATATCAGACTCACAAGAGTTCTCTAGTCATCTGAACTAAAAACGACAAAGCAATGCTCTGGACAAAAAAATGTCCTGATGAAATCAATCTGAAGGGAATCATTCAAACACTACACAAGCTAGACTTATGATTCTTGCGCACTGCACTTCATGTCACAGCAAAGAAACATGCATTCCTATTTTTGAGTCATTAATAGTTATGGTGACAAAGTTATGCCACGGACAGAAAATGCTTATAAAATCAATCAAAGGGAAAAAATTGAAAAATGGCACAAGGTATAGTTACGGTTATTGTGTACTGCACTTGGACTTTTGGTAAGAAACATGCATACCAAGTTTCAAGTCATTCGACCTCATGGTGACAAAGTTATCCTCCGGACAAGAAATGCTCAAATTAAATCAATCTAAGGGAAATAATTAAAAAACGATGCAAGGCAGAGTTATGGTTCTTGCGCACTGCATTTCGGCTTATTGCAAGAAACATACATACAAAATCTTGAGTCATTTGAACTTAAGGTGACAAAGTTATGCTCCGGACAAGAAATGCTCTAATAAAATCAATCAAAGGGAAATAATTCAAAAACTATGATAGGTAGAGTTATGGTTCTTGCGCACTGCACTCCGGCTTATTGCAAGAAACATGCCTATCAATTCTTGAGTCATTTGAACGTAAGGTGACAAAGTTATGCTCCGGACAAGAAATGCTCTAATAAAATCAATCAAAGGGAAATAATTCAAAAACTATGACAGGTAGAGGTATGGTTCTTGTGCACTGCACTTCGGCTTATTGCAAGAAACATGCATACCAAATCTAGAGTCATTTGAACTTAAGGTGACAAAGTTATGCTCCGGACAAGAAATGCTCTTATAAAATCAATCAAAGGGAAATAATTCAAAAACTATGACAGGTAGAGTTATGGTTCTTGTGCACTGCACTTCAGCCTATTGCAAGAAACATGCATACCAAATCTAGAGTCATTTGAACTTAAGGTGACAAAGTTATGCTCCGGACAAGAAATGCTCTAATAAAATCAATCAAAGGGCAATAATTCAAAAACTATGACAGGTAGAGTTATGGTTCTTGCGCACTGCACTCCGGCTTATTGCAAGAAACATGCATACCAATTCTTGAGTCATTTGAACTTAAGGTGACAAAGTTATGCTCCGGACAAGAAATGCTCTAATAAAATCAATCAAAGGGAAATAATTCAAAAACTATGACAGGTAGAGTTATGGTTCTTGCGCACTGCACTCCGGCTTATTGCAAGAAACATGCATACCAATTCTTGAGTCATTTGAACTTAAGGTGACAAAGTTATGCTCCGGACAAGCAATTTGTGACGCCGCCGCCGCCGCCGCCACCGCCGCCGCCGCCGCCGCCAAAGTAACACCTATATGTCGCCTTTTCAGGCGACACAAAAATTGTCACGCCGGTCTTGTCAACATCGATACAGTTCAATGACACTGAAATTTTCGAATGTTCGGCGATTCAATGTCCGCGAGTTTGACAATTATGTAAGATAAGCAAGTTATTCTCTGCAACGCCTAAAAAGTCCGGTGCATAAACCATATTGTATCGAGCGGTCAAATTTAATACCCGCATATATCGAATCCTTAACGCCAAATAAAATTCGCATCTTGCTCATCAAAGACGCCGCCCTAGTTACAAGTCACCGCGTCCCGCCTTTGAAGTCGGGAGATCTTAGAACTGCGCGCCGGTTACATCAGCAACCTTGAGTGAGATTTTCGCAGGCTAAATATGGATTGTCTATACGAACTTGCAAATTAAATAAAGTTTGTTTGATTGCTGTGATATTTTCATAGTAGAATTATTTTATTCGGATTATAGATCTACGTGTATTACAGGTATTTGATGCGTTTCGATTCTCGTTCTGTCCACACTAATCCCGTGTCTGTTCACATGATTTGTGACATATTTTAATTAATTACTCGTGAATATCGTCCACGTGCGCAGTTGCATATTTGATCCAATCAAATTAGAGAGGCGGAGCTTAGTCGATAGTATGTAGTTTGTTTATACGAGCGTGGACCTCCCGTGACGCTTGATTACTGCTAATTGACACGGATTAATGACTCGCGTATATTGTTTATTTCGATGCCCGGAAGGCTAATATACGCTTGGGGTCATAAATTTCGGTATACAGAGTCAAATCTCGGACGTAGGTATCGATTATACGAACTTTTGGTCAGTTGTCCGATATTGCTGTCAATTAAAATTAGACTTGTCCGGGACTAAATTTTTGCTCACAATCAGTTGTCCGAAGTCGATTTAGAGTTGACTATAGGATTTGTAGAGCCCTGATTAAACACGCTGTGATATATTTTTATAGGTTGACGGCGCTAAATTATTTTTTCAGAACTTGAACGGGACGGTACGGCGATAATAAAAAAAATAAAAGCTCGATATCAAATTTTATTTTTATTCTGATTTCTCAGTTCTTGGATACGGCGCTCCCGTAAACCAATTAATCAAAAAGATCTGGCCTAAGGCCGATAATCAAACTTGGCCTAGATATTATGCCCATAAGCATTGTCACAAAGTTTGAAGATGATCGGATGAAAACTAATTGCACTAAAGAACAGACAAGGCAAAAAAAAAAAATTGTGTGTTTCGGGTAACCCGACCCTACCTAGCCGAAAGGCGCCGACCCTAACAATTTTTTAACGTTCCCACAACGATGATTTTATGCTTTGGTCCGGCAAAATTTGACTGAATGTCGGACCGTTGGTCCGACGGAGATTTTAAGTCTGGACGGCGATATTCCCACATCGTAGTTGAAGATTATTGTAAAGAATGTAACAAGAATGTATTTTCATAAATCCTCGTCGAGATTCAATAAGATATCCCTCCGAAATCGTCAATTATGTAAAATAATTCAGTGAAATGAAGGTCGCGAAAACTGATTATTTTTTGGATGCGGATAAAACCCGTAGTACACGGTACGGATTCCGGAATGTTCGCGCTTTTTTTTTTGAATATATTTTTATTTTGACGATTTCCGAGGGGGCTTTTTAACACGAAAAAACGTGATTTAGTTTAAAGATGTTTGATATTAAATGGTAAAATGAAAATAACATTTCTCTTGACAGAAAGTCCTGTCTGATATATGCTCATTGAATGGGCTGAATGAGCCCATTGTGAAAAGGCAAACTATCTAATTAGGCCTATTTGAAAACACTTGTTAACTGTGTGTTAAAGCTAACAATGCATTTCTAAATAATTTACCACTGAATAATTTAAGAAGAACATGCATTATCTATACATCTCTCTTCATTTTTTAGGACTGACAAATGTTCGTTCGGACTGACAATTTTTTTGTTTCTGTCAGTCCGAATGACAGGTTTTTAAAGTTTTCGCGAAGCCTGATATGGTCCAATAAGGATACCGCATTGAAAATCGGGTAGGCTTCGTATGGAACATGGCGTCTACTGTGCAGATAATTTGTCCCAAATGCCAACATGAGGCCGCATTACCAACCTTCCGCGTTCTATCGGATGAAGTCACTTTTTCTAAAGTCGCTTTAAGTTTCTTCATTCTGAAGATTTTCATTCATAAACTCTATCCAACATAAAAGTTTGTGTCAAAAAATGTTTTCAGATGTTTCTAATACTATAAAGTACATTACTTTTGTCATCTGCAATTTGTGTCAACTTTCTTTAGGATCATACATGTATATGTTGGTTTGTCAACCCTTATGTTTTCTTGTCTGGTTGGAGCAAAATCATGAGAGTAGCATGTAACCATTTTTATAGATACTTTTAGATTATTTGCATCATATTAACAGTAGAACCTCATTTGTTCAAACTCTTCAGTACTGAAAATGATTTGTAGATGAGAAAGTACATATGTGGCCGCGACTGCGATTTTTGGGCTTACGCGCATATTGACGTCGTTGAGTAAACGTGAAACAAAAAAAGTGGCATTTTTTCCCCCTGAAATCGCTGAAATTAACGATTAAACTCGTTCTGTAGTATTTAAACGCGCAAAATTTTCATAAATAAATAACCTGTAAAGAATTAGGATAACATACAAGAGGGCCCAAAGGGCCCTAGGTCGCTCACCTGTTATAGCAGTACATGCAAGATCTGTGATTTGACCTAGTCCTTGGCCCCATATGACGCAATATCGCACTTGACCTAGAATTTGTTGAGATGATCACTCTGACCAAGTTTCATAAGGATTAGGCTAAAATTGTGACCTCTAGTGACTACACAAGCAAATTGTTGACGGACGACAGACGGACGGACGACGAGTGATCACAAAAGCTCACTCTGTCACTTTGTGACAGGTGAGCTAAAAACACAATGAGTGATAGCTTTTAAGGCTCCTTTAACGAATCGAACAATGTTAATCAGATAACGTACTTTAGACTTGTACTGTTTACATGAGATTTTCAGCTCCCGGCGCGTGATGATTTATTGGTTTATTTACTGATTATAACAGTTTTACTAATATTACCATGTATTCGATGGTTTTCGTTTTTTCATACATGTACAGAGCCGAAAAATGCAAGAATTTGGTGTAAAATGCAAAAATTTGCATCGGTTTTGGGGCACTTTTGGTTTCGACGCTATAGGTACTGTATTGTGTCATAATTGATTGACTAGGCTGCATGCCATTGATGTCAAGTGCAACAGCCGACTTGGGACTCAATGGTCGGGTGGTGGAGGGGTAAATGCAAGGCTAAAAGTTAAAAAATCCTTAAAATTAGTGCAGTCAGTTGAAACAGACTTATTCCTACAAAGTTTGCATATCGTGTGAAATCAAACTGAAATCAGGAGGCCGTTGCCTAACCAAGCTGATACAAATTGCGCTATCAAGTTCTTTCCTGCGTCTATGCAACGACCTGCTACGAACGAGCAGTGCTCACCGATAGCATACCTTTCTTAACAGTTTTCTAGCCGAGCGACACCGAGCGCTTTCCTGTCAGGACCTTCCCCAGAATTTTTTTTAAGGCGCTGGGGCAATGCTGGAATTTATGCTAAAGGAGATCGACAAGAATGGCTTAAATGCTTTAGAAGAAAAAACTGCATGATTATCAATACTTTAAAGTCTGGATTAAGCACCTTTTATGTAATAAAGGCCATAATCTCTCAAATAACACAAAACTGATAAACAAGACACCATACTAGGATTTAAGGTGCTTAGGGGAAAGCCAATTCTGCCCCAGAACGAATTCGTAACCGCCGATTTATTTCTTGTATTAAAGCATTATCATATAATTATATACGGCTTATATATCATCGTAGAAATATGTTTTAAAGGTGTTAAAATAGTTTGATATTCAAAATGTATTTATAATTTCGTTAATATTTACGGAATGAATAGCAAATTGTATTTCGAGCTATTTTTAGGTCAGTTACGAATCAGCCGAAATATGGTTACAAAAGGTTACGAATAGCCGAAAATGGACAGTTACGAATAAGCCTGGTTAAACAAGACTGCGTTCAATAAACAAGAGGGCCCAAAGGGCCCTAGGTCGTACTAGTGCATGCACACACCTATGGTGACCCTACACATTTTCTGAATAAGATTTAAGGAAATTCAGCCTCTATTGCAAGTTTATGATTTGACCATGTTACCTAGCTTTTGACCCCAGATGACTTAATTAATATCAAACTTATACTAGATTGTGTTGAGATGATCATTAGGACCAAATTTCATAAAGATTAAGTCGAAATTGTGACCTCTGGTGACTACACAGTTTTTCTATGATCTGACCTATAATTTAAACAAAATTTATTTGAAAAAAATTATTTTCCTCCATATAACTGTACAAATAAATGGTATAAAGACAAAACAATACCTAAATACTTAAAAAAATAAAAATAAAAATTATGGTTCCAGTGGGGTTTGAACCCACGACCCTCAGGAAAATGTCAATTGACATTGTGGCCTTGTTTTTGACCCCAGATGACCCAAAATCGAACTTGGCCTAGATTTTGTTGACATGATCATTGTGACAAAGTTTCGTTAAGATTAAAATGAAATTGTAACCTCTGGTGACTACACAAGGTTTTTCTATGATTTGACTTATAATTTAAACAAAATATTTTGGAAAAAATATTTTTTTCCATATTACTGTACAAATACATGCTATAAAGACAAAACAATACCTAAACAGTTAAAAAAAAAAAAAAAAAAAAAAAAAAATTATGGTTCCAGTGGGGGTTGAACCCACGGCCCTCAGGAAAATGTCGGTTGAAATTGTGAATTTTATAGTTGACATTGTGACCTTGTTTTTGATCCCAGATGACCCAAAATCGCACTGGACCTAGATTTTGTTGACATGATCATTGTGACAAAGTTTCATTAAAATTAAGTTGAAATTGTAACCTCTGGTGACTACACAAGGTTTTTCTATATTTTGACCTAGTGACCTAGTTTTTGACCTCAGATGACCCAATATCGAACTTGACCTTGATTTTGTTGAGATGATCATTGTGACCAAGTTTCATAAAGATTAGGCCAAAATTGTGACCTCTAGAGAGGACACAACCCAATTGTTGACGGACGGACAGACGGACGGACGGACGAAGAGTGATCACAAAAGCTCACTCTGTCACTTTGTCACAGGTGAGCTAAAAATCAATAGTTTTTTTAAATAGTTTTGTGAGACTCGGCGGAAGTGATTTTCCCACGATGATCTCCCCTGCAACATGTCTGGCTGGATACGATTACGGGTGAGACGAAATTGTCAATTTCGCAAAGTCTAGTGAACGACAGCAAATGAGAAGGAGACATTATTACCAACGAACAATTTTGTGTAAGTAGTGGACCATAAATCCACGGTTCAATTGTTTTATTTATGAAATATTTGATGTTTTGTGATCTTATTTAACCCGGAAGTGCTACGATCGCCACCTACCGATATTGCTTGTTTGTTTACATTGGTTACCATATTCATGACCGCCATCAATTTGAAAGTCGTTACAACATGAGCCAGCGTAGCCAAGGGAGCACAATTCCCTACACGCTTTCACATGCTTCAGATTTAGATTTTATTAATGAACTACAGTGCGTTGAGCGACTATATTTTCAGCCCTCCCATGACACAATCATTAATACTTGTAGTCTGTTGGACACCAGTAGTCAATCTGAAGGTGACTCTACGTCAGAGTCGGAATTGTTAAGCTCTGATAGTGATTGTCCTGTACCAGTTTACATTGAACCAAGTACACATGACAACTTGGAGTATATATCAATTGCCAAGTTCAGGAATGACACCTGTGGGTGTAGGATACATGACAATCCTTGTTCTGAAGTCGTTGATTTTGAGCAATTGACTGAATTTCGTGGGACATGCACTGAAATGAGCAAAGATGAACTTGATTTGACTATAAAGGCGGAGTTGTTCGGTTAGAATATATGCTTTCTGTTGTATATGTCCTGAGTTGCCTTAATGTACTTAATATAAATATTACAATACACTGTTATTGACTTATGGTGAGGTGGATATGATGTTTTGTTGACCTGCAAAAAAGTGATATTTACCGATGACGAAGTCGGAGGTTAACATCACTTTTTGGAGGTCAACTAAACAGCATATTCATCGAAACTTAAGTTGACAACTGTGAAATTATATACCATCTCATAAGTCAAGGAAAAAAGATATTGACTCTTTTTAAATTATAATGACATCCAGTCTCTCTTCAGGAAAGTGCATGCATTAGAAATAAAAGACGAGTCTTGTTCAATTTTTCTAGCTAATACCGCTGAACATTATTATGTTTACATGTATGTATGAGAGAGTATTCGCATATAATTAACGGCCTTTATTATAACTTTATTATGAAGTAAATATGTATGGGCAGTTTTAGGCCAAATAAAACAGGAAATGACGCTACGTCATTAGGAGTGTTATGTCGCAGGAAATGACGTCATGTCATAAAAAATGTTATATCCACCCCAGCCTCAGGTGGATATTGAAATATATTGACTTCTCATGCAGGCCGTCTAAGCCAATCAGAATCTTTATTACATACATGTAATGGTGTACAATATTATAGATTATTTAGATAGATTTTGTTTCAAAATATGACATGTTTGATGGCATTGTTCATCGCCTCTATTGTTGTGTCTATGCACATCAACAAAATTTTATTCTAACGTGGCTTTGAATTCTTGTAATCTTTATAGATTTTATGTAGTTCTTCACTAAGTACAGTGGCTTCTCAAAACAAAATCCTAAATTACATGTCTGTTCTAGAATTTGAGGTGGTTTCAAAGAAAATAATTTACCTTTTAATAATTCTGGGCTCAAGTCCGAAATACATTTGTATTAATAATTTAAATTGTGAGGGGTGTATGTAGTAGTCTGTATAGGATTTAATTACTGAAATGGAGACACTTGTGTAGGCAGCCGGCCGGCAGAGCATTCACCCTTTAAGCGAAGGGTCCCGGGTTCGAGCCCCAGTCTGGTTGCACATTTTTCTCACCTGGTTACACCTACATATACAACTTTAAGCATATGTCATTCCTGAATTATTGTATTGTAATAAGGTCATAGGAAAGCAGTTGGTGCTGAGGCACTTAGCAAAAGAACTAAAGGTGCTGGAAATGTAATACGTCAGAGAGCAACACAAGAGTATTTCTTCCGTGGTGTTAAAATATGTAGGGCAACTTTTTGTTTCGCCCACAGTGTAAATAGAAATACTTTACAATCTATTGCTAGTTCCCTTGACAAGGAAGGTCTAAAACCTAGAGTACATGGAAATTCAAAAAGGCAACCGCACAATAGTCTGTCGTGGGAAGACAAGGAAAGGATAAAATGTTTCATCCATAAATATGCCAGTGTTAATGCACTACCACTTCCTGGTAGATTGCCTAATTTTCCCAATAAGACTGTCCTTCTCTTGCCCTCGGATAGGAGCATGTCAGATGTGCATGAGTTCTATCAAGCATCGGCCCATGAATTGGACTATAGAAATGTAAGCCTGAGGTCATTTCAGAGGATATGGTCTGAACTCTGTCCATATATAGCCATCACCAGACCAAAGACAGACCTCTGTCATAAATGCCAGCTATTGTCCACAAAATTTCCAATTCTGGGCTTTTGGAAGAAACTGAAAAGCAGCAGATCCTCGAGGCTTACACAGAGCACGTTCAACTTGCTAAAAGTGCCAGAGAATTTTATAGACGACAAACTGAAGAGAGTAGGATACAATTTAATGTGACTGATTTAATTGAAGGTTTGTGCAAGTGCTGCTACCCATCTGTTTATTGTAGTAACATTTACATGTATAAATGCAATGCTATAGCTCAGAGAATTAGACCTGATCCTAACCTTTATTTATAAATAAGATTCTGGTGTATATTATACCAATTTCGGCAAATCATTCATGAAAAATTGGTCTGTTAGATTTGCATTGGTATTACATTTCAAGCATCTTCATGAAGCCCTCGAGCCAATACCTTACCTATTATGCCAATACCGACTTAATGCCAGCCGGTCCTGTGTATCAGCAGTTAAATTATGGTATATATAATTTTCCTAGTTTGAGTTTACGAATTAGAGGGAAATTAATAACCATTGTTATGGTAGTATCAGAGATACGGTATAAGTGCTTACCTCCAAAATACAAGTTAAATTTCCATACTTATTAGTTTGTTTTTATAGATGATACGTACAGTGTGAGGGAATAGAAGGTTGAGACTATATTTCTCCAGACTATATAACCTGTTCGATGATATAACTTTTTAAACTCATTCAAGAAAAAGATGCTTTCTACTTTGAGGCTCACACCTTATTTCTATACTGGTATATTATGGCACTCATCCTAATGAGATGGTGTAAGGCAACCTTCTCACTCTACTAAGTTCTTCACTAATCTGAAATTCTGTGCAGTGATTATGACAACAAATTAGAAGGCTCTTCAGTTCATTACAAACAATGGTCAGCTGGTTTACATGAATGTATGATTAACACAAGGTCAACAGGATTGTTCATGTTTGTTTGTGAAATTTCAGGTACTTGTTCATGTACAGGGTGGTTCATAATATCTGTCCCAGTTTCAAACTATTATAACTTTTCATTCCTGTACAAGATTTGTGCACATTATATCATTTGAAAGCTTATAAGATAAAGTTTTTTCGTATATAATTTACAAGAATGGTGATGGCATCATGTTGTCATGAACAATGTCATAAAAAGATGTGTGATTTTCAAGACAATTTAGTTTTGAGTAGCTGGGTTTTGAAAGCTATTCTCCAACTTATAATGACCATCACAACAATGCAAAACAAGAGGGCCCAAAGGGCCCTAGGTCGCTCACCTGTCGAACTTGACCTAGATTTTGTTGAGATGATCATTGTGACCAATTTTTGTACAGATAAGGTCCAAATTGTGACCTCTAGTGACTGCACAAGGTTTTTATATGATTTGACCTAATGACCTAGTTTTTTACCCCGGATGACCCAATATCTAACTTGATCGAGATTTTGTTAAAATGATCATTGTGACCAAGTTTCATAAAGATTAGACCAAAATTGTGACCTCTAGTGACTACGCAATGTTTTTCTATGATTTGACCTTGTGACCTAGTTTTTGACCCCAGATGACCCAAAATCAAACTAGACCTAGATTTTGTTGTGTTGATCATTGTGACCAAGTTTCGTAAAGATTATGCTAAAACTGTGACCTCTAGTGACTACACATGGTTTTTCTACGATTTGACCTTTTGACCTAGTTTTTGACCCCAGATGACCCATTATTGAACTTGACCTAGATTTTATTGAGATGATCATTGTGACTGAGTTTCATGAAGATTAGACCAAACTGTGACCTCTAGTGCCTACACAAGGTTTGTCTATGATTTGACCTTGTGACCTAGTTTTTGACCCCGGATGACCCAATATCGAACTTGACCTAGATTTTGTTGAGATGATCATTGTGACCAAGTTTCATAAAGATTAAGTCAAAATTTTGATCTCTAGTGACTACACAAGGTTTTTCTATGATTTGACCTTGTGACCTAGTTTCTGACCCCAGATGACCCAATATCGAACTTGACCTAGATTTTGTTAGGATGATCATTGTGACCAAGTTTCATAAAGATTAAGTCAAAATTGTGACCTCTAGTGACTACACAAGGTTTTTCTATGATTTGACCTAGTGACCTAGTTTTTGACCCCAGATGACCCAATATCGAACTTGGCCTAGATTTTGTTGAGATGATCATTGTGACCAAGTTTCATAAAGATTAGGCTAAAATTGTGACCTCTAGTGTCTACACAAGCCAATTGTTGACGGACGGACGGACGGACGACGGACGGACGACGGACGAAGAGTGATCACAAAAGCTCACTCTGTCACTTTGTGACAGGTGAGCTAACAAAAACAGTATTCTGGTTATGATTAACTGTCTAGACACATGCTTGTTAAATGGTTTCAGCAAATTGTATTGATAGAAGATGGCAGGCTTTTAAGCATCACAAAAAATCATTGACGTCAGCATCACACAACTTTGACGTCACATTGTAAATATGATACAAAATATAAATCCGTCTGTAGACTAAAATATACATGTAAGTATATGGTATATTGTATTATATAAAAGTTTAAAATATATGTATTATGGATGTGTAAACTATAATTTGTGGTTAATACCCGGATATATCAAAACTGTTTCATTTGAAAAGTGTGACAGATATTATGAATCACCCTGTATATATCATGCATGTATTTAAATTTGTATATTTCATTTTAGGAAGCGAGCCAAACTCCCAAGACATGGCATATCACTATTCGTGGGACTTTGCTCAGAATGTGCACTATCCACATCACCCTCAACAAGTGGGGCCTATATTCTTCCGAGCGCCTAGAAAATGCCATGTATTTGGATTATGTGCTGAAGGATCAGGTTATAATCTTTTAATTTTTAAGATATATTTATAGAATCTATCACCAGTTGTCAATAGATATAAACTTATATTGAACGAGTTTTGAAAAGTTTATCTAAGCAAGTATTAGATTCTTTATATCATATGACTCTAATAACACCACAAAACATAATTTTTACATTGAAAACAAGTGGTGCTATATAAAGGACGTCAAAGATAATGTCATTTACGGCATAAAATGATGACATCTAGGATATTAAGTGACGTCATACGAACATTATACTACACACTTGTAGTATAAGAATAAACATACTCTTTATACTAACTCTGATACAACCATAGTCAAGTGAAATATAAAAAATTGTACATGCGTATATTTGTAAGTAAATATTTGGCTTCCTAAGCAAGCATACAAAACTAAACAGTGAGCTTTCTTCTTCACAGTTCCCTTCAATGGTAGACAACAGTTTCTGTTGGTTAACTTTTATTAGATAAGCAACTGTAAACAATGATTGTACCAATACAGGGTGTTCAAAAAGAAAATTCACAGTTTCTGTGTCTATTTATAAAATCTCATCATTCTGCTTTTGCTAAAAAATCTTGCACATGTTTAGATAAAAGACAGTTTTTAGAAATAAATTAATGTTCAATTTTTTCTCAGGTAAACAGGTATTTTATCTGATTGATGAAGCAGAGAGTGTTGGCAAGGGAGCTGATTCCGTAGCGAGTATGGCCCACCACTATTATCATTATTATGGAGTTGGTGAAAAGCATGGACAGGTATTATCACTACACCACTGTCTACATGTTTACACCTTTTCTACACCATTAATCTTTTCACCTATAGTGGGATTTGAACCCATATTGTGCAACATCATCGCCTAGCAATACAAAGTCCAAAATGCATGAAATCACACAGATATCGCACCAACCACAAAAAATGTTCAGTACAAATAACCGGTATCTGTGTGACTACATCACACCACATCTTTAGCAGGTTGATATATGACTATTACAATATAACTTTCTGTAGTCTCTTATCAGGACAATGCACATAAATTATTTCCAAATAACCAAGAAGGCTACATTGCATACTTTCTATTTACATATTTTTTAAGGATACTGCAAGCAAATTTTGTACTATAATAGAGTATCTGAAAAAAAGTTTGGTTATGGAAAAACCCAGCTGTTATAATTTTTGTATTGATCAGTTTATGTTGATATAGTACTAACTTTATTTAATCTCTTTGTTCTGAAAGTATTGAATCTGATAATTATTTTTAAAAATAACTTCAGTTAGTATTGTATTTCATGAAAATTTAATGCTAAATTTATTTCATTCTTCAGGTGCACTTTGATAATGCATGTGGACAAAACAAGAATAATACCATTTTGTGGTATGCTTTATGGAGAGTTCTAACAGGTATTTATTCTTTTATAAGTATTAGTATACTTGTAATATCTAGTTCCATTATTTTATGATAAAGTCAATTTTTCTCCACTTGTGGAGAAGATGTTGATTCCTTGGTGAAGGCTTAAATAAACAGATTCAAATTAGCTCCAAGATAACTGGTTACATTAATGATATTTTTTAAAAAGTGTAAAGTAAAACAAACACACTCCATTATGCTGAGCCATCTTACAGGTGATACATTACACCTTGATATAATTATATTCATGTAATTTCTTCATTAATTCATCTTGATCAAGTCCATTTTATTTATAACTTATGCGCATAAATATTAAATCATGTTCTTCAGTATTAATCGGGTAGTTGTAAAATAAGAGTGATTTACTGTAATATCTTGGAACTTGGTACAATAGAAGAAGACCAGCAGAGTTTTATAAAGCCTTTATGTACAGACAGTAAGCAATGAGTACATTTAATAAACTGTTGAGGTTTTGCTGTATCAATTCAAATATTATAAGTTCACTTAGCAGAAAGTTCTTAATGTGAGATATTAAGATCACACTCTGTCCATCATGAACGATGCACTTCTACAATGCAACTGTAAACACTCATAGGTCACAGTTTTTACCTATTTTTTGGGAAAATTGTGTGTAATCTTTTTGAAACCTTGCCTTATAAGATGTTGGTAAAGTTTGTAACTAGATATCTGGGGTCAAATGATAGGTCATAGCTTAAGATTTATAGATAATACATAAACTTCAAGTCATCAGGTGAACTTTTTAGGGTTAACAACTGTATTGTTAATTTCAGGTCTTCATACTACACTAGAATTATCCACAATGATTGTGGGACATACCAAGTTTTCACCCGATTGGCATTTTGGGCTATGGAAAATCAAGTGGAGAGATTCCACTGCAGAGACAATGGAGGAAGTCGCCAGAACTGTAACTTGTTCATCGAAGAGTTTTCACAACATCCCACAACTGATTTCAGATACCACTAAACCTGTTAAATTCTTTTCGTGGCGAAAATATCTGGCAAGGTTTTTTAAACCTTTACTGAATTTAACCAAGTACCATCATTATTTCATAAATGCTCAAGAACCGGGATTCATCACTTGTTAGGAAAGTGAAACGTCTGATGAAAAGAAATTCAGTTTACTTAAATGCTCGCCTGGTGATGTTACAGGGTTTCCCCTTGAGATTATTTCTGCTGGATTGGACCCAGTTAGGCAATGGTATCTACATGATAGTATTCGGGAGTTTGTGCGGTGTGAAGACGCTAAGGACCTTGTGTGTCCTAAACCATCTTGTCCAAAAGTCTGTGCAAGTACTAAAAAAACATCATAACTAATTAGAGTGTGCGCACATATACCCAAAACAAATAGTATAGTGGGAATGTATAATAGCAGATTAAATTGCTTATTGTTGACCAAAACGGTCAAAAAATAGAGTTTGACAATGCTGGGTTTGTTATTTCACATTATTTCAACAGCACTTGGTGCACATTTAAGAAGTCTGCAGAAAAAACTTGTAAATTTCAATATGGCTCCTGGTTCCAGCATGATGTTGAATGATTAGTTGTCAATGTAAGCAACGTTACTTTAAACATTAGATATTAACCCATATGTTGTGTTAGAAATGGCAATGAATACTGTTCACATTCATGAGTTTGTTGCATAGTCAGAAATGAATGATGTTTCACTTTTGTATTGTTATTGAAAAGCTTCATATTTTTGGTTTTGACCCTCTATGTGTTTAATGTTGTTGTTTGGTGTATAGTTGTTTATATGAAATTACTACTTTTAACAGATCATTCAGTCTTCTCATTGTAAAAGGAATATACAAAGTTGTTCTTCATGCTATGAATATTAATTATGTGCTTTGTACCAAGGTCGATAGTATGTCCAAGAAGTTGTGAATTCTTTGTTAATGATAATCTTAAACTTGCTACAGTGTCCAGACAGTTAAGGTTGCTATGCTAAGTAATATAATCTCATCTGTTGTCAAGAATAATTTCTTGAATTTTTTTTTTTTTTTTTTTTTTTTTTTTTTTGACTTTCCACATTGAATTTATTGTGTTTTTACTTTTTATTCAGTTTTCAGATACATATAGATACATCAAAAAACAGTACAATGCACACAACAACAACAACAATTAACACAAGATAAGTAATATTTGTTTGATTGAATTGTCATGGGGTTATTAGTATGTGTACTGAATTGTTTCTTAAAGAGGGTGGTTTGATATTTGATCAGAAGAGAAAAAGAAGAAAGGAAAAAAGGAACAAGAGGGCCCTAGGTCGCACACCTGTGAACATTGATCAAGTAGTACCTAATTTTTAGCGGTTTTTTTTTTAAAGTTTTTCCAATCAGTTCTCATGGCAACCAGAGTTGTGCATGGATTATAATTCTTTTAGCCATTTTTAGAAAGGATAACCCAAGGAGCATTGTTACCCATTTAACATGAAATCCAACCAGTACTTTTAGAGAAGAAGATTTGTAAAGATTTCACTATAGATAAATAGGGAAAACAGTGCCCCGCCCACTGGTGGCCATGTTTTTGACGAATCATGACAAAAATGTCAATTTTATAAGAGGGTCTCCCAAAAACTATTTCTGTAAAATTATTTTGAAATCTGGCCAGCGGTTAATTTTTTATGATCTTTTTAGGATTTCCCTATTGGTTGCCATGGCAACCAGAGTTATGCATGGAATGTAATTCTTTTAGCTATTTTAAGAAAGGACTACCCAAGGAAAATTTTATCAATTGATAGTGAAATCCTACCAGTACTTTTAGAGAAGAAGATTTTTAAAGATTTTACTATAGATACATAGGGAAAAACAGCGCCCCACCCACTGGCGGCCATGTTTTTTGTCAAATCAAGACAAAAATGTCATTTTTATAAGAGGGTCACCCAACAACTATTTCTGTAAAATTATTTTGAAATCTGGTCAGCGGTTGATTTTTTATGATTTTTTTAAGATTTTCCTATTGGTTGCCATGGCAACCAGAGTTCTGCATGGAATGTAATTCTTTTAGCAATTTTTGGAAAGGACCACCCAAGGAACCATTTAACAAATTTATAATGAAATCAAACCAGTACTTTGAGGAGAAGAACTTTAAAGATTATACTATAGATATATAGGGAAAAACAGCGCTCCACCCACTGGCGGCCATGTTTTTTGACGAATCAAGACAAAAATGTCAATTTTGTAAGAGGGCCACACAACAACTATTTCTGTAAAATTATTTTGAAATCTAGCCAGCGGTTGATTTTTTATGATTTTTTAAAAGATTTTCCTATCAGTTGCCATGGCAACCAGAGTTATTTATAGATTACAATTCTTTTAGCTATTTTTAGAAAGGACCACCCAAGGAACATTCCTGTGACGTTTGGTTGAAATTGGTCAGGTGGTTTAGGAGAAGAAGTCGTTTGAATGATTTGTTGACGCACGGACGGACGCACGCACCGACGACGGACGAAGAGTGATCACAATAGCTCACCTTGTCACTATGTGACAGGTGAGCTAATAAAAGGGAAACAGGCAACCTTCAAAATATTCATTAACAATCACCAAAGAACCAAAATATAAATATCAATTTATTACTATTGAGAACAATCAACAAGAAAGCTTAGTAAGAAGCAAGAGTAATCAGGTGAATTTTTATCCAAATTAACAGTTCAAAGATATATATCAGAGTCATTTAGTGTGTCAGAAATTATAAGAAAGCAGAAGCCATTTATTACAACAGATTATCAGCAAAAAGAGGATACATTGGCAAGAAAGTACTGACATTTGACCTCATACTTAAGGACAAGTGGCCTATATATAGCTCGGATATGAGCCTTAAAGTGAATTTGTTTGCTGTACATGATGAACATTAGTGTATGCAGATCTATTATCCTTGACTATGGGACACCTGAGTTGTCATTTGGGTCAGCATGTAAATCTATCTCTATAAACACGTTATAATCCTTGTTCGCTGTATGCTAATATACCAAAACATGTGATTGAAAACAAGGGAGGTAACTCATTAACTAATTAATCACAATCATGATGCTGGTATTTTGAACTGTATTTATTCCTTTATGTTTTCACATATTGGCAATGTGATATTGATAAAAGAGACAAAGTTACGAATGTTTAACCTAGGTCCCCGTTTTTTTGGGACACCCTGTATATGACATCCATCCAGACATACAGCACAAAATCAAAATGATCTCCTCAACAATAGGTGGGAGACATAACAAGAGGGCCCAAAGGGCCCTAGGTCGCTCACCTGTCGTACTAGTGCATGCACACCCCTATGGTGATCCTACACATTTTCTGAATAAAATTTAAGGAAATTCAGCCTCTATTGCAAGTTTGTGTATGATTTGACCATGTGACCTAGCGTTTGACCCCAGATGACTTAATTAATATCAAACTTAACCTAGATTGTGTTGAGATGATTATTAGGACCAAATTTCATAAAGATTAAGTCGAAATTGTAACCTCTGGTGACTACACAGGGTTTTTCTATGATCTGACCTATAATTTAAACAAAATATTTCCTCCATATAACTGTACAAATACATGCTATAAAGACAGAACAATACCTAAACACTCAAAAAAATAATTATGGTTCCAGTGGGGTTTAAACCCACGACCCTCAGGAAAATGTCAATTGACATTGTGACCTTGTTTTTGACACCAGATGACCCAAAATCGAACTTGGCCTAGATTTTGTTGACAGGATCATTGTGACAAAGTTTCATAAAGATTAAGTTGAAATTGTAACCTCTGGTGACTGACTACACAAGGTTTTTCTATGATTTGACCTTTATTTTAAACAAAATATTTTGGTATTTTTCCTCCATATAACTGTACAAATACATGCTATAAAGACAAAACAATACCTAAACACTTAAAAAAATAAAAAATAAAAATTATGGTTCCAGTGGGGGTTGAACCCACGACCATCAGGAAAATGTACAAATACATGTTATAAAGACAAAACAATGCCTAAACATTTAAAAAAAAAAAAAAAAAAAAAAAAAAAAAAATTATGGTTCCAGTGGGGGTTGAACCCACGACCATCAGGAAAATGTACAAATAAATGTTTTACAGACAAAACAATACCTAAACACTCAAAAAAAAAAAAAAAAAAATTATGATTCCAGTGGGGGTTGAACCCACGACCATCAGGAAAATGTACAAATACATGTTATAAAGACAAAACAATACCTAAACACTCAAAAAAAAAAAAAAAAAAAAATTATGGTTCCAGTGGGGTTTGAACCCACGACCCTCAGGAAAATGTCTACGCTCCCTACAGCGCTTTGATTTCCACTTAACCAGTACAATTCACACCCTGGTTTAAATACTAGAATATTTTGATATTTGACCTTTACAAAACTGCTGTGAACCCTGATACACATTTTCATTGGTTGATGAAAGTTTATTGTATGTATAGAGAGTAGAGAGTTACTGCAGAGAGTTTAGTGACTATAAAGACTACATGTTGAAAGGTTTAAAACAAGGTTTTTTCTATAATTTGACCTAGTGAGCTAGTTTTTGACCTCAGATGACCCAATATCGAACTTGACCTAGATTTTGTTGAGATGATCATTGTGACCAAGTTTCATAAAGATTAGGCCAAAATTGTGACCTCTAGAGAGGACACAACCCAATTGTTGACGGACGGACAGACGGACGGACAGACGGACGGACGGACGGACGGACGACGGACGAAGTGTGATCACAAAAGCTCACTCTGTCACTTTGTGACAGGTGAGCTAAAAACAAGGGCCATAACTACCTTAAAATTTAGCTGACCAACGTGTGCCGACAATATGCGCAACTAGAATTGGTACTGATCATTCATGCAAATTTTCGTTGAAATCCGACAATTGGTTACAGAGAAATAGCGTGGACAAATTTTATAACTGTAAACAAGAGGGCCCAGAAGGCCCTGGATCGCTCACCTGAGTAATATTCGAGTGATGTTAAGTCGAGAAATGAACTTTTTCTACATAGAAGTTCATTTTTTTTAGTGCAGCTAATCCTGATTCTCGGATTATTCCGGAATAGTAGGATATGCCTCTATGATTATTATGTTTAAGGTTAATGACCTTATCTGTTTATTTAATGACCTCAAAAAACATTATAGGGGTCATCTATTGATGATAACCAACCTCAAAGCAAAGTTTGATGATCTTAGGCCAAACTGTTCTCGAGTTATTGATCTGAAACCATTTAGTGTACCAGACAGCTGACATGTAGAAAGCAATTTACCATATCTCAGGCTGACCTTAAAAAATTCTTTGTTTGGAGTTACACAGAAATGTTTAGGCGGGTAGGTAAGTAGGGAATGTTTTTAATTATTTTTTACAAAAACTTAATAATCTCATTAAAGTAAAAAATGTCTCCTGAAGGCCAAATATGTTGCTGGGATTTTCGTGAGTAGATAGAGTAACTCCAACCAAAGAATTTATTAAGGTTAGCCTTAGATTGAGGGATATATTTGGTGGAAGAATATAAAACACAACTAACTTGTATGCAAATATATACACTTTATGGGCATGATATTTTGTGAAATAATGGATTGAAATAATCAAATTGATTATAATTATAAGACAACGGTTGCTTAACAAACATGGTACAAGCTTGATACTGTAAAACATACAATTTTCTTAATTGACTACAATTGTATAATTTTCATTAATGATTTGTTAGATGATCTAAATATAAAGCAATTTGCTTAATATTTTATCAAATAAATCAACTTCTTCCATGTATAGCTACATTTTATTTTGGGCCTGATTATCTAGTCTTGTAATACCTGGCAGGCTCATGTAACCTGATATGCTAGCATAACTGTAAGGTGACATAACTCACCATTAACTAGCTGAACACACAATAAACTTCTCCTACTGACTGAACAAATGACCAGATGGTCTACACATGTTTGAATTCAGATACCAGAGTCAGGGTTTAGTATATCTCATTGAAAAGTCATTAATGTCAGCAAGAAAGAAATATCCAACATTATTTCTTATCTAAAGGTGAGGTCAGTGGGAGTCTGCATTGTGGTATAAGAGAAGATTTTCAAAGTTTTCTACAATAACATAGTGACTGGGGTAGGGGGCTATTTTAACCCCATGGGAGTAAAATTTGTACAATCTTGTTAGAGGACCCCAATAATTATGATGTTACATGCAAAATATCAAAGTTGTAGGTCTTGTGGTTTCAGAGGAAAAGATTTTCAAAGATTTTTCTCTATAACTCTATTGCAAAACAAGTGACCCCCGGGACGGGTGCAGTTTTGACCCCAGGGGCAAAATTTTAACAATCTTTGTAGAGGATCTCATGATGAAGCTTCATGCAAAATATCAAAGCTGTAGGCCCTGTGGTTTCAGAGAAGAAGATTTTTTAAGTTTTCACTTTTAAAATCTATTTTTAGCTCCTGTGACCTAATTAATAAATTAACCAGAACCATTTGAACAACTTTGAAAGAGGACCACCCAAGGATCATTCCTGTGAAATTTGGTTAAATTCCATCAATTGGTTTAGGAGAAGAAGTCATTTAAAGGAATTGTTGACGGACGACGACGGACGACGACGGACGCCGGACAGCCACCTATCCTAAAAGCTCACCAGTGAGCACTTCGTGCTCAGGTGAGCTAAAAAACAAAGGGCCATAACTAACTTAAAATTAATCCAACCAACATGTGCCGACGATATGCACAGCTAGACTTGGTACTGATCATTCATACAAAGTTTCGTTGAAATTCGACCAATGATTACAGAGAAATAGCGCAGACAAAATTTATAAGTGTAAAAAAACAAAGGGCCATAACTAACTTAAAATTAATCCAACCAACATGTGCCGACAATATGCACAGCTAGACTTGTACCTGATCATTCATACAAAGTTTCGTTGAAATTCAACAAATGGTTACAGAGAAATAGCGCGGACACAATTTATACGTGTAAAAAAACAAAGGGCCATAACTACCTTGAAATTTATCCGACCAACATGTGCCAACAATATGCACAACTTGTCTTGGTACTGATCATTCATACAAAGTTTTGTTAAATTTCGACCAATGGTTATACAGCAATAGCGCAGACAAAATTATATAGACAAACCAACCAACAGACCAACCAACAAACCAATCTCAAGCATGACTCCAATATAGCCCCCATATACTATGTATCTGGGGGTATAATAAGTGTAGCAGGTAAACAAGACAATTAAGAATATGAATTCTTTACTTTGTTTTCAAGCAATATGTTAAGAGCTACCACGCTCACTAGGAAAACAGGTTATTCTTAAAATTACAGGAGGTACGAATATCACAATTTTCCAACTAAGTCAAATATTTAAATTTTCCACTATGATGCACATAAATATAACGTTGATCAGATACAATAACCACGTAGGTTTTACATGAAACATTTTTGCTCTCTTGAGGGTCTATTTGAAGAAGTTGCATTGTACATGTATACTAAATGATAAACTTACCAAGTGCGGTGTATGACAGCTGTCTAACAGTTCCAGAAGTTGACGGCAGCTGTGGTCTGTCAGGCACATGTCTAACAGTTCCAGAAGTTGAAGGCAGCTGTGTTATATCAGGCACCTGTCTAACAGTTCCAGAAGTTGATGGCAGCTGGGTTCTGTCAAATCGGTCGGTTTCACGATCAAAACGCCAATGTCTGCTTGCTAAAGCAAATGGTCTTTGTCTAGTATATTCTGAAATTGAGGATTGAAGAACTATTTAGTACAAATGTGCTGTTCTAAATATATACATTTCTTTTTAAAAACAAATTGAAATCAAAATACACGTGTTATTGAAACAAGTACATAAAACATTTATAATTTAGATCTAAAAATGAACTTACCTGTGTCAGTTTCGTTGCTATTTATACGCCTTCTTTGGAATCTTTCTTCTTCACGTCTGCCTTTAGCCTGAGCTCGCGCCTTTTCACGTGATTTCTCACGACGCTCGTCTCTGTCTTTCATCATTTTTTCTCGGCGTTTTTCCCGGGCTGCCATTCTTCGACTATATTCACGACCTAAATTATTTCGAGAAAAAAATGATTTGCATCTACTATATGCATTCTTATTTCAGACCTTTTCATTATTGCATTGTATGATTTATAGACTAAGTTTTAGATATATCTATAGACCAGAGGCATGTCAGACAAAGCATGTACACAAATTAATATATTATACATGTACACAATAAAATAATGGCAAAGTCATAAAGTATAAATGTTCATGGCATGTAAAATATTCCATGTAATAAGAAATGCACGCTTTAAAATATATAAAACTTATTTATCATTAATTTGGCAGCAATTGTCTGAAAAAGATACTAGAAATATGACAGGGAAGGCAGCACTCGGCTTTCACAGTTGAGCACAGATAACATAATAAACAACACAGATCACAACTACACGGCCCAACACACGACTGAGCGAGAAAAGGAACTTAGACCTGAAGTCTCAGAGTTTCAGATGTCAAAAGATCAAAGGTTTAAGTCCAAGCCGTCAAAAAGCCGTCAAGAATGACCTAGTTTCAGCTATAAACAAGAGCCGTCAAAGACAGTTAATGCTCCCCGTGGAATGTTTGTCACAGGGAAAAAAGCTGAAACAAGTCAACTTGGTTTTCCACTTGGTAGTGAAGCTATCAATGAAGTTTAATTAAAATCTGACCAGTGGTTGTTGAGAAATAGCCCGGACAAGAATTTATAGTGGGAATCTTCCAAGGGGCATAACTGTGTGAATAATCAGCAAACCGGAACGTTCCGACAATATGCCCATCTCCACTTGGTAGTGAAGCTATCCATGAAGTTTTGTTAAAATCTGACCAGTGGTTCTTGAGAAATAGTGCGGACAAGAATTTATAGTGTGAATCTTCCAAGAGGCATAACTGTGTGAATAATCAGCTAACCGGAACGTGTCGACGATATGCGCATCTCCACTTGGTAGAGAAGCTACCCATGAAGTTTTGTTAAAATCTAACCAGTGGTTCTTGAGAAATAGCGCGGACTAGAATATATAGTGTGAATCTTCCAAGGGGCATAACTGTGTAAATAATCAGCAAACCGGAACATGCCGACGTTATGCGCATCTCCACTTGGTAGTGAAGCTATCCATGAAGTTTTGTTAAAATCTGGCCAGTGGTTCTTGAGAAATAGTGCGGACAAGAATTTATAGAGCAAATCTTCCAAGGGGCATAACTGTGTGAATAATCAGTGAACCGGAACGTGCTGACGACATGCGCATCTCCACTTGGTAGAGAAGCTATCCATGAAGTTTTGTTAAAATCTGATCAGTGGTTCTTGAGAAATAGCGCGGACAAGAATTTATAGTGCGAATCTTTCAAGGGGCATAACTGTGTGAATAATCAGCGAACCGGAACGCGCCGACAAAACTGCTGTGAACCCTGATACACATTTTCATTGGTTGATGAAAGTTTATTGTATGTATAGAGAGTAGAGAGTTACTGCAGAGAGTTTAGTGACTATAAAGACTACATGTTGAAAGGTTTAAAACAAGGTTTTTTCTATAATTTGACCTAGTGAGCTAGTTTTTGACCTCAGATGACCCAATATCGAACTTGACCTAGATTTTGTTGAGATGATCATTGTGACCAAGTTTCATAAAGATTAGGCCAAAATTGTGACCTCTAGAGAGGACACAACCCAATTGTTGACGGACGGACAGACGGACGGACAGACGGACGGACGGACGGACGGACGACGGACGAAGTGTGATCACAAAAGCTCACTCTGTCACTTTGTGACAGGTGAGCTAAAAATTGCAGTGGACCAAAAACTGAGCCTGGGGATACAGTAGATGTGATTTGGTGAGATGTGGAATGCTTTAAACCAGTACAAGTATCAGACTTGATAAAACAAATTCCAAATTGCTTACACCAATTTTAAATACCCATAACTACATATTGCAATAAAACCAACTCATCCTGTGAATACCTTTTTGAGTTCAATATTGTTATACAGTCAGATCTTGATATAACGACACCCGATATACTGACAAATTCATTATACTGACATCAAATTTGGAGACAAAAGTATTACATGAGGGCCCAAAGGGCCCTAGGACGCTCACCTGTCAAACTGCATGCACACCCCTATGGTGATCCTACACATTTTCTGAATAAAATTTAAGGAAATTCAGCTCTATTGCAAGTTTGTGTATGATTTGACCATGTGACCTAGCGTTTGACCCCAGATGACTTAATTAATATCAAACTTAAAGATTAACATAACGAAATTCGACATGATGATAATTACTTACATCCCGTTTTGTTCGGAAAAGTTAAGGGTGGAAGTTGATTGTTGACCACAAGGACATTTGATTGGAATGATTATGACAATGTTTGAATGATTAGTAGTGTATATGTAAGAATTTACGTAATGGTATTGAATGACCTTTGTATATATCATAGCTTAGGGTAGAACACGCGACCTATAGTTCTTTATTCACCAAATTTACTGAGACTTTCATATAATATCACCAAGTGAAAATAGTTTAAAGTTAGTTTATGGCCAGATATAAATTATTAACGGGTGGCCGAGTGGCCAACGCTCTCTGCTACCAATCTGGAGGTCCCTCGTTTGAATCTCGGCCAGGGCACGGGAAATTGCAGAAAAGCTTTTCAGTGTTTCCCACCCAAATAGAGATGAACTGGTTGGTAGCCAAGAGGAAGTAGTCTTGCATGTATCAGTGCTAGACACCGGGCACGTTAAAGAACCATTGAGTCTGTTCGGAAAGAGCTAGGTTATCCCATCCGGATTCCTTGTATCACACCACTGTCTCTTCTACTGGCTGTCTCTTCAGCAATAGCTCAAGACTCCATTGGAAATAAGTGTTTGCACCTAAAGGTCTGCATAATGATGATTATTATTTTTAACTGGATGGTCCACAAATTACTAATCTATACATTGATCTATATTACAGAATTACACGATCATGACAACTATATTCAATGATAACAGTCTGTATAATAATATATTGTCCTTTTGGCGCAACAAGGTTGTAGCTCACTATACAGTAAGATACAACCTTGTTACACCAAAGGGACGACATATGTAGTTGATACATGAAATAAATCAACTCAGCTTTATCCAGAGTTTTAGTCAAGCCATAATGTGGTCAATGATTAACCTACAATATACACATACATACCGGTCACTTTCTCTACAATAGCACAATCACTTGATACTGCTTGTCCTCTTTCATCCAAACATTTCCTTATTTCAGTCAATGCCGTCATCTGCTTAGTTTCCAAATGCTGAAATTCACCAATACCACGATAAAAGGAACGATCCATATCCCACCACAGCTTGACGATCTCATCATGACGTCTCTTCAATTCCTCGTCTGTATCCATGGTCTCTGCATTCATAATTTGTGTTGGCAAGTCAGCAATTTTACATGTGATGTTGAGTCTGTTTAGAATCTGCAAAACAATTATTGTTAAATCAATATGCCTCCTGTATATGCTAGGGCATGAATTTATTGAATAACATTATTCTCTGAACACGTTTTAAATTCACACGTATGTCTAATGGAATGCTATTCAAGACAAGAGGGCCCAAAGGGCCCTAGGTCGCTCACCTGTCGTACTAGTGCATGCACACCCCTATGGTGATCCTACACATTTTCTGAATAAAATTTAAGGAAATTCAGCCTCTATTGCAAGTTTTTGTATGATTTGACCATGTGACCTAGTGTTTGACCCCAGATGACTTAATTAATATCAAACTTAACCTAGATTGTGTCGAGATGATTATTAGGACCAAATTTCATAAAGATTAAGCCGAAATTGTAACCTCTGGTGACTACACAGGGTTTTTCTATAACCTATAATCTGACCTATAATTTAAACAAAATATTTCCTCCATATAACTGTACAAATACATGCTATAAAGACAGAACAATACCTAAACACTAAACAAGAGGGCCCAGAAGGCCCTGGATCGCTCACCTGAGTAATATTCGAGTGATGTTAAGTCGAGAAATGAACTTTTTCTACATAGAAGTTCATTTTTTTTAGTGCAGCTAATCCTGATTCTCGGATTATTCCGGAATAGTAGGATATGCCTCTATGATAATTATGTTTAAGGTTAATGACCTTATCTGTTTATTTAATGACCTCAAAAAACATTATAGGGGTCATCTATTGATGATTACCAACCTCAAAGCAAAGTTTGATGATCTTAGGCCAAACAGTTCTCGAGTTATTGATCTGAAACCATTTAGTGTACCAGACAGCTGACATGTAGAAAGCAATTTACCCCAAATATCTCAGGCTGACCTTAAAAAATTCTTTGTTTGGAGTTACACAGAAATGTTTAGGCGGGTAGGTAAGTAGGGAATGTTTTTAATTATTTTTTACGAACACTTAATAATCTCATTAAAGTAAAAAATATCTCCTGAAGGCCAAATATGTTGCTGGGATTTTCGTGAGTAGATAGAGTAACTCCAACCAAAGAATTTATTAAGGTTAGCCTTAGATTGAGGGATATATTTGGTGGAAGAATATAAAACACAACTAACTTGTATGCAAATATATACACTTTATGGGCATGATATTTTGTGAAATAATGGATTGAAATAATCAAATTGATTATAATTATAAGACAACGGTTGCTTAACAAACATGGTACAAGCTTGATACTGTAAAACATACAATTTTCTTAATTGACTACAATTGTATAATTTTCATTAATGATTTGTTAGATGATCTAAATATAAAGCAATTTGCTTAATATTTTATCAAATAAATCAACTTCTTCCATGTATAGCTACATTTTATTTTGGGCCTGATTATCTAGTCTTGTTATACCTGGCAGGCTCATGTAACCTGATATGCTAGCATAACTGTAAGGTGACATAACTGACCATTAACTAGCTGAACACACAATAAACTTCTCCTACTGACTGAACAAATGACCAGATGGTCTACACATGTTTGAATTCAGATACCAGAGTCAGGGTTTAGTATATCTCATTGAAAAGTCATTAATGTCAGCAAGAAAGAAATATCCAACATTATTTCTTATCTAAAGGTGAGGTCAGTGGGAGTCTGCATTGTGGTATAAGAGAAGATTTTCAAAGTTTTCTACAATAACATAGTGACTGGGGTAGGGGGCTATTTTAACCCCATGGGGGTAAAATTTGTACAATCTTGTTAGAGGACCCCAATAATTATGATGTTACATGCAAAATATCAAAGTTGTAGGTCTTGTGGTTTCAGAGGAAAAGATTTTCAAAGATTTCTCTCTATAACTCTATTGCAAAACAAGTGACCCCCGGGACGGGTGCAGTTTTGACCCCAGGGGCAAAATTTTAACAATCTTTGTAGAGGATCTCATGATGAAGCTTCATGCAAAATATCAAAGCTGTAGGCCCTGTGGTTTCAGAGAAGAAGATTTTTTAAGTTTTCACTTTTAAAATCTATTTTTAGCTCCTGTGACCTAATTAATAATTAACCAGAACCATTTGAACAACTTTGAAAGAGGACCACCCAAGGATCATTCCTGTGAAATTTGGTTAAATTCCATCAATTGGTTTAGGAGAAGAAGTCATTTAAAGGAATTGTTGAAGGACGACGGACGACGACGGACAACGACGGACGACGCCGGACAGCCACCTATCCTAAAAGCTCACCAGTGAGCACTTCGTGCTCAGGTGAGCTAAAAACAATTATGGTTCCAGTGGGGTTTGAACCCACGACCCTCAGGAAAATGTCAATTGACATTATGACCTTGTTTTTGACGCCAGATGACCCAAAATCGAACATGGCCTAGATTTTGTTGACAGGATCATTGTGACAAAGTTTCATAAAGATTAGGCCAAAATTGTGACCTCTAGTGACTACACAAGGATTTTCTATGATTTGACCTTGTAACCTAGTTTTTGACCCCGGATGACCCAATATCGAACTTGACCTAGATTTTGTTGAGATGATCATTGTGACCAAGTTTCATAAAGATTAAGACAAAATTGTGACCTCTAGTGTCTACATAAGGTTTTTCTATGATTTGACCTTGTGACCTAGTTTTTGACCCCCGATGACCCAATATCGCACTTGACCTAGATTTTGTTGAGATTACCATTGTGACCAAGTTTTATAAAGATTAGGTCAAAATTGTGACCTCTAGTGACTACACAAGGTTTTTCTATGATTTGACCTTGTGACCTAGTTTTTGACCCCGAATGACCCAATATATAACGTGACCTAGATTTTGTTGAGATGATCATTGTGACTAAGTTTCATAAAGATTAAGTCAAAATTGTGACCTCTAGTGTCTACACAAGCAAATTGTTGACTGACGACGGACGACGGACGAAGAGTGATTACAAAATCACACTTTGTGACAGGTGAGCTAAAAATAAAAATTATGGTTCCAGTGGGGGTTGAACCCACGACCATCAGGAAAATGTACAAATAAATGCTTTAAAGACAAAACAATACCTAAACACTCAAAAAAAATAAAAATAAAAAATAACAAGAGGGCCCAAAGGGCCCTAGGTCGCTCACCTGTTATAAATAGCAGTACATGTCAAAGCGCAATATCGCACTTAGATTTTGTTGAGATGATCACTCTGACCAAGTTTCACAAGGCTTAGGCTAAAACTGTGACCTCTAGTGACTACACAAAGTTTTTCTATGATTTGACCTTGTGACCTAGTTTTTTACCCCGGATGACCCAATATCGAACTGGACCTAGATTTTGTTGAGATGATCATTGTGACCAAGCTTCATAAAGATTAAGTCAAAATTGTGACCTCTAGTGACTACACAAGGGTTTTCTATGATTTGACTGTGTGACCTAGTTTTTGACCCCCGATGACCCAATATCGAACTTGACCTAGATTTTGTTGTGATGATCATTGTGACCAAATTTCATAAAGATTACGTCAAAATTGTGACCTCTAGTGACCAAACAAGGTTTGTTTATGATTTGACAGTGTGGCCTAGTTTTTGACCCGGATGACCCAATATCGAACTTGACCTAGATTTTGTTATGATGATCATTGTGACCAAGTTTCAAAACGATTAAGTAAAATTGTGACCTCTAGTGTCTACACAAGGTTTTTCTATGATTTGACCTTGTGACCTAGTTTTTGACCCCGGATGACCTAATATCAAACTCGACCTAGATTTTGTTGTGATAATCATTGTGACCAAGTTTCGTAAAGATTAGGTCAAAATTGTGACCTCTAGTGACTACACAAGTTTTTTCTATGATTTGACCTTGTGACCTAGTTTTTGACCCCGGATGACCCAATATCGAACTTGACCTGGATTTTGATGAGATGATCATTGTGACCAAGCTTCATAAAGATTAAGTCAAAATTGTGACCTCTAGTGTCTACACAAGCAAATTGTTGACGGACAGACGGACGGACGGACGGACGGACGGACGGACGACGGACGAAGAGTGATCACAAAAGCTCACTCTGTCACTTTGTGACAGGTGAGCTAAAAATGATGGTTCCAGTGGGTGTTGAACCCACGACCATCAGGAAAATGTACAAATACATGCTATAAAGACAAAACAATACCTAAACACTCAAAAAAATAAAAATTATGGTTCCAGTGGGGTTTGAAACCCACAACCCTCAGGAAAATGTCTACGCTCCCTACAGCGCTTTGATTTCCACGTAACCATTACAATTCACACCCTGCTTAAAATACTAGAATATTTTGATATTTGACCTTTACAAAACTGCTGTGAACCCTGATACACATTTTCATTGGTTGATGAAAGTTTACTTGAATGACAGTAGAGAGTTACAGCAGAGAGTTTAGTGACCATGAAGACTACATGTTGAAAGGTTTAAAACAAGGTTTTTCTATAATTTGACCTAGTGAGCTAGTTTTTGACCTCAGATGACCCAATATCGAACTTGACCTAGATTTTGTTGAGATGATCATTGTGACCAAGTTTCATAGAGATTAGGCCAAAATTGTGACCTCTAGTGTCTTCACAAGATTTTTTTTTATTTGACCTTGTGACCTAGTTTTTGACCCCGGATGACCCAATATCGAACTTGACCTAGATTTTGTTGTGATAATCATTGTCACCAAGTTTCATAAAGATTAGGTCAAAATTGTGACCTCTAGTGACTACACAAGGTTTTTCTATGATTTGACCTTGTGACCTAGTTTTTGACTCCGAATGACCCAATATCGAACTTGACCTAGATTTTGTTGAGATGATCATTGTGACTAAGTTTCATAAAGATTAAGTCAAAATTGTGACCTCTAGTGTCTACACAAGCAAATTGTTGACTGACGACGGACGACGGACGAAGAGTGATTACAAAATCACACTTTGTGACAGGTGAGCTAAAAATAAAAATTATGGTTCCAGTGGGGGTTGAACCCACGACCATCAGGAAAATGTACAAATAAATGCTTTAAAGACAAAACAATACCTAAACACTCAAAAAAAATAAAAATAAAAAATAAAAATGATGGTTCCAGTGGGTGTTGAACCCACGACCATCAGGAAAATGTACAAATACATGCTATAAAGACAAAACAATACCTAAACACTCAAAAAAATAAAAATTATGGTTCCAGTGGGGTTTGAAACCCACAACCCTCAGGAAAATGTCTACGCTCCCTACAGCGCTTTGATTTCCACGTAACCATTACAATTCACACCCTGCTTAAAATACTAGAATATTTTGATATTTGACCTTTACAAAACTGCTGTGAACCCTGATACACATTTTCATTGGTTGATGAAAGTTTACTTGAATGACAGTAGAGAGTTACAGCAGAGAGTTTAGTGACCATGAAGACTACATGTTGAAAGGTTTAAAACAAGGTTTTTCTATAATTTGACCTAGTGAGCTAGTTTTTGACCTCAGATGACCCAATATCGAACTTGACCTAGATTTTGTTGAGATGATCATTATGACCAAGTTTCATAAAGATTAGGCTAAAATTGTGACCTCTAGAGAGGACACAACCCAATTGTTGACGGACGGACGGACGGACGACGGACAAAGTGTGATCACAAAAGCTCACTCTGTCACTTTGTGACAGGTGAGCTAAAAACAAATTTTAAATGTTGCATGTCAGAATTGTCAAAATCGACCGAATCAAGCATCCGGATGTCCGAATCAGACATCCGGATAGATCCGAACGTTCGGTTCAATCGTAACATTGCTTTTGTTAATTACTTTTCCATCGTTACCGGTTTTCGCGACTTTAGTATAACCTCCGTAGAACGACATCCGGCAGAGACAGAAAAAAATGCCGCTCTGTGGAGGTCGATTGTTTTAGAATGTCGTTCATAGATTTTTGAGTGTACATAATCACGGTAATTTTAAATTGATGTCGTTTGTCGCAAAAAATTAGATCTACTCTTAGCCGCGCGTTTTTTCGATATAATACTTACAATTATTTAATTAAGATCGTTGATTAAATACAAAAATGCGTACAATCCTCGGGTCTAGTATTTATTGCAATTAAACACGACTCTCAACATTATAAACCGAATCAACATTATTTTACGCACATGATGTATTAAATTGAATTGTTTACCTTCAAAGTGTTAAAATCTCTATTACGTCATATCGCTCACTACACAATTTGTACACGTGATCGGTAATTGGTTTACCTCTCGCGTGTAACTTGGTCAGTGCATAAATTATGCTGAAATTAACAGTTTTGATGACTCGATTAACCATTAACGGGACGTTTACGTGTACTGATTGGTTATCGTGCTTATGTCATTTACAATTTTTAATAACGACTTGGAATTTAACAAGAGGGCCCAAAGGGCCCTAGGTCGCTCACCTGTTATAGCAGTACATGCAAGACCTGTGATTTGACCTAGTGACTTAGTTCTTGGCCCCCATATGATGCAATATCGCACTTGACCAAGATTTTGTTGAGATGATCACTCTGACCATGTTTCATAAGGATTAGGCTAAAATTGTGACCTCTAGTGACTATACAAGGTTTTTCTATGATTTGACCTTGTGACCTAGTTTTTGACCCCGGATGACCCAATATCGAACTTGACCTTGATTTTGTTGTGATGATCATAGTGACCAAGTTTCATAAAGATTAGGTCAAAATTGTGACCTCTAGTGACTACACAAGGTTTTTCTATGATTTGACCTTGTGATCTAGTTTTTGACCTCGGATGACCCAATATTGAACTTGACCTAGATTTTGTTGTGATGATCGTTGTGACCAAGTTTCATAAAGATTAGGCCAAAATTGCGACCTCTAGTGACTACACAAGGTTTTTCTATGATTTGACCTTGTGATCTAGTTTTTGACCTCGGATGACCCAATATCGAACTGGACCTAGATTTTGTTGTGATGATCGTTGTGACCAAGTTTCATAAAGATTTGGTCAAAATTGCGACCTCTAGTGACTACACAAGGTTTTTCTATGATTTGACCTTGTGACCTAGTTTTTGACCCCGGATGACCCAATATCGAACTTGACCTTGATTTTGTAGTGATGATCATTATGACCAAGTTTCATAAAGAGTAAGTCAAAATTGTGACCTCTAGTGTCTACACAAGGTTTTTCTATGATTTGACCTTGTGACCTAGTTTTTGACCCCGGATGACCCAATATCGAACTTGACCTAGATTTTGTAGTGATGATCATTGTGACCAAGTTTCATAAAGAGTAAGTCAAAATTATGACCTCTAGTGTCTACACAAGGTTTTTCTTTGATTTGACCTTGTGACCTAGTTTTTGACCCCGGATGACCCAATATTGAACTTGACCTAGATTTTGTAGTGATGATCATTGTGACCAAGTTTCATAAAGATTAAGTCGAAATTGTGACCTCTAGTGTCTACACAAGCAAATAGTTGACGGACGGACTGACGACGGACGACGGACGAAGAGTGATCACAAAAGCTCACTCTGTCACTTTGTGACAGGTGAGCTAAAAAAAATTGAATTTTATGCATCTCATCAAATGCATGGTATGTACTGAGTTACTGTGTTGAACTGATCCCACAGACAGTCGCTAATTTACTATAGCGCCCACGGCATCGGGTTTAGTTACCTCGATGAGCGATAATTATTATAATCCACGAAGGTGCTAAAATTATAGTTAATGATCAAGTTAAATTTAATCCCATTATTACACACACTATGTAAGTCGTATGCAGTGACACTTTGTACTAGTATATAGTAAGCGTAGTAACTGTATAATGGGTAAACGTGTCATCACCTTGACGACCTAGTCTATATTGCGCCTCGTATGTTCGACACTTAAGATAATATTTTATGATTATCGATTTCAGCCAAAAAAATCATGTTTTTATACGAACGTCCGAATACGAAAATTGGATTCGAACTTCGGAACGGGATCCAAACGTTCGGATGTCCGGACTCCGGTTGACAACTCTATTGCATGTATACTTTAAATTAACATAAAACTGTTACCGAAAACGGGGAATCAAAATATGTTTGTTTACGCAAGGATCCCAATCTAAAGAAACAAATTCCTAACCAATCAAAAGGGTTGTTACATCCATAATTTATTTGACATATTTATTTTATAGATAAGATCAACATCCCTGAATCATTTGCGGTGATGAAGTCAATTGTAATATTAATGAGAGATGTCACAAGCACCAACACAAAATAAATCAAATAACGACATTTGCATATTTAATAATTACATTGTAGAAAAATGCACTGTTGTGTGATAAAATGTATTATTGTATTGAAACGCGATGATGATTTTACAGAACGAGGAACAACACACAATATATAACTCCAAATGTGACTATTTATTTACATCATCGAAGGTACGTATCTACCATATTATAATGACAAAACATTTTGTTTATAGCAAGTTGTGCCCCTACAAGGAGACCACAGTAGCTCCTGCATTCCTAACAGGAGACCACAGTAGCTTCTGTGCTGCTTCCCAGAATTGAGCAATACATAAAAGGAGTGAACATGAACGGAGTAATGAAAATATGACAAAGAATGAAAGAATTATAGAATATAACAAAGAATGAAAGGAGATATGAATGAACCGTGTATACAAGGAACATTAACGCAAATTCGTTACAGTATGTTAAAACGACTTACAGTGCTTAGTTCATTCCATTTTGTGGTCAAGTCTGTCTCACTAATGAACACTGTACCACTGTGTAACAGCTGCAAAACAAACATGGCCATTTTATCATATACATTTGGAGTCTTGCACATACTGACAACAAAGTTTATTATAGTATAGTTCGCCAGAGATAACGCGTGCCTTTGTTTACAGATAAAAATGAAAAACATTTTCGATATTTATTTTTGTTCAATCTTGTGCATATACACTTTTAATGATGCACTCTTTAAATCTACACTGATAACTGTCGACCGCATAGTGTTTATAATTTGCTTTGTTTGTTTATTGATCAGGCTAGAGTTATCCCAGGCGAACTATACATGTACGAGGGCCACTTAAAAAGTATTAATCAGTGGCCAATAATACGTTAAATATTCATTAAATGTGTATAAAAGTGGACATTTTTTGTAAGATACCACCTTTGCCTAGCTAACCAATAAATAAATATTGCAATCGGTAAAATATCCATTCACCCATATGGCATTGAACCAATAGGACTATGATACACTGGATTTGCGAGAAAATAAGGTGTATTAGTAGACATAAGGATTGATATCAATGGTCATGGTTTCTATAATTTTTATCCGATTGATTTGAAATTTGCAGATTTAATGCACCGTATACTTGTTGAACTAGTGCTGAATCAAGAATATTGTTTGGACAGTCTAAATGGATTTAGTTGTACAAGGAATCTGCCATGTTCGAAATACACAAAAACTGCAATTTGCTGGGACTATACCTTATACTTTGTACTATTTAGCATTGTACTACTGTACGTCTTAAGTGGGAAAGTAAAAAATGTAGCTTTTTTACAAATTTATATAATGTTACTATCTTTCACATGATAAATATGTCCTGAATTATTAATTTTTTTTTTTACTACAGTACAAAGAACATGATCACGTGACCAAAAAATATGTATTTTAGATTTATGACGTAATATCCCTAATACAATAATACAGAAAACAAAAATAGAAACACATGACAGTAATTTTATATAAGAAGAATTACATGAAATGGACAACAGGGGTTAGTTTTCTTTGTTTATCATAAATAGGGGGTATAACATTACCCAACCCACTTTTTTAAAGTTGGGCTCGTACATAAAAATTTGTTGTAAAAAATAAAATTGAGGTAAAAATGATTAACAAGAGGGCCCAAAGGGCCATAGGTCGCTCACCTGTCCTAGTAGTTCATGCACCCCTAATGGTAGCCTCTAATGCATGTACAAGGTTTTCATATTGTCTTATGCTTTATAATTTACATCACATTTAGACCCAATTACATATTGACGTGATTTGACCTTGTGACCTAGTTTTTGACCCCAGATGACCCAATATCAAACATGACCTAGATTGTGTTGGGATGATCATTCTAACCAAGTTTCATAAAGATAAGGCCAAAATTATGACCTCCAGTGACTACACAAGGTTATTCTATGATTTGACCTTGTGACCTAGTTTTTGACCCCAGATGACCAAATATTGAACATGACCTAGATTTTGATGAGATGATCATTGTGACCAAGTTTCATAAATATTAAGTTGAAATTGTGACCTCTAGTGACTACACAAGATTTATTCATGATTTGATCTTGTGACCTAGATTTTGAACACAGATGACCCAATATCGAACTTGACCTAGATTTTGTTAAGATGATCATTGTGACCAAGTTTCATTATGATTAAGCCAAAATTGTGACTTCTAGTGACTACACAAGGTTTTTCTATGATTTGACCTTGTGACCTAGTTTTTGACCCCGGATGACCCAATATCGAACTTGACCTAGATTTTGTTGAGATGATTATTGTGACCAAGTTTCATAAAGATTAGGCCAAAATTGTGACCTCTAGTGACTACACAAGGTTTTTCTATGATTTGACCTTGTGACCTAGTTTTTTACCCCAGATGACCCATTATCAAACTTGACCTAGATTTTGTTGAGATGATCATTTTGACCAAGTTTCATAAAGATTAGGCCAAAATTGTGACCTCTAGTGTCTACACAAGTAATTGTGGACGGACAGACGGACGAAGAGTGATCACAAAAGCTCACTCTGTCACTTTGTGACAGGAGAGCTAAAAATGAAACTACATATAATAATCTAGAACAAGAGCCAAAATGTCACAAAATACGCCCGTCTCGGGGCATGGTGAGTCTCAGGGCAAAATAAAAAAAAATTAAAAAAAAAAAATATATATTAAAAAAAAATTAAAATAAACAAGAGGGCCCTTAGGTCGCTCACCTGTCGAACTTGACCTAGATTTTGAAGAGATGATCATTGTGACCAAGTTTCATACAGATAAGGCCAATATTGTGACCTCTAGTGACTACACAAGGTTTTTATATGATTTGACTTAATGACCTAGTTTTTGACCCCGGATAAACCAATATCAAACTTGGCCTAGATTTTGTTGAGATGATCATTGTGACCAAGTTTCATAAATATAAGGTCGACATTGTGACCTCTAGTGACTACACAAGGTTTTTCTATGATTTAACCATGTGACCTAGCTTTTGACCCCGGATGACCCAATATCGAACTTGACCTAGATTTTATTGAAATGATCATTGTGACCAAGTTTCATAAAGATTAGGCCAAAATTGTGACCTCTAATGACTACACAAGGTTTTTCTATGATTTGACCTAGTGACCTAGTTTTTGGACCCAGATGACCCAATATCAAACTTGACCAAGATTTTGCTGAGATGACCATTGTGACCAAGTTTCATAAAGATTGAGTCAAAATTGTAACCTCTAGTGACTACACAAGGTTTTTCTATGATTTGACCTAGTGACCTAGTTTTTGACCCAAGATGACCCCATATCGAACATGACTTAGCTTTTGTTGAGATGATCATTGTGACCAAGTTTCATAACAAGAGGGCCCAAAGGGCCCTAGGTCGCTCACCTGTCGTACTAGTGCATGCACACCCCTATGGTGATCCTACACATTTTCTGAATAAAATTTAAGGAAATTCAGCCTCTATTGCAAGTTTTTGTATGATTTGACCATGTGACCTAGCGTTTGACCCCAGATGACTTAATTAATATCAAACTTAACCTAGATTGTGTTGAGATGATTATTAGGACCAAATTTCATAAAGATTAAGTCGAAATTGTAACCTCTGGTGACTACACAGGGTTTTTCTATGATCTGACCTATAATTTAAACAAAATATTTCCTCCATATAACTGTACAAATACATGCTATAAAGACAGAACAATACCTTAACACTTAAAAAAATAATTATGGTTCCAGTGGGGTTTGAACCCACGACCCTCAGGAAAATGTCAATTGACATTGTGACCTTGTTTTTGACGCCAGATGACCCAAAATCGACTTTGGCCTAGATTTTGTTGACAGGATCATTGTGACAAAGTTTCATAAAGTTTTAGTTGAAATTGTAACCTCTGGTGACTGACTAGACAAGGTTTTTCAATGATTTGACCTTTATTTAAAACAAAATATTTTGGAATATTTTTCCTCCATATAACTGTACAAATACATGCTATAAAGACAAAACAATACCTAAACACTTAAAAAAATAAAAATTTAAAATTATGGTTCCTGTGGGGGTTGAACCCACGACCATCAGGAAAATGTACAAATACATGCTATAAAGACAAAACAATACCTAAACACTTAAAAAAATAAAAATAAAAAAATAAAAATTATGGTTCCAGTGGGGGTTGAACCCACGACCATCAGGAAAAATGTACAAATACATGCTATAAAGACAAAACAATACCTAATCACTGAAAAAAATAAAAATAAAAATTATGGTTCCAGTGGGGGTTGAACCCACGACCATCAGGAAAATGTACAAATACATGTTATAAAGACAAAACAATACCTAAACATTTAAAAAAAAAAATTAAAAAAAAAAAATTATGGTTCCAGTGGGGGTTGAACCCACGACCATCAGGAAAATGTACAAATAAATGCTTTACAGACAAAACAATACCTAAACACTAAAAAAAAAAAAATAAAAAAAAAAATTATGGTTCCAGTGGGGGTTGAACCCACAACCATCAGGAAAATGTCTACGCTCCCTACAGCGCTTTGATTTCCACTTAACCATTACAATTCACACCCTGCTATAGAATACTAGAATATTTTGATATTTGACCTTTACAAAACTGCTTTGAACCCTGATACACATTTTCATTGGTTGATGAAAGTTTATTGTATGTATAGAGAGTAGAGAGTTACAGCAGAGAGTTAAGTGACCATGAAGACTACATGTTGAAAGGTTTAAAACAAGGTTTTTTCTATAATTTGACCTAGTGAGCTAGTTTTTGACCTCAGATGACCCAATATCGAACTTGACCTAGATTTTGTTGAGATGATCATTGTGACCAAGTTTCATAAAGATTAGGCCAAAATTGTGACCTCTAGAGAGGACACAACCCAATTGTTGACGGACGGACAGACGGACGGACGGACGGACGGACGGACGGACGACGGACGAAGTGTGATCACAAAAGCTCACTCTGTCACTTTGTGACAGGTGAGCTAAAAATTAGACCAACATTGTGACCTCTAGTGACTACACAAGGTTTTTCTATGATTTGACATAGTGACCTAGTTTTTGACCCAAGATGACCCCATATCAAACTTGGCCTAGATTTTGTTGAGATGATCATTGTGACCAAGTTTCATAAATATTAGACCAAAATTGTGACCTCCAGTGACTACACAAGGTTTTTCTATGATTTGACCTTGTGACCTAGTTTTTAACCCCGGATGACCCAATATCGAACTTGACCTAGATTTTGTTGAGATGATCATTGTGACCAAGTTTCATAAAGATTAAGTCAAAATTGTGACCTCTAGTGACTACACAAGGTTTTTCTATGATTTGGCCTTGTGACCTAGTTTTTGACCTTGGATGACTCAATATCGAACTTGACCTAGATTTTGTTGAGATGATCATTGTGACCAAGTTTCATAAAGATTAAGTCAAAATTGTGACCTCTAGTGACTACACAAAGTTTTTCTATGATTTGACCTAGTGACCTAGTTTTTCACCCCGGATGACCCAATATCGAACTTGGCCTAGATTTTGTTGAGATGATCATTGTGACCAAGTTTCATAAAGATTAGGCTAAAATTGTGACCTCTAGTGTCTACACAAGCTAATTGTTGACGGACGGACGAGGGACGGACGCTAAAAAATAAAGATATATAATCAAACTTGCATTGTCACAAAGTTTGAAGACGATCGGATGAAAACTGTTTGCGTTAGAGCGCAGACAAGGCCAATTTCATACTTATTTGGTAATTAAAGGCCCATAACCAAATAAGGCCTAGACCGATTTGGCCCATGTAGTCCGGCCCCAAACCCAAGATACCTTGCATTGGAGTATAAAGTTTTTTTCTTTGCTGATTTCAGTAGACAAGACCTTTCGAATGGAAGTTCTGACAGGTGACATTGTGTCACCCTTGAGCATTTTGAGAAAATTGGGGTAAAGTTCCAAAATATAAACGAAAATGCGAATTTCTGGAATCGGTGAACTACATTGTTATTTATAATCATATTTTATGATAATCACATTTATATGTAGTTATTAAGTTGCAGTTTAAGACTGCAATACTTTAGTGCCGTGCATTTATGCAAAAGGGTGTATTTTTGGGGTAAAACGTTAAAAAGTGCGTAAAAAAGTGCGAATTTTCGGAATTGGTGGACTATAACTTCATAAGCCATTATATTTGGTAAATAATCGCTGTGATAGTTTAATAGTGACTTGCGATGACAATATTAAACACCTTAAGCTATGCTTTGGTACAAAATGTGGAATTTGGGGGGTAAACACTAAAGAATATAACGGAAAGTGCGAATTTTCCGAACTGATAGACTTCAATGTCATGGATCATTTTATTTGGTAATTACAATTGTAATTACTATAATACGATCTATAATAATGTGTTATTAATGATAACAATCATCTTAAATCAAGGTATGGTGCAAAATATATAATTTTAGGATAGAACATACACAATTGTCACGAAAACTGTGCATTTTGGGAATATGAATACTACGCTGTTATAGTTAATTTAACTTGGTAGTAAATCACTGTGACAGTTACATATCATCAAGCAGTTCAAGTTATCTATCATCTAATGCCATGCTTTAAGCTAAATGCGATGTATTGGGGTAAATAAAACATCACTCAAATTATATGAAAATGTTTAATCTACGGACAAGTCAGATTTTACTACATAAAACCATTTCCGGCCTTATTATTATTTTGTATTACTCATCAACACCCAAGTCCACCTTTATTGAACGTACCAAGTACCCATTGAACTGAATACATGCAGCACAAGTCATGTCCTATAGAGTACTCACCACCACTGAGTACAAGCTTGCTAGGCCAAGTAGGGTATTAAAACCAACAGTGAATCCACCATTCAATGTCCAATGAGTACAAACAAGCTAAGACATACTGAGCATTTACCACCCTTTAATAAAGCCATGCCAGCAAAAAAAGGTTAACCTATACATAGCCATATAAAGTACTCACCACCACCAGCCATTCCTCATCTAATTGTGTACAGGCCACTGCTGCTTATCTTATGGTATTGGATACCTTCAATTTCCTGGCACAGCAATTCGTTACTCTTTGTGATACCTGGTTCAGCAAATCCTGGCTCTATACGTACGTAACCCTGCATGACAGCCACCCCTAGCGCTATCGATACTATATACTGCTGTGTACAGTCCTTCTCGATAGCCTAGTGGTAAAGCGTTCGCTTCGATTGCGGGATGTCCCAGGTTCAATCCCAGGCCTGGTCATACCAAAGACGATATAAAATGCTACCATGGAGTAATTCCCTTGCATATACAGTACAGCTCGCGCGACTTTTGCCTAACATGGCGCATCACCGCGAATGGGGTAGGAGTGATTTTCCACTTGCATCACCCAAGATCACCGCGATGCGTGAATAGAGTGAAATCACGATGTCGGTCGGAGTGAAATTGCCCTCGCGTTATCGGGCTTGATCGCGGAAATGAGCGACGGGGAAATCACCGCGATTCACCGTGATCACTGCGAATCGCGGTGATTTCGTTTTGATACAGGTAAGTACATTGTATATGAAGAGAATCTTCTGAATTGGCATTGAATTATTCTCGATTTCGCGTCCATTCCGTACAGTGAAAATAATCAGATGGTTTTTCATGTGCTAATTACATGTACATTTAATTGTGTTTCACGCATTTTCGGTACCAAAATTGGGTGCTAATTGCATTACTCGTGAACAGCGGCACTGCTTCTTGTTTGTTTATATTAATTATTTCCGACACGTATTGAAGTGCAAATTAGAATGTGGTGAAATAGTACTTACATAATAAATACATAAGTCCATTAATTAATTCCTTAAAAAAATCCTAGAAAAAATATTGATGCAGTAGTTTTCTCGTAAATTACACTAAAAATAACCATGTCAACATTTAGTTGTTTGACACGTACGCATGTCCGATTATAGGCGTATAAATCTGGGTAAATTTCCATTGCACCTGTTAACCCATTTCGATCTTTGGGCGTGGCGAGTCTCTTTGACGTCGGCTTGTGGTCTTTTATCGGCAAACATAAAACGTCATCGGCGGCAACTTCAAACAACTAGTCTACTAATGCAAGACGTCGTTTGTGAACTTTATTCACGTGATTGTCTGTGCGGTGCAATTGAAGACGTGCTAGGGAGGATATTAAAGAAAAAATGCCGCTCTGTGGAGGTCGGTTGTTTTAGACCACATGGTATTGACGCAAATTATGTTTGTGTGTGCAATTGTGTATATGAGATATAAGGTACTCGCACACACATAAAAACTGTGAAGTCTGTCGTTTAAAGACAGTTGACTGTACATAACCACAATTTTATAAATTGCTGTCGATTGAAACGTGGCGATTATTGAATTAAGATCGCTAAACAAAAATACGTTAAGTTTACGAGTTGTATTTTTAGATCTTTGTTAGTATTTATTGCGAACCCTCAACATTAATTTATAAATCGAGTCCACAATATTTTTACGCACATGCCGTAATTAACAAGATGATAAAAACACTCGAACAGGGAAAGCAGCACTCACTAGTACATAGTGGACAGTCAGAAATTAAAAAGCGGTCACTATGAGACAAGCCTATCCGGCGGGTGAATGGGCGCAAGAAAATAAAACAAGAGGGCCCAGAAGGCCCTGGATCGCTCACCTGAGTAATATTCGAGTGATGTTAAGTCGAGAAATGAACTTTTTCTACATAGAAGTTCATTTTTTTTAGTGCAGCTAATCCTGATTCTCGGATTATTCCGGAATAGTAGGATATGCCTCTATGATAATTATGTTTAAGGTTAATGACCATATCTGTTTATTTAATGACCTCAAAAAACATTATAGGGGTCATCTATTGATGATAACCAACCTCAAAGCAAAGTTTGATGATCTTAGGCCAAAGTGTTCTGGAGTTCTTGATCTGAAACCATTTAGTGTACCAGACAGCTGACATGTAGAAAGCAATTTACCCCAAATATCTCAGGCTGACCTTAAAAAATTCTTTGTTTGGAGTTACACAGAAATGTTTAGGCAGGTAGGTAAGTAGGGAATGTTTTTAATTATTTTTTACGAACACTTAATAATCTCATTAAAGTAAAAAATGTCTCCTGAAGGCCAAATATGTTGCTGGGATTTTCGTGAGTAGATAGAGTAACTCCAACCAAAGAATTTATTAAGGTTAGCCTTAGATTGAGGGATATATTTGGTTGAAGAATATAAAACACAACTAACTTGTATGCAAATATATACACTTTATGGGCATGATATTTTGTGAAATAATGGATTGAAATAATCAAATTGATTATAATTATAAGACAACGGTTGCTTAACAAACATGGTACAAGCTTGATACTGTAAAACATACAATTACTAGCTGAACACACAATAAACTTCTCCTACTGACTGAACAAATGACCAGATGGTCTACACATGTTTGAATTCAGATACCAGAGTCAGGGTTTAGTATATCTCATTGAAAAGTCATTAATGTCAGCAAGAAAGAAATATCCAACATTATTTCTTATCTAAAGGTGAGGTCAGTGGGAGTCTGCATTGTGGTATAAGAGAAGATTTTCAAAGTTTTCTACAATAACATAGTGACTGGGGTAGGGGGCTATTTTAACCCCATGGGGGTAAAATTTGTACAATCTTGTTAGAGGACCCCAATAATTATGATGTTACATGCAAAATATCAAAGTTGTAGGTCTTGTGGTTTCAGAGGAAAAGATTTTCAAAGATTTCTCTCTATAACTCTATTGCAAAACAAGTGACCCCCGGGACGGGTGCAGTTTTGACCCCAGGGGCAAAATTTTAACAATCTTTGTAGAGGATCTCATGATGAAGCTTCATGCAAAATATCAAAGCTGTAGGCCCTGTGGTTTCAGAGAAGACGATTTTTTAAGTTTTCACTTTTAAAATCTATTTTTAGCTCCTGTGACCTAATTAATAAATTAACCAGAACCATTTGAACAACTTTGAAAGAGGACCACCCAAGGATCATTCCTGTGAAATTTGGTTAAATTCCATCAATTGGTTTAGGAGAAGAAGTCATTTAAAGGAATTGAAAGGAATTGTTGACGGACGACGACGGACGACGACGGACGCCGGACAGCCACCTATCCTAAAAGCTCACCAGTGAGCACTTCGTGCTCAGGTGAGCTAAAAAAACTAACAAAATAACAAATAAACTTTATTGTTAAAACCCAACACAAAATTTCGTAAAGAATTATTTTATTTTTTAGTCCCAACCTATGTATTCCTTACTAAAATTTGCGACAGAAGCAGGTACTCGTTTGTACGATCCATAGCAACGGCGTTACGTATACGTTCGACCATAGCAACGTATACGGCAGCCTACGTGCGTAGATGTACGAACGAGAAAATGGTGAAGTATTAATAAAACGGGTGCAGGTTATGAAATAAATTATGAAAACATTAATTGAACGTATGTAGTCAACAAATAGCAGGATGTGGATGTTGACAAAAACGCAACTATAAATCACCATGCCCTTACTATTCCGATCAAAGACAGTCGTACCGACATTGTAACTTCAGAAGTCGCCGACAATCGGTAGATGAATAATACTCAGACACTGCCGACCTTTATCGGGCAAAAGAAACTGTTGTGAACTGTCATCAAAGATATCGTAGCCGATGCACATTCGAATTTTGACTGATCTGCGAATATTTGCACGCTTTGACTCAATTTATAGAAACATATTGAAATCAACGCTCATCGCTCATTTATAATCTGTTAATCAGTGTTAGTATAATAATTCATGATTATTATATATTGCATTGATAAAACACATGTGTAACAATAATGGATTAGATCTAATATTTGAAGGTAATTCAACTCTCCTTGTCTCAATTCAAAGTCGGTTCGACCGCGTATTTTCAAGTATAATTCCGTAGTCTCGCCTTTTTGACTAGTTGTCACAATAATGCGATGTACGAACAATATAGCATCCTGGAAAATAGTATTTGGTCACATATTATAAATTAATCAAAATATACGGGCACTTGCGCACGCAGTTAACTAAATTAAATTACATGTACAATTTGGTCGCTGTTTACGTCATCCGTCTATTTACAGAAAATATGGTCTAGTTTTTCGAAAATGAGTCCACCTAGTTCACTTGACCTCAATATTTTCCCCAGTTTGAGGGTCGTCGGTTTTGTAAACCAGAAGATATAAAAGAAGTGACCTTAGATGTTTATAATTGCTATACATGGTTACACATTTTAATATTCTCCCAACGGTTGAATCGAACTTTTAATATTCTCCCAACAGAACTTGACAAATGAAAACACAGCGACATATCGAGTGTAATTGTGTTACTTGGTGTCTTGGAAATACTATTATGAGTAGGCCTACGTGTAAAATATGTTAGAAAAAAGAATTAAAATATATAATTCCAAATATTAAACTCTATTGCGTCATATTGCTCGCTTAGTACACAACGAGTACACGTGCGACATTGTGAGTAATCGGTAATTGGCATATGCCGACGTCTGGTCAGTTGGTAATTTTAAATGATGTGATACGCATTATGACGTGTGTGCATGGATTTGTTTTCCTTAACGGATGGATAACGTGTTTTGATATGACATTCCCAATTGTTAATAACGACTTGGATATAAAATTTGGAGTTAAATGCATCTCACCAAGTACATGTAAGTAAGTACGGTGTTATTGTGTAATTACCGTCGAGAAAAAATGTTTACTAACGATTTCTAAATATTTTCTACTGCACATGTACATCAATTCAAACATTACAGTAGAACTTACCTGTATCGAGTGGATTCACCGCGAATCACCGACATTCACCGCGTTTTATCGGCATCACGGATCGCGGCGGTCGCGGTGACGGGTGATTGACTGACGAGTGGAATCACTCGGAAAATCGCGGTGATTTTCCACTCCAAGTCAAATTTGGTCGCAGTGACAAAGTGATTTAGGCAAAAGTCGCGCGAGCTGTACTGTATAGATACGTAGCATAAATGGGACGCTGGTTTCTCTCTCATACAACCGTAGTGATGAATAACATCAATAATTAGTCGCCGAGCATGATTAATTAATATGAGTTGAAAGAACTTGTTTCACAATCTACCTAACATAAACTACATTTGTATACAGTGTCTATTCCTGGAGCCCACGGGCCACCTGACACGTTTTGGCACATGCCTTCTGTGGTACCTAGCACTGCTCTATTAGATAGCAAATACTATCAGGCACAGTCATTCATGGCTTTATATGCTACACAACACCTCTTGGGTCAGCCATTTATTGCTCTACGGGGTATGTAACACATCCTTTCGAAAGCATAGCAATTTATGACCTAAAAGGGTTACCTAATACTGTTGGAAGCATGGGAATGATTATTCCTGAATTTATAATGATAATACATTACCTGTCAAGCCATCCCTGGTTGAACATTGCCTGACAGAATCATTCCTGACTTCATTTAATACACAATACTACTAGACGCAGCCATTTGTAAATCTATAGGGTATCAAACAGTGCATATGACATTTAAAGTTAAAACGTTATCGAGTTTTGGAGGGCCGCTTTCAGAAATTCAGCCGTTCAGCCGCCCTTTGACATTCATTGGGTTACCTAAGAATACCTGCGTTCCAGTCTCCCTGTGGAGACTAGTTCTCCTTTGGTATATGTGCCGCCAAAATCGAGATACGGCATCCAGAAATATCGAACATGCACATCATCACAAGTACCAATTCACACCTTCGTCGAGTGGGCATTGTGGGTTATTCTTTCACAGAGAAATTAAGCAATGGTGCAGATTTGGATCGAACCCGTGTAACAGTCCAGTTTTTCCCCAGTCAGTTTTTTCCCAGTGAGAAAAAAATTGACTAGTCAGTTTTTTCCCCCCCCCTAGTCAGGTTTTTTCCCCCTACAATTATATTTTTGTGATTGGGGAAAAAACTAACTAGTCAACTTTTCCCCGGGGAAGAAACTGACTAGTCAGTTTTTTCTCCCCTATAATGAAATATTTTGCGATGGGGAAGTTTTTTAAAAACTTTTTTGTTGATTTATACCTCCTAGATTCTACTCTTTTGGGGTAAATAACTGACTGGTAGTCTGAAATTGTTCATGATTTATCAGGTGGAAAAAATTACCTAGTGCAATTCCCCCCCCCCCCACCATGTTTATGACTCATCAAATGGGGGCCAAGACATTGACTAGTCTGCTCTTACCCCAATGACGTGTAAATGACTCATCTGAGGGGGGAAGAAATTGACGATTCATTTCTTGCCAGATCCTTCTTGTATATGACGCATCTGACAGGGGGAGGGTGGGAGGAAATTGACTAGTCCTTTTTTCCCCATCCAACTTGTTAAGGAGTCATCAAAGGGGGGGGGGAGAAATTGACTAGTCAGTTCTTTCTCCCCACCCAACTTGTTTATGACCCCCATCATACTAGTAAATGTCTGAACAGAGGTGGGAAGAAACTGACTAGTCCATTCTTTCCCCAATCATACTTGTAAATGTCTGAACAGAGGGGGGAAGAAACTGACTAGTCCTTTCTTTCCCCAATCATACTTGTAAATGGCTGAACAGAGGGGGGGGGGGGAGAAACTGACTAGTCCTTTCTTTCTAAACGTCTGAACAGGGGGGGGCAGAAACTGACTAGTCCTTTCTTTCCCCCATCATACTTGTAAATGTCTGAACAGAGGGGGGAAGAAACTGACTAGTCCATTTTTCCCCCATCATACTTGTAAATGTCTGAACAGAGGGGGGAAGAAACTGAGTAGTCCATTTTTCCCCCATCATACTTGTAAATGTCTGAACAGAGGGGGGAAGAAACTGACTAGTCCATTCTTTCCCCTCTCATACTTGTAAACTTCTGAACAGAGGGGGAAGAAACTGACTAGTCCATTCTTTCCCCAATCATACTTGTAAATGGCTGAACAGAGGGGGGGGGGGGGGAAGTAACTGACTAGTCCTTTCTTTTCCCCTATTCAACTTGTTTATGACTCATCTGAGGTGGAAGAAAATGGCGAAGAAAGTCGGTGGGCGGGAAAGAACAGACTAGTCAATTTCTTCACCCCTCCCATAATACATTAACTAGGGGTGAAAGAATGGACAAGTACCAATTATTAAACCTCATATTAGCCATAAACAAAACAGGGATAGAATGGACAAGTCAATTTTTCTTCCTTCCAATCAGTAAAAAACAAGTCTGGGGGAAAGAACTGACTAGTCAATTTCTTCCCCCCCCCCCTCTAATAAATCAATTATTCTTCACCAGAAAGAATAATTTCATAGGGGGGGAAAAAAGGAATAAAGGGGGAAAAAATTGACCAGTCAGTTTTGTCCCCGGGGAAAAAAAATAACTAGTCAATTTTTTCCCCGGGCAAAAAGCTGACTAGTCAATTTTTTCCCCGGGGAAGAAACTGACTAGTCAATTTTTCCCCGGGGAAAAAATAGAGGGGGGGAAAAAAACTGACTGCTACACCGGGACCTCTCGATCCCAAAGAGTGCATCCTATCTCTAGGCTATTCCTTGCTTAATTCGGACACATATATGACCTGAAACAGCCATTCCTTGCTTTAATTGGTACCGAACACAGTTTGCAACTGCTCTTTGTTGCTCTGGGGGTACTAATTATATAACATACACTTTATTAACTTTATAGGGTACCACTGACTGTCATTGATATGTATGACCCACTGACCAGAAACGTATAGATTATAGGCCAAGGCCATCTATAGAGTTGTTTGTCTGGTCGAGTGTCAGAGATATCATCGTATTGATTAGTAACCTTGTACTGTGAACAGCCAATCCTTGATCTATTTGGGATGTTCTGACTCTACCTGGCACAGTTTCGCCTTGTTTTGTGATGTCTAAAACTGTCATTCCAGACTTGATATGGTATTAAACACTGTATTAAATTGCCATACTATGCTATAAATGATACATAACACTGCTGTGAACAGGTATGCTTGGTTCTGGCTCTATGAGGGTGACAAAACACTGCCTGGTATACCAGTAGTCATTCCTAGCGGGATAGGATATCAACTACTGTGCCTGACGCTGCTATTAATTTATTTACTGTTTCGGGTTCTCAGCACTATGGAGAAGTCATTACTGGCTCTACTAAAATCTATATTTGCCTTGCACAGCATCATCTCCTAGTCTATATGGGATAATACATACTAGTTCTGTTGGACATTGCTAGTAATAGTTATATGATGTAACTAACACACAGCTAGAATAGTAATTTCTATGACCCGAGATACATATTAGCAACCCCAGCTTATCTCTAAAAATCGGTCTTTTAATCTGGAAATTAGCAGAAAATCGATACCATGTGTGGCATTTTCCTTGTTAAAATTTTATTTTCTTACCGATTTTATTATAACTTGTATGTTTCAAAAGCTAATAAAATTCTTCACAATGTGCATGTTTTCATTTTATTTTTAACCAAATATTACCTGTTTGATGATTTAATTGACTGTATGTGTTTGGGTTTTTACGCTCAGCGTCAGATTTACAAGTAACATGCACCAGTTGCATGGCACTACCTCTCTTTGTTTCTATTGGATGGTATAAATAACTGGAAGAATATTAATCAGATGGACGAGTCCATTTAGAGGAAATCACGCACTTCATTCATGAATTTGACGCAAATTTCTAGGTGCACCAAAACCAAAGAAATAGTTCCCAAAGTCTCGGCAATTTTTTGCAGAAAGTACGCGTATTTGAAGTCTGCACCAAACATCATCATAAAGCCAATACCATAAACTTTAATTTGAGCCATAAATCATTTTTCGGAAACGAAATTAACCAACCCGCATTCCGGCGCGAATGTAGTAATTTATTTAATTTTACGGGTCAAACTTTGACACGACCCGCTGCCATTTTGATTTATCGTAAGCGCATCGTAAACAAAGTTTCCAATCGAGAAATCTGGGCTGAATATCGACAGAAAACGCAGAAGTATCGTCTTATTCAATTCCATTTTAAATTGTGAGTATCAGAAACTATATATTTGTCCCGATTTATTTTTTATTTTCCGTAAAAATGGTATTTTGTCTCTGTCGGCGATGATGCAACAGGTGCCCAGCGAACGGAAGCAAAATCTGCATTTATTTTTCTTGCAAATTTGGATTTTGCTCGATGATCAATTGCTTTCGAAGAAACAAAATAATAAATTTGACTATTGTTTTAAAGCTGGGATCGATTGTGTTATTTTTTCGTGGGTGGAAGTCTTATAAAGGAGCGAATTTGACTCGCTGTACGTAGACTTCCTCACTCGTCCAATATATTTTCGTCCTGTTAGGTGTTATATTTACAATTTGGTTAAGTCAACCGTTCTAATGTCTAAACCAGTAGGAATTGTATCATTTCCTGCTAGGGATGGAACCCATGCAAGCATGTGTGCCAGGTAAACCATGTTGTAGTGAACATGTGTGTCCGGTCAAGAGACATGACTGGGGACAAATGCTTCATTATTTAATAATTTTAAAAATATTAGCACCATGTTAATTTTGTTATTGTCAATATGTTGACTAGTCACTAGATTTATTCTGCCAGCCCCTCTTTGCAAATACGTTGTTCTGACGACTAAGGATACTTGGTGCCATAATTGAACCACAGGACCTGAGTGTGATTAGGGTCCGGCAAAGCCGCGAAGAACAAGTTTCCTGGCCTGTGACTAATATTTTTGAGTTTGATCAAATATTTGTAATCGCTGTTTTATTGTTTCAGATGATAGAATATGGCAGACGACTACCCTGGGCCGTTCTGTGAGGAAAACAATATTACTACGACAGATCTCATCAAGGAGGAATATTTGAAGCCAATTGGCGTTTTGAAAACTGGACTTGTTATCGGGATAAATACGTTTCTTGAAAAAAATGGACACAACTCCTTTGCGTTATTTAATGTACTTTTGTCAACTCAACCCAGAATTAAATAAGACAAGTTCAGCTAAATATCTCAAAAACAAAGTTTCAAGAATATGTGACCAGAAGAAAAAATTTGTTAGTAAGAAGAAGGTGCCTGGTTTTAAGAATTTGAAAGACTTGTTGAATGCAGAATTCAAAGCACCTGTCTTGCAGTCAGCCCCACAGACTGAAACCAACTTGGAAAAAACTATAAACCGAATAGAAAGCATCAGTGTTAGTGAAAATTTGAATAAATCTCAAAATTTATTGAGTTACGAAATTCAGAAATTTCAGAAGCACAGCAATAAACTTGAAAACCGAATTGAAGAACAGAAAACGAGACTTGATGAAATTCACAATAAGATTGGACATTATTCAGTTCGAAATGTGACCAAGCGTGATGAAACGGCTAGGAAGAATTTACATTTGCTTCGTGACAGCCAGCGGTTAAGTAGAAAACAAGAAACAGTCATAGGTAAAACAACGTCCGACTTAAAAGTATGCAGAGCGGAAAATATAAATCTCTCCTCACTATGAAAAACTTTGTGTCCCCATCCCATCCCAAATTGTGTGATATTTGAAGATACGTGAAGTTGTCATGAATATTCAGGTTAATTCAGGTCATTGAACTAGAATGATTTCATCATTTGTGTCCCCTGTCAACATTGTGTCCACCGTCCCCAAAATGTGTGTCAGTGTGATACTTGAAGATGACTATTTTGCTTTATAAATACTAGATTAAGTATGTTAAGGTAATTGTAGATGCTTTTAACTTAAAGGTTGTTTAACAGCTATTATGCATCAAGTGATAAGCATGTAAAAATTGAAGCATAGATCATTTTCTAATATTTTGTAATTATAACCAGTCGTGTACTAAGCTAGAAAAAATAAAGTTTCTTATATAAATTTGATATTTTTTATTTAAATTTGGTATTATTATTTTTGCAGTTCTGCATAGCATTCACTTGATGCATAATGGTATGTTATGAATAGATATTTCATTTCTGTTTATATTTTGTATCTCATATATATATATGCATATTTATTATTGACTGTTATGTTGTTTTGTTGCGAGTCGGATCATTAAACTTAGAAATTGTACATAATAGTTGAAGTTTTTTCAAATATCTTTATTATGAAATTGATGGAACAATGTGCATAATATGCAGAATGTAGAGATCAACTCCTGTACAAAATTTCATTAAGATACCTCAAAAAATAAAAAAGTTATGACCATTTTACTAATAACTGAAATTGTTTCGGTTCCGTCCGCGGAGCCGCCGCGAGACGCGTTTTTAGAACAGAAAAATTCCGGATTTCCTCCGTTTTTCAGGATATTAAAAAGGTCATAGCTTTGTTAGTTTTTAAGATATCTTAAAAAGAAAAACTGTTCTGGAATGCTGCTTCAGAGATCTATTTCAATATGTTAACAAAAACATATTATCTTAAGTTACAAAAAATAGCTGGGGTTGCTATACATATCATATAAATATCTAAGGGCAATAAAGTCTATGGATTCAAAAAAATCACTTTTTTCGTTTCTATCTTATAACATTTCATCACAATATATCATATTTATCTCAATAACATTGCACATAGGTTTGATATCTTAAACTATACAATGTCATGTTAATAAGTACATGTTGCATGGATTTACAATGAAATAAAACGATTAAAAGACTGTGTAGTCTACCATCTCGAAAAATTCGCCCCTTTTCTTTATATTTTGAAGTTACAATGTATACCCCAAATTATCAGATTTGCACAATAGCCAAACTTAGGACGTTTGATATCAAAACTGTAAGGTCATTAACACCATTCATATTGATTAATCACAGAAAATATACATGACATTGTGCCTGGTCTACCTATTCCAAAAAATTGCATTTTTCTCCATACATGTACTATTTAATGTTTTACCCCAGAAATACCACATTTTGTACCATAGCTTAGCTTAAGATGTTTGATATCTTAATGGCGAGTCACTTTAAAATTACCACAGCGATTATTTAAAAATATAATGGCCAGTGATCTTAAATTTCACCGATTCCGAAAATTCGCACTTTTAAATGCACTTTTTAACGTTTTACCCCCAAAATACCACATTTTGTACAATAGCCTAGCTTAAGGTGTTTAATATCTTCATCGCAAGTCACTATAAAACTATCACAGCGATTATTTACCAAATATAATGGCTAATGACGTTATAGTCCACCGATTCCGAAAATTCACACTTTTTTACGTTTTACCCCAAAAATACACACTTTTGCATAAATGCACGGCACTAAAATATTGCAGTCTTCAACTGCAACTTAATAACTACATATAAATGTGATTTATTATAAAATATGATTATAAATAACAATGTAGTTCACCGATTGCAAAAATTCGTTGTTTCGTTTATATTTTGGAACCTTTACCCCAATTTTCTCAAAATGCTCAAGGGTGACACAATGTCACCCGTCAGAAATTCCATTCGAAAGGTCTCGTCTACTGAAATCCGCAAAGAAAAAAGCTTTATACTCCAATGCAAGGTTCGGTCAAATTTCGGGATTTCGGGCCGGACTAATGATCGAACTTCAGGCCTAGACACTAACTATTTTGGCAACTGGTCCGACAGGGCAAAAGCGCCCAATTTGTAAATAGGACAACTACTGGTCCTCCAGTATTTTCACTGGTCCTGGATTTTCACTGGTCTCGGACCAGCGGACCAATGTTAGTGTCGAGCCCTGAACTTGGCCTAGATATCATGGCCATAAGCATTGTCACAAAGTTTGAAGACCATTGGATGAAAACTGTTTGCGTTAGAGCACAGACAAGGCCAATTTCATACTTATTTGGTAATTTAAGGCCCATAACCAAATAAGGCCGAGGCCGATTTGGCCTATAATCGAACTTGGCCTAGATATTATGTCCATAAGCATTGTCACAAAGTTTGAAGACGATCAGATGAAAACTCTGAGCGTTAGAGTACAGACAAACTGCTGGACACCTTGACATTTGACCTACTGAACTCAAAATATATAGGGGCTACCAACTGCTGATTACCAACCGCCATCAAAGGGATTCGATCCGATAAAAATATCTTTCACATCTATACTATGAATATATAGACAGGGATCTGAGTTTATGACTGGCCCTCATATACCTAACTCAACATTATGTCCAATATTTTAAACAAGCCGAACGCAATCATTTAATTTGCACTGCACACTTCAAGACAATATAATATTATACATAAACAAGACTGCGTTCAATAAACGCTTATGCCCCCTGTGGAAGCCAAGTCCATAAATAAGTCTAAGTCCAAAATTAGGTCAAGGTGAAGGTCAAATTGGGGTTAGGTGATACAGGTGTGTGGAGAGTGTTCATATACAACATCCATGCAAGTTTGGAAGCTTTGTAGCAAGCCATATTAATGTTAGAAGAAACGGTCAATTTGGGTTAACCAGGACGGACGGACGGACGGACGGACGGACGGACGGACGGACGGACAGGTGAATCACTATATGCCTCCCGATCTATCGATACGGGGGCATAAAAATACAACTTTTATCAATACACGTACACAATGTCGCCTGTGTCGAGCATAGAATGTTAAAAAAATGCGTAAAACCCGGTTTGATCACATAACCCTGCACAGACAGAAACTAGAAAACGGCCTTTCGATAAAGAAGAAAAATCATTATTTACGCACGATCTCGGGAAATTAGTACAGCGATTTGATAGAAAAACATATTTTGAGCAACTCACCGACGCTCGTCCGTTTCTGCACTGCTTAAATAGACGATAATCCGAGTTCAGGGAGAACTGATATTCAATTTCTAATATTTGCATTCATTTCGACCATTTGTAGTATCACGTGACGGATCATGTGACAATATAGAAAATGATTGGTGTTCGGGTAATATCATGCAACTCTTCAGCCAATCAAATTACTCGTAACAAAAGCCATGCTGTCACTGTCAAAATGACAAAAGTCGACGACTTGTTTTCAGTCAATGTTGTTGAATTGCTGCTGTCGTCTAACTAAGCGGTATAGAAACGGACGAGTGTCGGTGAGTTGCTCCAAATATTTTTCTCTATCAAATCGTCGTACTAATTTCCTGAGATCGTGCGTAAATAATGATTTCTCTTTTTTATCGAGGGCCATTTTCTAGTTTCTGTCTGTGCAGGGTTATGTCATCAAACCGGGTTTTACGCATTATTTAAACATTCTATGCTCGACACAGGCGACATTGTGTACGTGTATTGATAAAAGTTGTATTTTTTATGTATAATATTATATTGTCTCGAAGTGTGCAGTGCAAATTAAATGATTGCATTCGGTTTGTTTAAAATATTGGACAAAATGTTGAGTTAGGTATATGAGGGCCAGTCATAAACTCAGATCCCTGTCTATATATTCATAGTATAGATGTGAAAGATATTTTTATCGGGTTGAATCCCTTTGACCGCCATGTATAGTTTGAAGATCCTAGGGAAGACCGTTCTTGAGTTATTGTACGGAATCCACTTGAATAGTCAGAAATGGTAAAGGTTACAGTGACCTTGACCTTTGACCTACTGATCTCAAAATCAAACCATGTAAAGTTTGAAGATCCTAGGGCAAAGCCTCCTTGAGTTATTGAACGGAAACCATTTGCTATACCGACCGACCGACATTACTTACCGACCGACATGTGCAAAGCAATATAACCCCTCATCAAAGTAGTCCAGTCATTCTACAGTAAAAATAGGCTTAACCTCAAACAAATTGCAAAAGAAACAAATTTGACTGTTTTGGCATCAGAAAACATTGCCAAAAAACATCTAGGGTGGGTAAGTTGCCGAAAAATTAACATATCTAAGGTCACTATTGAAAACACTAAAGCTGCTTTAATGACAGTGTTTATTTTCAGTTCCATGTAACCTAAGCGCACATATCCATAAAGTACATAGTAAGGTAATTGGAATATGAACAATATTATGAACAGATGAAAAAAACCTGGCATAGTTAACAAATAAGACCATTTTTGATTTAATATAGATGCTTAAAAACCAGTACAAGTGGGTGGGGTAAAGGAGTGTGACAATCTTATAAACAAGTTCCGGTGTAACCTCTAGATCAACAAGGTACACTGTCTACCGAAATGAATTGTTATATGTGAAAGTTCTGACACTGCAAGCATTAATTGCAAAAATGATGACGTTCTGTGAAATTCAAGATGGCGTCCAAGATGGCCGTCTTCTTTAGCATTACCGGTTAAAATAAAAATAGATACACGAAAATAGCAGGAATATATGACAAAATTCATTGAAATTAATGTCCTTAAATGATGTATATGTATTAAAGAAACCACAAGCATCTATTAAACAGATATTTTAGATACACTATTAATGTTGAAAATCTTCAAAATGCAATGACAGTCACTGTTATTTGCAGGTAAAACATACATAAAACAGGTACATGTACAGAGGCAATTTCACCTTTCAAATCTCTTATGTCTTTGGTTATGATTTATAGTGTTGATTAATACATATCTAAAATACACTTTTATGAATAAATGGTATAACATGTTAAATAAAAAACAATACTTTAATTGGAACACAGTGCATCCATACAGTCTGACATGTAATAAGTGGTTTTATTACCCCACCCACCAATTTCACACACTATATGTGTAATCGAGTATTTGGGAAGTTTCACAACCTAACTTTGTCGTGCATAATGTTTATTAAATCATAAATGTAATTGGTACACATACAAAATTTGTCATTTTTATGCCAGACATCACTCCGAGAAATCCAAGATGGCGTTCAATATGGACGTCGTAGTATAGGAAAAGTCAATTATTTGGCTATATAGATGATACAGGTATATTACTTCCAACTTTGTATCCTAAATTAGTATTGGTTCTTGACAACCCAGCGTGTTCTGTCAAATATTTCTGTGAATCACTGGTTGTATATAGTATCTCTACTTCATTATCCTTGGATACAGTGCGACTTGAAACTACTTATGTATGTATGAATCCGAGATCAAACTAGCAATCAGGTCAATACCATGACATGTATTATGTCTGCCAATAGTGCTAAGTGTGTAATTACTGTATGTTTATACACACAATCGCACACCTACATGTATCACGAACATCATCAGTGTTTTGTCCTTTCAAAATAGAATTATATTGAAAGTCAAAGTGTATAGACATACAAGTCCGGAAGTATATTTTTGTCTGTAACTCAATTACTTGATACTTCGGTAAGTTTAATTAGGTTTAATAATAAGAAATGTTTTAATTCAAAAAGTCTTGACACACTTACTCATTTCAATTTGTTTAATTTCAAAAATTAATGCAAATATCGAAATGGAGATTGCGTTTGAATGTCACATGATGTACGAACAACAATAGGATTTAAAGGTAGATATATGATACACCGGTTCATGTCTGAGATTTAACCAAAATGCCAGGTCCAACCGTAGAGCTTGTCAGGAAATGTTCTTATTTACATGCATATTTTTTTTTTCTAACCTTAATGTTCTCTTTACATGTCTTGCAAACTCTGTTAAGTAAACGCTGGCTGGTAATTATAGAACATATCGCGACATCATTGCATGTACATGACTGGGTATGTGATCAGATCAATACGAAACCTGTACTTTGTAATTATACTATTATCATAAATCCAAGGCTCAATACAAGATCGTCGGTGTTTATACTTGTCGGAATACTTGTTAACATCTAGGAGTTCAATGCCCGACTTTAGACCTGCGTTCAATGCTTGCTAGAATTGTGTCCATAGTAGGTACACGCTCGACATTAGATCTAAACTCAATGCTGACTAGAGAAGGTCCAGTTAGACATTCTTACTAGTGTATGTCCACAATCAACACTCGACCTTAGATCTGCATTTAATGATGCAGGAGTATGTCCAATTAAACATAAGTTCAATCTTTACTAGATTATGTCCACAGTACAATGTTCGACATTAAACCTACAGGACAAGGTTAGGTTAGACTTACGCTCAATGCTTACAAGAGAATGTCAAGAGTGCAGGAAGCGACCTAGACCAAATTGGAATATTGGATTAGGTCCAGTTAGACTATACGTTCTATGCTTGCTAGAGTAGGTTCAAGTAGACCTACATAAAATGCTTGCTGGGGTTTGTCAAGAGTACCGGACTCCTAATATATACCTTAAATGCTTGCTGTAATACAGATGTAGGGCCAGTTTGAAGACCTACGTTCAATGCTACCGTATAGCGGGTTATTTCTGCGGGTAGAAAATTTTGCGATTTAGGCCTAAAATGGGTAGGTTTTATTTCTGCGGTTTTTATTTCTGCGACCTACCAGAAAATCGGGAATTAATTTCTGCGGATTTCAGAAACCGGGTATTGCTATATCGTTAATACAATTATACACAAACTACAGTGTTGCAAATTGAACCAGTTGTCAAACTTACATCAACGTGTATTGAGGGCCATTACCGATATAACACATACCATTCATTAATTGTTAAACAAACAAGCAAACAAAGACAGTCGATCACTATACGTGTGAAAAATACGACAGTAACAAAACACTAGAAATATATAGATTAAATGTATATTACCAGTATATTGAAGCAAAATATGGAAGTTAAATTTTGCGAACAAAATTTTTACGGATGTTTAATTTTGCGGAATTTAATTTTACGGGACAGCCTCAAACCGCAAAAAACGCAGAAATAAAAACCCGCAGAAATTACCCGCTATACGGTATCTATAGTATGTCCAAAGTGGAACGATCGACCTTAGACCTGCGTTTAAAGCTTGCTAGAGTTGATCTACACTGCAAGGCTAGATCTAAAACTTAAGTTCAATGCATACTTGTAAGATTAGGTCAAGTTAGACCTATGTTTTGAGTTTGTTTGAATAGGCCCAGAGTAGGCCTATGTGCAGCCCTAAATCTAGACCAGTGTACAAAGCTAGGTAAACGTAAGTATGTAGACTCTACATGTGTATACTATCACTAATTTAATTCGTCAAAGACACAAACAATATCAGTAGAAACATACACAAACTGTATTGTTACCCGTAAGTGCGATTAAGACAATGTCCAAAATGCGCTTCCGTAGAGAAGAATTTTATGCATAATCTCAAAGTCAAAATGACGCCGATTAATTTCTTAAACCATCGTAAAATATTTGACTTTTGTATATAACAAGATTATTACAGTTCCTATTTTTAAATAATCAACTGAAAAGGTTTATGTGTACGTGTTATTTGATATTTAAATAACGTATTCACGGAAATATAACGAGATTATGCCTTCGTCATCGCACGCGCTAAGTTGATATGACGTCACTATGGCGAGTTATACTTGCCATGTCGAAGTTCGAATAAATGAACAAGTTCAAGGTTTAATTTCATCGTTTTCCCCTCCTTAGATTTTTCTAGACTTTTTATATGATTATAAGCATACATTTATCTACATGATTATCGCAAAAAATATTCTTTTGCAATCAGTTTGAGGTTAAATCGTAGAATGACTGGACTAAGATGGGAGGCATAATTAAACAGTTTCCTGCAAATGAAAGTTCACTCTACAAACTGAAATTCATATTTCCAACTATCCATTGACTATGGATAACAAATTTGTACGTACATTATTCCGACATTCTCTCAGTCTGGTAATATCTGCCTCTATGGATAAATCTGTAGCAGGCGGGTTGTTCCACACTGGATCTTTCTGACCACGAAGACCACAAACATTTCTGAGGAGGCAAGCTAGCAGGGTGACATCGAAGTTAGCAGAATCTGGCTTCATGTCAACAGGCGGCAGAAACTTCTTCTGTTGATCTGTTATAATATCTTTACCTATCAGGAACATTAGCTGATTGTACTGTCCTTGATTGGCCTTCAGGTATCGAATAAAGTCATTGCCCACCAGAATGTTGAATAATTTTCTGAAGACCTCGGTACCAATCTGTATCAGTAAGTACTGGTACCGGAAAATAGACTTCTCTGAAAATAAAACAAGTACATCACCGACTTAGAATGAGAAGGTGGTAAATGTGTACATCGATATTTTGAGGAAACATGAAACAAGAGCTGTCCATGAACAGCGCGCTCCAGTATTCGCTGCACCATGCTAGGATAGTTCAATCATTATGTAGTCAAAACAAAATGCTTCATAACAGCAGCATTACCCTTAACTGTGTAGAGGTTGGGGCTTCTAAGTATGCAAAGTATCAAAGCAATATATCAATGCACTTTGAAGATATTAGAGGTAAAAAAAACCTGTACCTAAACTTTAACATTTGCATTTCCAAGTCAAACAGGGGGCATAATTTCTACAAATTCTTGATAGAGTTACCTACCCCTGTGTAGGGGTTGGGGTCATGATGGAGAACAAATATGCATAGCAATATGTCAATGCACTATGAAAATATTAGAGGTTAAAAAACCTGTATCTAAACTTTAAGATTTGCAGGAAGTTAAAAAAAGGGGGCATAATTTCAACAAAATGCTCGATAGAGTTATCCAACCCTGTTAAGGGGTTGGGGTCATGTTGGAGAACAAGTATGCAAAGCAATATGTGAATGCACTTTGAAAATATTAGAGGTGAAACAAGACTGCGTTCAATAAACGCTTATGCCCCCTGTGGAAGCCTTGTCCATAAATAAGTCGAAGTCCAAAATTAGGTCAAGGTGAAGGTCAAAATGGGGTCAGGTGATACAGGCGTGTGGAGAGTGTTCATATACAACATCCATGCAAGTATGAAAGCTTTGTAGCCAGCCATATTAATGCTAGAAGAAACGGTCAATTTGGGTTAACCAGGACGGACGAACGGACGGACGGACGGACAGACGGACGAACGAACGGACAGGTGAATCACAATATGCCTCCCGATCTATCGATACGGGGGCATAAAAACCTGTACCTAAACTTCAACATTTGCACTAAGTTAAACAAGAGTGCCAAAATGTCACAAAATACGCCCGTCTTGGGGCATGGTGAGTCTCAGGGCATGGTGAATGAAAAAAACAAAACAACCAACAATTTTTTTTAATTAAAGGACCATAACCCAAGAAGGCCTAGGCTGATTTGGCCTACAATTAAACTTGTCTTAGATATTATACCCATGAACATTGTCACCAAGTTTGAAGATACTCAGATGAAAACTCTTTGCACTAGAGAACAGACAAGGTCAATTACACATTTATTTTAGTAATTATAGGACCATAACCAAATAAGGCTAAGGCCGATAATCAAACTTGGCCTAGATATTATGCCCATAAGCATTGTCACAAAGTTTGAAGATGATCGGATGAAAACTAATTGCATTAAAGAACAGACAAGGTCAATTTCACATTTATTTTGGTAATTGTAGGACCAAAACCAAATAAGGCCTAGGCCGATTTGGCCTATAATCGAACTTGGTCTAGATATTATGCCCATAAGCATTGTCACAAAGTTTGAAGATACTCAGACGAAAACTCTTTGCACTAGAGAACAGACCAGGTCAATTTCACATTTATTTTGGTAATTGTAGGACCATAACCAAGTAAGGCCTAGGCCGATAATCAAACTTGGCATAGATATTATGCCCATAAGCATTGTCACAAAGTTTGAAGATGATCGGATGAAAACTGTTCGCACTAAAGAACAGACAAGGTAAATTTCACATTTATTTTGGTAATTGTAGGACCATAACCAAATAAGGCCTAGGCTGATTTGGCCTATAATCAAACTTGGCCTAGATATTATGCCCATAAGCATTGTCACAAAGTTTGAAGATAATCGGATGAAAACTGTTTGCACTAAAGAACAGACAAGGTCAATTTCACATTTATTTTGGTAATTGTAGGACCATAACCAAAAAAGGCCTCGGCCGATTTGGCCTATAATCGAACTTGGCCTAGATATTATGCCCATAAGCATTGTCACAAAGTTTGAAGTTGATTGGATAAAAACTGTTAGCGTTAGAGTACAGACCAATTACTGGACACCGCCCGCCCGCCAAGGGTGTTCACATAATACATCCCGTTTTCAACGGGGGTATAAAAAGGGGGCATAATTTCAATAAAATGCTTAATAGAGTTACCTACGCCTGTGTATAGTTGGGGTCATAGTCCAGTCATTCTAGGATTTAACCTCAAACTAATTGCAAAAGTATTTCTTTTTCGATAATCATGTAGATAAATGTATGCTTATAATCATACAAAAAGTCTAGAAAAATCTAAGGTGGGGAAAACGATGAAATTTAACCTTAAAGTTGTTCATTTTTTCGAACTACGACATGGCAAATATAACTCCCCATAGTGACGTCATATCAACTTAGCGCGTGCGATGAACTATGTAATTACGAAGGCATAATCTCGTCATATTTCCGTGAATATGTTATTTAAATATCAAATAACACGTAAACACCAACCCTTTCAGTTGATTATTTAAAGATAGGAACTGTAATAATCTTGTTATATACAAAAGTCAAATATTTTACGATGGTTTAAGAAAATAAATCGACGTTATTTTGACGTTGAGATTATGCATACAATTCCTCTCTACGGAAGCGCAATATGGACATTGTCTTAATCGCCCTCTATACGGGTAACAATACAGATTGTGTATGTTTGTGTCTTTGACCAAATAAAATAGTGATATTATACACATGTAGAGTCTACATACTTACTTACGTTAACCTAACTTTGTACACAGGTTTTGATTTAGGGCTGCACATACTCTGGACCTATTCAAACAAACTCAAAAGGTAGGTCTCACTTGACCTAATCTTACAAGTATGCATTGGAATTAAGTCTTAGATCTAGCCTTGCACTGTATACCAACTCTAGCCAGTATTGAACCCAGGTCTTAGGTCGATCGTTGCACTGAGGACATACTATAGATAGCATTGAATGATTGAACGATGGTTTAAATGGACCCTTTTTGGCAAGTCTTGAACGTAGGTCTGAACTGGCCCTACATTTGTATTCCAGCAAGCATTTAAAGTATGTATTAGGAGTCCGGTAATCTTGAAAAAAAACCAGCAAGCATTTAATGAAGGTCTACTTCAACCTACACCAGCAAGCACAGAACGTATAGTCTTAACTGAACCTATTCCAATATCCCAATTTGGTCTAAGATCGGTTCCTGCACTCTTGACCTTCTCTTGTAAGCATTGAACGCAAGTCTAACTGAACCTTGTCCTGTAGGTTTATTGTCGAAAAGTATACTGTGGACATAATCTAGTAAGCATTGAATTTATGTTTAATTGGACCTTCTCCTGCTGCATTCAATGCAGATCTAAGGTCGAGTGTTGCATTGTGGACATACACTAGTAAGAATGTCTAACTGAACCTTCTCCAGTCAGCATCGAGTTTAGATCTAATGTCGAGCGTGTACCTACTATGGACACGTTCTAGCAAGCATTGAACGCAGGTCTAACGTCGGGCATTGGACTCCTAGATGTTACAAATGTAGCAAGTATTCCGACAAGTATAAACACAGGCGATCTAGTATTGAGCCTTGCATTTATGATACTAGTATAATTATGCTGGCGAAAATTAAGCGATACATCGAGCTCTGTAATCCTGAACCAATTCTGGTTAACATGGAAAGCACATCTAACATCTCGCAAACTGTGCCTAAAAGGCAACAAAACGCACAGCAATGTAAATAACAGAGCCAAATGGACCACCGACCAAGTACAGGTTTCGTATCGACCTTATCACATACCCAGTCATGTACATGCAATGGGTATACCCAGGCCTATACATGCAATGGATGTGCGATATGTTCCATGATTACCAGCCAGCTTTTATTTATACCTGATTGCTAGTTTGATCTCGGATTCATACATTCATATAAAGTAGTTTCAAGTCGCACTGTATTCAAGGATACCCAGGCCTATACATGCAATGGATGTGCGATATGTTCTATGATTACCAGCCAGCTTTTATTTATACCTGATTGCTAGTTTGATCTCGGATTCATACATTCATATAAAGTAGTTTCAAGTTTCACTGTATTCAAGGATAACTAGAACTGTCACCATTCGGCAAACTAATATACTCCCGCGTGGCAAACATCATTGCAGCTAATTGTTTTCTTTAGGCACATAAGAACTATTCACTATATACACTATACAATGTATATTGTATAGTGCATAAAAGTACAAAGGGCCATAATTCTGTCAAAAATCGTCGCAGCGCAAATTCTTTCCATTATGCACATCCACATGTTGGGGATGTTCATCTGTTAAAGTTTGAAGGAAATGCTGCAAAAACGGAGGAGTTATGCGTCCACAAGAATGCGTCTACGGACGGGCAGACCGACCGACAGACAGACAACCTGAATCCAGTATACCCCCTTACAACTCGTTGTGCGGGGGTATAATGAAGTAGAGATACTATTTACAACCAGTGATTCACAGAAATATTTGATAAAACACACCGAGTTGTCGAGAACCGATACTAATTTAGGATACAAAGTTGGAAGTAATATACATTTACCTGTATCATCTATATAGCCAAATTAATGACTTTTCCTATACCACGACGTCCATATTGAACGCCATCTTGGATTTCTCGAAGTAATCTCCGGCATAAAAGTTTTGTATGTGTACCAATTTACATTTATGATTTAATAAACTTTATGCACGACGTAGTTAGTTTGTGAAACTTCACAGACACTCGATTACACATTCATTGTGTGAAATTGGTGGGTGGGGTAACAAAACCACATATTACACCTTAGATTGCATGGATGCACTGAGTTCCATTAAAGTAGTGTTTTTTATATAACATATTATACTATTTATTCATAAAGTGTATTTAAGATATGTATTAATCAACATTATAAATCATAACCAAAGACATAAGAGATTAGAAAGGTGAAACATAAGAGATTAGAAAGGTGAAATTGCCTCTGTACCTGTTTTTCGTATGTTTTACCTGCAAATAACATTGACATTGCTTTTTGAAGATTTTCAACATAAATAATGTATATAAAATATTTGTTTAACGATTTTTGTGGTTTCTTAAATACATATACCTCATTTAAGGACATTAAATTCAATGAATTTTGTCGCATATTCCTGCTATTTTCAAGTATCTATTTTTATTTTAACTGGTAATACTAAAGAAGACGGCCATTTTGGACGCCATCTTGAATTTCACAGACCCCATCACTTTTGCAATTTATGCTTGCAATGACAGAACTTTCACATATAACAATTCATTTCGGTATACAGTATACACCTTGTTGATCTAGAGGTTACACCGGAACTTGTTTCTGAGATTGTCACACTCCATTACCCCACCCACTTGTACTGGTTTTTAAGCATCTATATTAAATCAAAAATGGTTTAATTTGTTATCTATGCCACGTTATTTTCATCTGTTTATAATATTGTTCATATTCCAATATCTTTACTATGTACTTTATGGATATGTGCACTTTGGTTACATGGAAATGAAAATAAACACTGCCATAAAAGCAGCTTTAGAGTTTCTAATAGTGACCTTACATATGTTAAATTTTCGGCAATTTCCCCATCCTAGATTTTTCTAGACTTTTGATATGTTATTTGTCAATGTTTTCTGATGCCAAAACAGTCAAATTTGTTTCTTTTGCAATTTGTTTGAGGTTAAGCCTATTTTTACTGTAGAATGACTGGACTATCATGATGGAGAACAAGTATGCAAAGCAATATGTGAATGCACTTAGAAAATATTTGAAGTTAAAAAACCTGTACCTAAACTTTAACATTTGCACTAAGTTGAAAAAAAGGGGGCATAATTCCACCAAAATGCTTAATAGAGTTACCTACCCCTGTGTATGGGTTGGGGTCATGATGGTGAACAAGTATGCAAAGTATTAAAGCAATATGACAATGCACTATGAAGATATTAGAGGCTAAAAAACATGTACCTAAACTTTAACATTTGCACTATTTGCACTAAGTATAAACAAGCGGGCCCAAAGGGCCCTAGGTCGCTCACCTGTCGAACTTGACCTACAATTTGTTGAGATGATCATTGTGACCAAGTTTTATACAGATTAGGCCAATATTGTGACCTCTTGTGACTACACAAGGTTTTTATATGATTGACCAAATGACCTACTTTTTTACCCCAGATGACCCAATATCGAACTTGACCTAGATTTTGTTGAGATGATCATTGTGACCAAGTTTCGTAAAGATCAAGCCAAAACTGTGACCTCTAGTGACTACACAAGGTTTTTCTATTATTTGACCTTGTGACTTAGTTTTTTACCCCAGATGACCCAATATCAAACTTGATCTAGATTTTGTTGAGATGATCATTGTGACCAAGTTTCATAAAGATTAGGCCAAAAGTGTGACCTCTAGTGACTATGCAAGGTTTTTCTATGATTTGACAATGTGACCTAGTTTTTGACCCTGGATGACCCAATATCGAACTTGACCTAGATTTTGTTGTTATGTTCATTGTGACCAAGTTTCATAAAGATTAGGCCAAAAGTGTGACCTCTAGTGACTACACAAGGTTTTTCTATGATTTGACCTTGTGACCTAGTTTTTGACCCTGGATGACCCAATATCGAACTTGACCTAGATTTTGTTAGGATGATCATTGTGACTAAGTTTTATAAATATTAAGTCAAAATTGTGACCTCTAGTGACTACACAAGGTTTTTCTATGATTTGACAATGTGACCTAGTTTTTGACCCCGGATGACCCAATATCGAACTTGACCTAGATTTTGTTGTTATGATCATTGTGACCAAGTTTCATAAAGATTAGGCCAAAAGTGTGACCTCTAGTGACTACACAAGGTTTTTCTATGATTTGACCTTGTGACCTAGTTTTTGACCCCGGATGACCCAATATCGAACTTGACCTAGATTTTGTTAGGATGATCATTGTGACTAAGTTTTATAAATATTAAGTCAAAATTGTGACCTCTAGTGACTACACAAGGTTTTTCTGTAATTTGACCTAGTGACCTAGTTTTTGACCCCAGATGACCCAATATCGAACTTGGCCTAGATTTTGTTGAGATGATCATTGTGACCAAGTTTCATAAAGATTAGGCTAAAATTGTGACCTCTAGTGTCTACACAAGCCAATTGTTGACGGACGCACGGACGGACGGACGGGCGACGGACGAAGAGTGATCACAAAAGCTCACTCTGTCACTTTGTGACAGGTGAGCTAAAAAGGCATAATTTCAACAAAATGCCTGATAGACTTACCTACTCCTGCATATGGGTTGGGGACATGATGGCAAACAAGTATGCAAAGAATGAAAGCAATTTCTCAAAGGACTTAGAGAATATAAGAGGTTAAAAAACCTGTACCTAAACTTTAACAAAAGTGTTGCGCTGACGCTCGGGTGACTGCAATAGCTCCCCTTATTCTACGAATAGTGGAGCTAAAAAACTGTCTGAAAACTACTCTTTACTTATGGAAAAACAAGTTTTTTGAACTTCAGTTTGGTGAACATGACAACGTCCGATTTTCATGAAAATGTCCTTTGGGACGCAGATTTCAAATATGAGTCTAATTCTAAGCCAGCGACATGATAATCACAGTCAGTGCTTGTATAACATCTTGTATAAGGTTGTCTGCATGCGTTAAATACAATGACATCGATCCATTCACCGTGTAAAGTCATGGAGTGTATGAACAACTAAATCCATTCTCCGTGTGTAAAGTCGTGGAGTGTATGAACAACTAAATCCATTCTCCGTGTGTAAAGTCGTGGAGTGAATGAACAACTAAATCCAATATCCGAGTTGTTGGATTTTGTATGCGTCTAAGACTGCGGAAATTATTAGTACATGCAAAAAATGCGTTTTGCACTTGCATTTTGGGAAATCTACTTGCATTTCATTTTGGGAAATATACTTGTATTTAGCAAGTTAGCAAGTGCTAAATTTAAGCCCTGCATTTCAGTACATACGGGAGTTTTGTTTACAATTGATAAGGTCTAGTGACATAATTTATAAACAGATGTTGTATTTATAATAGAGATGGCAACAAGTACTAAAATCGGTACTCAAGTACTCAGTCATTCCTCCGATCGAGTACTCAGGTACTCGGAAAACTATAAATGTGCACAAGATTTGTGAAACAGAAATTTTGTACTGCAAACGTGTGTGTTCAACTTCATATAGAACATCGTGTTTGCCTGTCCGTTCTGTTTAGTTGATGATCAAATCTAGAGCGGAAGAAGACTGTTGAAACAATAAAAACTAACAACAAGTAGTCGTAGTAGTTCATGCAGACCCCTTAAAGGTAATCAAGTAAATGCAGCCTCTATTGCATGTACAAGGTTTTCATATTGTCTTAACAAGCGTCCTTGTAATTTTCATCACATAAACCCATATTGAAGATTTGTCTATTATTTCACCTTGTGACCTAGTTTGTGACCCGAGATGACCCATTTGAGTTTCATAAAGATTAGGCAAAAAGTGTGACCTCTAGTGACTACACAAGGTTTTTCTATAATTTGACCTTGTGACCTAGTTTTTGACCCCAAATGACCCAATATCGAACTTGACCTATAGTTTGTTGAGATGATCATTGTGACCAAGTTTCATAATAATTAGGCCAAAACTGTGACCTTTAGTATCTACACAAGCAAATTGTGGGCGGACGGACGACGGACGAAGAGTGATTACAAAAGCTCACTCTGTCACTTTGTGACAGGTGAGCTAAAAAGAACAACAATACAATGTAAATGCAATAGCACTTTTAATCTACAAGAGGGCCCACAGGGCCCTAGGTCGCTCACCTGTGCACAATACAGCCATATTTATCATGTGTTTTTTTAAAAAGTTTTTCCAATCAGTTGTCATTGCAACCAGAGGTATGCATGGATTATAATTCTTTTAGCTATTTTTAGAAAGGATAACTCAAGGAACATTGTTACCCATTTAACATGAAATCCAACCAGTTCTTTTAGAGAAAAAATTTTAAAATATTTTACTATACAAATATAGGGTAAAACAGAGCCCTACCCACTGGCGGCCATGTTTTTGACAAATCACGACAAAAAAGTCAATTTTGTAAGAGGGTCACCCAACAACTATTTCTGTAAAATTATTTTGAATTCTGGCCAGCGGTTGATTTTTTATGATTTTCCTATCGGTTGCCATGGCAACCAGAGTTCTGCATGGAATGGAATTATTTTAGCTATTTTAAGAAAGGACCACGCAAGGAACAATTTTACCAATCAATAGTGAAATCCAACCAGTACTTTTAGGAGAAGATTTTTAAAGATTTTACTATAGATATATAGGGAAAAACAGCGCCCCACCCACTGGCGGCCATGTTTTTTGAGGAATCAAGACTAAAATATCAATTTTGTAAGAAGGTCACCCAACAACTATTTCTGTAAAATTATTTTGAAATCTGGCCAGCGGGTGATTTTTTATGATTTTTTTAAAGATTTTCCTATTGGTTGCCATGGCAACCAGAGTTATTTATAGATTACAATTCTTTTAGCTACTTTTAGAAAGGACCACCCAAGGATCATTCTTACCAATTTATAATGAAATCCAACAAGTACTTTCAGACAAGAAGATTTTTAAAATTTTTACCAGATATATAGGGAAAACGAGCCCCGCCCACTGGCGGCCATGTTTTTTGACGAATCACGAGAAAAATGTCAATTTTGTAAGAGGGCCACTCAAGAACTATTTCTGTAAAATTATTTTGAAATCTGGCCTTAGGTTGATTTTTTATGATTTTTTAAAGATATTCCTATTGGTTGCCATGGCAATCAGAGTTATTTATAGATTACAATTCTTTTAGCTATTTTTAGAAAGGACCACCCAAGGAACATTCCTGTGAAGTTTGGTTGAAATTGGCCAAGTGGTTTAGGAGGAGATGTTGTTTGAATGAATTGTTGACGCACGGACGGACGAAGAGCGATCACAATAGCTCACCTTGTCACTATGTGACAGGTGAGCTAATAATGCTAGAAAATAAATCAAATAATAACAAGAGGGCCCAAAGGGCCATAGGTCGCTCAACTGTCAGGGGCAGAATCAAGGATTTGGTGTTAGGGGGGGGCGTACATCATGTATTGATATTATTGAACATTATTTCTACAGCAAGCGAAGTGAGCAAGGAAAATAGTTGTTTATCTGAGCAGCATAGCCCAGATTAATGATAATCGACTGGACAATATCCACTGACGTATAGCTGTTGTGAGTAGGTGACCATGAAAAAATGCAATATCTGTCTGAGCAGCATACCCTCCGAACTCCAGGGCTTCACTTTTGTTTAAGGGGAAACGTGAAATATTTGTGATCCAGCAACTACTGAGTCCAGTGGCTTTCTCCTCCGGGACTTTTATAACAAGAGGGCCAATGGCCCTATAGCGCTCACCTGATCACTAGCAGTTTAGGCAGAATCAGTGACCTGGTGACCTAATTTTTGACCCCAGATGACCCAGTTACGAACTTGACCTAGATTTCATAGAGACACACATTGTGAAGTTTCAAAAAGATTAGGTTAAAATTGTGACATCTAGAGTGTTAACAAGGATTTTCTTCAATGTGACCTGGTGACCTAGTTTTTGACCCCAGATGACAAAGTTGAGAACTTGACCTAGATTTCATAGAGACATACTGTATCTCTCCGCTTCTAAGACGAAAATTTAAGACTCAGAATTCACGTTCAATGAGGGGGCAGTCTTATAAGCCATGCCTACATGAAAATTAAAAAAAAAAATTGGGTTTTCTTACGTAGACAGTCTTACTTTCGTTTTCGGCGGCCATTTGCATAATGTTGAAAAATGAACAAATAATTTTACTTACGTAAACATGTTAAAAATATAAATCCCAGATACAAATGAAAACAGTAGATCATAATAACTAAGAATGTGTTTTCAATGAATTATCAATTTCAGAAGCATGATAATCACACCAGTGGTAAACTGGCTATTTTTTCAATATTGCGTAATTAAGTTATGTCTATTTTTAGACATGTCAAATTATTTCTCAGCTTCAACTAACACTTTCCGAAAAACTAGCAAAGATCCCATACATTCATTGATCTGCACCTTGATTGAAGATGCAAGGCCTTTGAACTGGGCGGTCATTTGTTACATAAACCTTTGAGGTTACGGTGCTTGTGAACTTCAAAAGAATCAGGATGACCTAGTCTTACACGTCATGCGGTGTTTAGGCCAGTAGAATGTGTAAACTTAACCCACTCAGTGCAGTGACATTCTAGAACTGTATAATATTGTCGGATTACGCAACATAATAAATTTATTGTCTCTCAAACAACGAAGGTATTTGACTTCTTTGTTATGTTATTATGGGATTATTCAATTGATGGACCAAAATGTACTCGCTAGTTGTACACTCTAACGGTGATCCACGCCAATGTTTTCACGCCTGTACTAATGACACGCATTGACCCTCGTGTACAATAAACACAAACTCAATATAATTGGTGACACTTGTTGGAATCATTCAAGCGTAATTCTGTATACCCAAGCTATTAATAGTTTGGCAGGTACATTTGCCACGTTACTTGGTATGAACATTTAACTTTACTTGACTGGACCAAAAAAATCCTTCAGAATCTGATATGGAGGCTAAAAATTATCTCGTCTCACACGAGGGTCTAAGCAAAAACCTCAGACTGCGAGCCCATAGTTGGGGGCCCGTCTTACACGCCACCTAGTCTAATATGTACGTCTGGTACGGTACATTGTGACCAAGTTTCATCAAGATTATGTCAAAAATGTGACCTATAGTGTTAACAAGGTTTTTCTTTGATGTGACAGTGATGTGACCTGGTGACCTAGTTTTTGACCCCAGATGACCCAGTTACGAACCTGACCTAGATTTCATAGAGACAAACATTGTGACCAAGTTTAAAAAAGACTAAGTGAAAATTATGACCTCTAGAGTGTTAACAGTCCAATTGTTGACAGCGCACGGCAGACGGCGCATGACGGACGACAGACAAAAGGGTGATCACAATAGCTCACCTTGAGCACTTCGTGCTCAGGTAAGCTAAAATGTGACCTCCAGAGTGTTAACAAGGTTTTTCTTTGATTTGACCTGGTGACCTAGTTTTTGACCCCAGATGACCCAATTACAAACTTGACCTAGATTTCATAGAGACATAAATTTTGACTAAGTTTCATTAAGATTATGTCAAAAATGTGACCTCTAGAGTGTTAACAAAGTTTTTCTTTGATGTGACCAAGTGACCTAGTTTTTGGCCCCTGATGACCCAATTACAAACTTGGCCTAGATTTCATAGAGACATAGATTGTGACCAAGTTTCATTAAGATTATATGAAAAATGTGACCTCTAGACAGGGTTGCCAGCAACTACGACTACAAAAATTCCCTGACTTTTCACTGACTTTTCCCTGATTAAATCATACTTTTCACTGACCAGTATCGCCAATTTTTGGCCTCCTCGACATGCGTTCCTTCGTATCATTCTCTCTTTTAGTAATATCCCTTATTAGCCAAAAAATAGGACTATTTCAACATAGGCTATGGCCATTTTTGTCAAAGAAAACAGCTACAGTTACAACTTTGTCAACAGCTACATTCCTAGTCCACAGCAGTTAACTTATCATTGTTACTCAATGAAGTATAACTTTAGTTTCATAAAAATGTATGTGACATAGGATTTCATGAAAACTGATAGAAGCATCCTCTGTAAATGAGGACATTTTTTTAAAATTTTCTTTTATTAGGTTCACCAGTTACTCGATATATCTTAATTGATCAAAGTAACTGTGTTGGCCTATGCATGTCAAAAGAAAATACATAAAAGTGCAAAACTTTCCTTCATCAGCTACTTATTAATAAAAGTTGACAAGTTGTGCGAACGAAGCGAGCAAGAAAAAAATTGAAGACTGCCACAGCTACTGAACATTCTATTAAACATCAGTCCAGAATTTTATTTTTCCCTGACTATTCACTGACTTTTCTAAAATTGCATTTTTCACTGACTATTATCCAGAATTCCCTGACAATTCACTGACCTTGAAAAAACATCAGTTTTCCCTGACTTTTTCAGGTCGCTGGCAACCCTGTAGACTAGAGTGTTAACAAGGTTTTTCTTTGATGTGACCTGGTGATCTAGTTTTTGACCCCAGATGACCCAATTACGAACTTGACCTAGATTTCATAGAGACATACATTTTGACCAAGTTTCATTAAGAATATGTCAAAATTGTGACCTCTAGAGTGTTAACAAGGTTTCTCTTTGATGTGACCTAGTTTTTGACCCCAGATGACCCAGTTACGAAATGACCTAGATTTCATAGAGACCAACATTGTGACCAAGTTTCATAAAGATTAAGTGAAAACTGTGACCTCTAGAGTGTTAACAGTCCAATTGTTGACGGTGGACGGCGCACGATGGACAAAAGGGTGATCACAATAGCTCACCGTGAGCACGAAGTGCTCAGGTGAGCTAAAAAGGACAAGTTTATTACAAAATCAAACGGTATTCATCTTTAATGACTTGTCGGACATCCCTGTACCCGATGTTTGACACCTTGCTACCAATCAATCCTGTGTAATGTTATTTGCATTCAATATTCAGCTCAAGTATCAATAAATTGCTGCTTGATTTGGTCACGCAAGCGAAGCGAGTGAAAAATGCATATCAATATTGTTCTTACATCCAAACAAGCAAATTCATTAAATTGATATCCCCCGCCTACAGGTTATCAGTATTTCATCGCACAGTTTGGAATGTAAGCTTCCATCAGGAAAACAATTGTCAATAAATCAAGGGCAATAACTCAACAGAAAACTGACCAATACAAATAATTTGACAGGCATCATCACAGTATGGTTGTTAATAATTCTTTTAAGTTTCATGAAATTCTACCCGCTAGTTAGTGGACGAAATTAGTAAACAAGAGGGCCCAAAGGGCCATAGGTCGCTCACCTGTCCTAGTAGTTCATGCAGACCCCTTAATGGTAGCCTCTATTGCATGTACAAGGTTTTCATGTCTTATAAAGCAACCTTGTAATTTACATCACATAGACCCAATGGCATATTGAAGTTTAAGCCAAGTTTTGTCTATTATTTGACCTTGTGACCTAGTTTTGGACCCTAGATGACCCAATATCGAACTTCACCTAGATTTTGCTGAGATGATCATTGTGACCAACTTTCATAAGGATAAGGCCAATAATGATACCTCTAGGGACTGCATAAGGTTTTTTTACTAAGATTTGAAATTGTGACCTAGTTTTTGACCCCGGATGACTCAATATCAAACTTGACCTAGATTCTGTGAAGATGATCATTGTGACCTAGTTATATAAAGATTAAGTCAACATTGTGACCTCCACAGACTACACAAGGTTTTTCAATGATTTTAAATTGTGACCTAGTTTTTGACCCTGGATGACCCAATATTGAACTTGACCTGGATTTTGTTGAGATGATCACAGTGACCAAGTTTTATACAGATTTAGTCAAAATTGTGACCTCTACAGACTACACAAGGTTTTTTCTATGATTTGACCTTGTGACCTAGTTTTAGACCCCGGATGACCCAATCTCGAACTTAACCTAGATTTTGTTAAGGTGATCATTGTGACCTATTTTCATAAAGATTTAGTCAAAATTGTGACCTCTACAGACAACACAATGTTTTTCTAGGATTTGACCTTGTAACCTAGTTTTTGACTTTGGATGACCCAATATCGAACTTGACCTACATGTAGATTTTGTTGAGATGATCATTGTGACCAAGTTTCATAAAGATTCAGTCAAAATTGTGACCTCTAGTGACTACACAAGGTTATTCTATGATTGAGCCTTGTGACCTAGTTTTTGACCTTGGATGACCAAATATCGAACTTGACCTAGATTTTGTTGAGATAATCATTTTGACCAAGTTTCATAAAGATTAGGTCAAAATTCTGACCTCTAGTGACTACACAAGATTTTTCTATGATTTGACCTTGTGACCTAGTTTTTTACCCCGAATGACCCAATATCGAACTTGACCTAGATTTTGTTGAGATGATCATTATGACCAAGTTTCATAAAGATTAGGCAAAAATTGTGACCTTTAGAGAGGACATAAGGTTTTTCTATGATTTGACCTAGAGACCTAGTTTTTGACCTCAGATGACCCAATATCAAACTTGACCTAGATTTTGTTGAGGTGATCATTGAGACCAAGTTTCATAAAGATAAGGCCAAAATTGTGACCTCTAGAGAGGACAAAAGGTTTTTCAATAATTTGACCTAGTGACCTAGTTTTTGACCTCAGATGACCAAATATCGATCTTGTTTGTTGACATGATCATTGTGACCAAGTTTCATAAAGATTAGGCCAAAATAGTGACCTCTAGAGAGGACACAACCCAATAGTTGACGGACGGACGACGGACAAGTGATCACAAAAGCTCACTCTGTCACTTTTTGACAGGTGAGCTAAAAAGTGACATAAAGAGTGTTCATAAGTTTTTTTTCAATGTGACGTGGTGACCAAGTTTTTTACCCCAGATGACCCAGTTACAAAACTTACCTAGATTTCAAAAGAGAAACACATTGTGACCAAGTTTCATTAATATTATGTAAAACCTGAGGTGCACACATGCTAAACATGACCATACATTGAAATACACTTCTATGTTTTGATTGCCTATTTGTATTTAATAGACAATTGAAAGCTTTCACACTTATGTGACAGGGAGATCACTATAAGAATCAAGGCAATGTGATGGCAGTGTGGTCGAGTGGTTCAAGCATCAGACGTGTGATCACAGGTATTGTGTGATTCACCTGAACCAACTTCATACCTGGCCTGAAGATCATCAAAACAAACATTTTGACCAAACTTCATGTAGATTGAAGCAAACAGCGTTTACAAGATTGCTTGACCTAGTGACCCAACTTCGAACTTGACCTTAAGGCCATCAAGATAAACATTTTGACCAAACTTCATGAAGATTGAAGCAAAAATGTGGCCTCCAGAGTGTTAACCTACATGTAGGTTTTCCTATTATTTGACCTTTAGACCTAGTTTTTGACCCCACATGACCCAACTTTGAACTTAACCTATATTCCATTGAGATACAACTACTGACCATGTGTTTTGATGAATCAAAATTATTTCAAGGAATTCAGTAGAGGATCACCCAAGGAACATGTGCGTAAAATTATTTTGAAATTAGCTGAGTGGTTTCAGAGGAGATGTTTTTTTAATGAACTGTTGATGGACGTACGCACAGACGGAGGGAGAACGAAAAGCAATCACAAAAGCTCACCTTGTCACTATGTGACAGGTGAGCTAAAAATACAGTAGACACCTAAGAGTTGCTACAGAGAGTGAAAAGAGTACTGCATTTAGTGATTAAATGATTGTTCTATGAGTAAAATGTAAAAGTACTCCTTATGACAAGTGGCTAATTGGAAAACAGCATGGTAACACAGGCCTTTACATTTATACAGACCTAACTGTAATAATCCTACTGTAATAATGCTAAATGAGTGTTGCTGTAAATTATTCATGTTTTAAATATACCAGTAGCTTTAATTTTGGTTACAAATACTTCCTTGCAGATATTCATTGAGATCATGAACTTGCCTACCTTGAGGACCAGGGTTTTGTTCTATGCCCGCCATTACAAGTAATATTCTAATAAAGGAAACAGCCCCGATTATTCTTATCAACAGACTGAAGTTCAATCCAATACACATCCCACCAGTCCCTTGATGTGACTGTCCCACCCTGCATCTGTAAGAATTGATGTCCACACCCATTGTTAGCTCCCCTGAAAATATACAAATGAAATCACAATAATATTCTTCTGAGACTAGAATATATTTCAATTCCCAAAATGTATTGATCAATGAAATTCCATAATGAAGACGATTTGATGACGTAAAAGCTATGACGTCACTCAGTATGTTGCGTTTCCCGGTTTTTAAAGGTGCTGCCTCACAGATTGGGCTAAATGTTTTGTATATCGTGATTTTCCAAGCTAACCAAGTATTTAAGTAAAAGTAAGTCACTGACGGTTGCTTGATGACTGATTTGGCGCAAATAAGCAATTTTAACCACTCTCGATATCGCCCACTGAGTATTTTTGTCTTGAAAAAAAAGTGCTAAGTTTCCTTCCAACATGCTTTGTGAATTATGTAATTCACACGTGATCGAACTGTAACATCAACAATCTACAGCGTAAACATCAGTGAGGTATTTGGTTCGTTTTTCGATTCGATTTCATCAAATGCGAAAAAATTAAGTAAAAGTAGTGTTAATTCTATAGGGTATTAGTACCATAGTACCCTATAGAATTTTTGATGTAGCAATACTAAATAACTACAAAACGCCGAAGTTTCTCAAGTTATTTTGGATGTCAGTGTGGTTGTTTATGGGATATACAGCCAGCTATACCAAAATTATGCGAATATTTGACAATTTTTTTTATTTTTGCAATACACCAATATGTGAGGCAGTCCCTTTAAAAGTAAACAAGTTTGTAATACGAGTATGTCCCCCTTACCAAACATATTCAGTGACTGCATAAATAAAATAAAGCAGGTCCATGACGTGTTTAGTACTGCAATACATCAACCTGGGCTCCAATAATTATGTAAGATTCGCCTTCAACATCGAATGACTTGGTTGAACCTGAGGTCGAAAGTAGTCCCATGTCATTGTGACCACATAACCTAATAAACTCACAATGTATCAACAAGAGGGCCCTAAGTCGCTCACCTGTTATAGCAGTACATGCAAGACCTGTGATTTGACCTAGTGACCTAGTTCTTGGCCCCATATGATGCAATATCGCACTTGAGCAAGATTTTGTTGAGATGATCACTCTGACCAAGTTTCATAAGGATTAGGCTAAAATTGTGACCTCTAGTGACTATACAAGGTTTTTCTATGATTTGACCTTGTGACCTAGTTTTTGACCCCGGATGACCCAATATCGAACTTGACCTTGATTATGTTGTGATGATCATTGTGACCAAGTTTCATAAAGATTAGGTCAAAATTGTGACCTCTAGTGACTACACAAGGTTTTTCTATGATTTGACCTTGTGACCTAGTTTTTGACCCCGAATGACCCAATATCGAACTTGGCCTAGATTTTGTTGAGATGATCATTGTGACCAAGTTTCATAAAGATTAGGCTAAAATTGTGACCTCTAGTGTCTACACAAGCCAATTGTTGACGGACGGACGGACGACGGACGGACGACGGAGATGATCATTGTGACCAAGTTTCATAAAGATTAAGTCAAAATTGTGACCTCTAGTGACTACACAAAGTTTTTCTATGATTTGACCTAGTGACCTAGTTTTTCACCCCGGATGACCCAATATCGAACTTGGCCTAGATTTTGTTGAGATGATCATTGTGACCAAGTTTCATAAAGATTAAGTCAAAATTGTGACCTCTAGTGTCTACACAAGCAAATTGTTGACGGACGGACTGACGACGGACGACGGACGAAGAGTGATCACAAAAGCTCACTCTGTCACTTTGTGACAGGTGAGCTAAAAAGCTAAAATTGACACGGCAGGTACAGATTACAATAAAATCAACATCCAATGCCGTCACGCTCACAGTATCTTGATTCAGAGAAAAACAAGAGGGCCCAAAGGGCCCTAGGTCGCTCACCTGTCGAATTTAACCTAGATTTTGTTAAGATGATCATTGTGACCAAGTTTTATACAGATTAGGCAAATATTGTGACCTCTAGTGACTACAAAAGGTTTTTATATTTGACCTAATGACCTAGTTTTTGACCCCAGATAAACCAATATCGGACTTGACCTAGATTGTGTTGAGATGATCATTGTGACCAAGTTTCGTAAAGATCAGGCCAAAACTGTGACCTCTAGTGACTACACAAGGTTTTTCTATTATTTGACCTTGTGACCTAGTTTTTGACCCCAGATGACCCAATATCGAACTTGATCTAGATTTTTTTTAGATGATCATTGTGACCGAGTTTCATAAAGATTAGACCAAAATTGTGACCTCTAGTGACTACACAAGGTATTTCTATGATTTGACCTTGTGACCTAGTTTTTGACCCCAGATGACCCATTATCGAACTCGACCTAGATTTTGTTGTTATGATCATTGTGACTAAGTTTCGTAAAGATCAGGCCAAAACTGAGACCTCTAGTGACTACACAAGGTTTTTCTATGATTTGATCTTGTGACCTAGTTTTTGACCCCGGATGACCCAATATCAAACTTGACCTAGATTTGGTTGTGTAGATCATTGTGACAAAGTTTCGTAAAGATTATGCTAAAACTGTGACCTCTAGTGACTACACAAGGTTTTTCTATGATTTGACCTTGTGACCTAGTTTTTGACCCCAGATGACCCATTATCGAACTTGACCTAGATTTTATTGCGATGATCATTGTGACCAAGTCTCATAAAGATTAGACCAAAATTGTGACCTCTGGTGACTACACAAGGTTTTTCTATGATTTGACCTTGTGACCTAGTTTTTGACCCCTGATGACCCAATATCGAACTTGACCTAGATTTTGTTGAGATGATCATTTTGATAAAGTTTCATAAAGATTAAGTCAAAATTGTGACCTCTAGTGACTACACAAGGTTTTTCTATGATTTTACCTAGTGACCTAGTTTTTGACCCCAGGTGACCCAATATCGAACTTGGCCTAGATTTTGTTGAGATAATCATTGTGACCAAGTTTCATAAAGATTAGGCTAAAATTGTGACCTCTAGTGTCTACACAAGCCAATTGTTGACGGACGACGGACGGACGGACGACGGACTTTGTGACAGGTGAGCTAAAAATAAAAAAGATTTGTGTGACACAGGGCTACTTGGGTAAGATATACAACTAGCACTTTGCGTAGGTTCGGTGTACGTTAATATGATGTAGTTATCAAGTCTCAAGTATAATAATCAGAAGAAAAAGCCTAAAACAAAAGAATGTCCTAGCTCTTCCCGAAAAGACTCCATGCCAGCTGTATAGCACAGATACACGCGAGACTACCACTGAGTGTCCAACCAGTTCATCTCTAGTCGGGTGGATATAAATACTGAAGCACACAGACAACCGAAAGCCACACAGAAACGACGGCAGCGCCTAGCCATCCACGCAAGAGTCAGACATAGAAAGAACCATCCACATCCCCAAACAAGAGGATCATAGATCCTGGGGCGCTCACCTGCTAAACATGGCCTTTGAACTTGACCTTAAGGTCATCAAGATAAACATATTGACATTACTTGATGAAGGTTAAAGCAAAACTGAGGCCTCCAGAGTGTTAAAAAGGTTTTGCTATTATTTGACATATTGACCTAGTTTTTTACCCACATGACCCAACTTCAAACTTGACCTAGATTTTATTGAGATACAACTACTGACCAAGTTTGGTGAAGATCAAAGCAAATATGTGACCGCCAGAGTGTTAACAAGGTTTTCCTATTATTTGACCTTTTGACCTAGTTTTTGACACAACATGACCCAACTTCGAACATGACCTTAAGGTCATCAAGATAAACATATTGACATTACTTGGTGAAGGTTAAAGCAAAACTGAGGCCTCCAGAGTGTTAAAAAGGTTTTGCTATTATTTGACATATTGACCTAGTTTTTTACCCACATGACCAAACTTCAAACTTGACCTAGATTTTATTGAGATACAACTACTGACCAAGTTTGGTGAAGATCAAAGCAAATATGTGACCGCCAGAGTGTTAACAAGGTTTTCCTATTATTTGACCTTTTGACCTAGTTTTTGACCCCACATGACCCAACTTCGAACATGACCTTAAGGTCATAATCCTGAAAATCATATGTGGCTGACCATTTTTGACAAACTAGAGGCCGTCAACCATATCTAACTCAGTTTTTCAAACTTTTTATTGAAGAAAATCCTTTAGAGCAGATACAATTGACCATAACTTTGCCATTTCTTGAGATACTTTCATCGAATAACTTTTATTTTGGTCAGAAAGCATACTTCTTCAAGGATAGACAAATCCGGAATTCCGGATAAATCCGGAAAATTGACACCCCTGTATTAAACAAGAGATGTTTGTAAAACATGTATGCCCCCATGGCAGCCCAATAATCAGAAATGGTAAAGGTGACAGTGACCATGACCCTTGACCTCAAAATCAATAGGGGTCATCTACTGTTGATGAAAAACCTCCCTGTAAAGTTTAAAGATCCTAGGGCAAAGCGTTCTTGAATTATTGAACGGAAACTTTTTGGTCTACCTCTCTGTGGAGTATGTATTTTTCCCCCAATATTATCCATCAAGATTTCCCCTCTTAAATGGGTCTTATTTTACTTCATCAATATGAATTTAACATGTACAGAGCTAACTAAAACTGTCGCCATTCGGCAGACTAATATACCCCCGCGTGGCATAAATCGCAGCTAATTTTTTGCTTCATGCACATCTACATGTTGAGGTTGTTCATCTGTTAAAGTGAAATGCTGTAAAAACTGTAGGAGAAGTTGCGTCCACAAGAACTGTTCACAATATATTGTATCATCCATAGAAGTACAAAGGGCCATAATTCTGTCTAAAATTGTCGCACATCTACATGTTGAGGTTGCTCATCTGTTAAAGTTTGAAGCAAATGCTGCAAAAACTGTAGGAGAAGTTGCGTCAACAAGAACTGTGCACTATATATTGTACAGTGCATAAAAGTACAAAGGGCCATAATTCTGTCAAAAATCGTCGCAGCGCAAATTCTTTCCTTTATGCACATCTACATGTTGGGGTTGTCGATCATCTGTTAAAGTTTTAAGCAAATGCTGCAAAAACTGTAGGAAAAGTTGCGTCCACAAGAACTGTTCACTATATATTGTATAGTGCATAAAAGTACAAAGGGCCATAATTCTGTCAAAAATCGTCGCAGCGCAAATTCTTTCCTTATGCACATCTACATGTTGTGGTTGTTCATCTGTTAAAGTTTGAAGGAAATGCTGTAAAAACTGTAGGAGAAGTTGCGTCCACAAGAATGCGTCTACAGACGGACGGACAGACAGACAGGCTGAATCCAGTATACCCCCCCCCTTACAACTCGTTGTATAAAAATGCCAGAATTTGGCGTAAAAATGCAATTTTCACGAAAATTTTATTTCCACCAGTTTTTGGCGCTTTCATGTTAGCATCAAAATGGTTTGACTACTACTAAGGCATAATACCCAATCCTGAAAATAAGACGCAAGTCTGTTTCGAGTGCTATTAGCACAAATCCCTAACACCAAAACACTGTTTCAAACATTGTTATATTGGTAAAATCAACTTTAAAATTAAAAATTTCAAATGACCATATTAACTTTGTTAATACTTCGAATTTTTTCATCAAATAACTTTTATTTTCTGCAGAAAAGGTCAATCTTCCTAGTGCAGCAAATCCGGATTTCCGGAATTTTACGACCCCTGTGTATAAGTTAATTTGCGATATCTGACCAGTCTATCAAATAAATTTACCCCACCGGCTACCTCACTTCTCGGAGAAAATATTACGAGTGTGTTTTTTACACTGGGACAGGATAAACTCCATTGCATCTCGGCAAATGATTTACATACAATGCGAAATCAGGGCTCTCACTACACTTTTGGGACTGAGGCACGGCTATATATACAGTGCTGTCGGGTAATTCTGCGCACCTAAGAGGCATTTGTCTTCCATATTTGAGACTTATTTATTCGTAGAATGAATTGTGGCGCTGTTTGAATAGAAACAACATTCATTTTCAAATGTAAACAATGCAAAAGGTCATATGTATGCTAAACTAGGTCAAATGTCGTCAGAAAACAAGATGGCTGCTGGTTTACATGACGTAATTTTTTTCGGCTAGATCTGCACATGCGGAATTGTGATTTGTATTTATCTGTTTAAAAGATTTGACTGACGACATATTTAACACAGAAAAGAAAGAATAAATCATCAAGATAAAATTGACAAAAAAAGAAAGTTCGTCATCTCTTAGAAAAGTGTATTTATTCCAATTATGGGTCACGTGATATGTCTAATTACTGAAAATCGTCGTTGGTACTCATTTTTGTCAAATTTTCGTAGAAAAACTAATTCGATGCCGTTTCTGTGATGGTTAGACTTTTCATAAGTAACAAACATGCACAAAAACACTCCAGGACCAAAGAAAAACGATTCCTGGAATATGCAAATTAAGGTACGCAGAATTACCCGATGCGCAGAATTAGCCGAAACGACAATCGGAACGGTCCGGTACGGCATTTTTACAGGATAAAATACCTCGGATGTATCAAGCGGAAGAATCCAGCAGCTTTCTTTCTTAGTCAAACCATTTCGACGCAATCTATACAGGGATGCCTGTATTAGCGTCGAAACCATAAGTGTCCAAAATCCAGTGCATTTTAAATTTTCATGAAATTCGCATTTAACGCCAGATTCTGGCATTTTTTGACTCTGTATATGTTTAATACAATTAAAAAACACAAAACCTGTCGAATACCTGGTAATATTGGCCTTTTAAATCATTAAAATGATTATATAAATCGGCAAGCGCCGTCTCGATAACCTCATGTAAACACTAACTGTTAGTAGGATAAACGCGTTACGCGTGGAGTGTCTAAAAGACCGTTATTCGTACTGTCAGGAACACAGGTTTGGAAACAATATTGGCCAACATTTTATAGATACTGGAATGTGTCAGTACTAGTCCAGTCATTCTACGATTTAACCTCAAACTAATTGCAAAAGAATATTTTTTTCGATAATCATGTAGATAAATGTAGGCTTATAATCATATAAAAAGTCTAGAAAAATCTAAGGTGGGGAAAACGATTAAATTTAACCTTAAACTTGTTCATTTTTCGAACTACGACATGGCAAATATAACTCGCCATAGTGACGTCATATAAACTTAGCGCGTGCGATGAACTGTGTAATTACGAAGGCATAATCTCGTCATATTTCTGTGAATATGTTATTTAAATATCAAATAACACGTACACATAAACCATTTCAGTTGATTATTTAACAAGAGGGCCCAAAGGGCCCTAGGTCGCTCACCTGTCAAACTTTACCTAGATTTTGTTGAGATGATCATTGTGACCAAGTTTTTTACAGATTGTGACCTCTAGTGACTTCACAAAGTTTTTATATGATTTGACCTTGTAACCTAGTTTTTGACCCCAGATAAACCAATATCGAACTTGACCTAGATTTTGTTGAGATGATCATTGTGACCAAGTTTCGTACAGATCAGACCAAAACTGTGACCTATAATGACTACACAAGGTTTTTCTATTATTTGACCTTGTGACCTAGTTTTTAACCCCGGATGAACTCATATCAAACTTGATCAAGATTTGGTTGAGATGATCATTGTGACCGAGTTTCATAAAGATTAGGCCAAAATTGTGACCTCTAGTGACAACGCAAGTTTTTTCTATGATTTGACCTTGTGAACTAGTTTTTGTACCCGGATGACCCAATATCGAACTTTACCTAGATTTTGTTGTTATGATCATTGTGACTAAGTTTCGTAAAGATCAAGCCAAAACTGTGACCTCTAGTGACTACACAAAGTGTTTCTATTATTTGACCTTGTGACCTAGTTTTTAACCCCGGATGACCCAATATCGTACTTGGCCTAGATTTTGTTAAGATGATCATTGTGACCGAGTTTTATAAAGATAAGACCAAAATTGTGACCTCTATTGACTACACAAGTTTTTTTTATGATTTGACCTTGTGACCTAGTTTTTTACCCCAGATGATCCAATATCAAACTTGACCTAGATTTTGTTGAGATAATCATTGTGACTAAGTTACATAAAGATTAAGTCAAAATTGTGACCTCTAGTGACTACACAAAGTTTTTCTATTATTTGACCTTGTGACCTAGTTTTTGACCCCGGATGACCCATTATCAAACTTGACCTAGATTTTGTTGAGATGATCATTGTGACCAAGTTACATAAATATTCAGTCAAAATTGTGACCAATAGTGACTACACAAGGTTTTTCTATTATTTGACCTTGTGACCTAGTTTTTGACCCCGGATAACCCAATTTAGAACTTGACCTAGATTTTGTTGAGATGATTATTGTGACCAAGTTTCATAAAGATAAGGTCGAAATTGTGACCTCTAGTAGTCACTACACAAGGTTTTTCTATGATTTGACCTTGTGACCTAGTTTTTGACCCCGGATAACCCAATATCGAACTTGACCTAGATTTTGTTGAGATGATCAGTGTGACCAAGTTTCATAAAGATAAAGTCGAAATTGTGACCTCTAGTGACTACACAAGGTTTTTCTATGATTTGACCTTGTGACCTAGTTTTTTACCCCGGACGACCCAATATTGAACTTGACCTAGATTTTGTTAAGATGATCATTGTGACCAAGTTTCATAAAGATTAAGTCAAAATTGTGACCTCAAGTGACTACACAAGGTTTTTCTATGATTTGACCTTGTGACCTAGTTTTTGACCCCGGACGACCCAATATCGAACTTGACCTAGATTTTGTTGAGATGATCATTGTGACCAAGTTTCATAAAGATTAGGCTTAAATTGTGACCTCTAGTGTCTACACAAGCCAATTGTTGACGGACGGACGGACGGACGGACGGACGGACTGACGACGGACGAAGAGTGATCACAAAAGCTCACTCTGTCACTTTGTGACAGGTGAGCTAAAAATAGGAACTGTAATAATCTTGTTATATACAAAAGTCAAATATTGTACGATGGTTTAAGAAAATAAATCGGCGTTATTTTGACGTTGAGATTATGCATAAAATTCCTCTCTACGGATGCGCATTTTGGACATTGTCTTAATCGACTTCACGGGTAACAATGCATTTTGTGTATGTTTCTATTGATATTGTTTGTGTCTTTGACAAACTAAATTAGTGATATTATACACATGCAGAGGCTACGTACTTACGTTAACCTAGCTTTGTAAACAGGTCTAGATTTAGGGCTGCACACACTCTGGGCCTATTCAAACAAATCGAAAACGTAGGTCTAACTTGACCTTATCTTACAAGTATGCATTGAACTTAAGTTTTAGATCTAGCCTTGCACTGTAGACCTACTCTAGCCAGCATTGAACGCAGGTCTTAGGTCGATCGTTGCACTGTGGACATACTATAGATAGCATTGAAAGATGATTTAAATGGACCCATTTTAGCAAGTCTTGAACGTAGGTCTGAACTGGCCCTACATTTGTATTCCAGCAAGCATTTAAGGTATACATGTATTAGGAGTCTGGTACTCTTGACAAAACACAGCAAGCATTTAATGTAGATCTACTTGAACCTACTCCAGCAAGCATAGAACGTATAGTCTAACTGGGCCTAATCCAATATTCCAATTTGGTCTAAGATCGGTTCCTGCACTCTTGATCTTCTCTTGTAAGCATTGAACGTAAGTCTAACCGAGCCTTGTCCTGTAGGTTTAATGAAAAACATTGTACTGTGGACATAATCTAGTAAAGATTGAACTTATGTTTAATTGGACCTACTCCTGCAGCATTAAATGCAGATCTAAGGTCGAGTGTTGCACTGTGGACATACACTAGTAAGAATGTATAACTGAACCTTCTCCAGTCAGCATTGAGTTTAGATCTAATGTCGAGCGTGTACCTACTATGGACACATTCTAGCAAGCATTGAACGCAGGTCTAAGGTCGGGCATTGAACTCCTAGATGTTAACAAGTATTCGAACAAGTATAAACACAGGCGATCTAGTATTGAGCCTTGCATTTATGATAATAGTATAATTATGCTGGCGAAAATTAAGCGTAACATCGAGCTCTGTAATCCTGAACCAATTCTGGTTAACATGGAAAGCACATGTATCATCTCGCAAACTGGGCCTAAAAGGCAACAACACGCACAGCAATGTCCATAACAGAGCCAAATGGACCACCGACCAAGTACAGGTTTCGTATCGATCTGATCACATACCCAGTCATGTACATACAATGGGTATACCCAGTCCTGTACATGCAATGGGTATACCCAGTCCTGTACATGCAATGGATGTGCGATATGTTCTATGATTACCAGCCAGTGTTTATTTAACAGAGTTTGCAAGACATGTAAAGGAAAACATTAAGGTTAGAAAAAAAAATATACATGTGAATAATAACATTTCCTGACAAGCTCTACGATTGGACCTGGCACTTTGGTTCAATCTCAGACATGAACCGGTTTCATGTTGTTCGTACATCATTTGACATTAATTCAAACGAAATCTCCATTTCGATATTTGCATTAATTGTTGAAATTATACCAATCGAAATGTGTAAGTGTGTCAAGACTTTTTGAATTAAAACAATCTTATAATTAAACCTAATTAAACTTACCGAAGTATCAAGTAATTGAGTTACAGACAAAAATATACTTCCGGACTTGTATGTCAAAACACTTCGACTTTCAATATTCTATTTTGAAAAGACAAAACACTGATGATGTCTGGATAGGTGTGCGATTGTGTGTATACTGGTAATTCACTTGCTATGGAAGTTATTTATCACCAGCCAACATGACCTTCTGATCTGGAAAAGCACCCATAAGTCTTGGCCGACTCGGCAAGATACTAAACGCGCATTTTAAATTATAAAATGTTGCTGATTGTTCTTAACATAATTACACACTTAGAAAAATGTTTTTCATCAATTTGACAATACACAGAATCCGGTAGTGTTGAAAAGCAGGAGATTTATGCCGGATAAAGAAATGTTCTATAGGACGACAGATTAAGGACGATCAGTGTACCGATTTAGTGTACAACTGTATCAACCTTTGTCTCGAAATTTCTTCGAACACGTTAGTCTATATATGTGGTTTGAGTTATTTTAAATTGGTTGGTCACATACTCTCTGAAATACAGATGTGTGATGTATGTGTTGCTTTATCTCATGGAACATGTATTCCAACAGTTCCTGTCAGTTCATTCTTACAACACCACACAGTCACACACTTAGCAATATTGGTGGACATAATACATGACATGGTATTGACTTTCTAGTTTGATCTCGGATTCATACATACATATAAAGTAGTTTCAAGTCGCACTGTATCCAAGGATAATGAAGTAGAGATACTATTTACAACCACAGGCTTCGCGAAAACTTTAAAAACCTGTCAGTCATTCGGACTGACAGAAACAAAAAAGTTGTCAGTCCAAACGAACATTTGTCAGTCCGAAAAAATGAAGAGAGATGTATAGATAATGTATGTTCTTCTTAAATTATTCAGTGGTAAATTATATAGAAATGCATTGTTAGCTTTAACACACAGTTAACATGTGTTTTCAAATAGGGCTAATTAGATAGTTTGCCTTTTCACAATCACAATGGGCTCATTCAGCCCATTCAATGAGCATATATCAGACGGGACTTTCTGTCAAGAGAAATGTTATTCTCATTTTACCATTTAATATCAAACATCTTTAAACTAAATCACGTTTTTTCGTGTTAAAAAGCCCCCTAGGAAATCGTCAAAATAAAAATATATTCAGAAAAAAATCGCGAACATTCCAGAATCCGTACCGTGTACTACGGTTTTATCCGCATCCAAAAAATAATCAGTTTTCGCGACCTTCATTTCGCTGAATTATTTTACATTTTTGACGATTTCGGAGGGATTTCTTATTGAATCTCGACGAGGATTTACGAAAATACATTCGTGTTACATACTTTACAATAATCTTCAACTACGATGTGGGAATATCGCCATCCAGACTTAAAATCTCCGTCGGACCAACGGTCCGACATTCAGTCAAATTTTGCCGGACCAAAGCATTTTTTGTTGGTCAGGACCGACAGACCGATGGTTTTCGCGATGCCTGCAACCAGTGATTCACAGAAATATTTGATAGAACACGCCGGGTTGTCAAGAACCGATACTAATTTAGGATACAAAGTTGGAAGTAATATACCTGTATCATCGATATAGCCAAATTAATTCCTATACCACGACGTCCATATTGAACGCCATCTTGGATTTCTCGGAAATATCTCCAGCATAAAAATGCCAAATTTTGTATGTGTACCAAATACTTTATGATTTAATAAACATTATGCACGACAAAGTTAGTTTGTGAAACTTCCCAAATACTCGATTACACATTCATTGTGTGAAATTGGTGGGTGGGGTAATAAAACAACTTATTACATGTCAGACTGCAGGGCTCACACTGGCCATTTTAAAATAATAGCCATTTATTTTTGCCCAACAAAAATTATAGCCAAAATTGACGCGAACTTATAATCTATGCATGGTGACTCGAACTTTATGCATGGTACATAAGGCTTTTTATGAATCATAGTCAGGGCCATAGCGGATCAAAATGAATATGTGTGGCATCTTATGCTAGGAAGTTTGGCACATACTCCATTGGCAAAATTTTTAATTTGATAGGGCTTCAGGTGCCTCCTGGGCAGTTTTCAATCTAGAAATCCTGACTAATTATGACTCAGTCTAGTGACAGGTCAAAGACAAATTGATCATCATTTAACTTAATTAAGAATTGTCTTCATACAAATAGGCACCATTGTACTAGGGTGGGTCCAGAGGTATGCTCCCTCAAGTTCAATGATTTTGAATTCTACACTGAACATTGCATGTGACTGCGAGTTAAGGGCAGCATTGAGACAATCATTTTGTTTTGCATTTTTTCATACCTGGGGTAAATCAATAAGTGTCTAGGCATATGCCTATAGAAAGCTATGCACCTGCTCTTAAAAATACACCATGTGCAATTTATAATAATATTACCTTGCACTTAATTTGTTTACTTTGCTTTATTACTCTCATAAGTACAGTGTCCATTTACATGACACAGACAGCTGAGGAAATTGATGCCATTACAAAAGGGACAGTCAAACAGCTTGTTCAATCAAATTGTCATTTCTTGATAACCATTATCTTTTAAAAGCTAGAAGATGGCCAATATAGCAGCAAGATATCCATATAAAACAGCTGCAGTGATTTTATAAATATAAGAACAAGAGGGCCCAAAGGCCCTAGGTCGCTCACCTGTCGTACTAGTGCATGCACACCCCTATGGTGATCCTACACATTTTCTGAATAAAATTTAAGGAAATTCAGCCTCTATTGCAAGTTTTTGTATGATAATTGACCATGTGACCTAGCGTTTGACCCCAGATGACTTAATTAATATCAAACTTAACCTAGATTGTGTTGAGATGATTATAAGGACCAAATTTCATAAAGATTAAGTTGAAATTGTAACCTCTGGTGACTACACAGGGCTTTTCTATGATCTGACCAATAATTTAAACAAAATATTTCCTCCATATAACTGTACAAATACATGCTATAAAGACAGAACAATACCTAAACACTTAGAAAAATAATTATGGTTCCAGTGGGGTTTGAACCCACGACCCTCAGGAAAATGTCAATTGACACTGTGACCTTGTTTTTGACGCCAGATGACCCAAAATCGAACTTGGCCTTGATTTTGTTGACAGGATCATTGTGACAAAGTTTCATAAAGATTAAGTTGAAATTGTAACCTCTGGTGACTGACTACACAAGGTTTTTCTATGATTTGACCTTTATTTTAAACAAAATATTTTTGAATATTTTTCCTCCATATAACTGTACAAATACATGCTATAAAGACAAAACAATACCTATAAACACTTAAAAAAATAAAAAATAAAAATTATGGTTCCAGTGGGGGTTGAACCAACGACCATCAGGAAAATGTACAAATACATGCTATAAAGACAAAACAATACCTAAACACTTAAAAAAATAAAAAAATAAAAATTATGGTTCCAGTGGGGGTTGAACCCGCGACCATCAGGAAAAAGGACAAATACATGCTATAAAGACAAAACAATACCTAAACACTCAAAAAAATAAAAATAAAAAAATAAAAATTATGGTTCCAGTGGGGTTTGAACCCACGACCCTCAGGAAAATGTCTACGCTCCCTACAGCGCTTTGATTTCCACTTAACCGTTACAATTCACACCCTGCTAAAATACTAGAATATTTTGATATTTGACCTTTACAAAACTGCTGTGAACCCTGATACACATTTTCATTGGTTGATGAAAGTTTATTGTATGTATAGAGAGTAGAGAGTTACAGCAGAGAGTTTAGTGACCATGAAGACTACATGTTGAAAGGTTTAAAACAAGGTTTTTTCTATAATTTGACCTAGTGAGCTAGTTTTTGACCTCAGATGACCCAATATCGAACTTGACCTAGATTTTGTTGAGATGATCATTGTGACCAAGTTTCATAAAGATTAGGCCAAAATTGTGACCTCTAGAGAGGACACAACCCAATTGTTGACGGATGGACGGACGACGGACGAAGTGTGATCACAAAAGCTCACTCTGTCACTTTGTGACAGGTGAGCTAAAAAGATATAAATATGTCATGATAAAACCTTCCTTTTGACTTATAGCTCAAACAACAAGCTGAAGCCTCATGAACCTTTTAAAATGGATAATTGTATTTAAAGTTTTTTAAAAAATAAGCACTTATATTTTACAAATTACGAATATCCGAATTTTGCATGTCCGAATACTAGTCAACTTACGTTTTTCAAACAGCTCGTAAAAATAAGTTTTATTGAAAAGTATGTTCATTTTTTAGTCAAAGCAGTCATTAGTCAATAGATTATAAATCAAATCACTTATTATTAACTATAATTAACCCTAAATTGCAATTAATCTTGTCTGCATCCCACGTCCCGGATTCGTTAGTATTTTAGACATGTTCGTCAGTATTTTAGACCTGTCCCACGAACGTTGTTGACAGTTGATTACACCAATTAAATGGGGATTAAAAGATGTTATCACAACTTCCCCATCTTAGATTTTTCTAGACTTTTGGTATGTTATTTGTCAATGTTTTCTGATGCCAAAACAGTCAAATTAATTTCTTTTGCAATTTGTTTGAGGTTAAGCCTATTTTTACTTAGAATGACTGGACTATACCTGATATTTGGAATCATGAAACATAAACAGGCTGGTAAGATTGCCCAATCGGGCTTAAAAGCTCGATCTGGCTTTTATTGCCCGATCGAGCTTAAATTAATGAATAGCGAGGGTAAATTTCGTTCCGATCACTTGGAACAAGTTGGTTGCGAATCGCCAAAGTGCACAAACGTATCCATTATCATCAAATATCAACATTGATAAAGAGCGTTTGTAAAAAAATGCTCTTGCAAAATGCGCAAACTATATTTAACTTTACCATTAATCCTATATGAATTCATCAACATCGTCTGTAACAGCAAAATCTTTATAAATATTCAGCCAATTCTCTCAATTTTTGGAGAAACGCCGCCATTTTGGATGGTTGATGTCACGTGATAAAAAATAATTACAAATGAACTCAGCATCACCATAATCTCGTCGTTTTCCAGAATCAGTACAGTGTATGTGCGAAAGTATTAGTTTTATGGTTTTTCTTGTCGCCAATAGCGATTATTTTATTCAAAGTTTCATTTTTTTATATTTTTGTGGGCTTTTTGTTAGTTATGTAGCAGGTAACAAGTAGGCCTACACACTAGGCAATCCTTAAAAAAATGTTTGTTTGCCCTTACGCGACCCAGATTTTTTTCAGTGGGTAGGTAGGTAGGGTTTTTTTTGTTTTTGTTTTTTTTTAGGTTGGTGTGTGTCTGATTTTTCTTATATATGTTGTATGTATGCTGTATCTGAGATTTATTGTATTAAATCGTACACATACTAACCCTGCATAGCTTTATCTGTTGTATGCACCTATTGGCTTTTAGCACCCCTCTGAAAATTCTAACCTGCTTTGTAACATACCTGCACTGGTTTGCACTATTTCATTTTAGCCATTAGCCAGGCTCCCTAAGTGCTTTAACATGGCTCACTCTGGAAGTGCAAGGATACTATTATATCATAACTTTACAAGAGATGTTTGTAAAACATGTATGCCTCCATGGCAGCCAAAATACTGGCTATATCAGACAGGACTTTCTGGCAAGAGAAAGTTTATTGTCATTTCATTTAATTATTTTACCATTAAATATCAAACATCTTTAATATTAATCACGTTTTCATGTAAAAAAAGCCCCGTCACAAATCGTCAAAACAAAAAAATATTTAGACGGGATGCATGGCGCGGAAATTCCGGAATCGTACCGTTTACGGGTTTTATTGGCATCCAAATATGCTATCAGTTTTCGCGACCTTATCCCGTTACATTTGTTGACGATTTCGGAAGGTTTCTTACTGCATCTCGGCGAGGAATTAAGAAAATACTTTCTTAACAATAATATTCAACTACATGTACGATGTGGGATTATCACTGTTGTCACTCAAATCGCCGACATTCAATCAATTTTCGCCGGTAAAGACCGACGGTTTTCGCGATGCCTGCATTTTGTTTCAGCATCTGACAAGCTTCTAATTACACAGACTAACTACGCAGTGATCTCCCTTTGACAATCGCGGCTGTATATCGGACTCAAACGAATTCGGACATGACATTTTCGTCCCCGATTTTTTCGTACAAAATAAAAAAAATATAATTTCAGTTTTGGCAATAAAATTTTTTGGGTCGGGCCGTTTTTTTCGGGTCGGTCGCGTAAGGGCAAACACTTTTTTAAGGATGGCCTTACGTAAAGACAGTGTATATACTATACTAGTTTTAATGTGTACACCAATCCTATTAAACAAACGTATGTATTGTATGAATATACATGTATGTGTGTGTGTTTATATATATATCATGGACATCATGAAAATCACGAGATATTTTGGTCACTTTTGGTGACGTCGCAATGTAGTGACTATAACCAGTGTCATGACTATTTTTACACTAAAAGAGAAAGGTTGATGTACAGTGTATAGTGTATATTATATATAATACATATACGCCCATATACTCGCATAATGACATCCAAAGTAAGGTTTTTTTACTTTTTCTTATATATACGCTCACATTAAATTATAATGTTTGATACATCGTTTATTGATTTTATTTTAGAAACAAATTTAAATCATTGTCCTCAACCATTCAAAATTCTTTTACATATATAAACGCTATTTGTTTCAGTCGTGTACGCACGGTGGTTTTCGTATGTAAGTTTGTATGCACGTTCATTATTCATATGTAAGAATATTGTGATAGTAACGAATAGATGGTCTTGTATATATAACAAAATAATAATAGAATCATGACCAATGTGTGTTTGTTTGGAGTCCAAAATAATTATAATGAAAGTAGTATATAGTATTTTAGTTTGATAAAGACACTTACCGGCATCTTTGACTGTGATGTGTGTTGCTAGTACATGTACATAAACTGTGTAACAAATCCTCGAGAACGTTTAGCACATGATATATATCGACTACGTGTATAACCTCTGACCGTCAATATGTGTTCTTCATGTATGATATACGTTTAGGAAAATATTTTTGAGCTACCCTGTACCCCAAAGAAGCTTAAAGGAGATGATAGTGATGCCGAGTTTCATTCGTAATTATTTTTTATCACGTGACATCCACCATCCAAAATGGCAGCGTTTCTCCAAAAATTGAGAGAATTGGCTGAGTATTTATAAAGATTTCGCTGTTACAGACGATGTTGATGAATTCATACAGGATTAATGGTAAAATTAAATAAAGTTTGCGCATTTTGCAAGAGCATTTTTTTACAAACGCTCTTTATCAATGTTGATATTTGATGATAATGGATACATTTGTGCACTTTGACAATTCGCAACCGACTTGTTCCAAGTGATCGGAACAAAATTTACCCTCGCTATTCATTAATTTAAGCTTGATCGGGCAATTAAAGCCAGATCGAGCTTTTAAGCCCGATTGAGCAATGTTACCAGCCTGATAAAATGATTTGGACCTTATTTGTTGTCTGATACTTTAATTAACTCCATAATACGAGTATACTTTGTAACGCCAGAGCTCGCATTGGTAGTTTTACGCGTATATGTTACTAGAGCGATACATCATTCAAATGTGTATTGCCGAGTTTTCCGATTGGTCGATAACACTCACGTGGTTTATGTACATGAACAATAAGAACGAAGGCGGAACGTCGAGGTCAAATTATTGATGTGATCGTGTATTTATTGTCATGGTTAGGTACATCTTTGTATTTTATGACTATTATCGGTGTCTATCGCGAGATTAAGGTTCATTCTTTATATACATGCTATATATTTCATAGTGGTTTGACGTTTTCATATATTTTTTAAGAGCTGAAAGTGAGCTAAAAATATGTGCACAATCTCCGACCGTGTTTAGGTCTACTTAGTGTCTGTCTGTAGTGGCTGGACCGTCAGAATTTAAAAGCAGCCACTTGCAGACAGCTTATCTGTCTACTTTCTTTCTTAAATCCTACGCAGAAGAAAATGGGCCGAAGAAACTAGACCGTAACTTATCAGCAGCGGAAATATCAAAAGCTTTTCTATATGTTTAAACAATACAATTTTGCTTCATTTCTTGAGCATAACACGCAGCTATGCAGCACTTGCTTGATGGGCGTGTATTCCATTGAAGCAATGTATAAATCTGTCATGATGACGTCATGGCGAAAGACGTTAAAAAATGGCGAGGTTCTATTTACACACGAGAGATGATTCGTAGTGATTGTCCGAGGTGTCCCGATTGCCGAAACGACTGTAGATCTACTTTTTGCAATGACATTACTCAATAAAACCCGTTTTTCCGGAACCGAAATTTCACGGTCGGGGGTTAGCGAGCAATAAGCGGTATAGCGGGAGTGTATATAATTATTCTTTTTTCAACGTTTAAACATGAAAAACATATAAAACAATTATTACACATTATCATTAAACATCTTTGTTTTTAAACTTTAGCAATAATTATCCTAAAAAATGCTTTATATTTGAAATATTGCATTTTATTCTACACTGCCGCTTCCGTAGCTCGATACCGATGGCGAGAAAATATACGCATTTTTCAAGTTAAACATATTATTTTGGGGAAATATTGTCAGCGAGGTCGTAAAATTGTGTTGTCATTGTTTACTAGTAAGACTTTTTACAAATTCTTATCATTTGGCTTAAATAATCGCGATTATTGTACCTGGTTGCTCTATACGCTATATGTATTTCCCCCCCTCACGTACATTCGGAATATCTCGCACATTGTCGCTCAATAAATTCCGTTATCCCGGAAAACGGATTTTAACCTGTAATGTCGATATGGTGAATACAAACCATTATTTCTGTGTATCATACACTCACATTCAAAATTGTTTTTAAAACTAGCGCCTACACATAATCTTCAGAGCTTTGAAGGAGTGTAGTTCATTTACAGGGTTCCCACAGAGCCGGGAAAACGGGAAAAAGTCGGGAAATCGGTTAAATCGAATCCCGGTCGTGAAAAGTCGGGAATTTTATCCAAAACTGGCCAAAGTCGGGAAAAAACCGGGAAAGGTGCGAAAGTACTAAGTACGAACATATTCGGGTACGAAACTACTACCATATAGTAGGTATCATAGCGTGTTATTAAAACGGCACCCGTCAAATTGTTTTCCAAATTGTCGGCATCTTTGGTAAACATTCGTTTTCGTCGAGAAATAGGCTTCAGTTTAAAACAAACGTTGTATGAACTGTCGTTTATATAATAATAATGAGCGTTGACATTGAATACAAAATCGACAGTCTTCACGTTAGCATCAAAGCTGAGAAACTTTACTTTGAGGACGAAACACTAGTCGGTCTGTCATTCGGTCTTTCTGTTTGTAGACCAAATGGTTTCCATTCAATATCTCAAAAACGCTTTGCCCTATGAACTTGAAACTTAACATGGATGTTGGTAACCACCAGTTAACGATCCCTATTGATTTTGGTGTCAGTAGGTCAAAGATCAAGGTTTGTGTGACCTGTAACATTAATGACTATTCGACATACACAGGTCTAGGAGAGTGTTACATGACATGTACAGATCATCTGTAAAGTTACCAAATATTTGTAAAATTATTATACCCCCAGATGCACAGTATATGGGGGCTATATTGGAGTCATGCTTGAGGATGGTTGGTCTGTTGGTCCGTGCAAATTTTGTCCGGGCTATTTCACTGTAACCATTGGTCGTATTTCAATGAAACTAGGCATAACTGATCAGTACCAAGTCTAGTTATGCATATCCTCGGCACTAGTTGGTCGGATTAATTTAAGGGAGTTATGATCCTTTGTTTTTTTTACACTTAAAGTTTGTCCACGCTATTTCTCTGTTACCAATGGTCAGATTTCATTGAAACTTCGCATGAATGATCAGTATCGAGTCTAGTTGTGCATATCCTCGGCACTCATTGGTCGTATTAATTGTAAGGGGGTTGTTTTTTACACTTATAAAGTTTGTCCGCACTGTTTCTCTGTCACCAATGGTGGGATTTCAACAAATCTGCATGAATGATCATTACCAAGTCTAGTTGTGCATATCCTCACCACATGTTGTAGGATTAATTTTAAGGGACTTATTTTTTACACTCGTAAATTTTGTCTACACTTTTCATTTGTTACCATTGGTTGGATTCATTGAACGTTAGCATGGATAATCAGTACTTAGTCTAGTTGTTTGTCAGAGCACATTTAATTGACTGAGTCAAGCAGTATCTGGGGTATTCATCACATTCACTGATTTAGTGATATTTCTTGTATTTATTGTAATCTATAAATTGACTGATTATGAAAATCGAAGTGATATATTTTAAGATGTAATACATCAAATAAAATGAATTTTATTGAATTTCAAAAATGAGTCAATATTTTGAAAAATGAAGCACTTTTTCTGACTTAAATAATGAATTACTTTCAATATTAAACCAAATAAAACTGCGATTTCTTGTGATTTTAGCCCTCTATTCTGTAAATTTACAGATTGAACTTTAAGAAATTTCCAGAAAATTGTGTAAATTTACAGATATTCTGTCAATCAGGGTGTTGACATACTTTATAGAACAGGTCCTGTGTCAATCAAACACTACTAGACCTGAACTATCCTTCTTTCCTATGGTTTCATCCTTTCCTATGGTTTCAGCCACCCCCTTATTTTGAAAAATATAGCACAAACTGTGAAAAATATTATTCCATTATGTGGATTGCATGAAAAAACTAGGATACGCTTATTAAAAACATTCTTGAATTTATTTTTACAAAATTAAGACATATTATGTGATTTTGTAGCCAAAACAAGAAAAATCACGACTTTCTTAGCGGGCCATTTGAAAAAACAGGGTGCTACGCTCTCTGAAGGCATTTGATACAAATAAATTTTTGAATAATATTAGTTGAAATGTTGATTTAAATAACCTACAAATTGTTCACTTTGAATCTTACGAAAAATATAATTTCTGAAACATTCATCTTGGGTGGCTGAAACCATAGGAAACACTACAAAATTAAGACTAACACACCCTGGGTCATACAAATAGCTATATTTTAACAAAAAAACTTCACAGACAAGAAACTTTGGTCAATTTGTGTAGCTTAAAGACCAATTATAATGTTCTAAACATTTTTCAAGCTTGCAACAATATTTTTTAGAAACCCTAGAATCTTTATTCTTAAGTGGCTGAAACCATAGGAAAAGAGGATAATATTGATAACGGTCTAGAGTATGACAAACCGAGAACCTGGAATTCGCCAAGGAAAACCTTGAAAAGTTGGGGAAAAGTTGGGAATTTCATGATAAGAAAATTGTGGGAACCCTGTCATTTAAGAAGAAGCAGAAGAAGAGTAAAATCGCGCGTGGCCTAAATCTGCGCACGCTCAGTGCGGACGTATTGTTTACATCCGGTCGCGCATACGCTTAGAGTAGAAGTTTGTTAGTGTATAGTCGCCTGATTGTTACCAAAAATAGATATATATAACTCTGTGTTTTCTTCTCTTTCTCTATTCTATCGTTGAAAGAATATATCGATGTAAATCAAACTAGAGAATGGCTAACAGAAGACTTTCGAATAAAAATCTTATACCTACTCGAGTCGTCGAGAAATTTTCCCCCAATGTTGACCTCCTCTGCGTATTACGAAGTTTAATGTCGTAAACGTTTAGTTGTGTACGAATACAAGTGTGGACCTACAATTGTATCGTTGTCATCCATCATGTTTAAAATGCTCCGACATAATGTAGGCCTATACAGATACTTTACTAGTATGTAACATATAAATTATTCGCGTGTTACGTTATGGTCTTTAACTCATCATGCAATCTGTTAATACAAACTTGAACTGTTCCAAATCAAGTCGCCTGATTTCTTTCCTTTGGAAAGGTCAAACTCAATTCTAGACATTACTTGTAATGGTACAAATATTGAACCAACTTCTGCTGTTAAATATCTTGGGGCAACAATTGACCAGACCCTATCCTTTGATTATATGGCCCGATCAATACTTAAAAAAGCTAATGCTAGGTTAAAATATTTATATCGTAAAAAAGGTTACCTTACCCAACACATCAATTAAGAAGCTCCTTGTCATGGCCCTTATTCAATGTCTTTTTGATTATGCCTGCTCTATATGGTACCATGGTCTCACTCAGTCTCTTAAATCCAAACCTCAAACCGCCCAAAATAAGTTAATAAGGTTTGTGCTTGATCTAGATGCAAGGTCACACATAGGAAGCAATCATTTTCAATTCCTTAACTGGTTACCTGTCAATAAACGTGTGCCATATCTTTAAAATAAAGAATAACTTGGCCCCAGACTACATGGGGGAAAAGTTTATTCCACAGGATTCTGTACATTCTTACAACACAAGGTTATTAACCTGGGGATTGGATTGCCAAAAGTAAAATGACCATGGAGGGGCACGTGACATGTTCTCGATGGTTTACGATTTCAAAAAAAATATCCAAAAAACGAAGCATTTTGTAAGAATGTCGTGAACCAGACTAATTCCATTATTCCATGCGGATAACATCGGTATTTATCGCATTACAATAGTTTATTTACCAAATAAAGCAGAACGATTCCAAAATTTCACTTTGAACGCGAGACCACGAATCTAAACAGCAGCACCCAATTGTATAAACGTTGGTTAAAGTTAACCAGTGGTTAAATATTGGTTAAGTCTGACTTTTGGTTAACTTTGTCGATTTCTGGTTAAATCCATTTGTATAAAAATTTTGGACTATAAGAATCCATCATGAGTTTCTATGTAGGATAAGGATATCTCACCCGAGGGGTCGGATTTTAACCAGGGACGAGGCTTGCCGAGTTCCTGGTTAAAATTCCGACCCCGAGGGTGAGATATCCTTATCCTACATCGACTGTCTCATGATGGATTATTTTTCTCCGACGTAATTTGAACAAATTAGAATTTATAACAATATTAAGCGTTCATGGCGTCAACATGACGTCATCATAACGTGACGTTTGCCGTACGTTCTTATTCAAAACAATCATTAATAATAACGTAAATAAAGCGTACACAATTATGTTATTCTCAAGAATAAGCTTTTAAATGGTTTAGAGCCTATTGGTATTCGTATTCATTAGCTTTATATCGCCATTATCACGTAAATCCCGAAACAAAGGTCGGAATGGAATCACGCGCTTGGTCTCTCATGTAAGATAGATGTTGCTAATGGAAGATAGGAGTTTCTTACATGAGCTGAAAACCTATCTTACACCGGTTAAAGTGGGAGAAAAAGTTATCCATAGGTTAACCCGTAAGTTAACCAGAAAAAGTTAACCCTACTCATTGAGTCTGGTTAACTTTTTAACCAAAACTTTATCCAAAAACAAAATGGCCGACCTTGTACCGAACGCTCGACTGGAACGGCAATTTAGACGGATTGACCTCCAACTGGACGTGGACGACCCCGAATACGTACGCAGACGGTACAGATTTACGCCAGACGGACTCGACAGACTAGTTCGACTGATAGGAGACCGACTGGAACGGCCTACGAGACGGAACAGGCCCTTGACACCGCGGCAACAGATCATGATTACATTGAGGTTTTATGCCTCGGGGAGTTTTTTGCAGGTTTTAGGGGATACCTTTGGGGTTGATGTTGCCACGGTGTCAAGGGTCGTGACGGACGTGACCAACGCTCTGTTTGACCTGAAGGACATGGCCATTAGTTTTCCGGTATCACGGGCTGAAAAGCAAGTACAGAAACGGGGTTTTCATGAAATCAGAGGGTTTCCCTCTGTCATCGGTTTGATTGACGGGACACATGTTCACATCATATCACCATCGAAGGAACAGGAAGCGCATTACGTGAACCGGCATCACAGGCATTCCCTGAATGTGCAAGCGACGTGTGACGCCCAAGGTAAATACAGCCACAACTGACACAAGTATTCAAGTTGTTCCCGGGACGCTTTTAACTTGCCAGATATTTAAAATAAGCACAACAGTAGCATTCACATGCACATTTCAAACCCCTTACTTGGTACACAGGAAAAATTTCAGCGTACGATTTTCACTCGAAAAGCGTACGCCTGGCGTACGCCATTTGGCGTACGAACGGCGTAAATTAAGGTCCACGTACGCCTGGCGTACGCCATTTGGCGTACGAAAAGCGTGCGAACGGCGTACGCCTTCCATACGCACTGATTTTTTGGCGTACGCCATTCGTACGCAATGCGTACGAAAAGCATACGCTGTCCAAAGTATACGCTTTTCGTACGCCAAATGTACAATAATGATATAGGTGAAAATTTACTTTGGCGTACGCCGTTCGTACGCAATGCGTACGAAAAGCATACGCCGTCCAAAGTATACGCTTTTCGTACGCCAAATGTACAATAATGATGATAGGTAAATTTATTTTTTTTTGTCCAAAATTCTTGGCAACATCACTGTGATCACTGTGTGTTTGAAACCAATACTCTGAGCCACTTCTCACTAGGTCTACAAACTAAGAAAATATGGAAAAACAACTTTTGTAACCTGAATATGTATTTAATGAACAGGATTGTTATTTGCCTGTATCTAAGGTTTCACATACATGTAACAGAATAGATTCTTAACAAATACCAAAGATAGATCTATGCCATAAATCCAGTAAATACAATGACGGAAATAGTCTTAAGCAAATAGTCTTAAGCGACAACAATAATAAACAAAGAAAGGGGTGGGGAAGGTGAGCCACAGCAAGCCAGGGCTCTCCATAAATTTTAATGTAGCCAGTGATTGTGACAAAGTAGTCGGTGGTATTAAGGTTATTCAACCATCAATTCCTTATAATTTTGAACATTAAACTTGTTTAGTTTGAGAAAAGTAGCTGGTGGTAAATCCTCCAGTAGTCAGTGAAATCGCTGACCGCTGGGGCTTGTGGAGAGCTCTGCAAGCACTGTTCAGTAGAATAAAATAAAGAATTAAAATATCTTAAAGGATCTAAAATGGTTCTATTATACTCAAGTTATATACCTAAAGAAGGCTTGTATTGGTTGGCCTTTGTAAAATGTATGTAATAACTTGGATTAGTAAACAAAGTTTCAAGTGCTAGATGCAAAGATCTAAGCTGGGCAGACAATGCTCGCGACAGTTCGCCTTAGTCTGCGAGATGCTGGGGCTTATGCTGGCAGCCAATCAGATTGCAGGAAATAAATGCTTGCGACAGTGCGCCTTAGTCTGCGAGATGCTGGGGCTTATGCTGGCAGCCAATCAGATTGCAGGAAATAAAGTGCCAGCTAATGATGGTTATAGGGCTAAGCATAGCATTTGGTATAATAGCGCTAAATGACAGCGCAGTTAAACAATACAAGTAGCTTAACACAAAGTTACTATAAAATACGCTTTATAGATCAAACAACTAATAGTTAGGTAGACTAGGTGCAATATAATACATTTGAGCCGTTCTCCAGAAAAACAAAAATGCGAAAAATCATGATAATATAGCATTAGAAAGACAAGACTCTTTTAATCAGTTTCTGAAAATTTGAGCAAAATATAACATCAAATTACAAAGTTACAGACTTTTAAAACTAACCACTCCCCCCCCCCCCCCCCCCCGTCCCTCTTTGTTAGTGACGTCAGAAACGTCATTCAAACGTTATTTGACGTTACGTTGACAGGAAGTTCATAAATCCAGTATTTGATGAATTCTTAACAAAAACTTGTATCACATTTTAGAATTATTATCTGTTTTTAATAAAACATATCTAAATCGCGATTTTTACCTTTTAGAGAAATGTAGCTTCTGTTTTCAACCACTAACCCCTTGTTTTCTCAATATGGATACTCTTCAGAAATTGGTCACCATAGGAATGGCAGACGATATTTTAACATGATTCATGAGAAAAAATAAATTTAAGACATGGTTGTATATTATCCAAGAACTTAAATCAAAGAGCATGACTTTTTTTTCATTTAAGAGGGTTTTCTTAACCTTATTACATAATTACTAATACAATGTCACTTAGCCCGGTTTTTCTGGAGAACGGCTCATTTAAATAATGCCCCAGCGTTTGGCAAACCTGTTTACAAAATAGTGTGTGCTGCCTCAACACACAGAATAAACTCAATGTAAGATTCAGAAGTAGCAACTTATTTATTATCAACAAGAAATATCACTGAAGGTGATTAATACCCCCAGAAACTGCTTGACACAGTCAGATATGCACAACTAGACTTTGTACTGGTCATTCATGCAATTTTTTTTTGAAAACTGACCATTGACTACAGAAAACTAGCGTGGACAAAATATATAAGTGTAAAAAAACAAAGGACCATAACTACCTTAAAATTGATCCGACCAACATGTGCCGACGATATGCATAACTAGACTTGGTACTGATCATTCATGCAAAGTTTCGTTGAAATCCGACCATTGGTTCCAGAGAAATAGCGTGGACAAAATTTATAAGTGTAAAAAAGCAAAGGACCATAACTACCTTAAAATTGACCTAACCAACGTGTGTCGAAGATATGCATAAATAGACTTGGTACTGATCATTCATACAAGATTTTGTTAAAATCCGACCAATGGTTACAGAGAAATAGCGTGGACAAAATTTATAAGTGTAAAAATTGAATCCACCAACTTGTGCCGACGAAGTGCACAACTAGACTTGGTACTGATCATTCATACCAAGTTTCGTTAAAATCTGACCAATGGTGACAGCCAAATAGCATGGACAAAATTATACGTACCAACCAACCATCCTCGAGCATTACTCCAATATAGCCCCCATATATTTTGTATCTGGGGATATAATAATTTAAATACTGCTAAACATACATGCAAAGATAAACTCAATATAATTTACACATCTTTAACATTTCAATAATAACTTCAATGTCAACCATACTACGCCATGGTTACAGCAGGTTCTTCCATGGGCGGATAAGTCGATATCAGTGAAACAGATGAAAAGCTTTGCCGAGCTATATTAACAGGTTAGATGATGATATTTACTGAAATTCAATGAACTATACATACATAACTCACTGCTGTACATGTTTAATGATAATTACGTTGATATAATCGCCAAGTGATGCAAGTCATAACCGAGAGGTGAAACTTGCATGATTCTAGTTTTTGACCCCATATGACAGTTTCAAACTTGACCTAGATTTATAAAGACAACGATTCTGACCATGTTTGATAAAGATTGGGCCATAATTGTGTCCTCTAATGGATCGCAAGCTTTTTCTAAGATTCGACCTAGTTCCCTGTTTTGGACCCCATATGACGCAATTTTGAACTTTGCACATATATATATTTTATAGACAAACATTCTGACTAACTTTCATCAAGATTGGTTCATAATTGTGTTCTCTAATGTGTTCACAAGCTTTTTCTAACATTTGACCTTGTGACCTAGTTTTTGACCCTGCAAGACCAAGTTTCGATCTTGACCTAGATATCATAGAGACAAACATTCTGACTAAGTTTCATGAAGATTGGTTCATACTGGAGTCCTGATACGTGTTCGCGAGCTTTTTCTCAAATTTGACTGTGTTACCTAGATTTTGACCCCAAATGACCCAGTTTCAAACTCGACCTAGATTTCATAGAGACAAACATTCTGACAAAGTTTCATGAAGATTGGTTTGTAATAGTGTCCTCTAATGTGTTCACAAGCTTTTTCTAAGATTTGCCTTTGTGATTAGTTTTTGGCAACACATGACCCAGTTTCGAAGTTGACCTAGATTTTATAGAGACAAACATTCTGACCAAGGTTAATAATGATTGGGCCATAACTGTTGCCATAACTGTTCACAAGCAATTGTGGACCGTTGGACAGACGAAGAGTGATCACAAAAGCTCACCATGTCACTATGTGACAGGTGAGCTAATAAAGCATGTATGTATTAAATATTCATACAAAAGCCTCAATATCCAGAACAAAACAGTCATTGTTAGACACCGCCTAAACTTCCATTCTGCAGAGAAGTTCATTTTTTTCTATAGCAGCAAATCCTGATTTCTGGATTATTCCGGAACTGTAGGATCCCTGTTATTATTTTGACGTCACATTGTACAATATGTAGCCCTGTATATAAGCAAAGTCCGGTTGATTAACTGGATGAAGTTTCATGGAAACAGAAGAAGTGGTTCTCTCCAAGGCATCTGTCAATATTCAGTGAACAGTTCCTTTCACTGCACCATTTATGTATCATAATGCCCAATCCTGAAAATGAGACGCCAGTCTGCTTCAGGTGCCATTAGGACACCTCCCTTAACAAAACTCTGCTTCAAACATTGTTCTGATGTTAAAATTCAGCTTATGCAACTTCAAATGGCCATAACTTAGCCAATTCTTTAAATTTGTTCATCAAATAACTTTTATTTTCGGCAGAAAAGTTTCTTCTTTGTAAAGCATCAAATCCGGAATTGTAGAACCCCTGATGTATCTGAAATACCAAGAAAAACATTATATCAGGGCTGCCTCCTCTACTAACTGAAATTTGTGGTTTGTATACAAATGCACATGTATTGGCAAACTGTTACACTTGATTATAATTACTTTTGAAGGTTGCATTCACACAAACATACTCATGATTATTTATTTAATTTTATGTTTTCAAATTGACCTGTTTAAGATTTCTTGGACTATGTCTAAACTATGACAAAGGAGATCGAAGAAGTGTTCAGTGTTTGTAGCGCACTATCCTTTATAGCCCTTAGAAGACCAAAGCCGACTGGAGCCAAGATAGGCTCAAGAAAAAAGTAGGCATGAGCTAGCCCTGCAATGCTTAGTGAGAATTACCCCAGACAAGAAAACTGAAACTAAATATAATATAGAATCGGATCCATCATGAGTTATCTTTGCAGATCAACATTTCTTAAATAAATCTCGAAAACAGACGTCAGGTTATTAAGAGAGCCTTTGGCATATTTAAGCCGATTACTTTACATTTCACGCCATAAAAGCTGGTGACGTCACACATTTGTAATCACACACGTTGAAGAACATTGACTTTGTTCCGTGATTTGTTCCCATGTGGAAGATCACATAAGGCCTGAAAAAGGGCAGTTTGTTTCCGGTTACCCGAAAGACCGTTTATTTTAACTGACCAAGTTGTTATGTACGAAAATCGGCATTTGATTTTTTTTTGTCGGCAGTAAGTGCGCGCACAAGACATAAAATCAACACAAAAAAAACCCTACCGACCCTTGTTTTTTTGGCATGTAACCAGAAACAAACCACTTTTTTCAGGCCTAATTATTTTTGTGATAAATATAAATAAATGTAAATGTCACTTCATGTTCAACATTTCCTGTCTTATAAATTTAAAATTTCTTTTTTTTAAAAATGCAAGCAATAAATAATTTACCTGCATTTGAACCGTCCATTGCCATTCACAATACTCTGCCATTAGACAAACATTTTGATGAATAAGTTCTTTGACTATGGCTTCTATAGGTTCACAGGCTGTATCGACAAACATTAGCTGTAATGACAATAAATTGTTTAAATTAATACAATGATAAACAGGTAGTGACCTACCAGCTATTTGGACAAAGACAAAAGTCTCCCTTTTTTTCAAAACGATGCAACCTGAAAAATCCCCATACCTGAAGGTCCTGGCCCCAGACCCCTAAAGTGTAGTTAGTGACACCCAGTCTCACAAGGGCAGTAAATCTATTAAAATCAATGCAATTATAGTACTCTATTCGGGTGGGGGAATGTTAGTGAAAAGCGTATCAGAATTCAGATGCGACCATTGACCCAGTCCTAGCTGAGGATAGAACAAGTTAGCGACCTTTCAATGAGTAGTCAAAGAGCGCTATCCGCTTGACCAATTACCACCAGTTGAATAGCCTAAATAAGTTAACAGCAACAGTATCAGCAGCATTTGACGGCCAGTTAACTGTCTGGCGGCATAGGCCTATTAAACGAACCTGGGGCCAGATTAGGGGGTCAAGGTTCTAGACATCTGGCTCACAACTGTGGCTGCAATGTTTAACAATGCTGGACCCACAGCATATGTGCTTGATCCTTAAAGGTCAGGTCAGGATGGGAATGATAATGACAAAGATCATAGTTCATACACCAAATTTCCATGATAATGATGGGTGGTTAGTAGTGATGTACCGATTATCAGATAACATCGATAAGTGGTGTGTGAAAGTCAGCCGATTCCGATGATCGATGTCCTTCATCCATAATCGATCATCAGAATCTGATTCAGATAATTATAACGAAATGTTAAACAATACTTGTTTAATCATATATTTGCTATAAAATTTCGAAGCATGGAAGTTTAACCCAATTGAATGCCTATTAGAACCAATTCAAATAATTTCTTCAAATTCTGATAGTAAAACTGAAAATCATTGATTTTCCCTTTGTCACCCTGTTTCGCGACTTGGGAAGTAGGAAAATAGGCACCTGGGCACACTGCGTATTCAGTCACAGTCCTGCCGATTATTAATCGGAAAAATCACATCGGAAGTGCCAGTTGATTCTAGCTGATGATCGATTATGATTTGCAACCGATGTTCCATCACTAGTGGTTAGAAGCCTGCCAGCAATTGATTGCGAGCACAGTGACCTGGGCAGTTCAAAGTTGAAGACCGTCACTAGTGTTTAGCAGGGTGATGAAATTAGAAGCCCACATCATGCAATCTCCTTACGTTTACTGTATAGATGTGTAAAGTCTGAATTACAAATCCAACGTATTCAACCTTTTCAGGTCATTTTGACTTTTTTGTAGCCACGAAGTTTTAACTGAAATGACGACTTTCGACTCGCACCGGCTTCAGTAAAATTAAATCAACATGTATATTAACATTCTCCATAGGAGGTTATAACTTCCAGAAATATGGCACCTTTTAATAATTTAATGCAAACCATAAGCAGACTTAGACTTCGTTGGAATTCCGACTTGGTTACGAAACTGCTTGGTATCAAAAAAAGTTGGTTACGAAATCGAAAATGCAACAATTTGAGATGCTAATTCGTTTATATACCTTCGGAAATAGTTACCAGCCTAGGTAACAGATTCTTTTAACATTTTCAATCGACAAGAACGTTCATCTCCGATCATCTCATTGGTTTTATCCCGCAGCAGACGAAAACACAACAGACGCTCACGCGCAAGTGACGGTGTCAACGATCCATTCACCCATGCAAAAAGATCCGGTTTTTACTAAACGCTAGTATCTACCGTACCTGTTCCGGATATTTCCAAAAGTCGAGCCTGTCGTATAATATTATGTAGAATATATAACTCAGATATTTGAAAACAATTTGTGTTCTCAAGATGGAGAAGAAATAAATTTCTAAAATTAGAAAAAATCAACATCTAGTAGCCCTAAGAGGGTTCAGAATTTGGAAAATAAACTATATTCTATTCTATTGTATGTAGAGCTAGATCTATGTACATAAATATCTTAGTACTTAAAATCTGAGACTGAATATACTCTGATATTCAGTCCCAAGTATAATGGATCTGAATCAAATTTCCGAGTGAAAATAAAATAAAATTTTCTGGACACTTACTTTTTTTAAGCTTATAGATTTACATTTAGAAATCCTTCACTTTTTATAGAATCTTAAAGATGTTTGGATAATTGCAAAAGTTTGTGTAACTTAAATTCTAAACACCTCATTTCTGATGGTATCCATTGACACAAGGGTATGAGAGTTTGAAGCCTTCCTGCTTTTTCTTTTATGCCAGGTGTTGTAATTAGCAAGGGAAAATGTGCAGCTTGACCAGGTCTCAAACCTCAAGACTTATCTATAGGCTGAATTCTCAACCGACTGAGCTATCCGAGCGCCTACAAAAACTTCACTGCCATTTGTTATCAAATCCTATTCATGCTTTTGTTTATTATTTATGTTTTTCAATTACATAAGACAGCTTATTCACCTAACCAGTTTTTCTGGACTGTTTCCTTACCAGTTTTTATGTGTATGATTTTCATGCATAATGAAAAACGCATGAAAAGATGTTTTTACTATGAAAATCATACCCCCAATGAGAATTTAAGACTATTCAAAAAGCGGTATGAAAAGTGGCGTATGAAAAGCGTACGCCATTTTGACATTTAATTTCGTACGCCAGGCGTACGCATTATTATGGCGTACGAAAAGCGTACGCCATTTTGACATTTATGTTTGTACGCCAGGCGTACGCATAATTATGGCGTATGAAATGCGTACGCCAGGCGTACGCTTTTCGTACGAACAAATTTGGCGTACGAAATGCGTACGCCAAAATTTGGCGTACGCCTAAAATCGTACGCCTGGCGTACGCATTTTTGGCGTACGCGCTTCATACGACAAAAAAATCGTACGAAAAGCGTACGAACGGCGTACGCATTTCGTACGCCAGACCTAAGCGTACGCCAGGCGTACGCCATAATTTTTGCTGTGTAGTTTATTCGTAAATCAATCTGTAGATCTAGATTGCCGCAATCAACTTCGTTATAAATGACACATTTAAACATAATCAAAACAGAGAAAGCCATAAACACAGCGTCATTTCATTTTGAAAACGTCATTTGGCGCGTGCAACAAATTAGGCCAACACTACAATGACTTTAGGTAAACGTCTCATCAATAATTATTCGAAAATTGGCATTTTTAAACTATACAGGCCTAGCAGTTACACGAGGTTTGTTTAGCATATAAGTACACTTCTTTCTTCTCATTTCCAAGTGTGACAAAAAAGTCATCTATCCTGACCAAACAAATCATTTGGGTCTAACCCTTACTTCATTTCATAAGCAACAATCAATTAAATTGTCCACTTTATTATACCTCACAACTAAATGGAGAGGGCCGATATCTAATGTTGTAATAACTTGTGGCCCAATCCTTTTGTAATGAAAGCGATATTATAAAACTTTCTCTGGTTTACTTTGACTTTATGCTTCTATTCTTTCTTAATAATATTATGTATGCAAACCATGTATTGTGTTGTAAAAAATTCATGCAATAAAATATGATTAAACTAAATCATTTGGGTTAGATCTAGATAACATCCGAAGTAGATCTAGATCCAGAAAAGAGGTCTATATGCGCCTGTTGTTGGTGATGATTTCCAGTTTATATTTGTTTGGGTTATTTAATTGACAATTCCAGACTTTCTAGTTTGCGAACAAACTATCCATACTTGCCATCAGAAATATTTGACACAAAAATATCGTGTACGAATTACAGGGACGATGACTCATTATTCTTTGGTTTGGCTTAAAAACTCTGATCTGGTCATGTGACTTTCATTCATGTTTTATAGTCTGTTTCAAATATACTGCGCTGTGTAAGGAAATATTTACAACTGACTCTAGATGTCGCCACATGACTTGTACCTACGACGCTTGTTAAATACCAATTAACAAATGAAATGTTAAGTTTAAATCAATACAACTAGAAAATGGACTTATAACTTGGAAGTAGATTATGTGTGAGGAGATCGATACAGTCTATAGTATACAGTCAGTATATTTCTTGACTCGTTTTGATCGGTTTTGTCATGAATTAGCTAATTTGACCAAAGGAAACGGGAGAATTTCTTATGATATTTCTACTTTGATTTGATAAACACTGACCAACAAACCACACGTGTGTAACTGACTTAGCAGATATGTTCCAGGTTCTGTGTAGCATATTACTGCATGAATGTTATGTATAATGTTACTTCAGACATTTTTAATTGGATTGTAAATGTAAGCATATTTTAACACAAAATAATAATGCAAATTGAACACTAACAATTATGCTAGTGCATATTAATGAGGCCCCAAGGGGGCAATATTTAATTTCTCAAATGTAAACAACCAAAGTACAGTTTGTCATCCAATTTTTGTATTCCATGGCAATCCACTAGTCCAAGGTTATAAATGAGCTACACATTATAATTTTATAAAGTTTTAGCTAGATTTCTTAACTGCAGTTTATTGATTGCTTTTGCTCTGTTTATTCTATGAGTATGTATGTGTTGGAGGTTAGGTAAAAGTTTTTTAACCTCTAATAAATAGTGTAGTGCATTGACATATTGCTTCAAGATACTTTGCATACTTGTAACCATCATGATCCCAACCCCTACACAGGGGTAGGTAACTCTATGAAGCATTTAGGTGTTCCATTTGACTTGGGAGTAGGGATTTTGACCCCTGTAATTTCTAAACAAAACACTTTTTGACCCTCAATTTGTAGGTTTGAAGTGTCTTTTCACTAAAATCATGGGTGTTTTGCCTATAAAAAGTAAAATTTAGTCAAAAGTCAGTGATATTTTTTGTATATTTTTGGGGCCAAATACAGACACCTTTCCCAAGCAAATTAAGCTCCATTTTCCCCAAAAAGTCTCAATTTTTCCCAAAAAGAATGCATTTTTCCCCTTTTCAGTTTTAATAATTACAAAATTTCCCAATTTTAATCATAAATGACACAGGCGGTTTAATTTTGTTAAAAAAAAATCATTGAAATTCACAAAATGACCACAAGAAATTATATCACAAAATAAAGAGTTTTGAAATTCCCCCATCATCCGGTCATCACTTTTATTGTGAATATGTTGAATTGAAATATAAATAGCAAATAAAAGTATGTAAAACTATGATAACTATTTGTTCATACAGTATTTATTACTATACATACTGTTATGACGGGATGATTGGGATTTTCAAAACTCAGTATTTTGTGATATAGTTTCTTAGGCCTGTGCAATGACCCTCCAGATTCAGCAGCTAGTTGATCCTCTGGCATTGCCCCCTTTTGGACTTAGAAGTTAGAAAAGCAAAGATTTGACTTAGAAATGCAAATGTTAAAGTTTAGGTTTTTTAACCTGATATATCTTCAGAGCACAATGCCATACCATGTAATTGCTTTGATACTTTACATACTTACATCAAGAGGGTCACAAGGGCCATAGGTCGCTCACCTGCCCTAGTAGTTCATGCTGACCCCTTAATCATAGCCTCTTTTGCATGTACAAGGTTTTCATATTGTCTTATACTATGAGTCTATCCTAGCATGGCAATGTCAATAGGGAAGTGGGCTGTTTTTGGTCATCTCTTGTTGAAAATCAAAATTAATTTAAAGCAGTTATAATTCTTGCTTTTAAATGATGTTACATTAGACATAACAATTTTCTGCCTTTTTTAGGTAGATTTACATCATTAAATGCTGCTTGGCCAGGCAGCAGTCATGACTCCCATGTGTTTAGGGTATCCAATTTAGCCAGACATCTTGAGGATACTCACATGGGTATGTATTTCCTAAATTTCTTTACATAAGATAAGTGGTTATTTCTAAAATTAAATACTAGATGCATACATGTGATGCACAGGTCTGCATTGTTTATTAAATACATGGACTATATCATTAACATAGTCGTATCTCTGATTATAAGGGCCCATAGAAAAAGTGTGGTTGCTCGCCCTATAGTAGTCTCCTTACATCTGTCTGTCTGTCTGACCCCAATCATGAAAGCTACATTGGATGGTTGGAGGTGACGGAACACAATAGAACTCGATTTAATTCATTCCGTGATCACTTAATTCCTTTTTAGCTCCACTATTTGTAGAATAAGGGGAGCTATTGCAGTCACCCTAGCATCGGCGTAACACTTTTGTTAAAGTTTAGGTACAGGCTTTTTTTTAATTTTGTCCAAATTATCCCCCTTTTTCGACTTAGAAGCCCCAACCTCTACACAGCAGAGGGTAATGCTGCTGGTATGAAGCATTTTGTTTTGAATATATAATAATTGTACTATCCTAGCATGGCGCTGCAAATAGTGGAGCACTCTGTTTGAGGACAGCTCTTGGTTTTTTTGGCCATTACTTTGATCCTAGAACAATTGAATGATCACACACTGTTCTTGAACTCTGCTATATAATGAGTATTCTGTGTATTAATTACAGGATTGGATGATGGACTATTACTGGGAGATAGTGGATATGCCTGTCGACCCTTCCTGCTGACTCCCTTTTTACATCCAGGTATTTAAATGTTTACAAACAAAACAGGAAACCCTTGTGGTGTAATTTTTTAGCTCACCTGTCACAAAGTGACAGAGTGAGCTTTTGTGATCACTCTTCGTCCGTCGTCCGTCCGTCGTCCGTCCGTCCGTCAACAATTAGCTTGTGTAGACACTAGAGGTCACAATTTTAGCCTAATCTTTATGAAACTTGGTCACAATGATCATCTCAACAAAATCTAGGCCAAGTTCGATATTGGGTCATCCGGGGTCAAAAACTAGGTCACTAGGTCAAATCATAGAAAAACCTTGTGTAGTCACTAGAGGTCACAATTTTGACTTATCTTTATGAAACTTGGTCACAATGATCATCTCGACAAAATCTAGGTCAAGTTCGATATTGGGTCATCCGGGGTCAAAAACTAGGTCACAAGGTCAAATCATAGAAAAACCTTGTGTAGTCACTAGAGGTCACAATTTTGGTCTAATCTTTATGAAACTTGGTCACAATAATCATCTCAACAAAATCTAGGCCAAGTTTGATATGGGGTCATCTGGGATCAAAAACTAGGTCACAATGTCAAATAATAGAAAAACTTTGTGTAGTCACTAGAGGTCACAATATTGGCCTAATCTGTATGAAACTCGGTCACAATGATCATCTTAACAATTTCTAGGTCAAGTTTGATATTGGGTCATCTTGGGTCAAAAACTAGGTCACATGGTTAAATCATAGAAAAACCTTGTGTAGTCACTAGAGGTCACAATGTCGACCTTATCTTTATGAAACTTGGTCACAATGATCATCTCAACAAAATCTAGGCCAAGTTTGATATTGGTTTATCTGGGGTCAAAAACTAGGTCACATGGTTAAATCATATAAAAACCTTGTGTTGTCACTAGAGGTCAAAATATTGGCCTTATCTGTATGAAACTTGGTCACAATGATCATCTCTACAAAATCTAGGTCAAGTTCGACAGGTGAGCGACCTAGGGCCCTTTGGGCCCTCTTGTTTTTAAGAACACTTACTTTACTGACTTAGGTAATTGTCATCACTTAAATGTTGGAGTTGCATGGTTAAGTTTTGTGTTGTAGTAAAGTTTTATCATGTATTAGCCCTGCCTAATTATTTAAAACACATATTTCTTATTTTACCTTAAGGTCATTCGGTACTCTTTGATCTATCTATACAAGGTATATCAAACCTTCAGTATTTGTGAATAATACATTTACAGTAACGATTTTGGAAGTTCCGAACAGTTTTGCCGAGCTTGTTTTAAATTTTGGTCACAATGATCAAGATCTAGCATGCATATTCCCTGAAGGGGTTTGATATACTGTTAGTTTGCAAGTATCACCTAACAAAGAGTGTAAGATTCTTTGGTGACATTGTGCATTTGTTCTCACACACATTTCAGAACGACAGATGTTGTTTTAGTCCTGATACTATTATATCAGGTTAGCCACCTAGGATTCTCTTGTTAAAAAAGTATGAATAATTTAAGATTCATACAGTTTCAGGGATAGTTGCCTCTGCATTAGATGGTGAATTTATGATGAGTCAGAATCATGCTGTTATAAATTTATTTCACATGCATAATTTGCTGTATATGCATGATGGCTTTATTTTAACACTATATTTTGTCTTTTCCAGCAAATGAGATGGAGGAAAATTTCAATCGAGCACATATTGCGACTAGGAATTTAATTGAAAGAACGTTTGGGGTGTGGAAACGAAAGTTTCATGTTTTAGCTGATACAGTAAGCTTTGTGTATAACATTCAAATAGATCTAATATCAATCCCCCACCACAAAATTGGGGGGGATTATTGAAATGGTCTCTGTTTGTGCGTCCGTCCGTCTGTAACAAAATTGTGTCTTCTACTTGGCCAAATTGCATATAACTTATTAAAAATGTGTATAACTAATAAAGACAACATGCAGAACCCACATTTGAACTGTGCCGCATCAAGTTCACAGTTCAAGGTCAAAGGTTCGAATCTAGCATTTTGTGTCCAGATTAATGTTTAACGCTTGGGCCGAATTGCATAATAGTCCTAGAAAATGTGTAACTTGTAAAGACGACGTGCAGAACCATCATTCTAATAGTGCCGCCTCAAGGTTAAGGACGTAATTCAAGGTATTGCGATATTGGTCCTTTGTCGCAGTTTTTATGCGTGGGGTTATTAAAAATTAGTTTTTTGAAAGAGGATGAAAATTGTTTTGAATTAGTGATAAACTTTATTAATAAAAAGGAAACTATTGTGAATATCGATAGTTGAGCTAACTGTCGGCAATAGTTATTGGATCGAGACTTTAACTATTGATCCATACTATCGAGATCCATAGATATTTAGATGCATCGGCAAACCCATAATGAATATCTCATGAAATTTCCATGACTTGTTTTACTTATAAAATTGTATGATCTCGTCTGCTATCAATGATATTGCTTTGACACTGTAGCACTTGTTCACATTTAGAAGTGGGCACTAGTAGGTATGGCTATAAGTCATGTTATGTCATAACATACATTTAAGGATTAACATTTAATGCCTTTTATTTCTCTATGCACTGCATACTTCATAGACTAAGCCACTATTTGGTTTTGGAGTATATTTAAGCAATGTTTTTACATCTTTACCAGATCCGAATGAAACCACGTAAGGTCTCTAGAATTGTTGTTGCTTGTGCTGTTCTGCACAATCTGTCCATCAATTGGAACATGGGAGAGGACTTTGACGATGCTGACAACATCTTACCACAGCCCCCAGTTAATCAATTTAGAGGTGAACAGGATGGAAGGGGAGTTAGAGCTCATATTGCACAGACATTTTTCAGGTACTTAATTTATGTAATGTGTAAAATAATGTTAATGAAATAATGGTACTTTAATCATAGCCCATTTCAACCAAAGTTAGGCCATCCTTAAACAATGGTTTTGTTTGTGGTAACGTGACCGAAGATTTTTATGGTGGGTAGGTAGGTCGAAAAAAATTTTGTATAGAATTGTATTTCGTTGAACCTGTAAACGCAATTGGGTCGATATAGTTATATAAGAAAATGGACTGGAAAAAAAGAGAAGGGGGCCATTAGGATGGGTAGGTAGAGTTACCACAAACAAACATTATTTTTAAGGACGGCCTTCAGGCAGTTTGTTGAAAATTTGTTTACAGATCAAGTTTCAAAATGTGAAGACGTTGATGATTCCTTGATTCTATTAAATATCATTGCAGTGTTTTGATCTGTTGGGCCGTATAACATCCACTTGCCCATTACAAATAAGGTTATTATTATGTCCCCAGATACATAGTATATGGGGGCTATATTGGAGTCATGTTTGAGGATGGTTGGTTGGTTAGTCCGTATAATTTTTTCCGCGCTATTTCTCTGTAACTATTGGTCGGATTTTATCACAACTTTGCATGAATGATCAGTACCAAGTCTAGTTGTGCATATCGTCAGCATAAGCCGGTAAGATAAATTTTAAGGGAGTTATGGCCCTTTGTTTTTTTACACTTATAAATTTTGTCCGCGCTATTTCATTGTTACCAATAGTCAGAGTTCATCAAAACTTTGCATGAATGATCAGTACTAAGTCTAGTTGTGCATATTCTCGGCACACATTGGTCGGATAAATTTTAACAGAGTTATGGCCCTTTTTTATTTTCACTTATAAATTTTGTCTGCGCTATTTCTCTGTTATTAATGGTTGGATTTCAATAAAACTTTGAATGAATGATCAGTACCAAGTCTAGTTGTGCGTTTCTACGGCACATGTTTGTCGGATCAATTTTATGGGAGTTTTGGCCTTTTGTTTTTTACACTTATAAAAAAATTTCAGCGCTATTTCTCTGTTACCAATGGTCGAATTTCAACGAAACTTTGCATGAAAGGTCAGTACTAAGTCTACTTGTGCATACCCTTGACATTTATTAAAAGGATTAATTTTAAGGGAGTTATGGCCCTTTGTTTTTTTACACTTAAGAATTTTTCCTTTGTTACCATTGGGTTGATTTCAATGAAAGTTTACATGAATGATCAGTACTAAGTCTAGTTGTTTGTCAAAGCACATGTAAGTGACTGTGTCAAGCTGTTTCTTGGGGTATTCATCACATTCAGTGGTATTTCTTGTTTAAGTCATGATGTCATTGACATATTTTTTTAACAAAACAATTGGCACCTGGATGTAGCGCTTATTAATGATTACCAACACTTTTGCACAATACGTTCTATGACTTTAATGTGAAAACTACACTAAATATTAAAAATGCCTCTATGGCAGCCAAATAGTCAGAATATTAATAGAGGTCACAGTGCCCTTTGATCTACTGACCTAAAAATCAACCTCCATGTAAAGTTTGGTGAATATAAGGCAGTTATTGAACGAAAACCGTTTGGTTTACAGACAGACTGAGCGATCGACCGACATGTGCAAAGCAATTATACATAATAATATATATAGAGGATATTACATGAGTGTCTTTCCATATTGAATTTATTAAACGAGTTGAATAAAATAATAAAATGCGAGGCTCTACCGAGCATTTTATCGATTTTTTCAACAAGTTTAATAAATCCAATGTGGAAAGTCACAAATGTAATGTTCTTTTTATCACATGTTATCCTTTTCCGGCTACTTATTTTTCACTATAATAAACACACAACTTTGACGACGTGGCCTATACTTTGAATGACGTCGCGTGATAGCTTTATTACACTAGTGTATTATCTAAAATAAATAATGGCTTTATTACGCTACCGCGACGTCAAACATATGATAAATAGAGGATATTACATGAGTGTCTTTTCATATTGAATTTATTAAACGAGTTGAATAAAATGATAAAATGCGAGGCTCTGCAGAGCATTTTATCGATTTTATTCAACGAGTTGAATAAATCCAATGTGGAAAGTCACAAAATTAATGTAATGTTCTTTTTATCATATGTTAGCCATTTCTAGCCGAAACATAAAAATAGCTTCTTATTTTTTTTACTATAATAAACGCGCAACTTTGACGACGTCGTCTATACTTTAAGTGACGTCACGTAAAAGCTTTATTACACTAGTGTATTATCAAAAATAAATAATGGCTTTATTACGCTGCCGCGACGTCAAACATATGATAAATATATTTTTAACATAAACATTTAACTTTGTCTTCAGATAAACAAGAATAAACTTCACACAAAGAGGTGATCCAAAAACTGATGCAGCGATGTGATGACTGAAATTAAAATATTGATATACAAATGTACGTTTACATGTATGAGTGACAAAAGTGTTGCAGTGATGTGATGACAGAGACACATTTAACGTTGTGTATATATGTATGAGAAATCAGTGCTTAATCTACATTGGAATGATCTAAACATTAATGATACAAAACCTGACAGAAAGGAGAAATGACTTGTGTTAATGAAATTTGATATGAACTGTCCAGAAAGATGTAATGATTTATTTCATAATAATGTTCTATTGTTCTGTTTTTGAAGGATTCATTAGAAGATCTAAAAACTGGATCATTTTAGTGTGGAACTTGACAGTGGATTTAGCTACTTCCTTCTGTTCATTCTGAAGTGCTACTCCATTTTTGAAGTATTCTGTCTGCCAGTTTTTGGACGTTTTAGGCTTCCTGAAAGAAAACAAAAACAATCAAATTTTTACATATTGTGATAGGTATTTTTATGCTCCCCAAAACATTTTTAGGAGAGCATGATTGTAGTCCCGCTTTGTCCATCCATCTGTCTGTCCGTCCGACATATGTTTGCCCGGATGATAAATCTAAAACTGTTGCACCTATTCATTTGAAACTTTGCCTCAGAATAGCCTTTTCAGATTAATTCCTTTTTGTACTATTTTCACACTTAATTACTGTGCTGGCCATTAATCGAACAATATAATTATTTTGTTTTAGCTCACATGTCACAAAATGATACGGTGAGCTTATGTGATCGATCTTTGTCCATCTGTCACAATTTCTTGTGAACACATTAGATGACACAAATAGAAAATGCTTATCTCGATGAAATTTAGGTCAAGTTCTAAACTAGGTCATGTTTGGTAAAAAAATAGGTAATTAGTTCAAATCTTAGAAAAGCTTGTGATCATATCACAGGACACAATCAGGGCCCAATCTTCATGAAACTTGGTCATGTGGGTTCAAAAACTAGGTCACTTGATCGAATCATAGTGAGCTTTTGGGATCACAATTCATTCCAATGACTTCTCCACCTAAAGCATTGACCAGATTTCAAAATAATTTTACATAAAAAGTTGTTTGTTGACTCTCTTACAAAATTCATAGTTCAGTCGCGAATTGTTAAAAAACATGACT